>PVHT021183705.1:16954010-17186849 GCA_004024745.2 Catagonus wagneri | reverse complement strand
GGGGGGGGTAAATCAGAAGAACTTTTTTTGAGCTCTGATTCCCCCCGCCCCCTTTGGTGGTGTTGTTTGTTTCTTCACCCTGGGAAGAAGACTGTGTGGCTCTTTCTTTTCTCCCTCTCTCTCTCTCTTCCTTCCCTCTTCTGTGGCGTCTTGGGCTTTCCCCGGTTAACCCCTTGGCTGCCGCTGCCGGGGACCGAGTGGCTGGGCTGCGCAGAGTGAGGGTGGCTTGTCCTCCAGGCGTTGGACTGTTGAACTAGCGGGCGCGCGGAGCCCGGGGCCCTGGAGAAGCGCCTCGGCTTTCTCTTTCGGCCGGTTATTTGTTTAGCTTTCTGGTGGCGATGGCTGGCTCTCAGCCCGCCTCCCCCTTTCCCCTGGAAGGTCTCGCTTCTCAGACTGGTCCCGCTGCAAAGTTGAGGGCTCTGGGCTTCCTTTTCTGGGGCAGCCCCGCAGGGCCGCGAGCGCCCTGGGCTCCGTGTTGGGCTCGGCTGCCCGGCGCGCTGGCTGCGGGCTCTCCCGGGCCGCGCGGGGTGGAGAGGCCCCTGTGGCCGCGGTTCTTGGTTTGTTGGCAGCCGGGATGGCCTCTTCCGAGCGGACTTGCAGTATTTCGGTGCCTTGGGGTTTATAGCGGGGTCTGTGCTTGCCAGCTTCCGAGAAGGCCCTCAGTTGGCCCTGGGGGGCCAGAGACCTGGGTTTGCGGGGCCCAAGGGTGTATTGAGGGTGCGGGAGGCCGAGGGCGCCAGTCCTTCAAGGGAGTGGGCTGCTGATCGAGGGCCACCGAACTTTGGGGGCCCCAGGGCGGCGCGGGGTGCCAGGATCCGGGGGGGGGTCGCTTCCCGCAGCTTGCGACCCTTTCCCACCCCTGACATTTGTTAATAAGGCTCATCCCCTCCCCCGACCGGCCTCTGCCCCCTGCCCTCGCCCTGAACCCCCTCCCCCCTATCCCACCCGCCTCTAAAAAGCCTGGCTTGATGAATCTCTAGACACAATCTCTAAACGTTTGTGCCCCGGCTTCTCGGGTCTGTCACTTTGTACCTTCCCTGGTTTGGTCCCCCTACCATTTATTTACACACGTTTCTTTTTTCTTTTCTTTTTTTCTTTTTCTTTTTCGGTAACTCGAGATAGCAATTTGAAATAGTGCACCCACTGTTCAGCAGCTGTGGATTCGGTGCTTAATGGCCGAGAGCTGGCCGGCCGGGAGTCAATCAGATAGATCTACAAGTGTTTTTAAGCATTAAAATATTAACTATCAGGTTTGACTTGTTTTTTGGGGGCCCTGGCAAAAATGGCAAGGGCATGCTAGATCGGTCATTTTTTATGGCTAGGAAAGAGAAATAATTATGCCCCCCCCCACCCCGCCCCTGAGCCCAGGCTACTGCATGCTTGGGAAGCTGGGAGAGCGTTTCAGCCCGACCTCTTGCAGAGCCAGCTCTTTTCTGGCTGCAGGGGCCGGGCTATGGGGTCGCAGCTCTAGGGGAAGAAACATCGTCTGGTTTCCTTGTATTTTTTCCTTGGGAGCTTGTGGGCATCTTGAACGCGGAGTGCTGGGTTCAGACTGGGAGAGTGTGTAATAACCAACCCGACCAAGCGACATTCCAAAGTAACCCTGAGAATTTCTTACTCTCTCTCCCTTCCCCCTACGATGGAAGCCGCTCTGGTATTATTTTAAAATCCACTTAGACGTCTGAAAGGCCATCTGAATATTGAGCTTTGATGGCAGGCTGGCTGGCCGGCCTTCTTGACTCTTTACAAACTCCCTGTCTGTGACGGCTGGCAGTCTTGCCCTACAGTTTCCTGAAACTCCGAGAGTTGTGCTGTGCCGCAGTTCGGAAACAGGGAAATTGTTAAAGGCAAAAGAAATGATTTCCCGGTGCGAAAAGGAAGGCTCCCAAAGACCCGTCCCCTTTGCGGGCATTGTAGAACTACTAGTTATTTAATTGTGGCCCTAGCGGGTGGCCTGGTGCTGTGATGTCAGGTTGAGTCTGAGAAGACATTTCTGAACTCAGGAGGCAGCTGGAGTATTTGTGTGTCAAACACCAACAGACATCTTTGTGTACACCGGCCCTTCCTGACTGTTACCTGGGTTAGCTTCTGTGTTCCAGAATTAAAGTTATTTATTTAAGCTGTAAGCAGAGCAATGGAAATGAGGCTGAGAGGCTGTTGTGTGTCACTCCTTGACGTCTTCGATCAGAGGGCCGGCTGGCAATTCCAGATTTGATATAGCTGCCGAAGGAATCTGTAGGCAAGATAGCGGTCTTTTCATGCTCCTCTGAAATTCTTAGTGCTTCATAGTGTGTTTTTGAGGGCAAGGTGTAAAGACAAATTGGCCGGATGCTCTATTCTTTCCCCCCAACCCTCCTTGTTGTTGGTGTTTTTTTTTTTTTTTTGCTATATTTTCTGTTACTTATGTGTGTACCTGTAAGCATTTGCATCCTTTAAAAAAGCAAACTCTTTGGATTCCTGATTTCTGCTTTTCTATTTAAGGACGTAAAGAATTAAGGAGTATCATTACATGGGCTTATGATGAATAATACATTATCTCAAGAATAATGCTTTAATTGCTGGAGACGCCATAAAGCTTGATAGTAATAATTTTATTTTAAAACGACAAAGATTTCTGCATAACATTAATTTAGCCTTTGATACAGTAATAGGAACGGCTTTTAAAAAGACAGATTCGAATACAAAAAAGCATTGAGGCGAGAGGTCTGGTTAACTAGATGGGAAGTGATAGAACTGCAGATATTAGAATTGTGGTGACATTTGTGTATTAAAGATAATACTGTTACCATATAAAAGTTGATAGGAAAAAGTAGTTTTACATTTCTTTTCACCTCCTGTCAAGTGAGAATGTGGGAGATGGTGGCCGAAATTCCAGTTAGGCTTGGAATTCTTTTTAAGGACTTGATTCTTAGAACTTTCGCATCTTTGATGCAAAATGATTTGCTTTTCAGCTGAAGCTGTTTGCTACAAGGTTGAACAAATAAATAAGCAGCATCTTGAATTCATTTTTGAATTTGGAATCCAGCATTTAAAGGAAACCAAGAGGGGCCTATTCATTGGGGCTTTATTTAGCCCGGCACAACTTCTCTTTCTGCCTGGTGAAAAATGGATGTTTTCTCTTCGCTCAAACAACATAATCCTTTCTTAACACAAAAGATTTAGACCTCGGAATGCGAAGGGTTAATGGTGGTCCTTCCCCGTTGTCCTCCCACCCCCCACCTTCACCCCTGATTGTTTTGACAACACTTTTCAAAGTGTGACATTCCTAGCCCCTACATAACAATGTAATATTACTGTAATTACACAGGTCATTACATTTTAAATAGAGAACAATAAAATGCTTATCGCCCTGAAAAAGAACAGGTGTTCTTGCCCTTCTTTGGTATTTATGCTAATTGTTTTTCATCTCCTTCAGAAATATTTATGGCGAACATGTTTAGATTTCAATCTCAATGCAACAGTATTAATTCCGTGCTAATCTTTATATGTTGGGTTTTCGTGTCTGCAGTTTGGATTATGGGCTCACCATTCACCCAAGAAGTCATATTTTAATGATTATAAATTTAATATGCCAGCGCTTTGCAGTTTGTTGAAATGAAAGCTTTCTGAAACCCCAGAAACATACCATGAGGCAGCTGGGAGCCTGAAGTGTTTATCTGGAAGAAGTGTTTTTGCAAACTTTTGACTGCTAAAGGGAAGTGGCTTTCACTGATGCCCCCTATCTGATTGAGAAAAGATTTGGAGGAAAACAATCCCCGCTCTGGCTAGGAGTTTTCCACCTTGATTTTAATTTTACTGATATGGATTTCATTTAGAGTCCCTGCTGGAAGCTGGTCAGCTTTCTGTTTCTTAGCAAGCTGTGAAAAAGTTACAGGAAGGTTTCCGGGGGCTGGCAGATCAAGAATGCTGTTCTGTTAGCAGTGCAGGATAACTGCAGTTCTGCACGCCATTAAAAAAATATTTGCTTTAGAAAACCAGCATTTTAATAGTTGCACCAGAGGCTGTGCTTTTAAAGATTACAGTAGAAGCCTTTCCAGGTTTTGAATGCCTCCTCACATCCCACGAGGTGCCTGTGTACATGCAAAAAGTGCCTAGATTTTTTTGGTGGAGAAATGTGGGGGCAGCTTCTTTTACACACGCACAGTGGGTACACTAGAAGGTATCTGAGAGGATTTTATATTTTGTTAGATGTTTCACAACAGGGGCCCCCCCGAATCACATTAAAAATGCACTGTAGAGAAAAGACAGCTGCAAATTTTTGTGTGGACGCGTGTTTCTGGACCATGACTAAAACTCCGAGGACCTTTTCCCCAGCTGTCTGGAAGTTCTGTGGAAGTTGGTTTAATGGCAGTTAAGTATGAGACAACCTGGATTTAGCAAAGGCTCTCTCCTGCACAGGAAGTAGATGACATTAATTTGGAGGAAGGGACGAGACTTCAGGCAAGGAGTGATTTAAAACTTTTTTTTTTTTGTAAACCATGGCGTTGCCAAATAAATAAGCACTTTCCAAGGAAATAGGTGTAAGCTTTTTAGTCTTGGTAAGTGGAATTAGATAATATCTTTAACCGCATTTATAACTCTTTTGGGGTGACACATTTCAGAAGTTTTGAGAAGGAGGGGGGTGAATCAAATTCTTGAGGCTTTTATTTTTGAAGGGGTGTGTGATGTGGGCGTTCTAAGTTTCTTCTGGGAGTGAATATTGGCAACTGTGTAAGTAAATCTTCAACTCTGACTTATAATTGAGCACATTTGTGAAGGAAATGGTTAATTTTACAACCAAAGGCAAACTTGCACCTCGACAGGTCTGCTGAAAGAAATGTGCCCCAGTTCTTTGCTGGCAAGCGCCACCGGGTCATAAATCCACAGGCTTTATTTACAGCCCATAACACTTATGAATGTTAAGATATTTGACGCCACGTTGGCCTTATAATATTCAAGATCTGCAGACACTGGCAGTAGCTCAAATTTCTCTCACTAATTATAAGCAATGAGATGGGGGGGAGGCGGTGGGGACAGCCCATTGCAAATGCCACGCTCTCCCCTCCTCTGACCCCCACCCCTACAATCTGAGCACACTGAGACAGACACCCCCTCTTCTTTTGGCAGCTGACTTGTACTTTTCCTCCAGGCTATTGTTATACACATTTATAAAGAGCACTTTCAGAAATGGAAATTCAGTGGGGGCCTCTACACAAATGCCTTTTTTTTTTTTCAAAAGCAAAGTTGCTCTAGGTGTTTGCATCTTTTTTCCTTTTCTTCTGGTTTCTCCCTTTTTCCTTTCTTGCCGATTTTTTTTTTTTTGAGACCGCGTTGCTGCCTATATTGTGCATATTTCCCAGAATACTTAAAGAAACGTGATAGGGGAGACTGCTCTTTAATTTCCACGATGTTCTACTGAGCTGGAAGGGAAAATACACACATTGCGTAGTGCTCTAGTTAATATGAGGGTTAAAGAAAAAAATGACGCAGAGTGAGGGGAGTTGATTGCAAGAATTAATAGACGAAAAACAAATCCAGTTTTACCATGGGAATGGGAAGGCCCCTTATTTGGGGAAAGTGCAGTGATATCTGGGGGAGGAAGCACAGAAAAGGAGCAGGGGAGGCAGAATAAATACTTGGCTAAGAAAGATTAGGAAAGAATAAGGAGATGGAACCAAGATTTGGGCTTGAGGAAATGGCTCGATTGAAATGAGGGATTAGAAGTTTCTTCTGAGATGTGGAAATACCATGGGGGGTGGTGGTGGTGGTGCTGTTAGCAGCTCTGTTGCTTCGCTCGGTGGAGACTGCTTCCAGTCCACTTTTCGCCCAAAGTGCTCCATCGGGCAGCAGATATATTTCGTAGAAGTTATTGTGTGAGGATGGGGCGGGGGAGGGGCATCTGTGGTCGAGTCCCGGATGTGGGAGAGAAGGCTAATTATCCTGGCAATTTTAGTTTATTCTTAAAAAAGTGGGCTGTTCTAGGGTGTGCTACCATCTGACCACATGGTAAGGGGGGAGTGGGGTGCCAAGGTGTGTGGGTCGCTGGGGGTGGGGGTGGGGAGGCTCTGTCCTTTCTGGCCAGAACCTTCCCTCCTTCCAACCCAAACTTAAAGACGGAGGCTGAAAGGTTTTATTTTCTAATCAATGGAATGCAGAAACTTACTAGCCCTTAGGGACAGATATGAATCCCTTAACAGCTCATTACAAAGATGGGGCTGTGGGATCTTTGAACGGGTTATCAGCCCTGGTGTTCTTCGGTTTTCCCAGGATAGGGTTTTTTTCTTCCTTAGGCACATCTGATTTCAGGCTGGTAATGCAATCTGTTATATTTTATTCTCTCTCTCTTTTTTTTTTTTTGGTTATGAAGTACCTTCAAACAGTTCCGTCTACAGGGGACGGAGTGGCCATTAGCAGGATCAGCTCTGAAGGAGTTAAAATTGCTCGCTAAAGTTTGGCATCATGAAAATAAATTTGAGGCCTGGTAGGCATTAGGAAGGCCAGCACATTTACAGAGCTTAATTAGTACGAACTGTAATTGTTCATGGTCTGCCAGAAGAAGTAATGTTCAGGAAAAGTGGAGTCCTTCTCTTGCAGTCTTTAGTTTGAAACCGATAAATCACTTGCATATTTGTGTAGTGATTCAAATGGAGCTAAGTCCTCTCCCATCCCAACATGTGGTAAATTGTAAAGTCAATGAATTGCAGATGTAGGCTACAGTGAGATCTCTAAGAAAATGCAGAATGAATGGGAAAGAGTGATGCTATAAATATTTACTGAGAAGATAACTAGGTTCTTGCGTGCTGGGCCAATTATGATGTACTAAATATATTAGCAAAAATGCTTAAAAAAATCGAGAGGAGTTGTGTGGGTCTTTGGGTGGGTTGGTTTGTTTGGGAAAGTGAAATAAAAGGCACTATGTTATTGTCGTGTCAGTTTTATTAAGCCTGAATCACAATGGCATACCCCGGGAAGGGCACATTAATGCAAATTAATTCGTTAGGAGTTGCAGCGCTGTGACTGCTAAGTGGAGTAATGATGGGCATCATTTTAAGAGTGTTAGTGTAGCAACTTTTAATGAAAAATGCTGTGTGAGGAGCATGTCTCAGCACTTTAAGTCCACGTGTTTTTATATGCTGGAAATGCGTTTTGTACAAGAGCAGGAAACTTGATTCACTCTGTGCTCCCCTCCCCCAAACAGCTGAAGAACTGTAATTATGTTTTGTTGTTTAATTTCTAATTTCTCTCGAAACACCAATCCAGAAATGCCCAGCACCATAACCAAGTGCAACTTTTTCTTTTTTTTTGTGGTTGCGAGGTACTGCAGCACAAAGTGGAAAAGCAATGGATGTAGCAACCCCCCATAGACCTATAGATATAACTGTCCTGAAGCGATTTAACCACCCCCCCCTTTTTTTCTTCTTAGAGGATTTTGGTCTCAGGCAGTGTTGCAAGTCAATACTTCTTCCCCCCGAATGTGAGTAGGTGGATGTGTATGAAAGCTGTAAAAGTTAATGATCGTTCTCTGACTCATGGCTGATGGTTTCAGGTTGAGGAAAAGAAAAGAAAAATTAATGAGGGTAAATAGACATTTGATGGAACACTGAGACAGTAAGAGAGATTGTTCCTGTGTCTAAAGGCGTGCGTTTTGTTGCAGCAGAATTTCTGAAGGAGAATGCCAGGAAGTGAAAAGGGGTTGCCTTTGTTAAGCAGCTTTTTTTTTTTTTTTTAAGGAGGGTACAGATGTTCTATGTCTAGATCTTTGCAGGAATGTTTAAGCCCCCATACCTACCAGTCAGTGCTGGTTTTGCCTTCCCCGTAGAAGTTAGAAGCCCCCTGGGCACTTTTTAAAGCGGCAGGCAGGTACCCGAAGGCCAAGTCGGAAGTTTATTTCCCACTGAATGTGAGAGGCTCCCAGCAGAGGGCTGGGGGTGCTGTTTCTGTTCTGACAAATGACTGATGACCTAAGAAAATGTCTTAGAGAGACTTAAACCCCTGTTCTGTCTTCGATGCTAATGATATGGAAATTAAACTTTAAGTGCTGGTAGCATGGCCGGAGCTACAGGGTAGAGAGAAAGGTGGACCAAGAAGCTCCCCAAATTGAAACTTTTTAGGAAATGAATCTGGGTTCCTTTCCTTCCTTCCTTCCTTCCTTCCTTCCTTCCTTCTTTCCTTCCTTCTTTCCTTCCTTCCTTCCTTCCTTCCTTCCTTCCTTCCTTCCTTCCTTCCTTCCTAATAAAAGAGAAAGCTAAGTGATTCATATACCTGGAAATAAAGCAAAGGCTCCCTCTCATCTCAATTTAGTGAAATGAATAGGAATACAAAAATTAATCTCCATCCTCTTGGAAGTTCACTTGGTGCTGAAAAACCCAACGTAGGGTTTCAGTTTTTTCAGTCCCCTTTGAGGATGTGATCTCTGTGGTTGAAAAAGCTGTTTTCCCTTTCCTCCGGTGTCTGGGTGTCTCTGACATCTTGCATCTGCAACATCAAATTTCGGGCCAGTTGTAGTGATTAGAAACGGAATAAAAGGAACAGAGAGGATGTTAATAAGGGAGGTGGTGCACCATCAAATGTTGGTATTGAATTGCTGGAGAAGTTCTGCAGCCCTGTGCAGGGCACAGGCACATCTTCTGGACGAGGGAGGACTGGGTCATATCCAGGTATTAGAATGGGTGGGTGGGCTTGGCCCCGGTAAGCAAGTGCGCGGGAAGAGAATGTTTTGTCGAGTTTCACCGGAAGGCAGGACATGCCAAGTACCTGGGAGTTCTCATTTGGGGCCGCTTCAGGACACCCCAGGGAGGGAGGCACCCTGTCAAAGGCGTGTTGCGTGCCCAGCCACAGTTGTTGGATGTAGAAGTGACAGCACAGTGCTGCAGGGCCAGTTCCAAGAGCCCAGGCGTGGCGGAACCTGGTACTTAAACTCAGATAAGCCTTAGATCGCTGTTTTAAGATCTCGCCACCTCCCTTCTTCCAGAAAACCCCCCAAAGGGCCAACCCTCTCTTTAAGGAGATATAAATAAATTATTGTTCAAGTTTGGAATGCCAAGTTTTTCCTGGGTCCTTGTATTTTACCTTTGTCTTAAAAAGCTAGACTATAATGAACAACGCATCTTTGTATTTTACAGGGAACGAAAAGGCAGTTTAAAGAGTGTGTTTTAGAAAAGTGTTTGGGAAAAGGCGGCGGGGGTGGGGGGCAAAGGAGAATTGAGAAATTGTAAGTTTTGGTCGCTGTAGCTGGGCGAAATTGAACTCAGAATCTCTCCCAACACACAGTGGGTACTGGCTGGAAGGAAAGAACTGATAGGAGCTTGTGCCTTGTGTTATTTGGGAGCTGGTGCAAGGTATTGTGTGTGCCTGGACACCTGAGGAGGGAAGTTGCATTGCTTGGGCATGTTAGGGTGGTGTGTGTGAAGGTGAGATTAACTTTGTCTTACCAGGTTCTTAAGGACCTTGCAGCTGCGTTTTTACTGTCTTAATTGCAGCATTCTCTCTGGGGTGGTGATGAACGCAAGGACTAAGCATGGACCTGGACAAATGAAGATGGAACTCGGATTAGCCACAGTTTCAATAATTTATTCAGAGGGCCGTGATTCTATAAAATTTTGTTTCTACCACATATACTTAGTTATCAGGCGTCCATTCCGTTTTAATTGACGATGGGAGATTTCACTGGTTACCCTGAGTGCAGATTGCCTTAGGGCTCTGCAGGGTTTGTGGGAAGAAAAGCTTGGACAAGTTTCCATCAAGCTCTGAATCAGGCAGTTGGAGTAGCGCAGAATAAAACCGGCTGGAAAGGGGGACGAGTTTTTTAGTGTCGCCCTTTCTCCTGAGCAGGAGAGCCTCCTTCTCTGACAAGAGCTGCTGTCCGCCAAGAATTCCAGACTCGCAGCGGAACCTGTCCCTTGCACAAAAGTTGTTTTAACATGGCGCAGAATTGTCACAGTAATTAGCGCGATCTCCGCTTACTGAGTGGCAGTTTTCACAAAAAGGACAGGGGGGCCAAGGGGGCAAATTCATCTGTCTTTTTCAGTGACTCACTCTGGATGAACTGGCTTCTGAGTGTGTGTGGGGGGCGGTGTGCGTTGGGGGGGCTTATCTTTGGTTGCTCAGCCTTTATCTTTTGTTGTTTTAGGGAGTGTGATTCATTCCTCTGCTTTGACAGGTAAAGGAATATGTTTTTTTTGGCCGCTTTATTGTGTCCCCCTTTAACTGGGATGACTATTATGTTTGGAAGCAAAGTGGACTCCTAGTAGATAGACAGTGTTTTTTTTTTTGTTTGTTCATTTGGAACAGACGTAATGATCTCAGAACCCACTGGATCCGCAGTGGAGGACAATACAGCCTTATCCCCCGAGCAGTATGGATTTAGGCTATTGTAAAAATTTTGTTACTACTGTGTGGCCTTCAGTTTGCTTTGGTTCAGAAGTTCTTATGTGAATTTCTTTTCTTTTTTTCCAAAAAGTGAAAACCCATAAAAACGGAATAATTTTTCTTCCAGGGACCAGAATATAAAATAATGGGGTCCGAAACGCAACTTGCAGGCTAGATTACGCTTTCTAATCCGGTTCCGGGTTCTGGTCATAGTGAAAGTGCAGTGGGTAGCAATGGCAGTAGTTTGCTCCAAGAGTACACATCTGTGTTTGGCAATGCACCTGATTTGCCTCTTGCTGCGAGGGGGATGGGCAGTGATTTCATAGGTTCGTGTATGGCCAATTAAAATGCATTTTCAGATATTGTTGAGATCCTTGAGCGATTGTTGTATTGTTTGTAGAATAAATCAGCAGATGGTGTTTGTTTTCCCAATTGGAGCCCAAGATTAGCAAGTATTATTTGGGAAAGAATTTGGAGAGGCGTCTTGGGATTCATTTTTAATTGGGGCTCCACACTTCTTTGATGGGGGATCTTTAGGGCTTCGGAGGGAAAGGTCCAGGAGAGACTTAGGCCTTGTGCAGTGGAGGGTCTTGATGAGCTAGGGAGGTGCCTTCACCCAAGGGCCCCAGAAGAGGTGGTCTCTAGAGAACCCCATGGCTCTTTGGCACTGGCTGGCTCCCTCTTTGGGGAAGTGTGGATTCCTAGAGTGCGAGCAGGCTGTCCGGAACTGTCCTGGGACTGATAGCTTAGTCATTGTGAAAGAATGTATAAGGCATCGGGTGGCCCCTGAATTCTGCCTGCCACGTTTGTTTTCCCCAAAATAGAATTGTGTTTGAGAGTGCGGGCCCAGTTCTTAGAACTCTGGGGGGCTTGTACCTTTGCAGTCCTTTGGCTTTTCACATCCTTTCTCTCCCAGTCCTTTCCCTCTCGCCTCTGTGTCGCAATTCTGATGATTTTTGCAGCACACAGTTAATTTTCCTGCAGCATCCTGCTCAGCACACTGGCTTTTTCCTTTATGTCTTAATGGGCGTCCGTCTTTCCTTTTCATGTCATTGATCCTCACTCCTGGCCCCCTCCTCCCCCTTTTGCTTATTGAATAGGTGCTTTAAAAAAAAAAAAAACTTTATTATGAGCATCTTATTTATAGCAACAAATAAAAACACACAGGTCTTGACTGAATGCCAAGGCTGCAGTTC
Source organism: Catagonus wagneri (assembly GCA_004024745.2). Taxonomy (NCBI): domain Eukaryota; kingdom Metazoa; phylum Chordata; class Mammalia; order Artiodactyla; family Tayassuidae; genus Catagonus; species Catagonus wagneri. The sequence goes on along the minus strand of PVHT021183705.1, from coordinate 17,175,306 downwards.
AATCTAGGAAGGTTTGTCTGCTATTCATAAACTGCTTAAGATGTTTTCTTGTAGTTTGTGACATAAGCAGAACGCTTTGATTTGGTTTCTTTCTACAGCTCCATTTTCAGTCCGGGAGCACACATTACTCTGCGTACAAAACGATTGAGCACCAGATTGCAATTCAGGTAGGACATGCAAGAGATCTTGATGCTTGATTTGTCAATACGTAGGTCTCTTGTGTCTTTTATTCTCTGTCCCTTCCTCCAACCCAGATGATGATAATGATGATGACGGAGGTGATGATGATGATGATGGTGATGATGATGGTGATGGTGATGAAGGTGATGTGATGATGACGGTGGTGGTGGTGGTGGTTGATTCATCGGGGGAGGTGGGAAGGAAAGAAGGAACAAGAGCAGAAGAAATGCTGCTAAAACGTTTTAAAGATCCGGGAAGAAGGAGAAGCCTGTGCTTTTTAAGAGCGTCTGGATCGGGCCCGATGGGCCCACAGACCCCAGTTTGGCCACTGTGTTTTGCTTAGGGAGGGGTTTTAAGCTGGAAGTCCAGTGAGGCGACAGAATGTGAACGGGAAGAATGAAGGGGGGTGAGAGGGGAGAGGAGGCTGTGTGACAGCCAGAGAGTTGTTTCCGGTGCATCAAAATCATATTAAGTGGTGCTAAGAATATCACTTTTGACCTGATTGTTCTGAAATGTTGGTTTCTCTTGGACCTGTTGATATATGACACTAGAAGTGCTGGAAGGGAAAGGCGACGGATCCCAGCTTCTGATGAGTGTCCTGTTTCCTGCTCACGTAGTACTTCCATTCTTTTAAATCCAAAGGCTAAACAAATCACAGACTAATATAGACTCGGAGCTGAACTGATGCCAGCAGAATGCAGTAGTGGAGGGAGAGCAGACTAATAGGATTTTCGTCTGTCCGCCTGGCCTGGCCAGGATGGATGGACCTCACGGTGTAACGAATGGTGCCGAAATTTCTTGAGTCTTCTGCTTCTGGGTTAACCCTTCAAAGGGAGGTCTTTGAAACCTGTTGTTGGACCTTTCCTTAAAGTCTGGCTCTCAGGTCTTCTCTCCTTGGAAGTTGGTGTCACCTGGGTATAGCATTCACAGTACCCCACTGCTCCCTTGTTCGTGGTCACCCCTTGCAGATCCACTTGTGTATGTGCCCGCGGTCTAGTGGAGCTTTGGCCACATCACCTCTTTGTAGCTCTGCTGTTTCAAAACCTGCCTCTGCCCAGAGCTGCCCTTCCAACAGCCCTCGGCCCCAAGTCCATTGTGAATTATGTCTACTGGCGAAAAATGGGGTCCCGCAGACCTTATTCGGTGGATCCCTAATAATTGGTACTTGTTTCAAGGTGATGCTAACTTATTTTAAACGTAGTTTGATTGTTTTTGTTGTGCTGCTGACCTGTGTGTGGCTTTTGGGGAAAGTGTGGCTCTTAATATTATGCCTCCTCTGCCCCCAGGTATTTCGCAGACTGGTGTTCTTGCCGGCTGCTGTTCCCGCTGGCACTCTTCCCAGGGGCCCTTTCTTCCTTTTGATTGCTAGCACAGTGCGTTTTGCTCCCAGAACAAGGTGTGGGCTCAGGGCTTGCTTGGAGAGCAAGCCCAGACCCTAACTCTTGATGGAAGGATGGGACGACCCGTGTTCTGAGTGAGGCCCGCTGCATCTGGCGGAGGGCTGGAAAATCCTGTTGCCCGGGGTGTGGGAATGGTTGAGGGTGAATAGGATCGCGATCCCTATCTTGATGTGGAAAGGCTGGCTGGGGCCATGTCACCGGGAGACCAGCCGAGACCAGACCAGCTGTCGTGTCTTTACACCCGTTGCTGAAGCGTCCCTTGTTAGGCCAAGCAGTACGTCTTTCTCCAAACCACCTGGCACAGGTGCGGGCCATGGGAAGCCCTTTCTCAGGAGGAAGGTGGAGTAAGTTACGGGGCTCATTGTTGGGAGGACTGAAGCCATTTCTGTTCCTCCATGAACAGGTGGTATTGTTCTCCCTTGCTTCTGTTGGCTGAGGCCTGCTGCTGCTGGGCAAACAGAGACATTTTATTAGAGACCCAGCACCACCATGCTTTTTGAATTCACTCTCCCCCAGCCTCTCATAGACCAGGATGAGGCCAAGCCAAATGGCAGCTAGCTGTAATTTTGTTTCGATACTCAAAGGATAAATGGCAAACAAACAAAAAACAAACCCAAAAGAAGCTAAGGGGGGAAAAAAAGGGAAACCTCAGATGCAATAAAATTGTTCTCAAGGCACATGGCAGCTCGGGAGCCAGGTGGGGGTGAGAGGAGTGGGTGGTTCTGCTTTGGTTCAGCGAGAAGCAGCCACTTTCCCTCTGCCCCTGTCTTGAGTTTCAGGCTTAGATGCAGTGTGATTGTTGGGGCACGATTTTCTTCCCTGGAAATTTAAAACGGTTTAACCTTGATAAATACTGTATTTCAATCTGAGCTGAGCTGGTTGCTCTCCTAAGCTATATCCTAAAATAACCTCGAGTAGTATGACACCGAGCGTCACAAGATTGCATCCTTTCGCATCCCGTCCCCCTCCCGTCATCTCAGGACTTGGCCAAGTTTGCCGTTGATAGGAATGGCCTCCGAGTGATTCCATAGACGTGTCATGTTCTTGGAAAAGACTTGGACACAGTATCGGTTGATGTGTTGGGGGGGGATCTTCCTCACTTGGGACAATCTCCTAACTCCTCTCAGTTTTGACCACGACTATGACAACACAAAGGCCGTATTCTCCCCTGAATGTTAACACAAATAGAATTGGGATGAAAATTAAAAAGCCTTTTTTATTATTTTTATTTAATAAATTTTATTGGAGTATAATTGACTTACAAATTTGTGTTAATATCAGGTATACCGGCAAAGCACATCAGTTGTACGTTTGCATATATCCGTTCCTTTTCAAGTTTTTTTCCTGTATAGGCTATTGCAGAGTATTGAGTAATTTGCCCTGTGTTATACAGTAAGTCCTTGTTACTTGTCTATAAATGGCTTTTTTTGGGGGTAGAAGACGTAGTTATTTAACTCTATTGACTTGTGAAGAGTTTTGTTGAGATATAAGTACAATACCTTGCACACATCTTTAGTGTTTGTTTTTTTTTCCTCCTTTTTTGGCTGCCCCAAGGCATAAGGAAGTTCCTGAGCCAGGGGTCAGATCTGAGCCACAGTTGCGACCTACGCCACAGCTGCAGCAGTGCCAGATCATTTAACCCACTGTGCCAGGCTGGGTCGAACCTGCGTCCCAGCGCTCCATTAAACGCTGCTGATTCCGTTGTGCCATGGCAGGAACTTCTGAACTTTTGCTTTGGTGATCATCCATGAAACTGTCCCCCAAATCAATGTATAGAAGGAGATTGGAACACTTTTCTGTAAAGGGCCAGCTAGTAAAATCTCTGTGGCAATCTCTTGGCTCAACCATTGTGTGTGAAAACAACCAAAAATAATACCCAGCGGAAGAGGTATAGATGTTGATGGGTCCCAATAAAACTTTATTTACAAAGACAGACAGTGGCAGGGTTGGGCCCATAGGCTGTAGTTTGCTGGGCCTTGGAAAAGAATATTAGCAACTCCAGGAGCCTTGTTGATTTAAGGCTTCCCGCCACTGCCAATAAAAAAATCCTCACCGTGGATTAGTTTCATCTATCACCATGGATTCTTTTTGCCTGTTTTTTGGCTTCTTAAAAATGGGATTGTATAGAATAAACTGAATCGTGTCTGGCCCCGCTCAGCATTAGGTGTGTTAGCTTCGACCCTGTTATTGCCTGGCGCGTGGCTGGCTGTTTTTTATTGCTCTGTACTATTCCATAGTGCACGGGTCCTTTCTGTGTTTTGGGATATTTGAATTGCTTCCTGTTTTCTGCTCTTGTGAATATAAAGCCCTGGTAACAGTTTCACCTGCATCTTTTGGAGGAATATGTGTGTCGGATTCTGTGGTCCATCTCCAGGAGTGGACGGGGAGAGTAATGTATGTGTTTAGCTTGCATTGCCCTTTTGAGAGAGACTTGGACGCTGGGTTTCAAGTGCTGTCATTTGAATTGCACCAGCATCGTGGTTGTTGGGTGCGTGGACCCCACAGGAGGGGAGCAGTGACATGATCTAGCGGGGAGCAGAGGCCGCTTTGCCCCAACTCCGGTGCAGGCACCTTCTCGCGGTGCTTCGTTTTCTGGCGCCAGCTCCTGGGAACTCCTCCACTAAGCCGGGAAGAGGTTGTGCGGGCTGAGTGCAGAGGTGGGCCCCACTGCAGATGCCTCCCAGGGATGCCCTGCAGGCGACTGCGGATAAACGTTTCGGCCCCACGGCCTCCCTGAAGAGCGCTTTCCCACACTCCTCCCCTCATCATCATTCCAGCCCCGAGAGCAGTGTTGTAATCAAGGTCAAGACCCACAGAAGATGTTTCCCTTGGTTTTCAGAAGGGCTACTTCAGAACCAATTAAGGCTTTGTTTTAAGAGTATTTTGGCCAAAGGTTGATGTCTTAACACCGAGTCAGATGTGATTTAGGAAAAAAAACTCCACACGCAGCAAAAACAAACTGCATAGACCTTTCCTGGTTGTTTTTCTTTTCCGATGTGAAGTGGTTTGTGTGCGTGTGTGTGCCTGTGTGCACAAAGACAACTAGGAGAGGATCCAGAAGAAACGGACCATTTTATTTGTTGACACAGCTGAGCGCTAGAGATTTTTGTAGTGGGTGTTGCTTTCCCTCTTATCCACAGGCTTGCAAGTTCCCATCTCAGTTCTGCCAGCGCATGCGCCCCTGCTTGGTCTCGTCTACCATGATTCAATAGGGCCCGGGGACCTGCTTCCAGGGCCTTGGTGCTTTGCGGAGCCAGCGAAAGAAGGATAGAGGCTGGAGAGCATCCTGCCGGTATTGACCCTTTATTCTTGAATGTGAACTTGACATCCAGTCTTAGCACTGTATGGCTCAGAGACCATCTCTTTGCTCCAGTTGATCCTTGGTGTTCCTGATAGAAAGGGCCAGGGAACTGTACCAGTGGGTTTGGCCAGAATGTTTGAGGGCACCTGACTTTCCCCCACTTCACGTTTCTGAGGTGGTCTCTTGTGTTCTAGACCCTTCCTTGCTCCACAAATTCCCTGGCCTTTCAGTTTTCATGAGGCTTTGCTGTTTCAGTTGAGGAATGGATCTGGGCTAAGAGGGAGAATTCCCAGAAACACCTTTAGCTCTTGGTACAGCTTCTTCCTCACTTTTCCTTTAGTGCTGTCACCGGACCTGGCTGTGAGATTTCACGTCCACTTTCTGTAAAGAAAGCAGCGTATCTGTGTGTGGCCAGGAGTGACAGACACAGAGGTCATTTCTCTAGAATAGTTTGCCGGAGCCTCTGGATGCCAGTTAACTCATTCAGAGGGTTCATTCACTTGATCTCATGGTGAGCTTCAGCTTAATTGTCTGATTCAGGACCATACCCTAGAATGTCAGTTCATTCACTCAAAAATATTTCTTGTGTGGAGTTCCCTGGTGGCTCAGTGGGTTCAGGATCCAGTGCTGTCACTGCTGTGGCGAGGGTTTGATCCCTGGTCTGGGAACTTCAGCATGCATGGGTGTGGCCAAAAAAAAGAAGGGGAATGTTCATTGTGCATCTACTGTGTGCCAGGCCCCTGGGGAGTTCATCAGTGGGCAGAACACATCAGGGAGTTTAAATTCCAGTGATATTTTAGATACTGGTTTATAAGCATCCCAGTCGCCTTGGTCTGACCGAGTAGATTCTGGGTATAGCCTGGGAGTTGCTTCTTCTTTTTTTCTTTTTGGTTGTGCCTGTGGCCTGCAGAAGTTCCCTGGCCAGGGATCAAACCCACACCACAGCTGAATCCTCAACCCGTTGAGCCACCAGAGAATTCCCCAGGAGTCTGCATTTTTAATCAGGGTTCTGACCCCAGAGACTTCTGCAATCAGTCACTTACCGGCTGCTCAGTCATTTTCACTAGCTGAGTAAAAATCGAGGGCTGGCCAGGTACTGATGGGGATAACTTTTTCTCATTGTGAGTGAGAAACTCGACTGCCCTTAGGTCCCGATGAGCCTCCGGGCCTTTCCTTCTCCCTGCTTCTGTGAAGGGAGCCAGGTAACTTTTGCAAGGCTCAGGAAGAGGCATTTCTTTGTTTTTGAACGAGTTGCTTGGGCAATGATGTGCTTGGTCTTAGGGATCAGAGGCAATAACAAGAGCTGATAATAATAGCAGCTTCTGCTTCCTGAATTCTCCCGATGCATTGGGTCTGGTGTTAAGTGCTGTATGTGAATTATTGATCGACTCTTCATAGCAGCACAGAAGGAAACCTGAATGGTGTGGCCGTTCTTTCTACCGTTATCCCCATTTTGTAAGTGAGGAAACGGAGACTCAGCTATCCAAACTCTTTTCCCCTGATCGAGGAATTAGTATTCAAACCTGAGCCGTCAGACTGGAGAGAGACTGAACCACACAGCCTCGTCCTCAGTGTCAGGCTCAGCAGGGTCTGAGGGGCGTTGAAAGCAGTGACAGTGGCGACCAACCAGCTCTTTGGGCTATGTACCAAGGAACTGCCCGGGGAGCTGCTCAGAAATGCAGAAATCTGGGCTTAATGCCTTGGGGAGCTTCCTTCCTTAGGACCAGGTCTGTGTGTCGCAGGTGTGAGCAAGCATCACCAGAGGGTCTGTCGAGATGCAGAGTGTGGCCCCGCCAGCGTTTCAGGTTCTGTAGGTCAGGGTGACTCCTGACATTTGCTGCTTTAAAAATTTTCAGGCAATATTGATGCCCCCTCTCTGGCAACAGCACTCTGAGAACTGTTGGCAAGGGCTTTGTTTCCCAGCTCTGGCCGCACATTATGACCCCCTGGGAAGGGGGTTGAGGGGCGGGAATTAAAGACGATGCTGTGGCCTTGGGGCTACAGGCTGGAGTCTGTACCCTGTCCCACTCTTTGGAGGATTCTTTTCTTTCTTTTTTTTTTTTGTCTTTTCTAGGGCCGCACTCGTGGCATATGGAGGTTCCCAGACTAGGGGTCTAACAGGAGCTGTAGCTGCCGGCCTGCACCACAGTCACAGCAACGCGGGATCTTCGGCATACGCCACAGCTCACGGCAATGCCGGATCCTTACCCACTGAGCAAGGCCAGGGATCGAACCCGCGACCTCTTGGTTCCTAGTCGGATTCGTTAACCACTGAGCCACGATGGGAACTCCTCTTTGGAGGATTCTGAAGCACATCGCTTCATGAGAACAGCTGTTGTAAACTCTTTTGTTTGTGTGTTGGCTTATTTTAGCTTGACTCTTTCTCTGGGGGAGAAAAGCCTGGTTGTGTTGAGGGTTCTTTAAAGGCTGTCTGTGCAGTAGTGGGAGTCAGTCTCTCTTTTGAGAACATTTCTTTAACAGGTGACCAGTGATGGTCTCTGTCCCCTGAGTGGGTGCCCATGAGAGAAGGCAGGAAGGAGTCTGCTGTCACAGGCAAGAGGCTATGGGACCCTGAAGCTGAGGCGGGGTCTGGCAGCCTAAGTGCTTCTGGGACTTCCCTGTCATGTGGAAATGCAGATGCAGAATTCGTAGTTCCAGGGTGGGGCCTGAGAGTCTGCATTTCTTTCTTTCTTTCTTTTTTTTTTCTTTTTAGGGCTGCACCCGCGGCATATGGAGGTTCCCAGGCTAGGGGTCTAATTGGAGCTACAGCTGCTGGCCTACGCCACAGCCACAGCAACGCCAGATCCGAGTCATGTCTGCGACCTACACCACAGCTCACGCAACGCCAGATCCTTAACCCACTGAGCGAGGCTAGGGATTGAACCCGCAACCTCATGGCTCCTAGTCGGATTCGTTGCCACTGCGCCATGATGGGAACTCCAATAGAGAGTCTGCATTTCTAACACGGCCCCCAGAGTGTGACACTCTTGGACCCCAGACCAGTCACTCTTGGAATGGAGCGAAGGTGGAGTCCTTTTTTTTTTGCCAAGAGGTGTGTTTATTTTCATTAATCATACCAATAATTTTCTATAATATCCCAGGGCAAACCGGAGAATCTGGCAGTCCAGTTGGAGGGTCCCCTCAGAGACCCACGGGCCAATGGCATCGGCACAGGGTGCCGGATTCACAGTGCAGCTTGTCGCTCGTGTCCATCTTGCAGGTGGCTCTCCCTCCACATCCCGACCAGGGTCTCCAAGATGATGGGGTGGGGAATCCTCCTGGTTCTTAGGAAGTTTTGCTCGGCTCACTTCTCCTGCTTGGTGGTCTCTTTGGTGGGCGTCTCCTGCGTCTCCTTCTTCTTCGGCTTGGCCTTACCGAAGCTGTTGATTTCGCCCATGTCTGGCTTGTCTGCCGTTTTCTTCAAACAATCCGAGAAGTTCCACTCCGAGCGCAAGGTGCTGGTGCTCCCACTCGCCTGGCTGCAGCAAGAGACCATTCTGCAAGGTGAGGGAGCCGGGGAGCCGAGAGGTGGATTGCCTTGAATGAGGTCTCCCAACAGGGAGGAGACAGGAAGCCAGGGGTCCAAGGCAGCTTCACGTCCGTCTTCCAAGGAGAAGTTATCGTCTTGTCTGTCTAAGCCAATAGCAGTTGCGTTACATTGGCCAGATAAAAAACAGTCCAGTTTTACAGGATTGACTTATGTATTTTTAATCTCTATCTGTTCTAATTGTATCATTGTGTTGGTGTGAGTTGAGATACTTGTATCTGTTCTTTCTCCACCATATTAAGGCACCTGGGGCTCGGCCTGCGTGGTCTTGCAAGAGGGCTGCTGAGGATGCATGAGGGAATGAATATCTAGTTGACTTTGAGTAGAATAACCCGGAAGAATGGAAACGACTGTTCTACCAGCTATAGGTGCCCCCCTTCTGGGCCACAGCCGGTAGGTGTAGAGGTCTGCTGTGTGGCAGTCAGCTGGTGGTATTTTCTTTGTAAGTCCATTTTATAAGTTGCATTTTATAATAGTATTTACTTTTTATGAAGTTCCTAAGAAGCATGGGGCCATTTGGCTAAAGCACAGAAATTTCTAAGTGGGTTATGGCTGACATTTTCAGGCTTATCAAGCTTAGCACTTAATTTTTTTCTGGAGTTTGGTTTGGTTGCGTGCTATCAAATCCTGGTCAGACAGATAAGTGGTTGCAATTTTGTTTTTCAGTGATTTACCTTGAAATCCCATCATATCCTTCAGTTAAACAGAAGTGGCAATAGACCATTCTTCCTGAGCGTTCCACCAAAACCCCTGGGTGCCTGGCGGTGTGTTTACTGTTTTAATGAGTAATACCTTGAGATTGAAAAAATAAGTAAAGCTTAAAAGTAGGTACAGGTACTGTATATTTCTTTTATCTCTAGCATGTTGTGAAAATCAACCCTTAGAATCAAATATTTGTGGACTCTTTGAAGCATCTTCACAAAACCCCATTTTTTTAAGGGTACCAGCTGAAAAAACACTTGGTTACCCCAGCTTTTATTCCAGTTGAGGCTTGGACCGGATGAGCTAAGATGGCTTAGTGCAGCTTTCTGCACCTGAGCACCTTTGACGTTTGGGGCTGGATGGCTCCTCGTTGCACAGGGGACTGTCCTGTGCCTGGCAGGGCATGTTTTTTGGCACCAGCCCCGTCCTCTACCCTCTCCATGCTGGTAGCACCCAACAAAAACTTGACAACCACAGATATCTTTAGGTCTTGTCACATGTCCCCTGGGGAGGAGGATCCAAATTGCCCCAGTTTGACAAAATATGCACCCTGCCATTGGGCTGTAGTAGCATCGTCTTTGCATTTTATTTAGTTATTTATTTTGCTTTTTAGGGCCGCATCCGTGGCATGGAGTTTCCCGGGCTAGGGGTCCAATCGGAGCTGTAGCTGCTGGCCTATGCCACATCCACAGGAACGTGGGATGCGAGCTGCGTCTGCGACCTATGCCACAGCTCATGGCAATGACTGATACTTAACCCACTGGGCGAGGCCAGGGATCAAACCTGCGTCCTCATGGATGCTAGTCAGGTTCGTTACCACTGAGCCACGACGGAAACTCCTGTTTTTGCAATTTAAAGGGACAGGTTCAGGAGGAGGTGGGTGGTTTAACTCATGCTTTTGGAGTCAGATAATCTGGGTTCAGGTGCAGGTTCCGCCAAGCCTCTGTTACCTAATCTGTAAAATGATGGTGATGCTAGTACCTGTTTCCAGAAGGTTGTTGGGAGGTTAAATGAGAGCGGGTCTGTAATGAGGGTGGGTAGAGTGGTAGCATGCTGCTTGATAAATACAAGCAACTGTTTTTAACCACCGAGGACTGTGTGAAGTACTTCTTTGTAGATGTGGAATATGCCTCATTCCGACATGCGTTGTATATTTTTTATTTCCTGTCAAGAACATCACACATGATAAATCTGATAACGTGGACTATCTTTGCTGGGTAACAAAGATTTATGACTCCTGTTGGTTGCTGTTTGCATTTCTCTATGTCGCTTGAAAATCCTGCCTAGCCCTTGTAACATCCGACAGGAATATAAGCTCTTCTGAGGTTTTGTTTTGCTCATTTTTGTATCCTTAGAGCACCGAGCAGGAATAGGAATGCCTGGGACGTAGTAGATGTGCAGCAAGGGGTGTGGACATGTTTAAATAACATGCACGGTAGGCAGGAAGGGAACAGAGTACATAAGTTTGCATTTTTCTCCTAAGAGCTTCTTTCATAACACGAGAGGCCAGTAAATATATTTTTTGGTACTGAACCAAATAATTTGAGATAGACCTTCAATCCCTATGTAGACTTAATGTTCTTTCCTGGGTATCTCATATTTTGGTTTCAGCTCTCCTCCGTGCGTGAAGTTGCACCCTGTCCTAATGACTGTGGCATCGCTCAAACAGTGCATGACCATGGTTGGACTGGTTTATTTCTGTGATTGTCTTCTAATTTTCAAGATGCTTGGAAGTTAGTTGGTTTTTAAAAGCAATATTAGTTTTTTTTTTTTTTTTTTTAATACTGACAAGTAATGTTACCCATTGGATTGTAACATTATTTTGACACTTGTTAATTTCTGCAGGGGACTTCCAAAAAAAAAAATTAAGCAAGTGTTTTCCTATTTGTGGGTGGCAGAGCCCACCCATGCAGAATCATTCCTTTCTCTTTCCAAACTTTGTGCCTCCCTAAATTTTGAGGTGGAGATGAGGTGCTAGAATAAAGAACTTTGATTGAAAATCAGAAGTTGTCCAAGGCTTGAAAATGGATGTGTGTGTGTGTGTGTGTGTGTGTGTGTGTGTGTGTTTGAGGGGAAGCCCTTGTTGGGGGTGGGGGTGGGGGATTCTTTTCACCAGGGCTTTGGTGCAGCTGCCCCTGAGGGAAGACAGTCTTGTGTCAATAGTTTTTAAGTTGATTCAGTAGGCATTGTTGTTGATTGAAATTGAAGAATTGTGAAGACAATTCATCTTGAGGAACAGAGAGCATGGAGTGTGAGCCGGGCTGCTGGGAACAGACATTGACATACGGGCCGTCATCAAACTAATTGTTGTTTGAATTACCTGTTATGATCCGATGACAAATCTGCCTTGCTCCTGCCACTGGAGCAGAAAATGTAGCTTGAATTGGCGTGATGTTAGCAAGTGTAAACTGTACTTCAACAAGATGGATAAACCCAATTATGGGGCAGACCTGTAGAGAGAAAATCCATTTAAATCTCGTAATGTTAAGCAGAGCTGTGTTTAATTCATTTGGACCAATTTGGGAATGATGTATGGGTGTTGGTGAACATTAGTCAACGGGGGGACCACTTGGAGGGAAGGGATGCGAGGATGCTGCCTGCCACTTGGGGAGGCAGCCGGGGTGTCGTCTCAGCAGCCTGCACTAATGGCGGGGAAAGGCAGAAATGACAAAACGATGTACTAACTGCCGCTGGGAGAGCAGCGCCGTGTAAATGAACCAATAAGGAAAACATATGAAGCAGAAATGAGAGGAGGTGTTTTTCCTAAATGCGACTGACATTCTGAAATGTAAAGGAAACCTGAGGTTCCTCTTCTGTATTTCCAGCCCTTCGATGTCCATATGGGTTTTTTTAAGCCTTGTAGTAAGACCTAGAGGATGCTCTTTATATTTGCTTAATGATGATTTGGGGTGGGGGAGGGGACAGCTAAATTTTAATTGATAATCTTGTGGCATTTGATTTTCTACAGGAAAGCAGTTACGAGGGCGTTATTATTGTGAAATACATATATTATGCATGTTTGGAAGAGAGTTTAGAAGGGCTTGTCAATTTAAATTTTTCTATATTTTTGTTTTTTGGGTTTCTTTTTTTGCTTTTTTTTTTAAGGACTGCACCCACGGCATATGGAAGTTCTCAGGCTAGGGGTCGAATGGGAGCTGTAGCTGTTGGCCTACGCCACAGCCACAGCAGCTCAAGATCCAAGCCATGTCTGTGCCTACACCACAGCTCATAGAGTCGCCGAATCCTTAACCCACTGAGCGAGGCCGGGGATTGAACCCGCATCCTCATGGATACTAGTCGGATTCATTTCCCCTGCACCAAAAGGGGAACTCCCTCTATTATCATTATTTTTTTAAATAGCTACTAAGTAGTGACCCAGCTTTGTATGTAAGTAGGTGCTCAGGATATACTGATGAGGTGAATGGAAACACTGAACTTGAGACAAGTAACTTCCAGACCTAAATACTGGTGCTTTCACAACTCACACACTCTTTGGGATCTATAAGGACCTTGTATCCTAGAGTCACGCAGTAGTTTGTATTCCTGGGAATTTTTTTTTTTGCTTTTGTCCTTTTTTGGGGCCACACCCGTGGCATATGGAGGTTCTCAGGCTAGGGGTCTAATCGGAACTGTAGCCGCTGGCCGACTCCAGAGCCACAGCAACGCCAGATCCAAGCCGCATCTGCGACCTACACTAGAGCTCACGGCAACGCCAGGTCGTTAACCCGCTGAGCAAGGCCAGGGATCGAACCTGCAACCTCATGGTTCCTAGTCAGATTCGTTTCTGCTGCACCGTGCCGGGAACTCCCCTGGGAATTTTCTGATTTTTATCTAAAAATTTATGATGTCATTCCCCTCCCTCCCTTGCTTTTGATAGTGTTGTTTTGGCCCAGGAGGTTCATAGAAGACTCTAGCTTCCTTTTGTTTGGGGAGGAGCTGGTGAAGCCTCCCATTAAGTTGTTATTGTTTGGTTTTTCTCTTTGGGTTTGGGGGTTTTCTTCTTTCTTTTTCTTTCTTTTCTTTTTTGGAGTACACTGGACTTGGACACTAGGCTTGTTGAATGGAGCATTTGAAAGGCTGGAGTGCCTAAGGAGCTTGGCAGTGGACCGCCGAGAAATTCATGGCTGTGCACTTTTGCCCGCAGCCCGTAAATCTAACATTGGGAGTGCTGGTGTAAATGAAGGTTAAAGCCTTCAGAAGTTTTTTTTTTTTTTTTCTGTAATTGGGGTACAGTTCATTGTATGGGGTTGTGGTGTCCATTCAGTATCCATTCCAGGCAAATCTTTTTCTTCCAGGGGCACTTTGTTAAGATTTCACTTTCAGGCTGTCTCCCAACTTTCAGTTCAGTTGAAGAACCAATCGGGATGATTATAAAAAATTAACTCTAAATAGTCTAAAGTGGTTTAGCAGGAGAATCTAGGTAAAACATTTTGAGCTAATTTAAACTACCGTCTCCACCAAAACTGGCCAGCACGCTGGGGTCCTCAAGTCGATCCGCCTGTTGGTAGACCTCCCAGTCATTTCAGAACAGGTACTGCAACTGAACGCATTGGGAAGGAACACTGAGATGAATATCTTTGAAGATCTTTGCGCTGAAAGAAGGAGCATCCTTTGCAGACCATGAGGTTTTATAGGAGCTCTGTCTGGTTTGGTTTGGTAGCGGTTGTCAGATTTATACTCCAGAGGGTGGGGTATAGACAGTGTGACTTAGGCAGGCAGCGACGAAGGGGGTTTTTTTTGGAAAACGGACTCCTAAGGAAAAGAAAGCATACACTCTGTGGGTAGGATAGTCTGTTCTTATTGGGGGTAAGCCTTTTCAGGGTTCTGGCGGGGACGCTTTCATAATTAACTTGTCGCTTTCTGGTGTTGGAGCTGAAATCCTTCAGTCACGTGTGCAGAGAGGAATTTCTGTCCTTTTGATTAGACCCTCAAATATATGGTAGAGGATCTAAATATAAATCTGTGGCTATAAACATATATGATAGGAGATCCAGGAATACTTAAAATATGATGCAGAAATGAAATGGGGAGATAAGGTCAGCTCTTTAGGTTAAAGTAAATTATTTTCTGTAGAATTAAAAAAAATTAGCTTCCTTATGGTATCAAGTTCTAGCTCAGGGCTTAATTGATACATGGGATCTCTAAGACAATTCACAAGCTGTTTTAAGAGTCACAAAGTTCTGAATTTGATTCTTATCCTTAAAATCAAAAGCACACCTCCCTTTTTTTCTTCTCTTCCTGGTCTTTAGTCACTTCGTTTTTATTTTGGAATCCAGCAGCATTTATTTCTTAATCATTGCTGAGGAAGCCAAGACTTTTCCTGTTAATTAAAAAAAAAAAAAAAAAACAAGCAACTTCACTGACCCAATGTAGGCATTTTTTTGTGAAAGAGAAATGAAAGGTTCAGAACTGCCCTGAAGCTAAAAAGGACGTGTTTACCAAACCGTCCATGTGCTTTATGCACCCAATTTTGTTTTGTGTTGTTCTAAAAAACTTGTCACTTGTCACATTTTCCCAGTGGTGAGTGAAGGCAGATGACAAATGTCTCCTTAGAGAAGACCTGCTGTGTGAAGCCATTTGTGTCTGAAGAATTGGCACCCAGGGCCTGAATTTTTGAGGAAAAGGCCTCGGTCGTGTGGTTGACCTTTTCCCTGGCAGGAACCCCATCCCCAGTCCCCCCCCCCCCCAAAAAAGGGGCAACAATAAAAAAGCTATGATTTGCTTGGGTGGCTTTTCAGTTGAGTGACATCTGCTGGTTTATCTTCATCAGAAAATAAATGCTAATATACTTATCATTGCCCCCCAAGCATGCTCTTCCTGCCATGATTTTGTCATTTTAGGAGAGGGTAGAAGAAGCCCCAAAGTCATTGTCATTGCTGTAGATGGATCGGGCTCCCCCACCTCCCTGTTTATTTAATAGTAATAAATTGAGAGTTGTCTGGTGTTTTCCCCCCTTGCCCTTATTGGAATTTTTGGCCGCAGCGTCCCTCTCCAGGCCCCCTGTTTTGCATAGCAGTTGAAGGGGCCCGACAGTGACTTGCACGTGACAAGAACGGATGAGCTGACATGTAGAAAGCACACACACAAAACCACATGCCCCATGCAAAGCAGATATGGTTTTGATTTCGGCCTTCGTGGTTCTGTTATCGTTGCCTTTTCCGTGAGAGTGGATTTTTATCTCTCGGCCGACTTGGGGTTCTGTTCATGGTTTGTGGTTTCCAGTTGCCATTGCAGCGTGTGCATTTGGCTGCCTGGGAACCGGGGGACCAGGGCTCCTGGCCCGAGGGCTTCTGAGGAGAGGGGGCCCCGGGATGGTGTTCCCGAGGAGCACTGGGGTTGAAGGCCTGACTGGAGCTCTGCTCCCTGGCAAGTGGCTGCAGGGCCATTGTCCCCGTCCTGGATCCTCTGCTGTCACACGCTCCCCACCTGGGGCTTCTTCTCTGTCTTTCTGTGTTAGTTATGTAATGCCTCTCAGGACTATTTTGGAAACATCTAGACCAGCTCGTGATTGATCTTCCTGTTCTTTCTATTTCCCCGATTCCCTTGCTCTCCTCTCATCTCCTTTGGCAGGAAATATTTTTTCCCTCATTAACGAGTTTCCAGGTCAAAATTTGCCATAAAGTATGAACTTTTCTTTATCCCAGTATTTGATTCCCACTGCTTTTCGCCTTTCCTTCCTTCCTCCCTTTCTTCCTTCCTTCCCTCCTTCCTCTCTCTTTTTTTGTTTTGGTTTTCTTTTTGCATAAAGCTGACAACTTTAAATGGCTGAGGGGCCGCCTGCCTCTGTTGTCTCATCTCTAGAAAAATGGGTTTAATAAGAGGACTCGTCTACTGTGTGGGTTTTTGCGTGATTCTGTGAGAGGCTTGACACTGGTCCCTGAGAAAGGTTTAATGGTGGTTTAATGGTGTTACCAGTAGGTTGTCCCCGGAAACCCCTGGGCCCCAGGCGAACCAGGACTTTGGTCACCCTGACAACACTGTCGTTACCCTCTTGCCAAGTGGACAAGTTGGTGATGTACTGTGCTGCCTACCTTTTTGCGCTTTTTCTTTCCTCCCTGACAGAAGAATCCAGTTCTGAGTTATTTCTCCCATAGGACAGTGGGCCAAAAAGGGAGGCCAGAATACCTTTTGAAGAGCGTGATGGTGGAAGAGTCTGGGTTGTGACCTAATTTATCCCCATGGGGAGGGCAGACAAAAAAACCGATTGGGAGACTGGACGTAGAATTATTCAGCCTCTGATGGGCATGACATTGGTGACAGCAAGACAGGAGTTTGTGGCCTTTCAGGTGTAGTGTCTGCGCTCTTCTGTGGTCGAATTTCTATTGCTTCGAACTTCATTTAAAAAAAAATAGATTTTAAAAGGCATCCTTCTGGGTTCTTGGAAGACAGAGGGCTCGCTCCTGGCTCGTGAGCCTAATAATGTTTATTTCTTCCTTTAGGAGGGAGTTTCCTGGGGCCGCTGTGGTCAGGCTCTTGTTTGTCTGAATTTGCAGTAAGCGTACAACAGCCCCCTCCTCCTCCACTTTGCCTCAAAGGCCAGCGACCCTAGAGAGTTACTGGGGACAAGAACCTGTGCCTGGAAGCTCCCCCACTTGGGGGGGGTGCCCTGGGGGCCAGCACCCATGGGAGGAAGGGCACCCATCTCTGTAACTTGAGTCCATACCCACAACACAGGTTCCCTCACTGGAACTTTCCTGGGAGGTTTTCCTGGGCAAGAAATCAGTTAGCGGACAGCAAACTCAGGCCTGTTCACACCTCAAGTAGGATAATGGCTACGCAGACAGGAGCTTGTCCAGAATGATTTATTCCCAGTGGAGGTTAAGAAATGACATCGATGCTCCCAATCGACTTGACAGCGGCCATTGCTTCTTTAACATTTGGTTCCAGAAGATCCAGTTGAAACCCCCCTCATTTGTAGAAGGCCGAATTCACGCACAGTGCTGGGAGATGCGGCCTTTTTTTTTATGGCTCTCTTTCTTCAGCTTTTCAGAGGCCAAAATGAGAAGAGAAAGAGTGAAATATGATAGTCAGAAAACCATCCATAGACTTTTACAAATATTTTTAATCCTTCACTCCCCTCTTTTTGGCTTGGGGAGTTGTCAAGCAATAGATGAGTGTGATCACACCCTACCACCTCCCTGAAAAAAAAAAAAAGGAAAAGAAAAAAGGACTTGCGTTTAGCAGGCTTTGTTCATCAGAAAGGTATAATATTTTTGTTGGCGTTGGCAGGACCCTTGTGGCTGGTCAGTGGCCTTAGGCTGCAGAAGGTGCCTCCATTTTCCTGTCTCCTTCCGCTCATAGTTTGTCTCAGGATCCTGGGCTGATGGCATAGCTTTTAGCAACAGCAGTGCTGTACTTTTTTTTTTTTTTTTGTCTTTTTGCCTTATCTAGGGCCGCACCTGCGGCATATGGAGGTTCCTAGGCTAGGCCAGGGATCAAACCCACAACCTCATCGTTTCTAGTCGGAGTCGTTAACCACTGAGCCACGACGGGAACTCCAGTGCTGTACCTTTTTAATTGGTCAGTTCCTCCAAGTGGTGATTTAGTCCATAACCTCTCAGGAATGTCTTAATTTACTTCATCTAATAGTTTGACCCTCCTATCCGCCCCCAATCCCCAAACTACCAGCAATCACAGAACGCTTTTCCCCAAGCAGCACTGGGTGAGACGAGGCATTTTTTTTTCCTGGGAAGGACTTTGTCTTTGGGGAATGGCAGCAGGGAAGACTTAATTAAGGGAGGGGATGAAGCTTCCTAATTCGAGTGGGGGGTCCAGGTGCTCGGATCGAGGCTGAGTCTGCCACCAAATGGTCTGGTTGTGGAGAGCTTTATCTTCCCGGCCTCGGTTTGCTCACCTGTGAAATGCCTCCACAGGATGGAGAAGCTGGGAAACTGCTGTTGTATCTGATGTTTGGCGTCTTGGCTGTAAAGAGGAGATGTTCCAGGGTGATGAGTGTGGGCTCTGGCGCCAAAGGTAGACACACCTGGGGTCTCAGGTCACGCCCGTTTACTGCACGAGGGGCCTTGGCTAGTTCTGGAACTGCTCTGCGTCTCACCTGTAGCTTAAGTGGGGATAAAACCCATCTCGGGTTAAATGGGATAACTTCCCTGTAGCCCCACCACGATGGCCTGTGCTGACTAGGGAGCAGCAAGTGGTGGTTTTTATTTAAGGGGGAATGATACCTGTTGTCCTATCAGTTTTTTTTTTTTTTTTTTTTTGCTTTTTAGGGCCCCACCCATGGCCTGTGGAAGTTCCTAGATTAGGGGTTGAACTGGAGCTGTGGCCGCCGACCTATGCCACAGCCACAACAACGTGGGATCTGAGCCTCGTCTGAGGCCTACACCACAGCTCATGGCAACACTGGATCCCTGACCCACTGAGCAAGGCCAGGGATTGAACCCGCATCCTCATGGATACCATGATTCGTTCCCACCGCACCACAGTGGGAACTCCTCCTATCTGGTTCTAACGGTTGCTGGGGTACGTGGTCCGTTTTGCTACTAATGAAGTCAGGTGGACAGGCATCATGATTGATTTCATGCCATTTTTTATGGTTAAATTTCTTCTGCTTCTCAGAAATATTGAGAAATGAGCTGTATTCTCCTTGTCAGGTAGATATCAACACAGGACTTGGAAATCAGCTTCAGGATCCTTCCATAGCGGGAGACAGATTCATTTGGTACCCAGGTTTTAACTCATATTTTAGTTATTTCCCTCCCCCCAGCACATACATAAGCACGTACATTGATTTCTTTCTTTTTTCTTGTATTACTACAAGGATCAGTTTCTTCTGGCTTAATTCCAGAAACAACATGCCTGTCTTTTTTCATCGTTGAGGAAAAACAGTCTGAAGGCACCATAATTCCTTAAATTGGATTTCAATTCTTGATCCCCTTATGTTCGGTAAACAGAGTGTTTTATGAAACATCATTGTTTGGGAGCAAGAGGCTGGCAGCCTTGCTTTTTTTTTTTTTCAGAAGGAAAAGCACTGTGTGGATCCTTGGGGGGAGGCTGTGGGTGGGGTCCCATCGAGGTGAAGGCACACCTTCATTTGGGATGGAGGCACGGATCCCTTTCCAAAAAATGCTGGTGAAAGTTGGGAGGGCCTCCTGTTCGTGAGCAGAGTTTAGCTTGGGAAGAAGCCTGCAGTTGTGTGTGTGTGTGTGTGTGTGTGTGTGTGTGCGTGCTTGTTAACTCTATTAGTGCCATGGGCAGCTGCCACTTGAAAGCCTTGGGATTCCTATATTCAAATCAAAGGCACCCACGAGCAAAGATAAAGGGGACAGTGTGATCTTCAAAGATGAGGGCATAAAAAAGTAGTGGGGAATATTTTCTGGGTAATCTCCCTACCCCCCCGCCCTGCCTTTTCTTAAAGAAATATTAAGGGTATCAGTGGCTTGCTCTCACTCAGTGCTGAGGCTCTGGTCAAGCCGTGGCAGTTTCTGGAGCAGAAGATGGATGACTAGCAGAAAGCAAAACAAAAATGTCTCGGGCTGGTTCTGAGCCTGTTGAGGAGTGAGTCAGTCGGTGTTTCTCAGAATCGTCTTCCTCCCTCGCCTGCCTGCCTTTCTTTGAGCTAGTTCTCGCCGGGAGAGTGCAGGCTTGGCACCCACTTACCCAAGAACTGATTAGTGCCTAAAAGAAGCAGTAAGTTGATTGCTTACAGAGATGATGTAAGCTTTGCTCTGGGGTACATCAGCTTGGATTTCTCATGCTTTATCTTATAAAGCCTAAATTAACAGCTGGTTTGGTTTGAGTTCTCTGGGATCTGACTAAGGGATTAGAGTCCATTCTCAAGTGAGTCAATCTAGTTTAATTTATTTCAGGTCTATCAAAAAAGATCAATCAAAGGTCTTTTGAAAGTAAAGCTATAATCGGCCTGCACACTTAGAAGTCACTGTTGCACTTGTGTTTCTCTCTGGAGGAGAAGTGCTCAGGCTGTGGCTAAGAGGATGCATTAGGGCATTTTCCTTGTGTCTCCCTTTCTTGCGGCCTTGGGAAGATTCTGAGAAGGTGTCATGTTCAAGAGCCCTGCCCATGTGGGTCCTGCCCTGCCCTCCTGCTCCCTTTTCTTTGGCGATGCTGGATCCGAAGTTTGAAATTTCTAGTTCAGCATGATGGAATACCCGGACCTTGCCTCCAAAGTTGGACAGATCCACCTTTGACTTTATGACTCTGGATGCCCGTGAGCAAGTACTTCCCCTTAAAACCTCAGTTTCCCTGTCTGTAAAACAGGCATAATAAAAATCTCCCTCGAAGGACTGTTGTGATAACTCAATGAAATAACACTTTATCTTTTGCTTTTCATTGTTGTAAAAAAAATAATGTAGGGGAGATGCCAAGAAGCTGAAGCCCACCCCCCGCCTCAAGCCCCAGGCATTCAGCAGAAACAGATTATGTATTTGGGGTCAGCACTGTGTCTTTGCTCTGGGCATGGCTGGAGACAATGACCTAGCCCTTGCCCTGCAGGAGTGTACAGTCCATTGGGAAAAGAAAGTACTTAGCAGAGTAGGGTGTCTGGATGCTGCTCACCTTGGTCCAAGGGATGCTTCTGGTCTTCCACTGGACTGAACGAAAGCAGTCTGTCTTCCACTACTGGTACCTGTAAGTCCCTCATCCCTTCATCTCTTTTAACTTCCTCCTGGCCCCCCAGGTTGAACGTTTGCATTATCACTGGTACCTATGTGAGTCTAGCCTCAGTTTCTCTTTCCTTTTTTTTTTTTTTAAGTTAATGAATTTTATTACAATTATAGGTGTACACAAATTTGGTTGTGTTGCTTTTTATAGCCTCAGTGTTTCTGTCTATGAAGTGGCGCAGGGATTATTCCTCCCAGTATGTGTTAAGGGAGGGGAACATTTTGGAGGTATTCTTGTGGTTCTGTCATGGTGTGGGAACTGAGGCTTTGTTTACTCAGCAGTCATCTCTCCAGAAAGAACCTTAATATTAGTAGCAAAAAGAAAAAAAGAATAGATGCTGCTTGTGGAACTTTTGCTATGTGCCAGTTTCTAGAACATTCTATATTTTGAAACTGAATGCTCACAGCAGCTTTGTACATCCTCTTCCTCATTTTACAGATGAGAAAACTGAATAAAGTTAGGAGACTTTCCTCAAAATACAGCTAGGAAGTGGCTGCACTGGGGTTTGAATCAGGGCCTTGGCTGGTGCTAGGCCTGCCATGTTGTATGGTTGCTACTTTGCCATGGAAAAGGGAGGCTGCCATTGGGAATATAGTTGGGCATCTCTTTGGAAACTAACGTGGACCTTGGAGGCGAATTTGAATCCTTTTGCAAGTGAGTAATTGGATGGGGTTACCTGTGTCTCCCTCTAAAAACGAAAGCCGCTTTTCCCCTTCCTGGTCCAGTGTAGATCTAGGGCTGAAATTTCTTTGTCTGATGTGTGTGCGTGGCCCAGGCCTTCCTTGTGGACCGTGGGTACCTTACCAGGCTGCGTGCCCCTGATCCCGGTGAGCATTCTGCAACCTCTGTGGGTCTCCTGTGTGCAATACCTCTTTCCTATCTCTGCATCTGGGGTTAACTGTTAAAAAAGAAATAGCCAAAGCACTTTGGAAAGTCACATGCTGGGATTCTACTATGTCCTAGAAACTGTCTTAATTCATTTCCCCCTTTGCTTTTGCTTGAGTAGAAAAAAAAAAAAAGATAGTCAATGCTAATAATTGTGGCATGTAATGTAATTGGAAGTGTTTCACTGACATGCTCATGAGAGTTTCCAGCTCATCTTCGGCTTGGATGTAGCACTAGACTTGCCTTGAGTGTCTTGTACGAGCCTTTGAAGCAGGTGGACCATATTATAAATAGGCGCGTTGCTATGGTGAGGATGGCAGTCCTTGCTTGCAGTGAGTAACCTTTTCTACCTTCTCGGACACTGTTTTAAAACAGCAGCCTGATAGCATTTCATCTAATTTGGACCGAGGTGGGGGTAGAAGAATCAGTGAGATTGAGATCTGAACATTTTTTTGAGATGATGTTTTAGGAGTTTTGGCTCACCTGGCGCTGTGGAATATTTTGGAGATCCGGCTTTCTCGTGATTTATTTAGAAATACGTTTTCTAATGGAGGGGGTTGGGGGGGGCGGTGGTGGTGGGCAGAAGCCCTGGCTTTCTTCTCTTCCCCCTCCTTCCTTCCCTGAGCATTTCTGTGAATTTGTTGGCTTTGATGCCCAGCAGCTCATACAGTGAAATGAAAGTTCAGAGGTTGGCACGATGCAGGAATTATTCCTAGTAGTGTGTTCCCATTACTGTTAATAATATAAAGACAATTGCCTACCTTTCAAGACTCCAGCACGTGGCTCACAGATAGTTATTTTTCCTCGATGTCGGACCCAGAGCAATGGGGACTAGAGTGTTTTGTTAGTGGTGGTCCTGCAAATCCCCAGGGTAACTCAGTTAGACAGATTTATTAATTTTTCCCTGTTGCTTGAAGGGTAACTTTTAATTATGCTCATTAAATATCAGAGCAGTTCAGGTTGGTAAAACTCATTTCGCTCCCACGTCCCTCCTGCCGTCTACCCAGATCCCTTCAACTTGGGGGCAGGTGCACAGTCTCATGATCCAACAGGGTGTTAAAAATGAACTTGTCGGGGGCTTAGAGTTCTTTAACGTTTCCGAGTCTGCTTCTCACCTGTAAAATGGGAATAATGTTTCCTTACTCAGTGGCTAGTTTAATGTACCAAAAAGGACAGAGTTTGATGAAAGCCGTCTAGGGGAAGGCAGCC
Organism: Catagonus wagneri; assembly: GCA_004024745.2. Taxonomy (NCBI): domain Eukaryota; kingdom Metazoa; phylum Chordata; class Mammalia; order Artiodactyla; family Tayassuidae; genus Catagonus; species Catagonus wagneri. The sequence goes on along the minus strand of PVHT021183705.1, from coordinate 17,152,445 downwards.
TTGTTATTAGGCAGCCTTTAATTTTTTTATTTTTAATTTTTTGGGAGGCTGCGCTCGCGGTGTACAGAGGGACCCAACCCTTGCCACAACAGTAACTAGAGCCACAGCAGTGTCAATGTCGGATCCTTAACCTGATAAGCCACCAGGGAGCTCCTAGATAGGCTTTTAAATGTGAGACCATTCAGTGTCTGTCGGTTGCGGTCTGAATCCTGTATGTTTATAGCTCCAAAGCTGCCTCTCCCCTCTGTAACCCCTTTTCAAGGCGAGCAGTGGCCTTCTCCAGGAGCCCTCAGGTTCTGGATCCCTGCTTGCCAGGTGGAGGGTTCATGCCAAGTTGGGGGCCCCAGAGCTGTAGCCCCTTGGCTCTTTCAGTTCCTTGGGGCCCTCAGTTTCCCTCTCTGAGAAGTGGGGATGCTGTGGGGATCTTATGAATGGGGTACACATGCAGCATACGGCGTGAGGTTCAGAAAGCGGGGAGCCTCTCCCCCAGCATCGGAAGAGCCCCTGGGCATCTCCCACTGCCAGGAGGAGCCTGGCTGAGATAGATACTGGGCAGGGACCGTGATCTCTTTTGGAGCTGGCCCGGTCACCCAGCCAGGGCTGCATCGCATGCGGAGCAGAGGTGGCGTGGCCGCCATCTCCCAGGGGAAGGCATCAAGGGGCTTTGGAAGGAGAACTCTGCCCACTGTCATCACCGGCCTCTTTGCCTCCCTAGCGAGCCCCGCGGATTCTGCCTCCAGGGAGCCCTCACCTCCGACCGGAAGGAGGACAGAGGTGGTCGCTGGGGACCACAGGGGGCATGGAATGCCACGGAGGCGAGCATTGTGCCCAGAGCTGGGCAGCGTGGAGACCTCAGGATGGGCTGGCCGATGTATTTATTTAGAGGTATTTCTAGAGGGTAACCTCACTGGCTGAAAAGCGTGTCTGAACAAGAGCCCCGTTGTTCTTTCAGCCCTGTTGCGCTGGCAGGATGCAGACTCGGAGGCCTGGCGGGCCGGGCCTTGGATTCAGCACCCCGAGGCCTGGGGGGAGGGGGTGGGACCCGACGCCCTCCCCAACGACCCGCGCCAAGCCCGGGAGAGTGCTGCCCAGCCATCCCCTCGGGTGCTGGGATTGGGCAACCTGGCAAGCAGAAAATGCACGTCGGTGGCATGGATTTCATTCCACCCGGCACCCTGGCCTCCCCGCCCCAGCCCGGGGAGGGAAACGTGCCCTCGGGGAGACACCCAGCCCCAACAAAGAGACCTTTGTGGGAGCTGGAGGTGAGAATGCGTGGGCGCTGGGATTCCTGGGTTCGAGTTCCTGCTCACTGCCAATCGCCTGGGCGCTGGGCTAACATTTCTGGAATCAAAAGGAGTGCAGCCTGCCCAGCTCGGCCCCCCGAGCTCGATGCTGCTGGGCGCTAAGCTTGCCTTGTCTCTGCCAAGGGCGGCGAGCTCCTGGGAGGAGAGGGGCTCCTCGCCCCGGGATGGGAGGTGCTGGAGCAGCTCCAGGAGGGCTTCGGGCTCTGTTCTGACCCCTCAGGGCACCCTTGAAGAGCCATCCGAGTTGTTCCTCCGAGATTCTGGAATGAAGCATTACATAGTTAAGCTCCAGGCCTTCCTGGTCAGGGCACTCTTACCTCCGAGATGTTTGAGATTGTTCATGTGTCCTTGCCCTGCCCCTTTTACTGATTGATTGGAACCTTCCAAGGCAGGACCTGGGAATGTGCCTTTATTAATTTCATGCTTCTAAAGATCCTGCTTGCCATGGGCTGTACAGATCCTGCTTGCCATGGGCTGTCTCCTGCTCCCCTCCTCATCCTGGTGGGGCCTGGTACCTAGATGGTGAGATTCCTGGGGGTCCTCCGGCCTGGTAGGGGTCTGTGAGTCATCCCAGTGACCACTTAGCTCTTAGTGTTGGCACGTGGGTGCCACTCACTCTGAGAGACCAGCAAAATCCCACCTCCTGCTTCTTAAGCTTCTTGTGAGAAAATCCCCAGATTGATATCTGTGAAATCGATAGCTCACCTGCCATGGTTACAGTCTATATGGTTCTCTTATTTAAAGTGTACAACATGGAGTTCCCTTCGTGGCTCAGTGGTTAACGAATCCGACTAAGAACCATGAGGTTGCGGGTTCGATCCCTGGTCTTGCTCAGTGGGTTAAGGATCCGGCGTTGCCGTGAGCTGTGGTATAGGTTGCAGATGCGGCTCGGATCCCGCGTTGCTGTGGCTGTGGTGAAGGCTGGCAGCTACACCTCCTGTTAGACCCCTAGCCTGGGAACCTCCACATGCTGCGGGTGCGGCCCTAAAATGACAAAAGGCAAAAAAAAAAAAGTATATAGGTTTTCTTTTCATATCTGGCTTCTTTTGCTTAGTATAGTATTTCTAGGGTTCCTTTATGTTCTAACGTGTATCTATTCCTCGTTCCTTTTTTTTTGGGCCAAGTAATATTCCATTGTATGGCTACACAAACACACACACCCAGATGCACACACACACACACCACATTTTCTTCATCCATTCATAGGTCTTTGTACGGATATATGTTTTTGTTCCTCCTGGGGCTACAGCAGAGTGGAATTTCTGGATCATAACTCTTGGTTTAGCTTTTTGAGGAACCACCAAACTGCTAAAACCTTGGGTTCTGTGCTGTGCCAGTTGTGTTGGTCGAGGGAGCAACATATGACTTGTGTTTGGCAGGGACAATATAAAATTTCTTATTAAAAAAAGCTGATCATGTTAAGTCCCCCTCCCCTCAGGTTAACCTCCCTCCCTCCCCCTCCCGCGTTGTTATAATTGCATGTACACCATCCATTACCTTCTGGTAACCCAAGAGTTCTTGACCCTGACTGCATAATACTGTCACCTGGGAGCTGCTCGAAAATGAAAGCCTCGTCTCCAGATCAGGTGAATCAGAGTCTCTAGCTACTGGAGTGTCGACCTGATTTTGACATGTTGGCGTTGTCTCTTTCTCTCCTTCTCCCGTGGGCGGGGAGAAAAGGCAGAGGTGGGGTGTGGGGTTGGTCGTGCAGACTAGAAAGAATCTAGGACGGTTCCAGCACTTTCTTCTGAGGAGTCCTGGGTGGCCCTGTGGGTGTTAACGGGAACCTGGGACTTGGCAGGTAGGTGGGAGGAACTCGGGGGAGGTGACTTGGGGCTGGCATGGGGGGCGGGGAGGCGTGGAGCCTCTTCTAACCTCTGCACAGTGCGGCTGCGATTTCTTTCGAGCCGAAACACACGATTCCCCACAGAGATAGTCGCTGACGGCTTCCTTGGTTCCCTGACAGTGGCTGGATTTGAGTGTGGGTTTGCGGCGTGGGTTCGCGGTGGTCTTCCTGCCTCCGCCCTGAGTGTGGAGCGACCACCCCGCTCTCCTGATGGGCCGTCCTTCCGCAGCAACGGGTGGGACTGACTAGGGCTGGAGAGACCCTGGCCCGAGCTGAATTTTGACGCAGGGTGGATGTGGCCCTGGGCATGTCACCACATGCCAGGGAGCTCACAGGGAGGGACTGACCTGGGAGCACCTTTCACCTGGGCTGGGCTGTGTTTCAGGTAGTCTTCCCCTAAGCCCACCGCGGACTGGTGTTTTGGTGAAACTGGCTTAAATGCCACTCCCTCCGGGTTCCCCTCTCCGAAACCCCCTCCTTAGGGGTCGCCTCCCTCCTGTCTGCCCCTTGGTTTCCTGCCGCTGGCGCTCGCTCGCACCCTGGTGTCTTCCTTTACCTGTCTCCTCCCTTCCTTACCTGGATGCTCGCTCCATGGGGCTGGGGAGTGTCTGATCATTGCTTTCTCCTCATGGTCTGGGGGCTCCAGAAATATGGTGAGAAAATGAATTATTACATCTTTACCTCAAGCATCCAGTGTAGCTTTGAGCCTCTGGGAGCTGAGATTCTTTTTAAAAAATTATTATTTAATAAATTACATGCAAGAAGATATAATAATGGTTAAACGCTTACGGAAAACTTTGTGTCCAGCACTGGACTAAGGACTTTGTTATTATCTCATTTCTACCTCATAGCAATCCTGTGAGGTGGGTGTTCGAGAGCAGAGACTGCCATTTTACAGGCGATGGAGCCAGCCAGTAGCAGGTGCAGCCTAGGCTGGGACCCTGGCTGACTCTAGGGCACTTAGTGCTCTGTGGCCTCCAGGGAGGGAATGAACCAATAAAAGAATCCTGTGCATGGGAGTTCCCGTCGTGGCTCAGTGGTTAACGAATCCGACTAGGAACCATGAGGTTGCGGGTTCGATCCCTGGCCTTGCTCAGTGGGTTAAGGATCCGGCATTGCCGTGAACTGTGGTGTAGGTTGCAGACGCGGCTCGGATCCCGCGTTGCTGTGGCTGTGGTGTAGGCCGGCGGCTGCAGCTCCTGTTAGACCCCTAGCCTGGGAACCTCCATATGCCGTGGGTGCGGCCCTAGATAAGGCAAAAGGACAAAAAAAAAAAAAATACTGTGCATTGGGGGGTGGGGAGGAGACACTTGGAGAGGAGGCTGGTGACCCTCTTGGATATGGCAACCAAAATGATTTGGGTCCCCTGTCAAAGAAATCTGTTAGGGAATCAAGAGAACATGCTGGTGTCAGCCATACCCACGGTGATGCTGAACTGGTTTGTTGCCTACATGCCAGAAAGGAACAGCGTAGTGGCCCGTGTGCCTAAGGTACTGATGCAGGCAGCTCGGTGGGGACAGCCGAGCACAGGGGACACCCTGGGTCCAGAAGGTCATTGTCCTCATTGTCCACCACCCACGACCGGGGCTTCCTGAGCAGCGAGTGATGGCCACAGAAACCAGTTAGCACAGGCTTGGGGCGGCCCTCGTGGGGCTGGAGTGCTCACCAGCGATCTTGATCTAGGAAGGCCGGAGGCCACCTCTGTCCACGTCTGAGCAGCTGGCTTCAGCGGGGCGCTCAGCACAGGTGAAGCCGGCAGGCTGATGCGCTCGCTGTGACATGCCGAGTCGGGGCCTACCAGCGGAAAGGGACCGCAGAGACTCTTTCGTTCACCTCCTTGTTCTCACACCCGAGAACCGAGAGGGAGGTGAAGGTCATAGCTCCTTAGCGGCCGAGCCGCGGGCATCTAGAGGGGGAAACGCCTGCAGATCCAGGGCACTTCTGTCTGCCGAGACGTCGGGGAGACCCTGTGTTCCTCAGAAGTGTTCGAGTTTAGTTTGGGGAATGATAAAATGGAAGAGGTGAGGTTCTTGCCCTGCCGCGATTGTGGGCAGTGACGAGGGTGGTGGTGAGGGCCTGAGCTCAGTTCCAGGTGGTGCCAAGGAGTTGAGCAAGACTTCTGCTCCGTGGTCCTTTTCGTCAAAATATAGTGAAACAGTGGGTTTCTGATGGGAGCGTGAAGCATGTGTGCTGTGGGCTTTGTAGTTACTAAATGGTCAGTCAGGTGATTTCCTCCCTACCCCCCACTCTTAGTGTGGCTTAGCCTCAACAGCTAGACGTGTTTGAAAGTCGTCTGTGGCTGGCAGAGTGTGTCCATACTTGGAGCAGACCTCAGTCTGTTGGGGTGGGTTGTTTTAGGCAGACACAGGCCCCATCGGTGTTTGAAAAGGCAGATGGAGCAATTGCGTTGGGCTTGATTTGCATCATGACGTTTTATTTTGAAACTCCAGCTGACATGAAGGGAGCAACGGAGAGGTGTTTTAAGAGGCGTTTTGTTCATCCGAAGACCGATGAGATGAAAGCTGGGAGGCACCAGGCCTGGTGGTGGGTTCACTGTGAGATAGTTGGGGAGATGACAGCTCTTCCGTCTGCGCATAGGCACTTTCCCACCCTGCCAGAGGCTGAGAAGGAGCAGGAGGCCTGGGGGCCTCGCTGGGAAGAGAGTTGTAGAGCTTCTGCCTTCCAGGAAATGGTTGGACACCCCCCCTACCCCCTAACCCCCGCCCCCCCAACCAGGAAGAGGCCAGAGAGGACCAGCCCATGGAGGGGTTGCACGTTCAGAGTGTCTCCTGGGCTCTCTGCTCTGTCCTGCCTCTAGGGATTGCTTTCTAAAACCCAAGGTCAAGCCGAACAAGATTCCTTCCATGTTGGTTTCTTTTCCCCTGAAGCTGGGGGGTCACAGGGAGACCCAGTCCTTACCTCGTGAATGCCTCTGGAGGTGGGCTGTCCTCTCTGGCTGAGCGGTTTTTACCAGTGACTCAGTGTGTAAGCCAATCATACCTGGCCTGCTTTCCCCGCAGACATTTATCCTGGCATCCGGTGTGTGCAGCCCCATGGAGGAGACGGTTAATCGAACGCCTTGATAGTTAAAAGAAAAAGGAGGAGGGAATGGATATCATGATGATATTCCTGCTTTATTCTAGAAGATGCTGAGGGTAGGGAGGGGGATGCAGGGCCGGGGGTGGGGGGAGGCCTTGGTTATAGGACTAGCCCCGGCCCAGGACCCCAGAGCCCAAGTTCTGTTCAGGTTTAGTCACTTTCTGGTTGTGCAAACCCTCCTTCTGGACCTCTTTCTTTATTTGTAAGTTGAGTTGGGCTGAAACCGACATTCCTGGGTTTTTCACATATAACCCCCCCCTTTTTTTTTTAGGCATGAGTTTTCTTGGAGGGTGGCTTGTGAAAGGAAGAGGGAGAGGAAGCTGGATTGAATAGAGGAGGCGTCAGAGGGCAAAGCAAAAAGGATAAAGGCTCTGCCAGCCCGGGGGGGGCGAGAAGAGCCATTTTTTAAATGGTGAAAATGACACAGACTCTCCTTGCATCAGACCTTGAAACAGCTCTCATTTACCGAGTGGTTACCAGGCTAAGCACACAGTGGACATTTCACGATTTCATTGCAGCGTGAGGCACCGTCCTTTTCCAGCTGAGCACACACTGGCCCAGGGAAGGCAGGTGACTTGTTCAGAGTCACACAGTGAGGGAGGGGCTGGAAGCCTGAGGACTTGGCCGCTCCTCCTCCTCTCATCCATATGCATGTTTGCTCTGTATTTGCTGACTGGGAACCATATTCTGCGATCAGAAGCTCTTAGAATTTGGTGACGCTTTTGCGTGGCCTTGTGTTTTTATTAGTCATCTGCATGGAACAAAGAGGCTGTGTTCGCACAGTGAAAGGTGGTCTTTCCACGCCTGTTCCATCAGTCTGGCTTGGAGTGGACTTGGGAGCGAAGTGATGCTGGGTCTCTCATGCTTTCCCCATTGGCACCGGGCTTTCTAGTTAATTGGGTTCTTGGCTGTAGACAAACCCTGTCCATCCAGGCCTCTGCAATGGACTCATTGAAATAGTCTTCCGTCGTTGCTCATGTCCCCGGGGGCTGAGCTGGCAGCCTGTCCATGAGGTGGCAGCCCCGACCCTCACCTGGGGGAGGCAGGGAAGCACCTGGCAGCACAGGAGGTGCTGGGCCTGAAGGAGCCTCTGCTGTTACATAATAGCTCCCGGACTGAGCTTGGTGCCAGCCTCCAGGCTCTCTGCGTTCTGAAGGTACCATCTTAGTGGGTTTTCTGGGAGGAAGGAAGGAAGCTGCCCGAGAGGTGCGGCTCTCTGTGAGGGTTTTGAGTACAGGTAAATGGCCTTGCTCGTTGATTCTTCTCATGGTCTGGATGAAGAACTGAATACCCTGAAATTTCAGTTAATTGTCACATAAGGAAGACCTATGGTAGAAAGAGTCCTGGCCTGAGATTTTCCCTCTGAGGAGGACTTGTCGCTCCTTATTGGGTGTTGGCTGTGGATGTCAGGAGCTGTGGGTATCCTTGGAAACAGCAAACAACTTGTAGCTTTGGGCACCTTTGTCTCTAAATACCGTTGTCTATACTGTGTTCAAACGAGAAGGCTGTGCGGACCGGATTGAGCAGAGCTGGACTGCCGTGATGTGGGTTCAGTCCCTGATCTGGGAACTTCTGCATGCCGTGAGCGCAGCAAAGAAAGAAAGAAAGAGAGAAAAGAAAAGAAAGAGAAAGGAAAGAGAAAGGAAAGGAAAGGGAAAGGAAAGGAAAGGGAAAGGAAAGAGAAAGGGAAAGGGAAGGGAAGGGAAGGGAAAGAGAAAGGAAAGGAAAGAGAAAGGAAAGGAAAGGAAAGGGAAAGGGAGGGAAAGGGAAAGGAAAGGAAAGGGAAAGGAAAGGGAAAAGAAAGGAAAGGGAAAGGAAAGGAAAGGGAAAGAGAAAGCAAAAGAAAGAGAAAGGAAGGGAAAGGAAAGGAAAGAGAAAGGAAAGGAGGAAGGTCCAACAGCTAAAGAGAATCTGGGCAGCTCTTTGTAGGGCCTGTTAATGACCCCTGGGAACTGTGGGGTTAGGTGATGGTTGAGCAGGGCACAGGCGTCTGGTCAAGGGCTGGTCACTGCATTGCTTGGCAGTGGTGGAAGGAACGGAGCTTTGCAGTACTAGGGCTTTTCCGATTTGCTCCCCAGAGTGACTGAGCTCTGGAGGGGCAGCTGAGACCCGCCTGGCTTGGGGCTCGAGACTCCTGGCAAACAGAATTATGTGGTGGGTGGTGTGGCTGGAAGGGAATTGGCTGTGGTCTGGCCGGTCTCCTCTTTTCCAAGGTGAGCAGCCTTTAGGCCCAGAGAGGCAGCGTGACCTACTCAAGATCCTGCACTTAACGGGGGCCCCAGATTTGACGAATCACCCAGAGCAAGACACCAGAGCTGTTTAATCTGCCGAACAGTGTCAGGATGCTGTCTTTCCTGGACAGCGTAAGTGACGCTGTTTGCTTAGGATGGCCTCTGGCAGCGCTCTTGTTGTTTTACCACTGGCAAAGCCTCTCTGAGACCTGGAGGGGAGGGCAGGAAATTGTCACTCAGGGAGCCGGCTCTGGGTGCACGACACACCGCACGGTCCATCAGCTCCGCCCGAGCGATCGGGTCCACGGCTGCAGATTTTCTGCACTGCCTTTGGTTGGACAGGCACCCTGATTTTTCTGTCTTGGGGTATTTGATGAGGTCGGGTCATATTTCTCCTCCTCCTCCCAGTCCCCCGTCCTCCACCCTCGGCTCCCTAGCCCTTCTCCGCACCAGCCAGCCACAGCCTCCTCACCTCAACTCTGTGCGAACTGGGTTTTGACAAACACGGTTTACAGGGTATTTGGGGAAGGCTCCGCAGGGCAGGCCCGGAGTCGGGAATGTTTCCTGCAGCCCGAGCGTCCAGGGGGCGGGCCTTCGTCACCACGCCGTGGCCTGGGGACGGGCCTGCTCGGAGAGCACGGGAGCCATGGAAGGTTGGAGAGCTCCAGGCTCTCTCTCTCCCAGGTCTTCGGGCACCTAGGAAAGCAGGGCCTGAAACTTTTATCACCACGGCTGCAGGTGAAAGACTTTCATTTGGCTGTGCTGGTCCAACAAAGACTATTTTATTTATGTGTTTCCAAGCCCTTAAAAATTCTTTTAGGGCACATCAGTGGGGAGTTAATAGAAACTTTGAAATAAGAAAAATGCCCGCAGGGTAAGCAGAACGTCAGTCAGCCAGTTGTGCGCTGTTGGCTGGTAAGTTGGTTCTCAGAAAGGCGGCTGGCTGGACAGGTTAGTGAGCTGTGGACTGTCTACTTTAGTGCCTTAGTTTTCAATATTTAAGTGTTCCCCCCCTTCCTTCTCTTGATACGGAGGAAGGACTGCTCTAAACTTTTCTCAGGGCACATTAGCTGCCAAAGAGTCCCCTACTATTTCTGGTTCGTGCCACAAAGAAAGCCTGGAGGGGAAGGTGTGTCCCCCTCCCCACAAGAACCGAATCACCTTTGAAGATACTTGTTAGCATGAAGAGACGTTGTCCTCTGAGTGTTGAGTTTAAAGTTCAGCAGAAGAGGTGTGAGTCTAAGCCAGGCATCGCTGACAGTCAGTTTGTTTCCCCCCAAAGTAATCTCCCCAAGAATCAAAAACCCTCGGACACTCATTGTTTCCATTTATCAGCATAGATGGGAGGTGCTTTGGGGTCCAAGCCCAGCTGCTCAGGGGTTAGGAAACTTGGGGCGAGTCCTGCTCTCTCAGGGCCTCACCCACCTCTCCATCCATAAGATGGTACCATGTCCCTACCGCCATGGGTGAAGGTGCAAATTAAATGGGCTGATGGCATCCAGCCCTCAGCTCCTATTCTTAGGAAGAGGAAGCTGCGACTTATAAAACTTGTGGATTCTATTCAGCTTTGTATGAGGCCTGGGACAGTGTCAAGGTGGCCGACTTAAGACCTCACGTGCTTTGGGCTCGGTTTTCGGGTCCTTGAGTCCTTGCTGTCGGTGGAGGGCCACCAAGGAAGCCGGCTGGGGGCTTAGCTTCTCTGTTGTTCCTTAGAGCTGCCAGCTCTAGCTTGTCCAGGTGAATGCTATCCAAATGGAAGCATTTCAGGGTGCCATGTCTTGGGCGTTGCTACTGGCATCTAGTGGCAGCGGTCCGGGATACTGCTGAATATCCTCCAGGGTGCAGGACAGACCCCCTAAAGAATTATCTAGCCCAAGAGGTCGGCAGGGCCGAGGGTAAGCATCCTGGGCGGGTGTCCGGTGTGCGTGAGCCTGTATGTGTGTTTCCTGGTCTCCATTTAGGTGGAGAAATCCCACCCGCTGCCTGGTGACCGCTGTGGAGGTGCTCCTCTGAGCTCCAGCCCTGGCGTAGGTGGGGGACCATGAAGATGGAAGCAGGCCCATGAAGAGCCCTTAGATGCAACCGAAGAGAGAGTTTCATTTGATTTATTTAGTGGTCCTCTTAAATCGTCTTCATTTCTATTTTGAGACTCTTGCTTCAGGAATTATAGGAAGACACAAAGAAAAAGAAAAATCACATTATCGCTCCTGTTTTTCTTGGAAGAGGGCCTAGTGAAGGAGTCAGAGTTCCCCACCTCTTCACATGTAACTCCTTGGATCAATTTGCTGTGTCCATAAATTTTGCTTATCTCTAAATTCCATTTCAGGGCCTCTGTGCATATGTATGTACATATATGTGTGTGTGTATATATGCTTACATATGAGAATATATATCTGTATCATACATATGAGTATATTTTATTCATACATGGCTATGAAATAAGTATAGAAAGAAGCAAATTTTCGGAATCGTAAGCAATCAGAGACTTATGTAATGACCAGAGGGAGCCCTAATTATGTATATGGGCAAAGCTTTTGTGGACAAAGTCTCCTTTGTGTAACATACAAAACAAGCTTTTCTTCAATGTCGGACATGCAAGTTGGCCTCCTCCAGTGAGGGCCTCTCTCTGTCCCTCCTACCTTTGAGCAAACATTATTTATTGTGGCCGATGTGTGATTAGGTCTTGATTTGGGGCTTCCTTTTGATGCTTTTCCTTTGTGGGATCTCACCCATGCGCCCCTGGAGCCCCTTTGGCTGCCAGGACCTTTGTTTGCCAACCACCTGTGTGGTGCCAGTAGTATCTGCTTTGTGGCGCGCTGTCCCCAGAGTCCCAGCATGGCCTGGGGATGGTCTCCGTGATTGGACCTGGATGCCTCCCGGAGTCACTTGGGGGCTCAGAAATAATGGCTCTGCTCTCTTCCCCTCTCCCCTCCCTGACCCCCTTTCCCAATCTGAACCGTTCGCAGCTTTGTTTCTAGCAACTTACCCAATGTTTTATGGACGAGCAGGGGCGAGGGGCGGGAACTCATCTAAGATAACCTACTTTGTGCCAGCCACGGAGCCCAGTCATTGTCCCTTTTCCAGCGTTCTGGTGCCAGTAGATGGGATTCTAACTAAACGGGAGGAACTTGACGGTGGCTTCTATTAGGGTACTCGCCTGGGGTTCCACAGACAGCAGGTGTCAGTGGCGGGGTTTGACTCAGATCCCGAGATCCTCATGAGGTGGTCGGTGGTCGGCCACCGGGGCTTTTCAATGGCTCCGGGCTTGGCGGGGCTCTGCAACTGCAGGCTCCAAGCCTAGCCGCGGGCAGCGAGGACTGGGAGCTGGAGGATGGACACATTCAGAGGCACTTAGGATATCCTTGGGCCCGGAAGAAATAGGTGAAGCCTGGAATTGGTAAACCCCTGGGACTTCACAGATGGAAGAAACAGGTGGAGAAAGGGGAAGGTGATTGCTCAAGATCAATCGGTTAGTTTGTACTTTATGAATGAGAAGAGATTTCCCGGTTCCTCGAGGAGAGGACGGACCTTTGATCTTTAGGAGGAGAGCCAGGGAGCGGGGAAGGCTCTGGGGTGGGGCGCTGTGCGGGCAGGAAGTACAACGTGGGTCACTGTGATAGCAAAGTCATGGAAGGGCAGAGAGGGGAGGATTCACGGCCAAGGATGCATGGGGTCTCCATAGACGCCCAGTGGGATGCGTCATTATTTCAGGGGAGCTGCAGGTGAGTTCATCCTCTGGAGAACGGGCAGCTCAGTGGACAGTAGTACTTTTTGGTCTTTCGGTCATTAGTTGGGCTGAGAGGCTAATAGGGTCCAGCTCTGTCACAAATTAGAGGTAGTGGCTGGCCGCATGAAATAAAAGAGTGCTTTGAGAGTTCCCCGGTGGCTCAGCAGGTTAGGGATCCGGCATTGTCACTGCTGTGATGTGGGTTGCTGCTGTGGTGAGGGTTTGATTCCCAGCCTGGGAATTTCCTCAGGATGCCATGTGGCAAAACACAACTAAGCAAAATGAAACAAACAAACAAAAAAAACCCCCAGACTTTTCAGAAATCCTACTCTTTTACAGGAAGACTTCCCTGTCTGGAATTAAGATGGCATTTTTCTTCTCCCGGCTGTGACTCACCATATGTTTTCAGAAAGTTAACGTTAAATTTCCCACGCTGAATGGAGGTGTGGGTCTTTACACAGCTCCACTTTTTAATAACCCTTTCTATGAATCCTCAGAATACCTTCCCACCTCTGCTTCTGTAGCTGTGATGGTTCTGGGGCGTGGGCGTGGGAGTGGGGGGCGAGGGCTTTATTTTATGATGCTCGGGGCCTGGACACATTGTTGGGCCCCTGGCAGGTGTTGAGCCAAAGATGAACGAACGAGGGAACGAGCAAATGAAGCTCTTGGTGCTCACGGTGGCCTTACAGATGGTCTGACGTGCTGTTGGTCGGATCCTCGGGCTGGTGCGTGGTGAACTCGTGAGCGGAGGCCCCTCCACTGTCCCGTTAGCGGTTAACGGTCAGGGCGCTGTGCTGCCAGGAAGCTTGGTTCTCAGGGGGGCATGGTTCTGAGGTCTGTGCCTGGCATTGGTTGGCTGGGTCACCGCAGAGGAAGTGCCCGTCTCGCTGGGTTTTAAATTGAGTCCGAGCAGCTGAATTCTAAGTCCTTAACTGCAGGCTGAGGTTCATCGAAGCTGTGATCTGCTGGACTCCACCCTGGCTTTGGAAATGCTCTCACCGCCTGCTGACCCTGCAGCTGAGAGCCGTGGTCCCTAAGGCGCCCTGAACTGCTTGGCCCCAGGCTGTTTCAGTGCTTGTCACTCCCTCCCGGCCACCCCTGCCTCCCTGTCTTGCTCCAGGGTTTGAGATTGAACAGCCACTCCTTGTACTGGGGTGAGCATTACGCCTTCCCTGGAGGTGGTTGATCGGCAGAAGGGGTGGGATGGGGCGGGGGGGAGCAGGAGGACCTTATCCCCCAGTTGTCTGTCCCCGTTGTCATCCTGGAGTTTTTGTCCGGAATCCCAAGGAATGATAGAGGGAAAAACCACTGTTGGTTTGGGCAGGGATTTCAGTTGCTGGGTCTGGTAGCTCCCCTGTCTGGGCCACGGTGTCACTGTCTAAATGTGGAATGTAGCTGTTATATGTTCTGGGAAATAAAAACCGAGACTGGTCTAGCGGAGCCACAGAGGTAGGGAAGGGAGGGGAAAAGCAGAATGTTCCAGAGAGGTGCGGGGCGGGGCGGGGGGGGGCAGGAAAAGGGCTCTGTTGGTATCCGAGAGAAAGAACTTGTTAGAGATTTGAAGAGAGTGAAGATAAATTTGGCCTTAAGGGCCTCCGATTCCTTTCAGAGATTTTCTTGCAAAAAATAAAATGGAACTCAGGAGATGTAGCAAATTGGGAAAGAGCACATTCTGTGCGTAATGAAAGGTCGTCCCACAAGAATTTGCTTCTCTACTTTATCCTTTAGCCAAATTTCTCTTTCTTAAATGGGAAAGAGGGGGCAGAGATAGGCTTATTTATTTTCTTGGCGGAAACCTCAGTTTTTGTATTTCAAGCCCATTCTTCTCAGGACAAGCAAAACCCCGTGGATTGGTTCACGTGGTGCTCTAGAAGCAGAGCCCGCCTAGACCCCCCCCCAAAGGAAGACCAGCCACAGGTGCTCTCAGTTAACAGCCCCCGCTCCCCGGCAGCTGCCCTTTTGACTTCTGGAGTATAACTTAAAGTGGCTGTATGATTTTTTACATGTTTACGTCTTTGTAGCCACAACCTAGATCACGATAAAGGACCTTTTCCAGCCTCCTAGAGACCCTCTGGTGTCCCTTCCCAGAGAGAAGCACTTCTGATTTCTATAACCAGAGCTTTTCTCTTTTAAAATTTCGTATACATGGAATCATGACTTTGCTTTAATCTTAATTTCATAGCCCTCCTCCCTATCAAAATCCAGTCTTTTGGAATCTTTGGCTGTTTCTTCATAAGAGTACTTTTTGGTCTTACCTTATGTCACAGAATTGTAGGTGCAAGCACCTAGGGCACAGCGTTCCCTGGGACCCTCAGTCCCCACGCTGCTAGAAGCCGTGGGGGCTGGCCTCTGCCCATCCTGCGGCCCTTTGCAGTCCCTCCACCTTCTCGCTCCTTTCCACAGCGAGCCGGGCCTCCGGCACTCTGTCCCCCAGCTTAACCTGCTCTTATTCTCCCCATCCTCCACTCGCCGCAACCTCTCATTCTCCCCATCCTCCACTCGCCGCAACCTCGGGGGGACTCCTGGGGCAGCTGCTGTGTTTTGCAACGTCTTGAAACGACAGTCCCTTCCCCGCAGCACGGGCATCTCTGTAATTGTCATTGCCTGGTGTGGTTATTTGATTAACATGTGCTTTCGCTTTAGATGGAGAGCAGGGTGGCGTCTGGTGCATAGCGGATGCCCGGCTCAAGTTGGTTGGGTGATTAAGAAGAGCTCATGGAGCAGCTTTTGGCTCTTTTGTGGGTGGGGTGGGGATGGGGTGGGGGGGTACAATGCCACCAAAGTGGTTTTGTTCTTGGGGGTTCTGTGTGTTTCCAGGTGGGAGATGTTTCAAGCACACGGATTGCCATTGTCCCCCGAAGTCTGTGTCACGAGTGACCTCATTTCTCTGCCAGCCTTATTCCTGCACCCCGGCCCGCCCCAGGCCTCTCCGGAGCAGGCTCCCTCTCCTGCTCGCTCTCTTGGCCAGGATTTTAACATATATCACAGGCTGGTAGGCTAAGAGCTTGGGACTTCCCCTCACCACACTCAAAGCCTTTGATCTTTTGCTTTGGAGGTAACATCAAAAGGAAGGCTGAGGAAGACAGCCAGGCTGTGAAGTTCAACGTTCAAGTTAATAGCTTGACTGAAGGTTGTGCTGCGTCCTGGCAGCATCACCGAGGCTGCGGTAAACATGGCGATTCTGCCACATTTTCCTGGAAACGGAGCTGATGTTGTAAAGGGCTTCATTTGCTTTGGAATGAATTAGGGCTGCAGGAGGAGTCTTGCCTTCACCCCCTTTCCTGGGAAGCGTGAAAGCCTGGGGAGAAGATGTATGGTGGGGGCGGGGGGGGGACATGAAGCCCAGAGGGAGGATCAGAGAGGGGTGACCCCATGGATCGTACCCTCGAAGTTTCTCTTTCCCTGCTTCCAGGGTTTGCTGTCTGCTTGCCTTTCCGCGTGGCATCTCTACCGCTTCCCGTTGCCGGGTTAGCTGAGTGTTTCCGAATTCTGATGGAATTCAAAGAAGGCCGCAGGTGGGCAGCTTGGCGCTGGGGCTTGGGGAAGTCTTGTGCAGCCCAAGCAAGCATTGCTGCAGCGAGAGGGCAGCTGGCCCAAGAGCTGGGAAGGGAATTACAGAAAGAGCACAAGCGAAATCAACCCTTCTGTCTCTTCTGTTCGGTTTCTCTGCTGAGCTCTGTGGACACTTGTTTTGAAGGTGGAATCGCTGCGTTCTCACATTGTCATCCAGAGCTGAGTGTGAGTCGTTTTCTAATATGTTCTGGCCTCAATACCGTTTTGGCCTGTGATTCACACGGAGGATGATTTTGTTCCTTAAATCAGGCTGGTCATCTTCCCCGAACTTGCCTGGGTTCCTTGTTGTTGTGGGTCCGGAGCTTCCTGGGAGCACCTGCTCCTGTTACTGTCCAGCTTTGGGAACCACCACCTCTGTCCTCGCCCTCAGCCCTCCTCGCAGTCACCTGTCTCTCCCCTCACCTGTCCCTCCCCAGAGGGCACCCCAGTGCCCCCTTTCCTGGAGATCTTTCAACCCTGATGAGGTCAGCATGGTGCAGCCAGAATTCCCAGTGGATTTCTTTGGTGTGGTTTCTTAGGTTCCCTCATCGCTTTACTCACTTCGTGATTTTTGGCATAACTGTATGCCACCTGCACTGGTATTTATTGGATGCATTCAGACATTTGATTCACCTGTTTAAGCTCAGTTGTGCTGGAAGCCTTAACATCTGTGAAATTGTTGTGCTAGCTATTGTTTTCTAATATGTATGAATATGAGCCTTGTACCACCTGAAACGATGCTTGGTCACCACACAGTTTGGGAAATGCTGCTTTAAGAGAGCTCCCTCCCCCTTCTCTCCGTGGTCGCTTGCAAGTTTGGGCATCAGCTGACGCCTAGCTCTCTCTCATCTTTCTCTTCCTGCTCCTAAGGCCCGCTGACCCCTGCTCAGCTCATGCTTGTACTCAAAATCCTGTGCACAGCATGGTCTTAGGCTTCCGGAAGTCAGTTTTATATGGATCAGAATTCATTTCTGATCAGATGGGTCCCTCCTCCATCGCTTTTGCTTTTTGTGCTCTGTTTCTAAGTCTGTAGACGGGTTCTCTGAGTCCCCACGGTTTTCCAGATTGTCACCATTTTTCAAGGTGGATGGTGAGGCTGTCTGGGGCAGCCCGCGATCGCTCTGGGTCGAGTTACCTTCTGAAAGGTCTCGGCAAATCCCTGCCGCCTCTTGATCGGAGTTGTTGGCACGGGTATCCTGTGGTTCTAGGTTTTCAGCCCTTGAGACTCTCAGCCGCATTCATTATACATGTCCACTTGGTGCCTTGTTGAAAACGTGTCTCCTGCCAGTGATGGGCGTGGGCTTCTGGAATTTCCTCAGAAAATACAAGATGCCAGCCTCTGGGGAGGGGTCTCCAGAGCTTCAGGGACACGTCCTGGGGTGTCGTGGAAATGCTGCTCTGGCAGGAAGCCACTGCTTGCCCTAATTCCTTGAATTGGGTGCCCAGCCGGGCTTCACTGACTGAGATAGGTGTATTTTTCTTTTTGCCCAGCTTAAAGCTGTAAAGGGCCATTGTCAAATTTGTTTAACTTCTCAATTCATGTTCCTTAGCGGATGGGGAATTGAAGCTAGCATTTCTGGACAGAGCCTTTCATACATTTAAGAAAACCTGTCGGGTCTCCTGGGGGGAGAGGCAAAGGAGAGATGAAAGGCTTTCCCCAGACCTGCTTGGTAGCGTGGTCTGTTCTTTTAGGTAATTAAGGGAGACCGTAAAAGATGAGCACATGTGTCCATTTACCTTTCACTTGGGGGTCTTATATCCTTGCTTGGTCTCCTTTAACTTTGTACCTATGGGTCACCTGTGGGCTTCATTTTCATTGTGCTCTGTCTCGTCTGCCGGAACACACCACTGGGGACTGAAGAATGGGGCTTTTTGGGGTCTTTGGGAACTTTAGAGTTTCCCTCCAGAGCCTAGAGAAACTTGCCTCCGTGTTTGCTGGGCAGGGCCTTCTAGTGAGAGTGTCTGGGCAGCCAGCCAGGTGAGGGGTCACAGGAGCAGGTGCAAAGAGCGCATGTCCGTGTCATTCTTTGTGACGAAAGCTCCTGAGCCATAGATTTCTCTTATGAAGACAGTGGTTCCCCACATGTGCTGCACGTTTGAGTCGACTGATGATCTTTTATCAAAATGTGGTTGATAGGCACACACATTTTGTGATAGGCACACACGTTTTGTGAATGCCTTGGTCCCACTGTGCGGGAGGAGCCAGGCATCAGTAATTATACAGATCCCTGAGTAGTTCCAAAGCTTAGGAACCTCTGTCTTAGAAGAACAAGACTTGAGCCATCTGCATTCTGCGTGGCTTCTGCTCATCGTTCGCTAGGTGCTCTTCTAAGTCATCTCTGAGACTCCTCATGCACTTAAGGAGGTGCTAGTGTGCGCCCCATTTTATAGGCAAGACAGTTGGAGTTCAGAGAAGTTTGAGCTCCTGACCAAGGTCACTGAGTTAGTCTTCGGTGGGAGGAGGCATTGAGTTCAGGTCTATCTGCCTCCAGAGTCCACGTCATCGCCCCGGTTAAGGGCAAGGGGGTGGGGGTGGGGAATTGCTCTGATAGGCAGAAGTCATTTGGTATCTGCATGCTCAAGCCTTGACATGAGTAGTAATTTTCTTACATAGAGATCAGAAGATTCCAGGTGGAGGACACCGCATGAGCAAAGGCACGGAGTCGTGGAGTCCTCTGAGAGGCAGGGCGGCTGGAATACTGTGTGAGAGGGCAGTTAAGAGATCGAGTGGTGGTGGTGGATGGTTCTGGAGATAACGAGGTTGTTTGGGGTTCTACCACGAAGGACCTTGAATGCCACGTGCTGAAAAGACCTCAGATGTTCGTGGGCGTATGAAGCCTCTGGGGCTCTGGTGAAAATTCAGACTCTGGGACGGGCCCTGAAAGTCTGCATTTCTCCCACCTCCGAGCAGTTGCTGCTGCTGTTACACTTTTGAGTTCGAGGCTTTTGGGCAGTGGTTCCCAGACTTTGCTGCACAGGAGCAGCACCTGGGAGACTTTTAAAATCCTAATGTCCAGGTCATGCTCTACTCCCATTAGGTCTGGATGTCGGAGGGATGGGAGCCAGGCGTTGGTATGTTTCAAGGATATTCAGGTGACTCTGGAGTGCAGGATCCAGAAGCTGCTCTAGAGGGTAGGGTGGTCCTTGCTGAATCAGAATCAGGGGACTGACTGCTCCGTTCACAGAGTGGAGAGGACAGATTGGAGCGGAATTGAGAACGATCACAATTGATTTCTTTGTTAATGAAATCTGCAGTATTTGCTGAGGCCACGGGGTGGGCCAGGTACTGTTCTGGGGGCCGGGGGTATAGCAGTGTGCCGCTGTGATGATCTGAAGGCAGGTTTCTGAGAGCAGAGAAGCATTTTATGAAGGAGGATGCCCAGGACTTTTGAGTTCCAGGTAATTTGCTTGGGACCCCAAACTAAACTTACTTTTTCTTTCTGCTATGAAATGGTTTCCTGGACATTGAGTGATGAGTGAGTAGCAAAGGCTGGATGACCTTGCTGCACCCAGGTCCTTTAGATGCCTTGTCATATATGTATTGGCACCTGCCTGGCTCATCTTTTCTGCAGCTTCCTTAAGGATCTTATCTAAGGAATATTTGCTTTGTGTCTTTCAGGGTCACTTTAAGTGTTTGAAGGCACCAAAGCATTTTTCTTAAAAACAGTGTTCATTTGCAGTTCACATTTTTTGTCACTTTTGAGGGAGTTCTCTTCGTGGCTCAGTGGTTAACTAATCCGACTAGGAACCATGAGGTTGCGGGTTCGATCCCTGGCCTTGCTCAGTGGGTTAAGGATCCAGCGTTGCCGTGAGCTGTGGTGTAGGTTGCAGACGCGGCTCGGATCCCCGCGTTCCTGTGGCTGTGGCGAAGGCCGGCAGCTACAGCTCCTGTTAGACCCCTAGCCTGGGAACCTCCATATGCCGTGGGTGCGGCTCTAGATAAAAAAAAAGGCAAAAAGACAAAAAAAAACCCCACATTTTTGGTCACTTTTGACTGACTGGTGCTCTTTATATGTTCCGCTGTCTCTGTAACCCAAGAGTGTGTGGCTGAAACTGGAGTCGGATGCAAAAGCTAGTAAAGTTTGCACGTGAGGACAGGGGTGCAGGCCCTTAGGGAGTGGCCTCCGGCAGAGCCTGGCCTCTGAGTAGCGGGGGTGGTTGGACAGAGAATGTGTTAGCTTCTGGATTAGCAGCCGGCTGCGGCGCCGGTGGTCACAGTCCTGATATGTGCCATGTCTGCGTTCCCCTCCCAAGTCTTCTTGGCCCAGGAACTATAAATAGGGGGCTTCAGGACTGTGGTGGGTCTGGCGGAAGGGCCATCTGCTCTTGGTTACCTATTTGAATATCATTCCCGCTAGAACCAGATTAAGACTGTCTGGTTGTTTAGTGAGGATTCATTGTAAGGCCTGATGATGCTTCCAGAATGGAAGTACACGCTTGGCACTTGAGCTTTGTGTGTTGATTATGGTGGTGCGTGAATTCAGGAATCCCTGCGCTTAAGCCTGGACCCTGAAATGAGCAGATTTCATGCAAGGGTCAATGTCTCTTGTTTGGCCTTGGACCTTTCCACTTTATGCCGGTTATTAATACTGCCTCTTTTATTCTCACAAGTGCCCTGGTTTGGCCGATGTGTTGTAGGGTCACCCCTAGTTATTATCTAGGACGGCTGTGGCTAGTAACTTCAGCATTGCTTGAGGAAGCCAGGGCTTAGGGCCACGGCAAAGGCTGTGGGGCGGCTTCTGTCCATCACCTCGCCGCCCCCTCCCCTCTGCCCGCTTTGTGGGAGGGAGGGTGTCGTCCTGGGGAGAGTTGGGAATTTTTGGATAATAGAAACCCTGAAAATGTTTGGGGACCAGGCTACGTGAGTTCCTTTCCTCTGCCGTCTCTGCAGGATTCTGGAGGAATAATGAGTTAATGTTTGCAGAGCACTTTGAAACCCTCAGATGAAAGGCACCAGAGAAGCAGAAAGTAGTATTATTTATTATTAGTCTGTACCAGAGCGGGCAGCAGCCTATTGCCTGTGCCAAGCCCACTCCATGTGCTGTCTTCTTCTGCTCGACAAAACTGAAGGAAACGTGCACGACTGTCATCAGTGATGCATCGTCTGCCCAAGACAGTGGATGGGTGATGGGAGGGCGGCGTGGGCACGCAATGGTCCCGGGACAGGGACCTCCTAGCCCTGGCATGAGTGGGGCTGCCTTCTTGTGGGGGCTGGGGTGAGGCGGGGCTTTACCGTCCATCCTCCTGTGCCGTGCTCCATATATCATGTTTTTAATTTAAATTTCACTTGATTTAATGATATTAGTACTAAGGAGTCTGTTTCCTGGGGACCCTACTTGTGTCAAGAGAGTAGGGATTGAGAATGACCTTTTTGCTATGATAGAATGTTCCAGATTGATTCATGCTGGCCTCAAGGGCATAGGTATCAACATTGCATTTCAAAAATTTTGTCAGGCCAAGGCAGGTACCCCGCAGCTTGGCGTAGAGCAGGGTGCCCCAAAGAGAGCTCTCCGGCCCTGTACCCTTCACCCCAGCTTTCTTAGGCCGGAAGTAAATTTATCAGCTGCCTTGGTGTGGGGGAGACGGAACTGAGGGGGGAGGAGAAGAAAATCGCTGGGCCAGTCCTTTTTGAAATGAGAGATTTAGTTTACCTTCTACTTATCAGCAGAATGACTGGTTCCCTCCCCAATAAAAACCTTAGTTAGCCATTAATAAATGCCCCTTCCGCCCCCTAGATCCTGGCATCTTCCGATAGGAACACTGGTGTGAGCCCCGGGCAGCCTCTGCTGCCTGGTGTTCTGTAAACTTGATGATGTCTCTTTGCCCCGAGGCTCAGAAACCCGGAGGACTGACCACTTCTTGAGGCTTATCTCCGGTTTGCAAAGAGCCCCCGGCTAGCTGAGCTGAAGATTCCTGTACCAGCCGCTCGCCACCCTCCGCCCCCAGCATATTCCCTTCTACTCTTAGTCTCCTGTTGACAAGGACAGCTAGTCACACTCAAGTCCTAGTTTGCAGTGAAGCCAAAAACTGATATATGTTTTCTCTGCCCGAACGCTTTCTGAACCTTGGATCGAGTTGGTGAGACTTTCCTAAACCGTCAGGGGATTCGAGCCCCACGGAGTGGTCATATTTGGGGCAGAGCCGGAGAGCTTTCTGGATGGTTTCCTCCACGGCTGGGCACGGTTGCTCGAATGTAGGACCCCATGCGGCCGGTGGCCGAGGACGTCACCCTGTCTTACCTCCAAGGAAACTGAGAAATCGCCCCAAGATGGAGTGCCAGCTAAGCATCTCCTTCCTGGTCTCCCGTTGGGTGCACTTTTCAGCTGCCCACACTATTTCCTTTGCCAGTTGTGCTGAGGCAACTGAGATACCCTTAAATGAAAATTCTCCCTTGTTCCTCTTGGTCAGAGCCTCGCTGAGAAGGAGGAGGGGATGGGGCGGGGCGGGGGGATGCTCTTGGATGTGAACCTTTGCGATTCAACCAAGGGGAAGGCCGGCCATCCAGAGATACCCTCTCTGGTCACTGGGGACTTTCTCCCTTCCACCCAGGGCCCTCCTCCTCTCAGGTGTGCACCTTGCAAAGTCTCCTAAGAAAGCCTCTGGTTATTGGGGGAATTCAGGCATTCCTCTCCGATCACCTTATTTCTCAGAAGAAGAACAGGAACCGCATTTTTATTCAGTTCCTCGCTGGGTCTATTAATTAGTTCTCATTTATTGTTCACAGCAGCTTTGCAAACAGGGTATGTTTATGTTTATTTTACAAATGAGAGAACTGAGGTCCAGAGAGGTTCAATGTAGACCTTTAGTCTTTAAAAATGAATTTCTTTGCAAACCAGATTTTTAGCAAACTTAAGAGGCCTGAAGAGAGCTGAGGAAGGTGGCATTGGGGCCATGAGCACATAATTATGAAGGTGGCCCGGTGCTGGGTGATGGAGAAACCACTGGTCTCTAAGAGACACTGAGGAATTTAATTCATCGCCCCTGAATCCATCTCTCATCACCGCTAAGGAAATAACTACATTTGCATCATTAGCGGTAGCGAAGATTACGTGACCCGTGGAAAGTGTTTGACCAGTGCCCGGCACGTAGCAGGTGCTCAGTAAAGACGAGTCTCCCTTAAGTTGTGGGAGGCGATTAAATTCCCTCTCTGGGGTATGTATGCTGCCTTGTTCTCTGCAGCATTCTCTCTGTCCTTGAGGCTTTGAGAACGCTGGGATGGGCAGTAGAGCATCTTTCTGAGTCCTCGACGCGCTGGTATTGAGAGTGGGTGGGAGGTGGCTGGCCACAGACTCAGCCACCACCCCTGCGGGCTTTATCCTGAGTCCTTTGTGAGACTTGCTGGCGTGGACAGCCTGGTGTCTGTTCCTTTCAGTGTACACTTCCTGAGCACCTAGCGTGCCCAGCTGCCATGCTGGGGGTGGGAAAGAGAGGTGGGCAGGACGTGACTTTGGGAGGCAGCCTTGAGAACCAGGAAGTACAGTGAAGTTATCACGGGTGTGATGGTGGAAATCAGAGCTGTGTCCAGATGCCATCCAGGAGCCAGAGTGGGGTTTCGGGGGCTAGCGGGACAGAACGCGGGAAGCCCGGAATGGGGTTCCCCCTGTGGCTGGAGCACCTTTAAAGAAGTCCTCACGAGGGTCTGGGGAAACCATGTCAGACCGTGTCTCTGGTTTATTAGATAGGCTCCCTGGTTTTGGAGACCCCTGAGTCTTTCTGGGGACGTGGGGCAGTGGCTCGACCCCAGCAAACATGACTGACCCACCGAGTTACCAGCCAATTTAAATGTCACCAAACATTGTGGCTCCTTTCACCTTTTATGCCCTGTGTAAGTTATGGCTATCTGCTAGTTTACTGGAAAATATATTTTCTTAAAATTTTTTTTCTTTAGAAGCAAAATGATGTGTTAGAAAATGTAAAGGAACAAAAAAGAATTGTCCACCGTCCCACCATCTAGAGAAAAGCATAGCTAAAAGGTGTTTTTTTTTTTTTTTTGTCTTTTTGTCCGTTTATTGCTAGACTTCTGGCATATGGAGGTTCCCAGGCTAGGGGTCTAGTAGGAACTGTAGGCTGCCGGCCTACGCCACAGCCACAGCAGCACCAGATCCGAGCCGGATCCTTAACCCACTGAGTGAGGCCAGGGATTGAACCCACAACCTCATGCTTCCTAGTCTGATTTGTTTCCGCTGTGCCATGGTGGGAACTCATGGTTTTGTTTTGTTTTTTTTCAAGGCAGTAAATAGACGAGTGTTTTGGATATATTGATTTTTTTTTTCCAGGTGTGCACATGGTCTCATGGGCAGCCAGACTTTTTTCAAGTGAATTTCAGCCAGGTTTGACACCTGCCCCTTAACGAAAAGTAAACCACTGCCTTATTTGTCTGATGGTTTCACTGTGGATGGTATCAAGGGAGGCAAGCCGACGTTATGTTAAAGACTTGGCAAGCCAGCACCACTCCGTTGGTTTCTTTGTTGTAACCTCTGAGGTCCTGACGGACTGAAATGTCACCTCTGCCCTTTAAAAGCAGGAGTAATGGGGGTGAGGGGCTGGATGCCTCTGAAAATCCTGGGAAGTGCTGTGGCCCTAGGGTAAGCTTTTTAGAAGTTGGTACGTGTAGTGTGTTGTTTTAACTAATGAATCTTCTGGGCCTGAAGACAGTGAGGTCAGAGGGCGGTGATGCCACCTTAGCACTCACTTGAGGGTCCCCATCACCCAGAACGTGTCTGGCTTACTTTGGGGCGTAGGAGCTGGAATGCTTCTTTGACTGATACAGGGATTGGAAGATAGGTGGGGTGGCCGCAGGCTGATGGGGAGCCAGCTGAGAAGAAGGTGGGGGGCGCCTCAGAGAAGCAAACAGAACGGCTTCTCCCTACCTGTACTCACACACTGGGTGCGGGTGCTGTCTGCACCTGTGCTTTGTGCTCGTGTTTCCTGCGTGGAAATGCAAGCATCCTGTGCAGCTCAGCTCCCTCTTACCCTCCCTCCCCTCCCAACCCCCTGCCTTCATCCCCACCCCTCCCCACCTTCCCGGCTCCCCCTGTCCCCCCCTCCACGGCCAGAGGACTGGCCTGGCTTTACCTGATGGGAGTGTGCTTTGCTCAGACTCTGCAAAGAGCGAGTTCCCAGTGACAGCGTGGCACCTGGGTGCAGAGTCTGGTTGCAGTCCTGTAATAACACAACTTATGTTTAGATGTTCTAGTTTACAGTCTAAGGGCTTTTCAGATACCTTTCTATTATCTTTATTTTATAGGTATATTAAATAACCAGGGCTTGTTTGGGGAGCTAGGAGAGGGTTGTGGGATTAGAGGGAAGGGAACCAGTTTTGACCGAATCCTGAAGCTGCCGAGCAGCCAGAAGCCTCGGTGATGGTTTAGGAGAATCTTTGCATCCACCCGATGAGGGAGGGGGATGAGGGGAAATCATTTTACAACAACTGGGATCAGGGGAGCCGGAATCTCTGTCCACTGTCACTCAGCAAGTTGGGTGAGAGCTGGGACCTTAGGCCCAGTGATCTTTCTCTTCTGTTGCTCACACCTAACATCATGCCAGGCTCCGGCGTCAATACATATTTGTCGAATGTTAAATGAGGCTTAAAGAGACCGTTCAGGCTTGGCACGGGGGCACAGAGAGACAAACATGTTTCCTGCCCTCATAACCTTCACTTCCAAATCCTGTGACCTTGAGCCGGTTGCCTAGGCTCTTCCAGCTCAGTTTCCTGAAAACTTCTCTGAAAAATAGGTAAAGGACTTAGCAGAGGGCATTTCCTATATAGTAAGAACTCCAGTGTTGGATCCATTCTACTGCTCACTGCTTTCTTTTCATTTGTCCTGCTACATAGCTCCCTCTTTATTTTCACCTCCTAGAAAATAAATTTCTGATGACACACTATAGTGTTGGGTAATAACAACAATGGAAAAAGCATTCCGGATGTTATTGCCAGAATCCCCACAAGTGACGAGTATCAACTTAATAACAACAGCGCTGGTTGTAGAGCTGGCATTTATTTCTTGAGCACTTACCTTACGCTCATGGTGTGGCAGTGTCTCTAATGGAAGGAAATCTTGCTGTGTCAACTGCACCTAAAACTGCACTCCCCATGTGTGTTTGTTCGGGGCATTTTTGTGTCTCACTTGGCTTGTTTACAGCCTAGACATTTGCTCTGCGCGTTCTCAGAGTACACGGTCAGTGTAGGGGGAAACCCACACTGGTCTTTGGACCAGACCAGGGCCAATGGCTCATTCTTGTTTTTCTGCCTGACGGTTGTGAGCCTGGGGTAGAGGGAGGTCTTCCCTTTTCCCAACTGTCTACCCCTTCTTTAGGCAATTTTTTTTTTTAATTTTCTGTTTTTATTTTTTGTCTTTTTAGGGCCATACCTACGACATATGAAAGTTCCCAGGCTAGGGGTCTAATCGGAGCTGCTTTTGTGACCTATGCCACAGCTTACGGCAATGACAGATCGAGGCCAGGGACCGAACCTGCATCCTCATGGATACTAGCTGGGTTTGTTACCACTGAGCCACAATGGGAACTCCTAGGCGGTGTTTTAACAGGCAAGGTTTTAAATCTTATTGACATCTCTGAAGAAAGGTAGAGGAGGGGGAAAAAAAATTAAGACACGTCTGGGAGAAAAGTGGCAGGATTTTTTTCTTTTTTGAGATTTTTTTTTTCTTTGTCGTTTTTCTTTCGTGTGCACATTGTAAAACCTTTCAGATGATGATTTCGTGTGGTTTCTCGGTAGCCCTGGAGCAGCTGCTGCTGGTTCTGACCTAGTGCATTGCAACCTCTGGTTCTGTGGGCCAGCTTGTGCCTTGTGTGTCTGCTGTTTGCAGAAAATGAAAGAGAAGAGTCAGAATTCTGCTGGGGTTGCAGACATTTAAGAAATCTCTTTAAGTGTGAGGGCCAGTTGGAAGGAAGAAATACAGTGGCTTGGAACACCAGGCCTGCAGCTGAGCTCTGGGGTACCTGGTTGGAGAGCAGACGTGGAGGAGACCGAGTGTAGTAACAGGAAAATTCCACTTGACCAGAAGGCTAGGAATGAATGAATTGGAGGATGGGGTGGGACTAATCCAGAGAGGCGAGGCTGGTTAACTAGGAATGTTTTTGGTCAGTGTGTTTTACTTCAGGCCAAGTGTTCATTTCCCTTTAATCATTGAATCGTAAATGGGGATTTACTTTTTCGGATGATTTAGAATCGTGCAATAGCTCCAGGAGTTTTCTTCTGATGATGCCGATCATGTTAATAGCAATATCATAGCTAGCTAATAATATAATAGCATTTACTAAGCTCACACCATATGTGAGGCACCGTGCCAAGCATCTGATCCTGACAAGTGCTCTGGAGAGATGGCTGTTAATGTGTATTCCCATTTTACAGATGAGGAAGCTGATGCTCACAGAAGTGAAATCATTTGCCCAAGCCCACCCTACTTCTCCATGGTTCGCTTTGCTGTCTTCTCTTAAAAAGCTCCATTTCTTTGAGTGTGGGCACTTGGCACGTATTAGGCACTCCGTACAGACCCCAGTGAGGGAATGGAGTTACGGAGCTGGGCTTTGAACCTGGGTCTGAGCTGCCCTGGGTGAGCTCTGGGAACCTGGTCTGAATGCATGCAGCCCCCGTGACCCCTATTTTGCTGCTTTAGGTCCTCACAGTGGTAGGTTCCATTAACTCAGTGGGGACCCAGTGGTCCAAAGGAGAGGGAGCAAGGGACTTTGTGGAGGCAGGAACAGGGCTCCTGAGACGCTTTGGCATTAAAGGTGCAGGCTGAACTGTCATTCAAGAGAATTTGCTGGATTAGTGTTTTCCCCTCCGTTTGGGGCAGCGTGTGATTTGTTCTGAGCCCCTGGGTCTGCAGGGCGAGTTGGGCAGACTCCAGAAGACTTTGCAGGTGGAATGAATATACCTGAGCAGAGGCTGAGCGGAACCCCATGAACTTGGCTTCCCCTCGTTCAGGCAGCTGGAGCTGAATTCTCAAGGCAGAGCCCCTTGGCAGGGTACATAAAGAAAGGAAGAGGGATGTATTTTAAATACTCCAAAGAATGGTTCTCTCCTTTCCCATTTCCATGTGGACAGTAATGGCGTGTCATTGGCAGCTGGTCTCTTCATCAGCCACGCAGCTCAATCAGCCTCTCTGTTGACTTCCTGCATTCATTGCACGGATCGCGTATATCTCTTTTCTCCCTTTTTAACCCCCTGCAGTGAGATTGCTTGCTCCATGGACACGAACCCTATCAGCCTTCTATCTCGTACATCGAACAGGGGTAGTTTGTAGTGGATGCACGGCCTATCTCTCTTATCCATACTAAGAGGGGGGTACTGTTAACGCCGTGTTGTTATCCTCACTTGGCAGGCGAGGGTCCAGAGGCGTAGAGAGATGGAGCCGTTTGTGCAAGGCTCCAGAAGTACCAAGCTATAGGTTCTGCATTTGAACCCAGGCATTCCAGCTCCTGGCCCTGTGCTCTTGCCATTCTGCTGGTCTGACTTAGTGAAGTTTCAAGTTTATTTTTAACCAGTCTACCCCTTCTAGGAACTTCTGTCAGCTGACTCCCCAGTAGGGAGATAAGATGGTGACCTCTGTCCATACGGTGAGCTCAGGCTGGAAGAGAGAGCCCAGGAGCCGGTTAGATGGGTAGAGAAGCTGACTTAGTTCCTCCTGCTCACTACCTAGCCCTTGCTGGGGGTCAGACCCCCTTTGACCTGACATCTTTAAATTCAGCCTGCCTCCATCTCTTTCCACCGCTGTCGAAAGACCGAGATCTGAAGTTCCATCTCCCAAATTTCTGGGAGCTCTTGGAGTGGAGATGTCCAGGTTCCGTGGTCAGGGCTGGTTGGGATTACAAATAAACTGAAGCCTGGGAAACTTTCTTGCTATTAATAGTGCAGACCTTTAGGGGAAGGAATAACCAAACTTGATGCTGTTGGAATTGATTTTCCCCGTCCAGATGACATACTAATGAGCTAAGTGGTTAGCTGCAGCTCGTTACTGCTCCTTCCCTAGCCAAGTTGTCTTAAAGCCGAAAACCACAAAAGCAGAGAACAAGTTGGTTTCGAGAGGCACGGCCACCCTGTCGAGCCTGGCGAGGTGGGCAGCGTGGGCTTGCACGTGCGGAGTCGGAAGTGGCACTTCATTCCGGACGGGTCGTGTTATCTAACTGCATTTCGTCGCCTGGTGTCCTTTTTCCCTTTTGAAACAGGAATTTGATTTGGTGTCTGGATTTTTTTGACAGTGATATTTCTGTCTCTTCGGTGCCTTTGGGTTATTTCGGAAAGTTTCTCTCCCGGCCCTGGTGTGTCGGTGTGCTGTCAACCGCGCTCGCTCTCCGGGGAGAAAGTCTTAAGTAAAACAACCCCAAGATCCGTTATCTCTTCAAATCATCCCCTTTGATTGTAACATCCATTGCTCAGCTCTTTACTTCTTGGCGTGTCCTGGTCTCTCTCTGTCTTACAGTTAAAAACAAAACAGCCGCTCTGTCCCAAGTCCCCAGAGGATCCAGGGTTCCGCAGGAGTGGACAGCACTGTATTTCCTTCCCCCAAATGGGGCGATTGTGCTCGAAATATCTCCTGCTAGTTTATTAGAGGAAACCACAGACTGGGGTCAGAGGCAGTTTCTCCTGCCGGCAGCCCGCTGTCTGGCCTCTTCTTTCTAGATCTTTCTCCCTCTCCCACCCCCATTCAACTTAAACCCCCACCCCCCGCCCCCATGGCATGCCTGTCCGCAGGAGGGGACAGCCCCCATCTTTCTGGACCACGGCGTGGAGTTGCAGCACAGCGGCTTCACAGCGACCTGTCCTCACTCGTCCTTCTGGAACGTGAGGGAGGAATGTGGGGTGTGGACTTCCTTGAGTGACTGGGATTAGGCCGGTGGAGTCGGCCGGCAGATGAGAGGTGTGTGGGCCGAGGGAACTATTGTGTGAGGCTTCTCTGGACAGAAAGCCTGCCTTCATCTTTTCCTGTGCCCAGGGGACAATTGAGACATTCAGCCCATGTCTGAGAGGAGAGTGGGCCGCGGTGGCCTCGCAGACCCCTCCCAGACGAAGGCTCCGAGGAGCGGCAGAGAGAGACAAGGATTACCAGCCGGGGAAACAACTGGGGCTGAGTCCTGGGAGAGAACGTTTATTTCCTTGCTCTCTAGGAGGGATTTGGAAAGAGCCGTAATCCTGGGTTAGGAGTAATTTGTTATAGCAAGATGATACTTGAGTGGCAGGCCGCTTCTGGCTGAGGCAGCAAGACTTGTGTGCAGGGGGGGTCGGGGGGCCTCCAGAAGGTCAGCCTCACTGAATCCTCACCCCCCGGCTCGGGGGTTTGTTCTTCCCCAAGCAAAATTAAGCAGCACTGGTGCTTGACCTTTCGGCTTCCTGGGTGTCGCCTTACGAAGCATCTCCCCATGCTTGTCACAGCTAGAACTGGACAGTAAAAATTTGGGCCGGGAGACCTTGCTGGAGCCACCGACCTCTTGCACATGTGACAAGGGGGAACAAAAAAAATAAAAAGGAAACAGCCTGCTTCAGGGTTTCGGTTGGAGTTTGAGGTCTGTCTTGCGTTTGGCTTCGATGAGGACTTGACGAGAGCATGTGAATTGGTTGCTGGTTGACCGCAAAGACTTTTGCTGTCACTTGTCCTCCTGGGGAAGGGGGTGAGAAACATGGAATAGGCAGGAGACCCTCATCAGAAAAAGCCAAGTCTTGAGAGCTCCCGGCCGTGGAGAAAGGAAGGAATTTTTTCGAGTTCTTGATTTTAATATCTGCTGCAATCTGATCATGCATGCATTGCAAACAGCCCTCCTAGGTCTCCAGAACCCTGTTTCTCTCCCTCTCTCTGGCTTTGTACCTCTCAAGGGTCATCTGACGGCTATGTCTCTAACAGTTTACATGGTAAACCTGTAACTTCTGGCTTGTAAATCCCCCATGAAGCTGGAGGAGAAAATAGCAAAGCTTAACCCTCTTGGACCTTGTGTAACTCTTTCCTTTATTTTATTTACACTGTTGACTCTTGGTGTGTGGACAAGTTGGTCAGGAGATTTTAGGCAGGCAGTTCCCATGCCCATTTTTTAGATGGAGAAACTGAGTTGCAGAGAAACTGACCTGCTTGAGGCCAGGGGAGGATGAACAGTGGGGTTCAGTTTTCTGAACTCTCTATGGTTCTGTTGCCTCAACTGCTCAGCTTGATTTGTTTTTAGCTCCGTGCCTTGAAACAGCAGGTACTTGGCTTCCTCACCCCCATGCTTTTCACTGACACTTTTGATCCAGGGTATCCTGTGCACGTCACATCTCAGGAGGCCCTGTTCACTTGCCATTGCAACAGTCTCTTCCCAAGATCCTAAATCACCAACCAAAATCACATTTCTTCTTCCTCAAGAAGCTTCGGAGCGTTTTTTTTTTTTTTTTTTTGAAAGAATGGGTTTACCTGTTTGGGGTTTCTTTGTAAGCATTCTGGCATGATGGGCGATGTCTGTGAATACGAACATGAGCGTGCCTGTTCTTCCCGACCCTGCTTGTCTCCGAAATGAATGTGAAAACCATCAGGTGACTTGCTGCATTCTTTTTTTTTGTGTAATTCATTTAAAAAATTGAGATCTAATTCACATACCGTAAAACTTACTCATTTAAAGTATACGGTTCATTGGGTTTTGGTATAGTCACAAGGCTGTGCAAACATCATCACTGTCTATTTCCAGAACATTTTTATCAACCCAAAAAGAAACTGTTCCCACTAGCAAAGAAACTCTGTGCCCCCTCATCTTCTGTCGCTCTAGTGCCGGACAGTCACTGATTTGCTCTGTGTCCCCCTGGATTTGCCTGTGCTGGATATTTTGTAGAGAAAGAATCATATAATGTCTGATTTCTTTGGTCCGCCTTCTTTAAGTTAGTGTGTTTTCAAGGCTCATCTGTGTTGCAGCATGAGTCAGTATTTGTTTGCTGTAACTGCCACGTAATATTCTATTGTATGGATATGGCACATTTTATTTATTGATCCATCAGCTGAGACTGGGTGTGCCCTTATCTCAGTATGCCCCGTATTCTGAGCTCTCTAGATGCCCACACTTGGACCACGAGCTGCTCCTTGTCTTTCACTTTATTTTCCTGGTCCCGAGGTGCCTGTATTACCTCAGCCTGCTTGTAGAGGAACAGGCGGTAACCAAAACATTCCCTTTAATTGGAGTGTACTTGGCCTTTTTATAAGAAGCCGTAATAAAAAGAATGTGGTGACCACAGGTTGATTTGAAAATGAAAAGACTGTAAATGTTTTTCTGCCTTAAAGGTAGGTGGTCTCTGCTCTGTCTTTTAAGGAGGGGGTCCTCCATGGCATTTATTGTGTCTTTATTGTGCCAACCACTGGGGGACGGTGGGGACGGGGCCAGGGCTCGAGGCTGTCTAGAGGCTGAAGACCAGGAGACCTGCTGGAGCAAGATGGGAGGGCCGGGGCTCCTCCTCCACGGCCTCGCAGTGGCTCCATGGCTTCCAGCCCTCCTCCGAGTGGCTCAGAGACTGGGTGCACAGAGGAGCAGGGCTGACGCTTGCTTGGAATCCACAGCTGTTTTGAGGGCAATTCCGTCTTGAAGCTCCTTGAAGATTTGCGAGATGGCTAGTCCTGGACTGCTTTCAGTCATGACGGAGGGACTCTGTCTCCGAGGCTGGTCCCCCTCCATGTGTGTGTGTGTGGCTGCACCCTTTCTTTTGCTCCCAAACATCTTTTCAGCCCTCCCCTGGAGGTCCCCTTTGCCCCTTCTACTCAGTCTCATTTGGGACACTCTAAGAGTTCCGGCCAGAGAAACTCCACCTTCTGGTTCAGAATCCCTGGTAACTCTAAGACCAAGTTGCTTAATTTCTCTCTGTCTCACTTTCTCCTCCTTTAAAAGGAGTTTGGAGATTATCTGCTTTGGCTACTTAAAAGGATGTAGCAACCAGCAATTTAGAGGTTTTACAGGAGGCTTTGAGAAAGTACAGTGGAATCTGCACATACGCAACGTGCTCGTTGTGGACGTGGCTAGGTGCTTGCCTTAGCGCTGGTAATTTATGCTGAAGACTGATCATCAGAATCACCTGGCAAGTTGGAAGAAAGAAAATACAGACTCCTGGGCCCACTCCCAGGTAGCTTGATGAAGAAGGACCTGAGTGGGTCAGGAGAAAATTCTCTCCTAACAAACCAGCGTGATGTGGTGTAGGGCCATGTCACCATCAAGAACTAAATCTTGGAGGAGTTCCTGTTGTGGCTCAGTGGGTTAAAAACGCGACTAGTATCCATGAAGATGTGGGTTTGATCTCTGGCCTTGCTCAGTGGGTTGAGGATCTGGTGTTGTGCTACAAGCTGCAGAGCAGGTTGCAGACGTGGCTAAGGTCTGGCGATGGTATGGCTGTGACGTAGGCCTGCAGCTGCAGCTCCAATTTGACCTTTAGCCCAGGAACTTCCATATGCCTCGGGTGTGGCCCTAAAAAGGAAAAAAAGAAAAAGAAAACAAAACAGAAAACCCCTAAATCTTGGAGTTCCTGCTGTGGTGCAGCAGGTTAGGAATTTAGCATTGTCTCTGCGATGGTGGGGGTTTGCTCCCAGGCCCGGCACAGTGGGTTAAGGATCCAGAGTTGCCGAAGCTGTGGTGTAGGATGCAGCTGCGGCTCGGATTCAGCCCTGGCCTGGGAACTTCCATTAGCAGTAGGTACGGGGGAAAGAACAAGACAAACAAAAAACTCCTTTTTTCATGACGTTTTTGCTTATCTTCCTTGCATCAGTCCTTGTAACCACTTATTAGCTTATGGTCTAATTGACTGGGTCTTCCATGGTTTTCTAAGCCTCAGTATCTAATCCACACTGGACACTGAGCATACGCTTTGTAAAAGCTGCAGAAATCTGTGCGTTAGAGTAGAAAGGGATTTTGGAGATTATGTTCCCCAATTTCCTGCTACAGACTTCGGCCCAGAGTGGGAAGAGGATGCCCAGGAAGTGGTGAGGTGCTTAGCCAGTTAGTGATAGAACTGAGCTAGGAAAGGAAGTTTCCAGACTCTCTATTTCTCCATCTTGTGCTCCTCCCCAGAGCACACAGTCATAATTTTAAGACTGCGGGCCTCACCCCACTCTAAGGGGGCCCAGGTAGGTTTGAGAGGAAGGGCCTGGTAACATTCTTTCCAGCTTGTGCTTCCATGAGCTGCTGTTTATACTGTACCCTCCCTGCAAAACCACTGCCTTTGCAAATGTAAAACTACCTCAGGGTAGTTTTACTAACTCAAACGAGGTTTGAGTTGTCAAGGTAAAGAACACTGAATCTCAAGTTTTGGCTGTTGGATTTTGTTTGTTTCTTTGTTCTTTGCTGTTTTTTTTTTTAATTACAGTTGATTTAGAATGTTGTGCCAATTTCTGCTGTACAGCAAAGTGACCCAGCTATACTTATATACACATTCTTGTCTTACATTATCCTCCATCATGTTCCATCACAAGTGACTAGATACAGTTCCCTGTGTGGTACAGCAGGATCTCATTGCTTATCCACTCCCAGTGCAATAGTTTGCATCTATTAACCCCAAACTCCCAGGCCATCCCACGCCCTCCTTGTTATTTGCTTGTTTTGCTTTGTTTCTCCCTTATTACCAGTATCTTCAGGAGCTCTGGTAGAAATAATTTTCTGGTGGCCTTGGAGAATAGTTCGATGAATGTTTGCCCAGCAGCCTGGGGGGAGCAGCGCAAGGGTAGGTGGTGAGGGATCGTTTACTCCTCTGGGGACACCCTGACGTTCCCTTAGCCTTGCCCTTTGAGACACTGATCTCTGCTTAGAATGCAGGCAGGATGCCCCGCAGTTAGTTGATAAGAAACCCAAGGAAGGTGGAAGGTGGAGGGGGGAGGGGATGAAGCAGAGACGTGCTGGTGGCCTGGAGCCCTGTGCCCAGCGAGGCTGCTGCTGGCCCAGGGGCATCAGGCAAGCCGGGGCTGCTGTGCTGGCCCCTTTTTCTTCCTTGGTAAAAATGTTAGTTGAACTTTCTGGCCATTTATTTCAGAGGATTCTTGCAAATGTGGTTATGAACTCTAAATACTGAGTGTGGAATTAACATACATACACTACTATATAGTAAATGGATAGACCCATAAGGACTGACTGTATAGTACAGGGAACTCTGGTCAATATTTGCTAATAACATATAAGGGAAAAGAATGTGAAAAAGACTATATATAGGTATGTGTAACCGAATCACTTTGCTCTACACCCGGGTCTCATACAGCATTGTAAATCAAACTCTACTTCAATTTAAAAAACTACTCTCTAAATGTCAAGTGATGCTATTAGGTCTCTTTAGTTGTTATGATTAGGGAGAAAAAGGTTAACTGTAAGGACTTCATTTAAAAATCTTAAAACAGCCAACCTGGTAGAGATAGAGGATTTTAAAAAAAAAGGTATTGCGTTGTTTTGCACGGATGCCTTGATACCCTTCCTCTCCCCATCCCCCGACCTCTCCCCGTGTCCCTTTGCTGTTGAGAAATGGGGTAGTGGCTGTAAGGGAAACATTTCCAAGTTCCTGCTGCGTTTGGTTTCATTAAAAAAGGAAGAAAGAAAGAAAGCAAGAAAGCAGGATGGAAGGAAGGAAAAGGAGGATGGGAGGGAGGAAGAAAGAAAGAAAGAGAAAGAAAAAGAAAGAAAGGAAGAGGAAAAGGGTCAGTTATAATATCCAGCTGAACTTTTTCTGTACCTTTTTTCCTTCTCCAAGTTCAGCATATACCCAGTTTTCTGAGGTCTTTGGTTTTCTTTTCCTAGGTAACTGTAGTGAATACTGATTTAGGCTAAATCCCAAACAGAAGATATTACACGTTCTTGAATTTTCTTCTATGCAGTCACGCTTTATAGGCAAATAATGCCTCTTTAAGTAGAACCTCTATTTTAGGTTCTCTGTGGATTTTCAGAAATTCCAGGACTATGTGTTAACCTAGGACAAAGCAGCCTAATCTCCTATACCCTCTGCATCGACAGGTAGATCGAGTGAACCCGTTTATAATGGTGGCTCCCGAGGATCCTGCAGGATTCTGAAGTCTTCTGAAATAGTTTCGCATAGTTTCCACTGTTAAGATATATGTGATCCCTGCTAACTTTTGGGAACCTGTTGGTACCTGTAAGATTCAGAAAAGTGGGCTAGAGTATTAAATTAATCACAACTTATATTTTAACCAGGCTGGATAAATTGAGATTCTCTAGTCTTGGGGCAGAGTTACATATTGATGGAAGACAGACTGGCTTTTCCGTCTTCCAGTTCCGGACAATGACGTAGGTTGAGACAGTGACAGCCAGACCTGTTCCTGAAGAGACCTAAGTGTGTGAATGTGTATTAGGGGTGAGCCTCATAATCTGACCTCTTAAAGGAATGTGTGTGGGCTCTCAGTGTTCCTATTTGGCTTCCTATTATCTCACTGAGTTTTCCTATTTTCTTCTTAGAAGGAGTGGCTTCTGGTAGCCTTTTCCTTTGTAAAATTCAGTGATGTGGACGCGATCATGGCCTCACCTCTTCTCAGTTGCACGTTTGTTGTAGGGTGGGGCCGGTCCACCATGCGCCCACCGGGGGAGGGTGGGAGCAAGTCACTGTGCAGGAGGAAGGATGAAGGATCTTGGACATGATGGGCCGGGGCTGGCAGTACTGTCAGTGTGGGCTGTTTAGGCAGAATATTTACTTTACATTTATAAGAAACACAGCATGTAAGCTTTCTGGCACTAGTGGCTTAGGACGACTTTAGCAATCCAGATCTACCATGAGGATGGTTTCCAATTAATTTGAATTCTTGTGAAATGGATTTTCCTTGGAAAAAGCACCCCTACCGAGAAATAGCTTGGATTGAGGAGGTTGTTTTGTGGTGGTTGTTTCTGTATTTAGGTAAAGAATGCAGATCTGTTAGGCAGGGGAGGGGAGCCAGGCCTTCAAAAATTTAAAATCAGCCCTTTTTGGAGTGATAGGCTTTCTTTGGGACTGTTTTTCCAGAAGAGACTGGTTTCATCTCCATTGAACAATCTGTTCAGGCCCCCCGGTGGTGCCCCTTTCCCCACCCTGAACCCTGCATTTCGCCCAAGCCTGTGGCTAATGCCACCTGTTGGTGACAGACAGGGTTGGCACAATGTGGGCTTAATTCCAGCGTCGTGATGCGTGAACGTTCTGGAAGAGCGGAGCTTCTGAACCTCGAAAGTTGTTAGGGCGCGTCATCCCTGACCTACGTGCGCGATTTCTTCCCGAGGCCCTTCTGTGGTCTTCGACGACACGTGACAGGTTGCCAGTGTCTCCTGGGACGCGGGTGAGAACTCTTTGGACATGTGAACCTTTTCCAGTCAGAAGTGCTCAGGGATTCTCAGACTTCCATCTTGGAGGGAGAGAGGGTTATTTTAGTTGAGATTGTGGTCTAGTGGTTAGACCTTGTGACGGGGCGGCTCGGCCGGAGAGCTCAGATTCTTTTCCAAGCTTTGTCCCTCAAACTTGAGTCTTCCGGTTAG
Source organism: Catagonus wagneri (assembly GCA_004024745.2). Taxonomy (NCBI): domain Eukaryota; kingdom Metazoa; phylum Chordata; class Mammalia; order Artiodactyla; family Tayassuidae; genus Catagonus; species Catagonus wagneri. Next base: position 17,115,245 of record PVHT021183705.1, on the reverse strand, counting down.
GTTTCCATTGAAAACATTGCTTTGGGGCCACCGAACATGCCTCCCTATGTGATGGCGTGTGACTGGATTTAAGGCCCCGTGAAGGAATGCTTGACACGATTCAGGTCACTGCATGTTCCTTCCCTAAGCCGGGGTGGCAAACTGTGGCCCAGGGGCCAAAGCTGTCCCGCCTGCCACCTGTTTTTGTACAGCCCATGAGCAGAGAATGGTTTTCATTATTTTTAAGTGGTTGAAAAAAAAATGTCGAGAGGAGACTATTTCCTGACCCAGGAAAATCACGTGACATTCAGAGGTCACGTGATGTTTATCAGAGCACACCCATGGCATAGTGCGCACATGTATGGCCGGTGGTGGCTTTTGTGTCCAGTAGTTAGGACAGAGATGGGCTGGGCTGCAAGACTTACTTACTCTCAGGCCCTTTGCAGAAAAAGTTGGCCAACCTTTCCCTGAACAAATAAGGGGGTGGACCCCGTGGGCCTGTGGAATGGAGTGAGGAAGCTGCTTTGGTGTTTCATTGAGGATGCGGCGTTTCCTGGCAACATAGTCAGCATCATCATTGCTGTCGTCGCTTGTGTGTTTAGATTATACATTTGCACAAAGTTCCCCCCCACCCCTGCCTGAATAGCCCCTTCTCACCGTCCTTGCTCTGAAGCGGGACTATGGGATGGCATTGCCTCTTTGGGATCAGGTCCTCTCAGACCCACTTTGAGTAGCTGCCGATTGCAAAGAACACAGATCTTGGAGGGGGCTTCTGGTTGGGAAGACCCTCCGCATTTGTCTTTCCCTTTTTTTACTGGGGAAAGTGGAGGAAGGGAAATTAGAGCTGTGTACCTTCTTCTTCTTTGCTGACAATTCAGCAGGCCTTTAAGCCGCCTGTGTTCCTTTCAGGCCATGGTGGTGTATATATATTCAAGACTTGGTCCACAGGTCCAAAGCTTAACTTCAGCTCTCTGAGACGTATCATAAAATATGATTTGGTGGCGGGGGTGTGGGGGGGGGCTAATGGGCCATTATTATTAAACCAAGGATGAAACGCTTAAGCCAAGATGGCCCTATTTATTTATCTATTATTATTATTTTTTAACAAAATATAAGTCGAGCAGACTCCGTTTCAACAGTTTTCAGTGCAGGAATTCCCACAGCCCCAGTTGATTGCAGTTTGTTGAAAAGTTTAATGTTTTTGTAGGCAATTCATAATTTCCATGTTGAGCAGCCTAAAAGGAAGGGAGCCTGGAGCCCAGTGTTGTTTTTAGAGTGGGATGGTGGGAACTTTTTTTTTTCTTCCCCAAAAGGATATAAAACCGAAGCTGAACAGTTGGGAAAATGTGGCGTGGCGATCCAGCCCTCGCACCAATCCGAGATGCCTCCTCCTTCAGCTCTTCCTTTAGGACCCAACAGAAAAGGATTTCCCGCTGCCTTATGTGTCCAGGAAGGAAAAGGTTTTCCTCTAGGCTATAATAGTACCTAATTTCCTTTTTCTTCCCTTTATTTATTTATTTTCCCTATTAAGAAGGACCAGTTGTGGAACGATGAAGGAACCTGGGAAACCCATCACTTTGGCAGGAGGTTAATAACTTCCTTTAAAAAAAATCCTGACCTAATACTCATTTCCCCGAAGGAACCTCGGCAGCCCGAGTGCCAGCTAAGGCCCAAGGAATGGGCACAGATTTGCAGGGGGGTGCGGGACGGGTGGTGAGCTCCACTCCGTGGGATCGAGTTGCAGTGGGACCTAGAGGTTGGGGGCTGTCACCGCAGAGTGGCTGCCAGCCGGCGGGATGGGGGCCATCCTGTCCACCATCTGGATTTGGTTAGCTCTCTCTGGGCAGCAGGGCCGAGTCTCATTTCCTCCAACCAGTAATGTTATATAGGCAGTGATCCTGGGCTGCCCTAACATAATTGAAAATTATGTGTATTGTAGGCTCGGAGCGCTGAAATGTAGGCTCATAAAAATATGTGGTGCAGGTAGCCTGCGGAGATTGGATATGGCACACAATGAAGCTTTTATGTAAAATAAGAATTATAAGTCTCCGCGTTAAGATTGCATTATGGGTACGGTTAATTATTGGGTGGGGTCCTGGGGGCAGGCCTGTCACCTTCCACGAAGCCTAAATTTTCTCACTCTGGGGAGCTGGTATTTGGATGCAGTCAGATCAGTTTTGCAGATGCTCAAAGATGAAAACTCATCCGCGAACCTCACGCTCACAGCTAAGGGCAGAGGGAGTCTTGGGTGTGTGGCGACCCAGCTTGGCACTTTCCCTCTCAGGTTTTTATGCGATGAAGAGGTGAGTGCTGGCGGGTATCCATTTTGGTTGGCCTCAAGGAAATGACTCTATTGAGTGGTTTTGACCAGTGAGGCCCGTGTATTTATGTGGCCAGTGAGAATGGGAAGAAGGAGGCTGAGACAGGGCGGAGGAGACGCCATGGCCCACGGGCTCGGGTTAGAGGGCTGAGGGGAGCCATGGAAACTTGTACTTCAGTGGTTCTTCGTTTGGGATGATGTTGCTTCTGAACAGATATTTGGAAATGGCTTTTTTTTGTTTGTTTGTTTTTTGTTGTTTTTTTGTTTTGCTTTTTAGGGCCTCACCTGTGGCATATGGAGGTTCCCAGGCTAGGGGTTGAATTGGAGTGGTAGCCACCAGCCTACACCACAGCCACAGCAACGCCGGATCTGAGCCCTGTCTATGACCTGCACCGTAACTCATGGCAATAACGGATCCTTAACCCACTGAGCAAGGCCAGGGATTGAACCCACGTCCTCGTAGATACTTGTCAGATGCACTTCTGCTGCACCACAGCAGGAACTCCTGAAAATGGCTTGATTAAAAGGGCCCCTGAAGGGGTCGGGGGTGGTGCCTGCTGACATTCCCTGTCTGGGGGCCCGGCATCCCTCGGGACAGCCCCTCCCCCTCCCCCTCTCCTATCACAGCTAGGACAGTTCCTTTAGAGGTGAGAACCTGGGGAGTTACTTGAACTAGTAACCAGGTTCCTCTCACCACAGGAGGTGTCTAGGTAAAAGTCCTAAAGTGACAGAAACCACGTCTAGGTTTCGGTTGGGGAAAACGATTCTGCAGTGTGGCAGATAGCTTGTGGGCTAGGGTCTTCCAGCTTTAGGTGTCACCGTGTTTCATTTTAATATGCCGGAACAGTTGTGTCTTTGAGGAACCCATAGAAAAGCTTGTGGTTGCTTTTGGGTCTTCCATCTCCCATGGCATTTGGGCAAACTCGTCTTCTTTCCGTACTGCCATTTGCTGTTCTTTACTTTCTGTCTGAATCCTTCTGACTTGACAAGATCTTCTCTGGGCAGCCTCCCTCAGCCTCTTCTCTCCAGACTGCATTTCCCTGGGTGCAGTTCCTTGAGTGTCCATCAGAGCTTCACCACATTCTGTCTTGACTCATCTGCAGGGTTGGCGGCCCCCCTCATGTATGCCTGGACTAAGGGATGGTATCTTTGCCTCTCCATGATGTTTCATAAGGAGGCTGTACATGAGGCAAGCTTTAATCTGTGTTGCTGAGGTAAAATTTTCTGTAGAGGTAGTTATAAAACTAGCCTCTGGAAAGACCAAGATGGTGCCTTTACCAGTTAGCCTTTGGAGGTACAAAGGCTAGTGTTGACTTCCTTGTTAAAATCTTAGCGTTTGTGTCTAAGTTTTGTTTGGTTGTGAAGTGAAACTGGTATAATGTCACCAACAAAAGTCAAATGCCTGGAAGTTGCTTATACGTGTGCTAAATATCTGTGACTGGACAGGTTGCCTCCCCTCAGTTTCCCTGATCTCCAAATTGGGGAGCTCGATCAGTTGATGGTTGAAGTCCCTCTGAAAACTGACATATCACTTTGATAGAAATAGCTGCCTTGCGCTTGGGCCACGTATTCATTTTCTGCCTCAGAGAAGGTTAGAGATGGACTCAATTGGTGTATCCTTTTATTTTTCTCTTGGTAAAGCCTGAGTGCATTTAAGAATTTCTTCGAGCAATGAGGTCCTTTTGTGTAGCACGGGGAACTATATCCGGTTATTTGGGATAGACCAGGATGGAAGATAGTATAAGAAAGAGAATGTGTGTTCACACACACACACACACACACACCCCAGTCATGACTGGGTCACCTTGCTGTACAACAGAAATTGTCACAACACTGTAAATCAACTACTCTAATAAAAATTTTGAAAAAAAAAAAAAAGAATTTCTTCACTCTTTTGAGGTGAGTGTAGAAATTGCCTTGTGCCCTGTCCGTACATCTCTTAACCAGGAAACATTAAACTTTGGGGTTGGATGAAGAATTCCATACTCCCCTTACTCGAGGAGCTTCTGCTAAAGGAAAGTGGCATGTATATATTCAGCTTTCTTGAAAGTGAAGGATGATGACATTTTAGAAATGAAGGTCACCGAAAGAGCAGATTTGGAATTGATGGTCACCCAGGACACGTCTGGCTTGAGACCCTCTTTACTTTCTTTCTTAGGAAGAGCTGTGTCCTCTCTTTTCTTGCCACCCCCCGCCCACTCCCTTCCAAGTGAAGTGGTATCAATGCCATCATTTTATCTGAGGCTCCCTCCCCCGTAATTTGAATGCAAAAAACAGAAGTGATTGCTGTTAATATCGACGTTCTCTGCATGTACCTGTTGAACATGAACTCTGAGGAAGAACCTGTAGGTGTTGCATGATTTTTCTGTTGTTGTTGATGTTGCTGTTATTTGCGTGCTTTCAAGTGTGTCGGTGTTGTTATTTGTACACTTTTGAGTTTTGCAATTTTTGATCCATGTGTCATGTGTCCCAAGAGTTTTCTCTTGGGGCAGCTGTTTTGCATTTCTTTTCTAAATTCATTTTCCTTCTTCCTTTTGTTTTACTCCCTCCAGTATCTTCAGATGAAATGGCCGCTGCTTGATGTCCAGGCGGGGACCCTCCAGAGCAGACAAGCCCTCAAGGACGCGCGCTCTCCGTCGCCGGCACACATCGTCGTAAGTGACCTTACAGAGGTGTTTGCTTCTTTTATTGGGGAGGGGGAGACAGAAATGCTCATTTGTTGATAACAGGCCTTATTTGTCTGTTTTTCTCACTTTAAAAATAGGTTTTGGGGGGCATGTTCTTGGATATGGTTTCTACCTAGAAACTTGTTTTCTGCTATTGGACCTTAATGATTGTTCCCTAAGTGGAAATGTTCCCACCACCCTTTTCACCCAGTTTTAGGTTAGAATCTAGCTTTGTGGGTTCCAGTTAATAGGGCACAGTCACCACGGTGTGGGGGATGACTAGAAATGATACTAAAGACTTAAAAAATTTTTTAAAATGTAATATGCAAAATCTTTCCTGAAGAAATCATCTCAAGGGAGGAGAGTTGCAGAGGAGAGAATTAGAAACCTCAAAAAAGGAGACCCTGGATTTGAGACTTCGAAGTCTTATCCTCCTCTCAACACACTCATCAGTGCCTCCAAGTTGTTGGAAAGTAGCCATCTAGACTAGCATCAGAAACATTTCATCTGGGTTGATGGAGTGTAAACTTAGAATTCAAATGAACTTGGAAAAGCTTAAGTTAAATTTAATGTGTACATCCAGGACTTTGAAAGCGTGTAGGTTTAATACAGGAAACACTGGTTTGACGTACTAAGAGACTACAACTTAAAGTGTATGTCTACATATATTTTTAATGCGCTTTCTCAGGCTTTTGTAGACTTTGAAAGTGGAATTTATAAATTAACCTCTTGAGAAGATAGCCTTATTAGAACATTCTCTTCTAGATATTTGTATCATGAGCTGGACTTCATACTTTTGAAATAATTAATGGAAGACATATTTTTATAACAAATCCATGCCAGGAAGAATTATGCAAAGCGCGAGGCAATTCATGTATTTTTTATTTAAGTATCACAAAATGTTACCCATTAGTATATTTTGCCTCTGTGGTACTTGTAATTTCTAAAAATGGCAAAATAATTTTCTTAAGTAGAAAAACCTTAAGATACATGATGTCAAATTTCAGGCTAACTGCCTCCTTATTTTGTAGTTTGCTATAATTGAGTATGTATTATTTAATGAATTTTGCCTCTGTTATATGAAAGTTAAATATATGTATACAGATAAGTATGTATATGTATATATCACAAAATAACTTATTTCTGTAAAACCACTCCTTTGAGTCTTCGTTCATGCAAAGGCCTTAGGAATCCTTATGTTATAGACGAGGCACATAGAAAGGAGGTTGACATTTTCCAGAAGCGTCCTCCTCCCTCCAGCCCCACAGCCAGAGGGATGCTCATGATCACACATGCTCTTATCATGCCAAGATTCCAGGGCTGGAAGTAACCTTAGGTCAGCTAGGCCCTACCTGCTCCCAGGAAAGGAAACGGGTCCAGAGATGTCTTAAGTGAATTGCCCAACGTCACACGCTGAGTTAGTGGCCAGAGCGGGAACTGGGCCCAGTTCTCTGCTCCCTTTTGGGGGCCTAGTGGACTCTTCTCTCCTAAGAGAGCTGAAGGTAACTTTCCGTGGCTGGTTCTGTTAACGCTTATGCTCAATTGGCTCATCATCAGGGCCAGTGTCACAGGTGTAAAGAAGTTGTTGGCTTGGGGTTCTCATGCAGGTTTCTTCCAGAAAAATGAAAGCCATGTTAATTTTTTTTTTTTTTTTTTAACGATACACAAAGGTTGTTGTTACAAGTCCCAGAGGATACAATGAGGAAGGCAGTCTGTTTCACTTTTCCTGCCTCCTTGAATTTCCCACTGGGGGGTCTAGGCTTTGAAATTTATTTCTCTGCTTTTGGAAATGCCAGGCAGGACTCGCCCACATTTTTTTGGAGGTCGAGGGAAGGGGACGTGATCTTCAAAATTTTTTGGAGACCTTTTTTCTTTGAGTCTGGAGAGACGAGATGACTTGATTCTTAGAAGTGGTTCAGGGTGGACACAGCCCCTTGCGGGTGTGGCCTGAAGGTCATGGGGGAGCCCAGCCCACGCAAGGGGGAGCTTTGTCCGTTTGGAGAGAGCGAGATGATCGCCCTGCCTCCCTCTATCCCCTCAGCCCCCAAGTCCCATAAGAGCAGTTGCCGCAACTCAGGCCCTAAGCCCTTTCTTTTCATGTGTATAAATGAACAATCCGAGGAGTTGGTTGAACATTTTTTTCCGGAGTCGATGTGGATTTTGGCGAGGGGAGCAGCTCAGGGACTTGGGTTCTTTTTTCCTCTGCTGTTTATTGGGAGGCATGTTGACCATAGCAACCACTTTAGAGCCCACACCACCCTTCCCAAGGAGACCCTTGTCCAAAGCAGCCACAGCTGGCAACTGCAATCCGATCTTCTGTGCCTGCTGTTCCTCTCCTGGGGACCCGGGAGTGGCACTGCCTGGAGGTTATGGGCTGGCGGTGGAGGGTGGGATCTGGAAGCTGGGGAGAGGAGAAAAGCCACACACTTGGATAAAAAGGAATCCACATTCACGAAATACTTAAAGCTTGTGGCAACTGCATGGTGTCTTTGGTTGTATGAGTTAGCTCTGTAATTGTGCATTTCTGCAGCCTTCACCTGACACCAGGGGTGAACAGGGGGCCGTTGGGGGTGGGAGGGAACTTAGTAGAAGAGGGAGAACATGGAAATCACGACGGAAGGAAGTCTAGAGGTTGCTGACCTCGCAGGTCACATATAGGTTTAGGGGACTGAGGAGTCAGATCCTTTGGTGGGATAAATTTATGATTACCTTTTCACTGGATGTCGGGCAGTGTGTGGACTCAAACCAGCTTGGCAGGTGCAGGGAGCCTTCTGGATCATAGCTGACTTCTCAGTGGGTCTTTGTGCAGCTCAACTGGGCCAAAACATCCTGGTCTTCCTTCAGATTCTCTGACTGGGTAAACTTTTCTCCAGGCACTGGGCCTGTCTTTACTTTTTTTTGTTTTTCGTTCATTTGGGCAAAACGTTGTCACATCAGTGTTTCATCAGACATGTTTCAAAATAATCGTCTGAGGATTGCTTCCTAATTTCTCTGAAATTTAGATTTATTGTAATTTCTTGGCCAGCCTGTTTCATAATTATTTCTAATGTTTCTAATTTTGAAACTAGAGAAGTGTTCAGCACAATTGTGTTAGTCATCGTTAGAGACCGTAGCTATCGCAGGTGGCTAAGAAAATCACTTGCCCCAGGTACCCACGTGGGGTAGAATTTTCAGACGGGAATTTCAAGCATTTTGTCAACATATTTTAACTTGATTTGGCTTTTTTTTCTCATGTGATATGTGGGTTACCACACTGTAAAAAAAAAAAATGGGTGCATAGGATGAATGTTCTTAAGAAGAGTTCAGTTGATTGAATAACACGTTAAGAGGCAAGCCCCACAAATTTTAGTTCCTGTAACTGATATAATAACTTGTTTATTATAATCCAGTGGCTCCTGATCTATGCTCAAAAGAGAGAGAAAATTATTCCCCTAGGATGATGATTAAAAAAGTTTGGGGTGGGGATAGGCCCCCCAAATAGGAATTTATACAACAAATCCATCTCTTTCTCCCTCTCTTTCTGGATCTCCCTTTTCTTCTTTTCCCCAGAAATGCATGTACTTCCTAAAGTCACAAATGCCAGGATTCCCCCTCTCCCCACAGCCTCCAAGTCCATATTCTAATTCACAAAACTCATGGTTCTTTCTCTGTGGTGTTTTTAAATTTTTAGTTTTAATTCTTCGCCTTTTTTTGTTTCTTCCCTCTTCCAAAATGAGTGCCAAGCAGCTGGATTGTGTGCGTGGTGGTGTTTGAGTCTTGGCCGACCTGCCTCCAGGGCCCTCCGTGAACACCACCCCTGATGTCTTTTCTATACAAAGACTTTCATTTAATTTCCTCTGTACCAAGCAAAAAAAGATTCTGTACCCCGATTGGTGTTATTTTGGTAGAGTGTGTATCTTACAAAATGGCAAAAGGCTTCAAAAGTTCCCACCACTTTGTCTTGGGGGTTTCCTTTTGAAGTCAAAGTGGAGTTTCACCTTGGGGCGGATTTCTAGCGCTTCTCAGTCTTGTGTGATTTGTTGTTGTAATGAGCACGGAAGGGTGGGATCAGAAAGCCGCCTGAATCCCGAGGAGCAGAGCCCGCCAGACTGGAGTGTGTTGTTGTTGTTATTGCTTAAATGGTGAAAGTGAGTGGAAGCTCTTAGGAAATAGAGCACGAAGGTAGGACTTCGGACGGGGCATCTGCTGTTTGAATTGTGTGTTTTCAAGTAAGCTCAGAGAGCATGGTGAACCTTTTGCTGTTGTTTCTAAAGAGTTTGGGAACAAGTCAGGAGGACTGACTTGCAGGTAATAACAAAAAACTGCTCTGAGAGCATCCTCTTGGTTATTAAATACATGTGGATGTTTTGATGTGTAATTTGACCTGGGTTGTATTTTTTCCTGTTCTGCCAGCTGCTTGGTGGCCGTTGCTGTGCAGTAGGAGGCTCTGTGCAAGATATGGAGGTTCAGCAAAACCCTCGCAGCCCCTACTGTGTGCGAGGCTTTATGCCAGGTGCCATGAGGGGGCATGTCACCGGGGAGGTAGGATTCCACTGAGAAGTTGGTGAGGATGACGGGCCAGGACTGTCCCTTGAGGAAATGGCATTTAAAGTGAGATCTGAAGGGTCCTTTGAAGTTGGCCAGGTGACGATACAGAAGGGATGGGAGGTGGGAGAACATTCCAGATGGAAGGAAAAACATGTATGAAAAAAAGAGAGCTTGGTTATGAGAGAAGCAGAAAGCCAGCTGTGATGGCTGCTGGTCACGGTACAGGGACCAGCAATGGTCTGGGTAGGTTGTGGCGAGAATCTGGTGTTTAATCCTAACCACCGTGGGAAATCGCTGAAGGGTTTGGCTTGTGTTAAGCTGCTGGCAGTGGGGAAGGTAAAGCGGACAGATTCGGAGGGACCATCCTTAGAACTTGGTGACGGGATTGATGTTGGCATTGAGGGAGAAAGGAGAGTCAAAGGTGGGTTCATGGAGATGGTATTTGCTGAATGGAGAATATTATGGAGGAAGGGTTTAGGGTGGGAGAGTCGTCTTTGAATGTAATTTAATTTTTTAATTTTAATTTTTTAATTCTAGTTTTATTGAGCTATAATTGGTATATGACATTGTGTCCATTTAAAGCATACAGTGTGTTGAATTGACACACTTATTTTTATAAAACTGATTACTGCCATAGCATAGCTAAAGCTGCATCACGTTACATAATTATCATTTCATTTTTGTGGTGGGGCTATTTAAGATCTACTCTCTTAGCAAATTGCAAGTTTTTTTTAAAATTGAAATATAGTTGATTTAAAAGGTGTTAGTTTCGGAGTTCCCTTCGTGGCTCAGTGGTTAACGAATCTGACTAAGAACCATGAGGTTGCAAGTTCAATCCCTGGCCTTGCTCAGTGGGTTAAGGATCCAGCGTTGCCGTGAGCTGTGGTGTAGGTTGCAGACACGGCTCGGATCCCGCGTTGCTGTGGCTGTGGCGAAGGCTGGCGGCTACAGCTCCTGTTGGACCCCTAGCCTGGGAACCTCCATATGCCGCAGGTGCAGCTCTAGACAAAGGCAAAAAGACAAAAAAAAAAATAATAAGTGTTAGTTTCAGGTGTACAGAACAGTGATTCAGTTACATATACATATGTGTGTGTGTATATGTACATATATTCTTTTTTAGATTCTTTTCCATTATAGGTTATTACAAGATTCTGAGTATAGTTCCCTGTGCTCTACAGAAGGGTCTTTTAAAAAATCTATTTCATATATAGTGGTGTATATCTGCTAATCCCAAACTTCTAATTTATCTCTGAGCCCCTTCCTCACTTTGGAAACCACAAGTTTATTTTCTATATCTATGAGTCTATTCATTTGTATCATTTTTTTAAGGTTCTACATATAAGTGATATCACACGATATTTTGTCTTTCTCTGACTTCACTTCCTCCTTTGATAATCTCTAGGTCCATCCAGGTATTATAATCGCTATGAGTTTCTGAGAACTCACTCATTTTATAACTGCCATTAGTGCCCTTTGAGCAACCCCTTCCCATTCCCCCACCCCTGGGTCCGCGTCGTTACCACTGAACTGTTTCCATGAGTTTGGCTTTTTTAGATTCCACTTTGAAGTGTTTGTCTTTCTTTGACTTATTTCACTTAGCGTAATGCCTTCAGGGTTCATCCACGCTGTCACAAGTGGCAGAATACCCTTCTTTCCCATGGCCGAGTGGTAGTCTACTCTGTATACGTAACACATTTTCTTTACCTGTTGATGGGCACGTAGGTTGTTTCCGAGTTTTGGCTAGTGTGAGTGATGCTGCTGTGAAGAAATCTCTTCAAGATCCTGTTTTTGGGAGTTCCTGTCGTGACTCAGCAGGTAACGAACCCGACTAGCATCCATGAGACGAGGGTTCGATCCCTGGCCTTGCTCAGTGGGTTAAGGATGGAGCGTTGCTGTGAGCTGTGGTGTAGGCTGCAGACGTGGCTCAGATCCCATGTTGCTGTGGCTGTGGCTGTGGCTGTGGTGTAGGCCAGCAGCTTTAGCTCTGATTTGACCCCTAGCCTGGGAACTTCCATATGCCACAGGTGCAACCCTGAAAAGACCAAAAAAAAAAAAAAAACCCCCGGCTCCTGCTTTTGTTTCTTTTGAACGTAGACCCAGATGAAGGTTTGCTGGATCATTTGTTCGTTTTATTTTTTATTTTATTTTATTTTTTTTGAGGAACCTCCGTACTGTTTTCCGTAGTGGCTGCACCAGTTTACATTCCCACCCTCAGTGCACAGCGTTCCCTTTTCTTCGCATCCTTGCCAGCCCTTGTTTTCTCTTGTCTTTGACCATAGCCACTTTAACAGGTGTGACAATGCTTTGTCATTTTGATTTGCGTTTCACCGATGATTATTAATGTTGAACATCTTTTTGTGTGCCTTTTGATAGATTCCGTGTACCTTCTTTGGAAAAGTGTCTTCTCAGTTCAAGAGTTGTCTGTTTTTTAAATAGAAGTGCAGTTGAATGAGTTGTCTTTTTAGCAAGATGCTCGTTTCCCTGACCCTGCAAAAGCGGTGTGGTTGTGTGAAATGGCAACGACTGCAACTTCAGTAACAATCCAAATTTAAGAGTAATGTCGGTTATCTATTTAATTTAGATTTCTATTTATTCAAAATGTACTTCTGGAAGAGTGGAGAATTCTCCCTTTCCTTCTCCAAAACTTTGATAATTCGCCTTAATTGGTCTTTCTCGTTGGTTTTTTGTTCACCACTGACTCAGTCACTGATTCAGGTTCATCGATCGTGCAGATCTTTAGTGATTGCCTGCTGTGTGGGGAAAAGTACTCTAGTTGCAGAGAGAAAGCGGAATTAGTGATGAATGGTACTAAGTGTAATAAATAACAAAAAGCCGCTGGCCTTCCCCTTCGAGCTGGGCATTGTTCTATGTGCTTTTCAGGTGTTTTATTCCCACTTTACAGAGGAACTCAGCACAGGGAGGTGTGAAGTATTTGCCCAATTCTGGGAGTATGGATGTGAAGCAAGGCAGCCTAGCCCCAGAGCACACCGTCCTCTTAACCCCACCAGCCCCGGCCCAGAAAGAGACAGGTAGATGGGCCCAATGCTGTGGGTGGAGTGCGGCCGGGGGAGCTGGGTGGGGCCCCCAACCTCAGCTGGACACGGTGGGCATGGGCAAGGAGACCACCAGCTTCACTGGAAGTGGGACGTGAGGCTGGCTAGGGATTTGGTTTCTGGGCGTGGCTGCTGCAGAGGCCTCACTGACACCTTTGGGAAGGGCGGGCCTCTGCTCCTGGGGCAGGTGAACTGCAGGTGATATGAGGGCGTGAACCTGTGCTGACTTCCTAAAAGCTTTTCTCCCTGCGCTCTCCACTGCCCATGCACTTTCCTCTTCTTTTTTGTTTTGTTTTGTTTTTAAAATCCATTTACCTGTGACTCAACCAGACTTTCTAGAATACTTGGCATGTGTTTCCTAGCAGTGGCGGAGTCAAAACTTTCCCATTTCACAGACGGAACCGTGGTTAAGAGTGTATATTCTGTCTCAGGATATAAAGCAGGCCATGTGAGCACTGCAACATGCTACTATTTTTATAAGGAGAGCTATGAGGATCTAATAATGAGAACCAGACAAGCGAGTTACCTTTTTGCGGGAAGAAGTGGTGGAGAAAGTCAGGTGTGCTTTAAAGGGAGAGAATGGAGAAAACCTCAACGTGGTCCCTAACAGTCTGTGGTTACGAGTCCAGGCTTCCTCTCTCCTTCCAGAAAATATTCCACAGGGAGGATTTCTGAAGTTTTGAGGTTTGGGTTCAAGGTGTGACAGCTGACCACCATGGCGATGGAAATATTCTACCAAGAAGGATTGTGTAAGCTCCGTTGTATCCTCTTTAGATTAGAATCACAGAAAGTTTCACAATCTTCAAATCACATGTCATGTCACATCATCCAGGGCTGTCCCTTCTATTGTTTAATCACTGTTCCGAAGTCCTCTGTTGGTTGTACCTTTTTTTTTTGGTCTTATTTTTAGGGCTGAACCCGTGGCATATGGAGGTTCCCAGGCTAGGGGTTGAATAGGAGCTGTAGCTGCCAGCCTAGGCCACAGCCACAGCAACACCAGTGTCCAGCTACGTCTTCAACCTACACTGCAGCACAAGGCAACCCCGGATCCTTAACTCACTGAGCGAGGCCAGGGATCGAACCCACGTCCTCATGGATACTAGTTGGGTTCGCTACCACTGAGCCACAACGGTAACTCCAGACCGTATTGCTTTTGAACGTGGCCATGGGGCACTTACACCTGTGTCTTGATGCAGATCATTGCCTTTGGTACCACATGGGCTCTTCAAGTCCCCTCGTGGTGTTGCACTGAAGTCTCTCTCCTCAAAAATGCTCAGGCTTGATTTGTGTTTTGCTGCTCAGTTCTGCTCAGGCTTCCTTCCACTTTCCATCTTGAGAATAAGAAGGTAGCTCTTACACCCCCTTCCGTCATCACCAGGTTTTCTCTTGGAGCTTATCCTTCATGCTGAGTCACATCTTCAGTGATGAATCTTAAACTCTTGAAGGATGGAAATTGCTCATTTGTGATGGAAAAACCCTACCTCCAAAGTGAGTGGCATCCATTGTTAAATGTAGCTTTCCTCATTCATGAACTTTGCGTTCATTGTGGACACTTGGAAGATGGCCCATTAATCTTGCCGCTCAGAGATTGTTACGAATCATTTGGTATATTTGTTACATTTCCTTCTAGACTTTTCCCTCTGAGTGTATTAATATTTATATTTGTGTTTAATGTTCTTGAGCCCATGGTGGTGCGCAGTATTCCCAGGCTTGTATTTTTTTTTAAATGAAAATTGCAGTGGTGAATAGGCATTTCCCCATGTCCTTAAAATTCTTAATGATTTTTAATGACCACCTGATAGCCCATACCATGATTAGATACCAGTGTACTTGATCCATGCTGTATTGTTGGGTCTTTAGAGTATCTTCTTTTGCTTCTACTGCTCTAAATAATCCTGTGATGAACATCTTTTTGCGCCCCCTTTCCACCCCCTGCCCCACAGCCTGGATTATTTTCACAAGATAGATTCCTAGGAAGAATCTATCTTCTTCTAAAAGAGAACAAAAATTCTAAAACATTTCTTGGTACATAGTCACAAATGTTTTCCTGATAGATCTCAATTTTTATAACTACCAGTCGTCTGTGAGAGTTAAATTTGCCATGATCAGAATGATTTTATTGTCCCTGGGGAATTAAGCAAACGAAAAATTCAGGCTTTCCTAGAAGAATGCACTCTTATTCCCCATTGCTCCAGGAAACAGACCCAACCAGCCCACCCAAGTCAGCCTCCCCAAGACCTTTCACCTTGAAGAAAGGTAAACAAAAACCATTGCTTCTTATATGGTTAGTAGGTTTTAAGGTCAGCTGATGTTAATCATGGTTGTTCGGAATTACATCTGTTCATTTTAGATACTTAGAGCGTAGCTCTTGAGATACTCTTTATTAGCCTCCTGCATATACGAGAACATTTAGGACTGTTTTTGAGGTCTCAGAGTATACTTTTATAACCTCAGACAATTCTACAGTTTTTCAAGCTTTAGTATCTTTCAGTTGCATATTGTTGGGTAAAGATATTATTTTTTCGATGCTGTTTGTGAGCTTGGTTAGGAATATGATCCTGGATTATATTTCTGGGAAAGCATTCCCGCTTTTCAAAAATGCCGTTTGTTGCTAAGTTTAAGATCAGTCCACAGGAGGTGCAGGGAAGGGCTTGCTTCGACCATTACCAAATGCTGTGTCCTGTGCTTGGGAGGAAAAATCTTTGGCAGCTGTGGGCTAGTGTTTCCTGACATTTGTCTCCGTGAATGTTAATAAAGGTACTAGGAAAAGCGTTCCCTCCTGAAGTAGGTTTAGGGAAGCTCTGGGTTATGCAGTCATTTTCTCTATGGTGGGTTCTTGACTCCTCTAGGTGCTTAGAAACTGCAGGAAGAGTCCCTGAAGCATGCTTGACTTCAGAATTCTTGGCATCTTCAGGGACAAAATCGGCGCGTATTCTGGAAAGCTGTTTTAGTTTCAGTACCTGCTCTGTTTACTAAGCGTGGGAGCCTGTTTTAAATTAACATGAATCTACCTAGAGCTCAACTTATGGATTTGCCTTTGTTTATCTTTCCAGTAAATAAAACAAAAGTGTTCATTTGGCACCAGTCCTGTCCTGCTTGTGCTTTCTTGCCTTGCTGATTAAGTCTGTGTATGGGGCTTGCTTTTCCAACCAGATTGTAAGTTTCTTAAAGCCAAGGAGCCTGTGGTTTTTATTTCTTTGCATGTGGCTGTCCCCTCTCCTGTTATTTAAGCAGAAAACCCATTTCTGATGAGGGACATGAGTTGATTCAGTCCGGAGTGAATATGATTTCATTGTTACCATAGAGTGTTCAGAATTGTCCTGGTTTTAGCACAAGAGCTTGTCCACATGTCTGCTTTCTAACGCGATAATTCACCCTTGGCATTCTAGCTCGTGGTAGCGCTTGTGTAATCGTGGTTCACACAGAAGCTCCAGAAGTTCAGGCTTGGAGGGCTTCTGTCTATTTCTAGTTTAAACCCATTCTTCCTTAGGAATCCTGCTACAGGGTGCCTGCATTTTTTTTTTTTTTTGAGATTGCCCAATGGAGAAATCTGATTCCATTATTTATTCTGGGAAATGGGTATTTTCCCTATCACTTTGCAAAGGATATGCGAGGTGATCTCCTGATTGGTTTGTTAATGGCTTGCAGGTCAGATTTTCATCTCTTTAATCAGTTAATATAGTTTAACACCGGGATTTCAGAATTGGGATCTGTACTTGGGAACCAAGGAGGGAGGGACCCTGGAGGGGTAGGGATGGGAAAGCTGGTTGTCATGGTCCTTTTGCACATAAAGGATGTGAAAATCCTGTGAGCTAGAGGAGTTGATCAGGATTCCGTAGGCAGAAATGGTCATTTTCAGACAATTTTCCAGATCCTTTTTCCAGCCCAGGTTCTCCCCCGAGTGCCCGATTCAGCTTCCGTGTGGATGCCAAATAGACGTGAGACAATTAGCCTGTCCAGAATCAGTCTTCATTTCCACCCCCTCCCCGCCGCCAAACCTGTTCCTTCCAGGGTTCATGATCACAGTACAGATCATCTACACTCACCGGGTGCGTGGGCCCCAAATCTTGGGGTTCATCTTTGACTCATCTTTTTCTCTCACATCCCACATTCAATCCACTGGCCTATCCTGTAGGCTTGTCATCCATTCACATAGCATATCAGCTCTGCCTTCGAAATAGCTGTGGAATCGGACCACTTTTCACCCCCTCCACCGTCACGAGTGACGTCCAGGCTGCTGGCGTCCCTCACTAGGGTGCTGCCAGAGCACCCGTCCTTGTTGCCCCCCTTCCCACCTTTGCCATTTTCCATTTTCCATCCTTGGTCCCTGCTGTTCCTTCCCATATTTGAGATGGCCTTTGAAATCTTTAAGCAGATCGGGTCACTTGCTTCTGCTAAAAATCTGGAGGGTAGAGTTTGTCTTTTGAAAGAGAACCAGAGCAGCTACGAACAGGCACTTGGCTCAGTCCCCTGATTTTTGAAAGGTGGAATTTGATGCCCGAGGGCTCAGAATGAGGAGCAGAAAGGTCCATTGGGCCCAGGAGCGGCCGCACTTACGGAGTGTTGTGCTGGCTGGAGGAGAGAGCGGGGGGCAGTAAGAGAGCACGAGGGCTGAGTGAGCCCCGGCCACCGGGCTTTGCCAGTGCAGCAGGGCATGGCTGTATCTGGCCACCCTCTCGGTTTCGCCTCCAAGCCCTGCCCATCTTTGCCAGCATGTGGTCTGTCCAGCCATAGTCTGACTGCCACGAGAAGCTTGAGAACTCTGGCAGGCGTGATGCAATCTGTTTTCCAGCCAGAGCCTGCAGAGCGAGTGGATCCAGGAAGTAAGATTAAGTGCATCGTGGAGACTGCTTAATAGGCTTGAATGAGATGGGTCACCATGTGCCAAAGTGCAGTGGGGCAAAGGCCTCTTGTTCTTGCTCGAGGGCACAGGCTGACTGTTTTTCTCGCAAGCACATTGTCTCTGTTGCCCAGGTGCTGGGGTGAAGGAAGTATCAAGTGTTTTAGAAGGCTGAAGAAGGAAGGAAGGAAGGAGGGTCCACTCCACCAGCCGTGGACCTGGACCGTTCCCGTGGCCCCCGGAGACCACATGGGCTATGGGTGCTCCCTTATCGAGACCTGGCCTCGGACCTGACCTCTGACTCTCTCTCCTTCTGATGCTTCTGAGGTGAGGCCTGACTCAGGGACACGTGGAAGATTCTGAGAGAGGTGTTTCTCCCTGGCCCTTTCAGACTCAAGGGAGAAGGCAACCTTGCCAGGTGGAGGAAGAACATAAAATCTAAAAAAAAAAAAAAATTGTGTCTCAGTAACAGAAAGAGGAGTGTGGCTGGGCGGAAGGGCTCCTGGGCAGATTTTTACGATGATTCAGCTGAAACTGGGGGAAAATAGTTTTGGGGAAAGAGATAGCAGCCCCCTTCAGCCAAAGCCTGTAAATGAAGGAATGTCTGAAGCCAAAATACTGGCCAAGGCACGAAGTCATGGTCAACGATGGCATAAGTATGATTGAACCATTTCCATTTTTAAAAATACAGCATCCCCCCCGCCCCTGCCGCAAAATGCTTGATTGACTTTCTTCTTCAATTATCAACTCATTTTTTAGGAATTGAGAGTAACACCTATGCACCAACCTTTTGGTGTTAAGAAACCAGATGTTAAAAAATGGAGACGGGTGCACATGTATCTCTACATGCCCCCCTTTCCCCCACATTTATCTCTACTCCCCCCCCGTTAAAAGCATCCTCCCTCATCCTTCTAACTATAGGGAACCGCCTTTCCCTATTCTGGTCCGTCCAGGTAGACATGTGATTGAGCAAGGGGCAGCATGTGATTTAAGCAAAGGAGAGAGGGTCTAACTCTGCGACTCTGCCTGCCTTCACACACACATGAACACACTCTCTCTCATATTCTCTCTCTCTCTCTCTCACACACACACACACACATACACACACACACACACACACGCATGCACGCACGCGCTCTGAATGGAAGGTGCTCCTTTGTAGAAGATTAAGATGTGTGTGGGAGGAGTATCTGTTTTATATCATTTAATTCCATGCAGCGAATTCCAGCCCTGGACTATCCAGTTAGGAAGCCAAGTAGTCTGAGATGGTTTTCTGTCATTTACAACCCAAGCAGTTCTAACTAATACAGGTTTCCAAGCTCCAAGGCTTATTTCAAAAATGTTTAATCTTTTCAATTTTTGATTCTTTTGAGTTAAAAATACTGGAGCATGAACTGATAGTTTTTGCTACTATGTAAATAAGGACCTGTGGGAAGGAAACATCCTTGCCTTCTTTACTGATGGGCTGGTTTGTGCTAATCTGAGAGTGGCTCTAAGAGGCAGACATACCATATACCATTTTATCCCACAAGCAATTTCTAGAGAGAGGCTTGCGTGAAAACAAAAAAAAAAAGGCAGTTTCCATGATTTGCTTCTGTGGTCATGGGGAATTTTGAAAATGAACTTAAGGTATTTTCATGAAATTCTTGTTTTCATATTTTTAGTTTCGCAGAATTCTCTCTTCTGGCTTCTACTTAGCATAGTCATCTTTGCCCTAAAGCACTCTTATTTCTGTTATTTGGGACAGTTAAGGAATAACCAGTTAATTAATAGTATTAAGCACTGCCCCCTTTTTGTGGGAACAAAATTGATCTTAGCCCACATAAATAAGGGGTGCCACTGCAGCCTCTGAGTGCTCTCCTCTGCATATTAACACTTACTTATGTTATTTTAGAAGCCCTGCTTTCTTATCGTGGATAATTGCTGGCAAGCTGGGCATACAGGTGTTTATTTCTGTTTGATTTATTGGTTATTACAACTTGACTGTTTGATGAAGGTTCTATCCATTTTCCTTTAAAGGACATATGACCCATGAAAGGGTCCTGCAGTTCCAAAAGACTAAAACACTGTTGTTCCAAGGACTGAGCAGAATGCAGTGTTTGTACCTAGACTGAGGCTGGGTGGTGTCTGCTTGTAGCATTGTATTGAGAGGAATTTTGAGGCCTCAGGTGTTACAGCTCCAAGGGAAAGAAGGCACTAGTTGGAGTAAGGGACAGTTGAGGTGTCACAGCTGTCGTTTTCACTTTAGGCAGTAAACTTTTGGGGAATGTCAGAAATTGAGCCCCCTCCTGGGTCTATCAGAGCTGGTCAAATGTCCATTACAATGTCATGGTGAACATTATGAATCACCATTTAGAAATTTTTTTTCCAAACAAAGTGATGGGAAAGAAGAACATTTTTCATCAGAACCAGGAATGAGAATGTGCCTAAAAAAACGAACTTCGGCTTCTCGACTGGGCTGTGGCTCAGCCGTCTTGATTTATTCCCCTAGTTCCTCCCACGGCCAGGAGGCCTCCTTGGCCTCCGTGACTGACCGATAGGTCTTGCGGGACATGACCTTGACCACATGTGATGTGCAGATTCAGGCCACTTTTTGTTCATTGCACCTGTGAATGTTTGCAGTATACGGTCAGATTTCTGGCAGTTACTATAAAAATGGGCTTCAGGAGTGAAGTACACATTTTTCCTTTCCTCCCACCCTACAATTAAAAATTGTGTGATTAAAAAAAAAAAATCAAGGAGTTCCCGTTGTGGCTCAGTGGTTAACGAATCTGACTAGGAACCATGAGGTTGCAAGTTTGATCCCTGGCCTCGCTCAGTGGGTTAAGGATCCAGCGTTGCCGTGAGCTGTGGTGTAGGTCACAGACGCGGCTCGGATCTGGCATTGCTGTGGCTGTGGCGTAGGCTGGCAGCTACAGCTCCGATTTGACCCCTAGCCTGGGAACCTCCATATGCCACTGGTGTGGCCCTAGAAAAGGCAAAAAGGCAAAAAAAAAAAAAACCAAGATGTGTCTGAAGGGGGTGATACTTTAATGCTATCTAAACTTTTAATTGGAAAGGACGCTTTTGTTTTCCCCCCACAGTGAACCAAATCTGTATTTATTTAGTTTTTGGTGCATACCTGTGATGACTTTCATCCTGATTTATTTTTTGCACTGTAAATCTGGGTCTGATGAGAGATGCAAGCACAGCTCTCATGCCAGCAATCTTGTGCTTGAGTTTTAGAACTTGATTTGAAAAATATAACCCATTGAGAGGCAGTGAGGACATAGGCTGGGCCAGTGCGTGCTTGGACATCTGTGTGGAATAAGTGATGGGCAGCGAGGGCGTGTGACAAGGAGAGGGAGGGCGGGCCATTGGCTTGGGGAAATGGGCTGGCGTTCAGCGGTGTCCAGTGCTGCTGCACCCAGAGGCCAGCAGGGGTGGGTTCGGCCAAGTATTCTGGTGTCTGGATGCCTGTGTGAATTTCCTCCAAACTTTTCAGCTGGCCGCGTGGGATCTGCTGGCTCTGGAGCCAAGGGTGGGGATTGTCGGGATCCTGTTAGGAGCACGGTTGTGATACTAGATATCAGAAGAGAAGCCAAAGGGAGGGGCTTGGGGAACTTCAAGGCCTGCTCTGTCTCGGCACCTCGGTTCCAACAGCATTGCACATTAGAGACCAGAGCCGCCTTCTCTGTCGTGCTCACTCTCCTTTTAATCTTAGACCTTGGCACGTGGGAAGGAAACTCCAGAGTCCTCATTGTGATACTTAAGAAATGGGTGCTTTAAGAAATGGAGTGATTGGACTCAAGATCATGATAATGCGGGAGGTTTATTGAGCACGTACTAGTTCCAGTAACTTTATCATTCTACTGACTTGCTAATTTTGCTAATAAGTAATTTGCAGGATTGTCGTGTTTAGTCATCACAGTGTGAATCAGTGATGGTTACTGTCCCGTTTTACAGAAGAGGTAACTGAGACTCAGCAGGGGGATGGTTTGCCCAAAGTTGCACTGCAGGGAGTCTGACTCCAGCACTGGAGCTCTCACCTGTAGGTGTTAATGTTGCACTGTTGCTTCCATGGGGAGCCAGCGCACGACCAGGGCAGGGCAGGTTTCCAACGCAAACCAGGCTGGTGCTGGCCAGGCTGCATCAGCAAACTTGGAGGCATATTGTGCCTTTGTGATGCTCTTAGTCCCTGTTGAGGAAACGAGCCTTTGTGGGGTTTTAGGAGGACAAGGTGTGAACTTATGGCGAAAGAAAGGAACCAACCAAAGGAGAGTTGCCTTAAGACAAGCCTTCCATTTGTTCCAAATTATACCTCCCGTCATACAATGTTGTGTCTGCCTGCAAAGCTGAGGGTGCTACAGATCCTTTTGTTAAGTTGCATTGGATAGATGGCTCTTGTGACTGTTTCTCAGATCACCATTTGGTGCCAGGCATGTTCAATCTCTCATTTATCTTTTGTATACATTTGGATTTTTAAATATTGGAGTTTTTCCAAGATGGTTGGCAGTTCTAAAACAAAAAAATACTGAGACAGTATAAAGGATAATATAACAAATACACTCATGTACCTGCCACCTGTAATAACAATTATTAATCTTCTACCTGGTGTTTAAAAGAACCAAACCACACCTGTGTTCCCCTCCCTAGTCCTGATCTTCCCTCCAGATACATAACTGCTACTGTTATAATTTGATGTCTTCCCAGTCTAGGTGTTTACACTTTTGTACATATATATATGTGTGTGTGTGGATCAAAATGTGTTACAGCTAATGTTAGTGGTTTTTAAATTTTAGGTAAGTGGTTCCATATTTCATAGTATTCTACAGCTTCTCTTATTCAACATCATGTGTGACTTTTATCTTTGTTGTACGTTTAAATCTAATTCATCCATTTTAACTGCTGTGTACTATTCCATTATACGGCCATATCACAGTTTCCCCATTTCTGTGTTGATAGTTGTTTGGATTGCTTTTTAGGATTGCAGATTATGCCGCTGTGTAAGCATCCTTGGGGAGGCACATGTATGAGCCTTTCTCTGATGTTCACACTCTATAGAATCATGGTAGGACGTAAGATGCTGATTTTCAGTCATAGTTCACAAAAATACCTCCGATCCTCTGATCAGAGCATCAGTACCTGCACCACCAGTATAAAGTCTAAACATTTCTTTCTCCACATCCCACCAGGACTTTATCTTGTCAGACCTAAGATTTTTGCCAAACAGATTAGTGTGCAGTGACACCTTGTTTTAATTTACATTTCTTGGGCTCCTAGGCTTGCCAGTCTTGTCATTTGTTTATCATCGCGTCTGTGGCTTGCCTGGTTTAGCCCTCTGCTCGTTTCAAGGAAGCAGTTTGTCGGTGTCCTTAATATAAACTGGAGATTCAATTATGTGTTGGAAATATGGTTAGCCTTCCGTATCTGCAGCTTCAGCATCTGTGGGTTCAACCACCCACGGATTGAAAATATTTGGGGAAAAAAAAAATCCAGAAAGTTCCAAAAGGCAAAATTTCAATGTGTTAGTCCAGCAACTATTTACATAGCATCTACTTTGTATTAGGTGTTATAAATAATCTAGAGATGCTTTAAAGTGTAGGGAGGATGTGGGTGGGTTACATGCAGATGCTGCACCGTTTTGTAGAAGGGACTGGAACATCCATCAGGGGGTGGGATGGGTGCTGCCCTGGAACCAGTCCCGCATCAGACGGAGAGATGCCTGGACTTTCCCCCAGTCCAGGATGTTTTAAAACTCTGCTTACATGGTGTTTCATTTTCTTTGTTTGTTTTTTTGGGGGGTGCCCCTGTGGCAGGTGGAAGTTCCCGGACCAGGGATCAAGCCTGAGCTGCAGCAGTGACAACACTGAGTCCTTAACCCGCTGCACCAACAGGCAACTCCTTACGTAGTTTTAAAAGAATGAAGTTTTAAATCTTAAGGCACTCAAGTTTGTCAGCCTTTCCCTCTGTGTTTTCATTGTGTGCCCCCTTGGAGCGGCTCCAGATCTGGGTGCAGTTGGTGCAGGAACTGTGGTTTTGAATGGGTGTCTGCTCTCTAATAGCCATGTCTAAGGAGACGGCTTTTCTTTGGTAGGAATCTAAGTCAGAGGATTGATTTTTTTTTTTTTTTAAACCAGAATTTAAATGTGATTAAAACAGCTCCTTGGAGCAAGAGTCAGACACCGTCGACCAGGACCCATATCTGGAAAATAAGGAGGGCGGGTGGTAACGTGCTCTTGGTCAGGTATTGATGAGGTGGTGATGCCCAGCTCTGGACAGAAGCTTGCTTTATTTTACTTCATTAATTTTCCCAATAGTCCCTCTTGAAGTTGGTGATTTTATCCCCATTTTAAAGATAAAAACCCCACACTTAAGGAAGTTAAATTTATGAGGTAAGCGACAGAGCCAACACTCAAATCCAGATCTCTGACCACAAAGCTTGTGTGCTTAGCACTACACCCCATTGCCTTCTTGAAAGTTACTTGGAATTTGTTTGAGTTTTAACCTCTTTATGGGTTATTTTCAATTAGAATCTAATGGGAAAGAAAGGGGGGGTGAGGGTGGAAGACAGAAAGGGAAAGGGGAAGGATTTGAGGTTTGATCATAGAAACAAAAACCCATCACGAGGAGGGGAGTTGAAAAGGAAGAGTTCCGTGTTTCGTAGAACTACAGCGTTAAAAGCCCAGCTCATTGCATCACACGGGGCTGGCGCTGACTGATCACCTTCCTGCGTACTCTGGCGGGGGTGGGGGGGGCCCCAAGAAGTCTGGGAAGCTGTTTCTGCCTAAGGAGTTGCATTCCAGGGGACTCCGAGGATTTAGGTAACCACAAAAGCCATTTATTTCAAGTACACTGAGATTTCTACCACTTTGATCCCTAATCCACATCATAATTAATAAATGAAATGTGCTGTCGTACGGGTTTTTTACAAAGTGTACTTTTAAAATGGCTTTTGGTCTGACATGATTCATTTGCCACTTGGAAAAGCGTTGTCACTTCAGATGGGCGGGCCCAGGGAGGACGCCTGGGTGAGGGCTGTTTCCCAGGAAGTGGTCCCTGTGCGGGGGCTTCTGAACAGGAGGTCCTTCCAACCAGCTCCTGACTCTTCCTCCTCCAGGAAGCGGGAGGAAATGGGGAGGCCAGGGCTGAAATGTTATCCGGTCTCAGCCTATCTGAAGACTACAGACATCACCAGTGAAGATGATCTTGCCCCTTTCTGTCAGTTGAGGGACGTTGCTCTGAATAGGTAATAACTAGAGAGAAAAACCCAACTGAAAAACCAGGCATGTGCCTTTGCCCTCCCCGCCCCCCACCCCCCAGCAAATATTTAGTGACCATCCATAAGGCGCTAGGCCAGGAATACATCAATGGGCAAGCAAATATTCTTGCTCTCCTGAAGCTTCTGCTCTGTGGGCAAGGGGGAGGAGGAGGGCATCGAGACTCGAACCAGTAAACAAGTGATATGAAAAAAAAGGTGAATAAATAATACAATAAAAACAAACAGTACTTTGACCGTGTATATGATGGGCCAGATTTTCCATGTATTTCTCGGATCCCTGACTACCATTTGGAAAGTTCTTAGGTGGGATTATTAATGTATCTACCCATTTTACAGATGAAGACGCTGGAGCCCAGAAAGGAAGGAAGTAGCATAGCTAGAAGGCCAGGTCTTTGCAGTATTAGTTGGGTCTGTGGCCAAGCTCTTATTCACTGTGCTCGCCTTCCAGCTGAGAACGAGAGAGGTCATTTCAGATGGTGGGAGGAGCCATGGAGAAGATAGAGCAGGACAGCGGGATGGAGGAGGATCGTGGGCTGGGGGCTACTTTAGGTTGGGTGGTGGTCGGGGAGAAGACAGGGCCGCAGCTGAGATCTGAACGGTAGGAGGTTCCAGAGCTGTGATGCTCACCCGGCGGGGCGGAGGGAAGCTTCTGGCAGGAAGGAGTTAAGAGGCCGGTTCATTAGGGCCTTAAAAGGGGGAAGAGCGTGGTGGCTGTAAATGTTACAATCCTACCTTTGGCCCTTAGGGATTCTGTCTTTCAACCTTGGCTCAGTAATAACTTGCGACTGCCCAACAGGGCTTCCTTTTAGGAAACGGGAGAGAATGGCCTGTTACATTCAAATATGCCATAAAAGTATCACCATTTATTTCAGTGTCTGATGACCCGAGCTTGGGGAGGCGGAGGAGGCTTTGAAAGGGTCTGAAGAGGCCCTTTAGAGCAGAGATGAAAAGGGGGTGGGGGATCCGCAATTCTAAACAAAGAATTGCAATGGGAAGGTAGCCAAATGCTGTTTTTGGAGAGGGTGAGAAGGAAAAGAATGGTATAGATGGTTAGTTGGAAAATGTGGTTTTATGGGCAGAGTTTGGGTGGGGTGCCTGAGGCTCGAGGGCGACACGGACTTCCCCGCGGTCCTCTGGGACAGCTGCCAGCCTCAGTTTAGTCCTTTGGCCTTGACCGGTTGGCTCGTGGAAAGAGGGGGCTGTGTCTCACTGGAGCCGTCCAGGACGACTGATGGAGGTCGGCTCCATGCAGCTTTCAAGTTCTCAAGCATCCTGTACAAGTTCCAGGGTGTGTGTGTGTGTGTGTGTGTTGGGAGCGAGATGTGTAATGGGCTTGGGCCAGTGGGAAAGAGAGAGACCTCCAGGGGCCAAGTGACAGGATTTGATAGGAAGCAGTCGGAGAGCTTTGCTGCCTTGATTCCCCAGTAAATCCTCACACAGCGCCATATGCTGTGGAATTCTGGAGCTGCTGCCCAGGGTGTGATCTGGTTCATGCCCACTCCGCAGACAGGAAATGTTCGCTCTGTGTGTGCTTTTCATGGAGATAAAAGTGCCAGGAGCAGGGCCCCAGTGTATCACTTGTGCAGCCCCCCACGCCCAAACTGGGCAGCGTTTGGGTTGGTCCTTGGGGAATGGAAAAGACTGGGGAAGTGGGATTGGGAAGGCAGCTTTGGGGCCGTAATTCGTCCAGTTAGTCAGGCAGTGGCCTCGGTTGGCAGGAAAATATTGATGTACCCTTTTTGTTTTTGAACCTGAAGTTTGGGTTTTTCAGACGTATCTGTGGATTTTTAAATGTTTTCCAAGCACCCGGGTTTGGGTGTTAGGTCACCGTAGGTATCCACTCCTATGAACACGTTTCAGCGGAATATTTTCAAGACTCCGTAAAAAACACGAGGCAGGGCGACGTGTTCAGGTTCAAATCCCGCCCCCCCCCACCGCCCCCACCCTTTTTGGCAAAACCATGCAAACATTGGTATTCAAAAATATTTTGTTACTTTTCTTGGCAACGTGTCCCAAGAAGGAATTGCAACACAGCCTTCTAGTTAGGAGGCAACTTTCTGGGGGAAAGGCGGGGGTGGGGAGGTTTGGAGTTTGAATCAAAAACAGACACCGAAGCTTTAATAAAATAAATGAAGCAGAGCCCTTTCAGCTCACGGAGGACCATATTGGTGCGGGTCAGGCAGCCTAGTGGAAATTGACAGGCTGAGAACTGGGACATAAACAAAAATGTCAGTCCCTGGGAGTCTTGTTCGCTGGACAATGTCTCAATTGTTTCCTTGGTTTTCAAGGCAGCAGGGGAGAGTGGAATATTAACTGTTTACTGCCCAAGGCTGGCTGGGAAATTGCTGTGAGAAGGAAGGGGAAAAAAAAGACAGAAAATCGCATTTTTATTTAGAAACTATTAAACATGTCAGTAAGTGGTAGGAAAACTGTGGATTGCTTCTCCCTTCTGCCATTCACCTCCATATACCTGGTTAGGGGTTTGTGTGTGTGTGTGTGTGTGTGTGTGTGTGTGTGTGTGTGTGTTTAAAGGGAGAACAGGGTGTTTCCTTTTAACTTTGGATGCTAACCTTGCATACTGTCGGTTTTTAAAGATAGCTGCCCTGTAAGTCAACTGCCCCCAGTGGATATGGCAGTGGGGTCAGGGAAGGAAACAAGATTGCTGGTAACAGTTCGAATTTTAGCTTTTGGCTGATATTATATTAGTGTTTGTCCCTCTTAAAAATACCTTAGAAATCCCCAAGCAGTTGGAATTTTATAAAATAAATTGTATTCTACTACCCATAAAAATATACTGAGTGATTAAAAAAAAGGGGGGGGTAACTATATCTGAGAGAGAGAACTGGGTACAAAAAGGGACCAGAACTCTTTTCACACTTGAATTTAGTTGATTAGGGAAACAAACAGCAAAGCCTGGTGTATCAGCCTTTATCTGGGCAAAGTTCAAAACTCAACTGGTAATTATGTCCTTAGAAGCTTTAAAAGGGCTGTGTTGTTACAAAAGCAGAGACCAAGCTTACTCTTTCTGGACCGTATGCACTGGGGTTGTTTGTTAGATAAACTTGTTTTAATAAATAGGGGTCAAGGGAGAGGTTCACGTTCCTGGAAGACTTGGGCTCTGACTCCCTGATAAGTGGAAGTGGTTGCCTTTCTCTCCTTTTTCACTCTGAAGCCCAAGCTCTGCAGCAGCTGAAGTCAGCTCTGGCTCCCGCTTCCTGTCAGACAGGAAATCACTTCCTTAGCCGAAATTACAAGCTGTGGCCAAACTCCCCAGCCACACCGAACTCCCCAGCCACACCGAACTCCCCAGCCACACCGAACTCCCCAGCCACACCGAAAAGAGCCTGTTTTTTACCCAGAAGACCGTGTTTCTAGATGCGGAAGCCTAAGTCGGTACACCATGTGGTCGTGGTGCGCCCGAAATAGCCGGGGAAGAGGGAGCTGGAAGGAGGAGGGCGCCTCCCCAAGGCCAGGGCCCCACCGGGCCCCCTGGGCTTCGCGGCTCTGCTTGGAGCGGGGGCCCTGCGGGGCGGCCCACTGCCCCGTGAGGTTGCGTTTGTAGCTGCCCTGAAGCCGCACCAGAGTTCATGTCGAGACGAGGGCTCATATTGTTTATTTGGGAGCCCTGAGCTCTTGAGAGTGGCCATCAGGTAAGCTTGCTTAGCTTAGTTCACAGATTCCATTGTCAAGCTTTAGGTGTCTCTTTCCCCCCTTTTTTTCCCCTCTATCTATTGCTCAGGTGCTCAAGGACGCTCTCTTTCCCAGAACGTTCTCAAGAAGCCGATTTCAGGAGGCAGTCCAGCGACTTTTGGGGCTGCTGGCTGGCATGCTCCCCCAGTTGCTGGAGGGGAGGGTTGCGTTCCTTGGTCATTTCAAAGAACACGTGGATGATGGAGGTTCCACCTGCCGCTCTCGCACGGAGTGTGTGCCGAGGCCCAGCGTCTTTACCTGGGAGGCTGACTGGGATAAACTGCTGCTTTTCACACTCTTTCTTTAAGCCAAGGAATGGTCATAGCCTCTTTGATGATGTGTGCAACTTCAGCCTTCCATTTCCCCGATGTCTAGGTATTCACGAGCGTATTTGTCATAATCGTGGTGGCGTTCATGCGCAGACATCCAAGTCTTAAGCGCTGCCCGTGATCTTCTCTGGACAAGACTTTGGAGGAAACAGAAGACTGTGTCACCGAGGAAATCTGCTCTTCCGTTGAGATGAAAGGGCAGTGAATTAAGTGCTGCCTTTTCTCCCGTTTTTCCCCCCTCTGACAGTTATTGATTCTCCCCTGGAACCGTAGAGTCTGCATTCTGATCTTTTTCTTGACAAAGGGGATTCCTGGTTTGTCAGCTGGTGTACACACTCGCAGGTTAAGAGTTAAAAGTAGGCACTACCTGCCCTTTTGAGGGTCTCAGTATTTTCCGTCTCTTCCTACTCAAGAGCTCGAAGATGCTTCTAAAGGAACCTCTGGTGACTTAGAAGTGAAGAGAGCTTTAGAAGCACGACATGAAGAAATAGGAGGAAAGGGACAAATATCATCATTCCACATCTGTTTATTTTGTTGTTAACAAAGGACAGGAGACGCCTCTTACAAAACTTGGGCTGGGCTTGGCGGAGGGCATGGAGAGCAAAAGGTTCAGCTTACACCACGGCTGGGAGAGTGTGGACATACTGTTCTGTAGAAAAGTTATTCCTGAGGAAGAAATGAATTCTATGAAGATGACTGATACTCGGCCGTTTAATGAGTCCTTTCTTAGCTCTTTCTTGGCTGAACTCCGGAGGCGTCTTTAGGAGGCCGCTCCTCAGAGCCCCATCTGTGTCTGTGCCCAACCTCTGCTCACTCTTGCTGCGCCATCTTGGAACTGCCTGCCTCGCCCCAAGACTGGTAGCTCCTTCGTGCCTGGTTAGTTAATAACCCCTCTCTATGCCTGTGTGCCCACAAAATACATCCACGTGAAGCCACGAGAAGGGGGGGGAGCACATTTCCCTAAAAGCCCAAGTATAACCCGGTAGGAATATAAGTTAACGTTTTCCTTATGTTAGGGGTTTCTTTTACTGCCTTTGGTCACATTTCTTTCTTGTGTGGTTCTTTTATGGTCCCAGCACATTTGTTTTTTCTTTTTGTTTCCCTCCCCTTTTCGGGGGGAGGAATGTGTGGCAAGCGAGGGGCTAACCGATAGTAGTGCAGTTTTAGTCTTTCTGGCCCAGGTTACTTAGTTTGCCCCGTCTACATAAAAAATCAACCCAATTAAGGGCCCATTAGGTACTTTAATAGCAACTAAGTTGGATAAGCTGGGGAAGGGCTTGAACCAAGACAGGAGGCCAAGGCTTTGTGGTCTGTTGCAATTCCCCTGGGGCCTTGTGCCCAGGGACACTTTGGGGTCCCATTATTATTATTATTATTATTATTATTATTACTATTACTATTATTATTATTATTACTGAAGTATGGTTGGTTACAATGTTGTATCAATTTCTGCTGTCACTCTGGGGTCTTAATAAATAAATGAGGGTTTCATTTTGATCTCTAAACTATCAAAGACTAATAAATTGGATGTGATGCTTTTCCTTAAATATTAGCAATGGAGGTGGAGGGCGAGGGATTGAGTGTGTGTGTGTGTGTGAGTGTGTGTGTGTGTGTTTATAGACGCACATCTTCCATCGGTAATTTTTTGGACTTTACATAAAATTTCTCATTTTTCTCATTTAACGTTAGGGAAGACAATGCACTGAATGAACTCCGGACCTGGGAACTTTGCATTCCAGTCCTTTCTCCCCTACTTGACCACAGTCCTCAGAAGATAGTGTTTCTGTTGTGAAGTCACACACTTCCTGTCATCCCTCTGGAGATAGCCTTCCTAAGCTTGGCTGTAAGAAGTAGCTCTAAGCTCATGAACAGTCTCCCCCCAGCCGCTTCCACCCCCCTCCCTCTCCCCTCCCCCTGTGGCCTACATGCCTTCTCTCCTTGGGGCACTAATATTTGGAGATATAAATTTGATCTTAGAGCCAAACACTTTCTGATGATAGGCTAATGCTTGTAGTTACTAATGAACTTCTCCTTTGACAGTCATTGGCTTCAGGGCCCCAAACCAAGCTCTTCGGCTGCTTTTATGCCAGGCCAGAAACATACTCCTCCGTTCCTCCAAGTTTCTTGAACAATGAAGCAATGGGCATTTTACAGAATTGTCCGTATTGGCAACTAGATTGAGGTGGCCTGCGATCCGGCCCTGCTCTGGCTTGAGGGAGGGTGAGAGGGAGGAGGAGATGGGAGCCCGGGAGGACCCTGGGTGGACAGAGGAAGGAGTGTGGGCTCTGTGAGTTAAAGGAAACCACACCGGGTGTGACAGTGTTTTGACTCTATTATCTGAAGCTGTTAAATTGAATCTGCTAGCTCCTCGTCCTCCATCTCCTTCTGGCTGGAGACCCCTCAATGGGCTGATTCTGAGCCTCTCCCAAGGAGTCAGCAGCTGGAGAAAGAAAAAGGGACCAAGAAAAGGGCCATGAAGGAGTTTTTATTTATTAACAAGGGAAATGTGCCAAGAGATTTGGTAAATATTAAACCAAAGAACCAAGTGCAGGAAGATTAGACAGAGCAGGAAAAGAGTGTGTGTGTGTGTGTGTGTGTGTGTGTCTGTGTCCATGTGTGCTCATAGATGTGTGTGTACACATGTGTGCATGCATGTACAAGTGTGTTGGATGGGTGGGTTATATGTCATCCAGGTAGGTTTAAAAGAATTCCAAAAAGATTGTGGAGTTCTTGAAGTGGACAAGTCTAGGGCACTCCTGGGAAGAAGGAAGAGGGGAGAGCACATTGCTGCTTGGAGATTGTTCAGGACTGGCTGGGTCTGGCTGGGCCTCCACCATCTTGCATTACGTCTCCCGAATGGGGACCGTTTCCTTTGGGGTATTTCCCAGGCTTTCAGTTTGCGTGCTTTGACTCAGCTGCAGAGACCTTTATCGCTTTAAGGTTAGGCTTCCCCCGGGTGGGAGGGAGGGACCCAGCCAGGGCAAGCTCCCAGTGGTGGCCTCGGCGGTATTTCTTAGCTGGTTTCAGGCTTTGCAGGAGGTTGGTGAACATTTAAATGGGGGTAGTACATTCACATCTGCTTTTATTTTTCCCATTTCTGCAGGCCAGATTGAAAACTTAATAAATTGTATGAAACCCAAGTAAGCATGGATGTTAAAGAACATTAAATAAATTACATAAGTATGCCTACCTGTAACACTTTTATAAGGTAAATGCACGCGGGTTATTTTGCCATAAATGTGCACACGGACCAAGATTTATTCTAAAGCCCCCTTGTTTCAGCCTTGCTGCTGGTGAAGGTACTACTGTTTTCCAGCTCCTTCCTTCTCTCCTGGCAGCGCGGCAGCCGGGCTTGGAAAATGCGATAATGATGCCGTAAGTACCCTAGTGCAAACGTTGTTTTTTGTTCCAAAACATTGCCAATTCACGGCACATAAAACTACCACGGATGCTTCAGCCAGTTTTTCCTTTTTCCCCAAATAAGGCAAGCATTAATGAAGCAGCTGAGGGCCTGGGAAAATATTCTGTCATTCCTTAAAGTGAGATTTTTGTCCCTTCTGTAGCCCGACCCAGAGATTTACAGCTGAAGTGCAAGTAAGTGTCTGGCTAGAATTTGTGGAGTAGTAGGCTGTGCCATTAAAAGTGTTTATTGCTATTGTTACCTGTAATGATCAAAATAATGCTCGGCTTTCATGTTTCCTCCACATGTTCGTCCAGGGATGAGAAGAGTTAGAGTCAAGGATGGAAGGGTTATCTCCATTCTGCAGAGAAGAGAGTAAGTCTAGCCAGGTTCCCTGACCTGCCTCTCACTGACTCATGAGCCAGGAAGTTGGGTCAGGCAGGGCTCCACTCCCAGAGGCTGCATCCTTGGGTACCAGCTCCTCCTTGAAGCCCAGTGGCAGCGGCAGGCAAGGTGGTTAGTGTGGCCTCTGTGAGTGCTGTTTTACCAGGCCAGCAACCTCGTGGGTTGGCAGAAGGCCTGTTTTGAACGTGGGGAAAGTAACCTTCTGTTTAGAAGTATGGACTATAATATCCGAACGGTTGGGAAACCTTCTGGGTGGGATCAAGGGCAGAGATGTGAAGACATCCATGGACCCGTTCTTAAAAATGGCAGCTGTATCCCAAATCACAGTATGCAAAGCAAAGGACACGTGTCATTTTTTTTTTTTTTTTTTCCCTTATGGGTGCCATTTGGGACCATCACACATTTTTCCCTAGGGCATTGGAAAAAGTACTTCCTGCCTCCAGACTCACACAACTCACCTGTTATTTGTCTCCCACTCCCTGGCCTCTCCCCTCGCAGTTAGCAGTTGTGTTGTCTTTGTATTGATGGCTTACTATGGAGCCTCAGCTTATTTGTCTGTAAAGAGAGGGGATAACAGTGGCTTTTGAAGGGGCAGGGCCGTAGAGCTTAGTGGTTAAGAGCACTGGCTTTGGAGATGGACAGACTTTGGCTTTCACCCTGACTACCTAGAAGGTAACCAGCTCTGTTTCCTTATCAGTAAAGTGAGGAAATAGTAACTACCTCCCACCTGGGTTGTAGTCAGGAACGAGAGAGATGCTGTGAGTCAGGTGGTCTGATACAGAAATAGCTTTTCAAACAGAGGGAGTTGCTTTGCCCAGTGTTGAGGAGGGGGTGCTACTAATACTTGGCAACCTTTGCAGGTGAAGTCTTTTGCATGAACATAAGGCCATGCTAATTCTTATTTGGTGCGTGTCAGGGTATGAAGGCAAGAACCTACCAGAGAAATGTATCAGAATGACTGTTTGCATTAAATATACCATTGGTTTTTAAGATATGCCTTTAATAACAAATTTTCAGGGAGTATAGAAACACTGCTAACGGAGTTTCCTGGTGGCTCAGTGGGTTAAGGCTCCGATGTTATGACTGCTGTGGCACGGGGTCTGTCCCTGACCTCAGAACTTGCGCACGTGGCAGGCACAGCCAAAAACAAAAGACAAACAAACCTGCAAGTAATTGTTAAAAAGAAAAACAAAAAACGCCACTGTGTTAAACGTATCTGCCTAGCGCATGCATGCATCTGAATTTCAGAAGTCTAAACATGGAGGAAAAAGGCGACTCTTCGGGTGCAAAAGCTACTGTGCATTTGTAATTCAAGTAAAAACTCTACTGCCAGGAGCTCTAAATTTTAAGAGATGCTTCCAGACCCACTTTTGATCACATGAAGGTGTAGGATTCATGTGGACCAGACTCTTAAGCCGCACCGCAAGAGTGAGAGAGCAGACCTGAGTCATGAGACAGGATCGGCCAAAGAGCAGCACTTAGAGGGTCACGTGGACCACTTGTGCCTGATTCTGCGGGGGTCTGTGATTCCAAGTTTTCACCTTATTTTTGACCGTGAAAGAGAGGTGCTCGGATGGATGGTGAGTCTGGGCTGCCATGCAAAGCTTGCTTCTCGTGGAAACCGTGTCCACAGCCCAGCCTGTCCTTAGTCCAGCTCCCTGTCGGAAGAGCTGGGCCGCAGCCTGAAGGAAACAGTGAACATAGAGGCTTCATCAGAAGGCAGTATTTGAGCACTTAATGTACTGCCGTTCTTACGTTTTCTGTTGGGAAAAATGGGCACCTCGCATTAACCTTACTGTAAATGTGATGCATTTGAACATATAGTGCAAGAACGGCCCAAAGAGTATGCATTTCTGCTGCGAGCGGTTTTGAATAAATCAACATAGCAGCCCACGGTTATTAACGTATTATGTGAATTGGACAGGGATGTACACTTTGAGGACCTTGAACTAAATCTACCAGTTAAGAGCCTGTAGGATGGGCTCCAGAAGGACTGGAGTTCTGGGTGTTGAGGTTGTCATACAAAGAAATGAACTGCAGAGCACTGGCAGGAAGAATTTTCTGGTAATTCTCAGCCCAAAGTAAATTTTCAAATGCTTGGACCGCAGCACAGAATTGACTGATGTCAGCTTAATTGGATCTGGACTTCTAAATGTGGGTCAGTTTGGGTTGGGAGTGATTTTATTATCCACAAACCTCTTTGTACCTCTTTTCCCACCAGAAATCCTCAGCCATAATTTTTCTCTGTTGCCAAGGCTCTCTTGTGAAGCTTCTGAGAAGCAATATATTTTTCTGTTAGATTTCATAAGTAGTGCTAGGCTTTTGATGTAATTATGTTTAGATTTCACAGAAACTTTCAATGTGTTGAAAGTTAAATTCCAGGGCAGAAAGAAACGAATCCTGAGCTTGAACCCAGGGCGCCAGAATCCTCGTGTTACCCGTGTCAGAAACTTGCCGTGTGACCCTGGGCAAGTCTTGGCACGTTTGACTTCATAGGTTTAAGAAAGAAAAGAGGGGTTATGTATGATTGTTTTTTTTCTTTTCTTTTTTTGGGTCCCTTGTAGCCCGGGAGCTTAGAGATTCAATGATCTGCGTCCTCTGCTGTGACTATAAAATGGAAAATACAGTCTGTGGACAGAGCCTTATAATCTTACAGAACGAGGGTTCTCCTCAGATTGTTCTCTTTTTCATCTCTGGGTACCCTTTAAAAACCCCTAACTGGGACATGTCTTCTTCCATGGCATTTAGTGTCACCTTATGGACTTTGGCTCAACTCTCAAGTCCCCTTTTCGGAAAGTTAGTATTGTTTTTTAAGTCTCAAGTACCTTATTAAACCTGCTGAGGAGATAACAGTCTTGGGTGACCATTTATCACATGTGAGAACAGTCTAGACTTAACTCCCTTTAAAAAAAAATAGACCAAAGAAGCTTATACCAACTTTGCCTTTTGAACAAAATAGAACAGTTTTTTGGTAGACAAAGTTCTCCCAGTCCCTCTGTTCTGTATGTTTTTGTTTACTGCTGACAGCACATTATTTACGTGGGTAAAAATGGGGCTGTCTGAGTGGTGATTACCCACAAGCCCTGGATGCTGGGAAGGGAGCAAGGATGTGGGCTTGGGCAAAGAGGGGCGCTTTTCGGTTCCTGTGAGTCTCTAGGGGTTTATTTTAAGGCGACACGTGAGAATCAGGAAGGAGAGTCCCCACCGTGGTGGCCTGGCCTCCGGGAGACCTGAGCTGGAATTAGAAGCCAGCGAGGTGCTTGGCTGTGGCGGGGCCGGGAGTTGGGACTGTTCCTGACCCCAGGCTGTTGGAGAGACATCAGGGCTGTGGCTGGTCTACACCGCGATGTTACTCAGCCCTTGGCCTGGCTCTGCTCGCCTTTGTGTATCATCTTTTAACCCTTCCCTGTCTGCAGGCCACCCTCTCTGAGCCTCCATGCTTCCCCCAGAGGCTCCCTGTTCTCCTAGCTTTCACACGCCTGCTCCACCTCAGCCCTGTCACCTCATGGACTCCTTCTCCGTTTCCCTTTATTGGTGACTCCCAGTTTGTTGAGTTCCCAATTGAAAAACCCAAAAAACCAAGAGTGAGAATTTATCCCCACCCCCCTTGTCTGGATGGGGTGTCTCTACCTGTCGACGTCATTAGCCACCGTCCAGGCTTGGCCTCCTTGGGTAGGATGTTACCTCTGGTCCAGTGAGCAGGAAGGGGCTGGCACATGGATGAGAGTGGACGGTGGGTGTGGTGGGCAGGGTGGCGTGTCCAGCTCAGAGGGGAAGCGTGTCTACAACAGAAGGCTGTTTCTTTCTGCCTAAGCCAAAGAAGCCCTCCGGGAGGATGTGCTGGGGCCGTCCAAACAAACCCTCAGACGTTATTCACGAATGGGGTTAGGATGACTTTAAGAAATAGCCCCATCTGGTCTTCTGCTTATTGAGGGACTGAGTAACGCTGGGTGCTTCATGTGTTTGCTCAGGGCATCCCCTTCACCCGTTCCCATGCCTGCTTGTTGACCTTGAGATCTGCGAGAGCTGGTGAGTCAGCTTGGCTGAGCTTCCTCACCAAACTGCCTACGACAGAAGATGGCATCTTCTGGGCCTTTTAATAGTCACTTTCACAATGTAGAAGCCCCGTGTTCATCCAGTCTAGTAATAGAGCCGTGGTGTGTGGGGTATGCAGGAGGGGACAGACAGACAAGACACTCACACAAGTTGTTGCACACAAACACAGGCCTGGAGGAGTTCACGTTCAATCATTTTGGTGCTTACCTGGGAGAAGCAGCCTTGTTTGAGGTGTTTGCAGCTGCCTTGTTTGAGTTTGCACTTGTGTACTTTGGAGATGGCCTCTGGGAAAACTCTAAGGGCCAATCCAGGGCCTGACTGAATGCCCTGGGGTCCTGTTCAGGGCAGAGGGTTTTAGGAGGAGCAGTGGGTTGTTACCGTATAGTAGAACAGACCAGCCAAGGCTTTGGAGCTAGAAGGGCAGACCCAGGCCTTTGGCACCATTCCTTGCTACCTGTGTGATGTAGCAAAGTTAACTACTCTGCCCCCCCGCCCTTAAAACCTTAAAAAACACCCTCCTTTAATGGAACCGCGTAGTGGTGAGTATCAGAAACCCAACGTGAGCAAGGTTAAAGCAAGAACAGAGGAGTTCTTTGGTTTCCCGTAACTAACTTCTGGGAGCGGCGGGGGTGGAGCTCGTCAGAGGGACCGCTGACGTGCCGTCCCCGTGAGGCGACAGCAGCCTGGAGGTGCGGCGGGGTCGGGGGCTTTCATCCTCAGCTGGAGGTTTGGGGGGCCCTTGCCCCAGCTTTACCCAGGCACGGTTCTGGGTCAGGGTTCTGAGGGGTCCAGCTGGCCCTATTTCTGGACCAATCAGTGAGGCCAGGAAGTGGGGAGTCCTGACAGGAGGAGGCGGCTCCCATCGGATCACAGGACTGGGAGATTTCCTAGGGAATCAGCAGGAGGCAATCTTAAAAAAATGAATTAATTATTGAATTTTGCATTAAACCAGTAGTGTGAAGTTCTTAGCCCTCTGTCTGGTATCTGCTAGGTGTTCTTCACTGGTTTTCTCCCTCTCCTTGTAAAGGGGTTTTGAACTAAGAGCAGAGACCTCCTTCTGTGGAGCCCAGAGTCATCCTGGGCATTTTCCACGGGCTCTTTGCTGTGGCCCACCCGCTGAATAGGGGCAAGGCCTCTGGCAAAGGAGGAGGAGCGCTCTGCAGGTTACGTGGGGTATTTTTAGGCCATGCCATTGCACGGACGGCTTTTGTAGAGTTCCCAAACGCTGGCATTTATTATTACTGTTTATCAGGTTGGTCATAGTCCTAGAACTGAAGGCGAGGAAAGAATGCTGAAAAAAGCAACAGGGTTGAGGCAGAAATAGCTGCCAGTCCTTCTCTCTAGGACCTGGCCTTTCTGGGGAGGCCTTGTGAGGGAGCGTACGCGAAACGGGATGTTTTACGGAGCACCTGCCGTGTCCCGGGCACCGTGCTAAGCTCTTTACGTGCCTCTTGAAATTGAATCCTCATGGCATTTTGGGGTAGATAATATTGTTTCCTTAGAACCAGTGGCTTGAGTCTCCAGCAGGTTAATATTTTATACTTTCTAAGGACCTTCCAGATGATCTCTACCTAGTCCAAGAGACAGTATTTAAAATTGACTCAACCCGGGGAGGATGGAAGCCGCCCCATGTTTGCTATGGCTAAAAAACAAGGAAGCTTTTTTTTTTTTTTTTAACAACAGCTTTATTGAGAAATAATTCACATACCATACAGTTCACCCATTTAAATACAGTTCAGTGGCTGTAGTACCTTCAAACTTTGCAGCCATCGCCCCAGTTTCAGAATATTTTCATCACCTCCCTCCCGTCCCCACTGGCAGCCACTCTCCATTTTCTCCGGTTCCTCCCAGTCCTAGGCAGCCACGGCTGTATTTTCTGTCCCTGGACTTGCCTATTCTGGACGCCTCGTATAAATGGAATCATGTACCATATGGTCTTCTGTGACTGGTTCCTTTCACTTAGAAGTGAGGGACTCGTGATGGAAACTCGCCCAAGGCGTCCTCTTAGCCTCAGCCTTCTGGAATTCAGTGTCCTTTTGCTTCCCTCAACTCTGCCTTACTACCCTTTTTGCTACAAGGAGCCAGAAGATAGAAACGCCCAAGCGGACGTGTGAGTACAGCTGACCCTGCTGGACTCAGCAGTGGGATGCTTGGTGGGTTAGGTCTGGACCTGGGATGACTGGGTTCCTCCCTTTAGTGCCCGGGGGCCCCAGGGTTGCCAGGGAGACGGTTCAGTGCTGCCTCCCTGACCTTCACCTCCAGGGGGAATTCCTGCTTTGAGGGTACACCCGGACAGGTGAAGCGGACAGGTGGAGCGTGCGTACCTGTCCTTTGTGATGTTAGAACAGACATGGAGGTAGGGTACCAGTCAGTCCCCTTGGTGCTAAGAGAGGCTCCAGGGGAGTTTGAGGAGACCTCTTCTTTTCTCCTCTGCGTTCTCACCGTGCCGTGCTTTTCTCCCCTCCTTCACACATTGGTGGGAGGACTCTTACCTTTTCTCTCCAGTGTGGCAGCTGCAGGGAATTTTATCACTGTGGGCACTGGGCATGGGACCAAACCTTACTGGTATCTGAACTGAAGCCAAAGCTGAGCCCCAAACAGCAGGGCTGGTTGTGTGTGAGCTGGTGGGGCTGCCACGGAGCTCTGTCCTCGCCAGCTGGGCGTGTTAGGGACCCTGCAACGGGGGTGGTGCAGACCCCATCAGGCAGGTGATGTGGGCGTGGATCCACAGAGGACTCTTGTCCTTCTCAAGATGAGTGGGTTCCTCTGGGTGGGGGGCTGGCCTGGAGCTCTATGGATGCTGGAGGAAGCCCAGTTGATTTCCCCCCCTTTTCCAGTCACGCTCCCCAAGGAAAGCTGTTCAGACAAACTACTTAAATAAGAAGAGACAGCACCTGTGTGGGAAGACTGGCAGTAAAATTTGAGAAGTTTTTAATTTGTGGTGAGTGCAGGTGACTTGGTGGGTGCTTGGAGCTTGGTCCTTGCCTTGATCCGTAGCGTCTGTTGTTTCCTGTCTGTGTTTTGGGACCAAAAGAAATAAGACAAAGGGTGCTTCCCTGTACACGACATGGCAGTGATGTGGGGGGTTGGTGCTGGGTCTGAGACTTTTCTGATCTCTTGGGTAAAAATGCAGAGACCAGGGTTCTGGAGGGTTCTTAATGAATTCAGGTCTTAAGTGCTGAGTGATGAACCTGGCCCCTGAGCTACACTGTTCATGTCCCCTGTGGACGTAGCCATTCAGATGCTGGCACCGGCCTGTTTCCACAGGAGGGAGCCTGGTGTGAGATTCGAGGACGCGGCTGGCGGCATCTGCACATGCCCCGGTGGGTCTCTCTGTCTTTCAAGCAGCTGTCTTTCTAGGCTAGAACTCTGACAGCAGGCAAGGCTCCCAGGTTCCTTTCCTGCTTTGAGGTCTGTAAGCAGGAACCCAGAAAGAATCACTGAGCTGTCATGGGGCGAGTGTCAACCCTGAAAACCTAGGTGTCCCTGATCACAAGAGCGTTTGGATTTAAACGGGTCACAGGACGTCCTGGACTCTTCCCTCCGGAGCCGCTTCCCACTCCCATCTGCATTCTCACAGCCCTTCCAACCTGTCGGCCTCCGTGTGAGTCACCGAGCCAGACGGCTGCCCGTCCCCGTGGCCTGGACGGCTCTGGGCGGGAGCTGCTGGTGCGGCGTCCAGAAAACAGACCACACCCCAGCCATGATGATGTGTTGCAGCGTTTCTCCGCTCTGGACCAGAGACGCTGGGGTCTCGAGATGGGTCTGGGGTTCGGCCCCCTCCCCTGCATCCGGTGCCGGGTGAGCTGGCCGAGGCCAGTCGGCAGAGGAACGCTTCCCCGTGGCGGCGGGTGACTGGGCGGTCGGCGGGCTGACTAATCTACCAAAGGTCAGAGAGGGTGTTGACGCTGCCGCTCTCTTGCTTGAGCACAAACATCCTCTTGGATCTGCTAGATACTCAGACTCACTTTATGCAGAGCACTCAGGATGTGTGAGTTGGACTCGGGCTCCATTTTTTTATTTTGTACTTTAGATTCTTTCATTAAGGAGATCAGAGATAAACATTGTTTGCCAGCTGGTGACCAGCAGAGACTCCCCCGACTCTGGAAAGGGAGTCGTTTGGGTTTTCTTGAGTGGCTGGGGCATCGATTATAGATCAGCAGATTACTAAAGCTCTGATTTTAAAAAGGCCAGAACACAACGGGGTACCCTACCCGCCCTCCACCTTTAGACACAGGCCAATCTTGGTAGTGCCGCGGCTTCATACATTTGTAACTGACAATGTTAGGGACACCTCAGAGAGTTGTAGGGCACGACGGGGCCTCGGCACATGGTTAAAGGCCACACACTAGTCCCTGGGGAGGCTCAGGGAGATGTTTACAGTATCGTCATATTTTTCTGGGTTTCTGAACCTGATCGCTGCCTGGGGATTTGGATTAGAGTTGGATGGTTTTGTTGTTGCTGCTGGAGGCTGCTGCGATCTAGGGTGCTTTGGCAAGCCAGGGCCTCTGCAGCAGTCCGTGTCCGTAGGAAAATTTTCAGGCCGGTTACCTTTAACTCCTTGGGTCTCAGCTGGGGTGATTTTGCTGCCCAGGGGGCATTTGGCAACGTCCATCGGCAGTTTTGGTTGTCGCAGCTGGGCAGGGGTGGAGGCCAGGGGTGTTGCTGAGGCAGGCGCCCCCCCACCCCACCCCGTGAGAATTAGCAAAATGTCAGTAGTGCTGAGGTTAAATTAAGAACTGCTTTAACGTAGATGTTTCTTGAGCAACCGTTCCTTTGTTATTCCTGAA
Organism: Catagonus wagneri; assembly: GCA_004024745.2. Lineage (NCBI taxonomy): Eukaryota > Metazoa > Chordata > Mammalia > Artiodactyla > Tayassuidae > Catagonus > Catagonus wagneri. The sequence goes on along the minus strand of PVHT021183705.1, from coordinate 17,073,929 downwards.
ACTAAAGAACAGACTAAGGTATAAGAAAGAAGGGTTTAAAAAATGAATGACACCCCAATTTACCAGGGTATCTTTTCAGTTGCCTTTTTTTCTCTCCCCAATGACTTTGTGTACTTTAAAAATATCTTAGTGTCTTACAGAGTATTCTTCAAAAGAAAAGAAAAGGAACCGTTAAAACTGTACAACCATGGGAGTTCCTTGGTGGCCTAGTGGTTAAGGATCTGGCATTGCCACTGCAGTGGCTCAGGTCACTGCTGTGGTTCAGGTTTGATCCCTAGCACAGGAACTTCTTCGTGCTGCAGGCGCCACCAAAAAAGAAAAAGAAAAACTGCACAAATATGATGACTTAAAAGCTAGTAGCTTCTTGTGCTTCTAGAAGTCTGTGATACATAGAAAAACCTCTGTAAACTGTTTTTTTTTCCGTGGTCCGCCAGTGATTTAGATCATACCTGGTTTGTAAAATGTGAAGTCATTAATATTTGCCTTTCTCAAAACCCTAGCCATCCACTCAGTCACTTCTTTTCCTTAAAAAAATTTTTAAGTGCAAGACCCAATCAAATCAATCATCCTGCTTCTCCTGGAATACTAAACTTTTTTCTTTTTAACTATAGCTCCTTCTAGAATTCATATTTTGCTCTCTAAATTCTGTTCTTAAAAGGAACCGTCTATTGACAGTACATCATAAATTTCGTGGCCCCTCTATGACATTTCTGGGGAAGTAAATGAAAGGTGTAAATTAAGAAAAGCAAGTGTTTGTGGTTCCCACTTTAACCTTCTGTTATGTTAAATGGCTTTGTTGAAGAGGCCTGTCATTGCTCTTGAAAACTTGGGAAAATCCACAGCAAGCTGTGCCATTAGTTGCCTTTGGGAGCACAGGATGTTTGATGTGAAAATTATATGGCCACATCTAATTGGGTATATTTTCACCCCACCAGATATCAACTCAGGAGAGAACTCCTCTCCCTCCCCTGCATTTTTAGTTAAACTGTTTAACCTGAATTTCATGCTATGAAGAATTACATTCCAGTAATGTAAGTGCCATTTTTCGAAGTCTTTTGTTTAGTAGCATGTCTGAATGACCCAACCATATAAATTTCTTGACACCTGCAGAAACTGGATATTAATCCCTCCCTGATCTGGGAATGAGAAGGCCTGTGGCTCCCCCGTAACTGACAGCCCTCCCTGTGCCCTGTGGAAATCTAGCCAGCCAGTGGAAAGGAAATAGAAGCTCTCTGGACCTCTGCTTCCTGTGAAATGGGAATAATAATTCTTATCTTGCCTGTTGCTCGGAGTCGTATATTCGTCTCAAATAAAATGTGCTCAGAATTCAAACAGAAAGCAGTTAGACCGAGATAGGAGAGTGGCAGTTAGGCCAATTGAAACTTAAGGATTTTTTTAAAATTCATTTATTCACGTGCTATACAGTTCACCGATTTAAAGCGTACGCTTTAATGGTTTTTAGTGTATTTACAGTTTTTCAATCATTAGCACAGTTTTAGAACATTTCATCACCTCCAAAAGAAATTCTGTACCCATTACCTGTCAGTTTCTGTTTCCCCCAGCTCACCCCTCAACCTCCATGGACTGTTCTATCTCTGTGGCTTTGGCTCTTCCAGACTTCTTGTTTATAGGGAGTCATACAGTACTCCCTATATAAATAAAAGAAGCCAGTCACCAAGGACCACATGCATAGTGTTTTCAAGATTCATCCATCTTGTGGGATCTATCAGTATTTCCTTATTTTTTAATAGCCAAATAATATTCCATTGTATGAATAGATCACAATTTTATCCATCCAGTCATCTGTTGTTGGTAAACCAGAATGTTAAAAATACTAAACTTGGCCATATTTGTTTTAATTTTCAAAATTATCCCTTTCCTTGTATTGGAAGGAAATGGTCTTAGGATAAATACTGTCATGAGGTGAAGATTTCCACGTCTAGGAGTGGTCTGCCTATTTGAAGAAGCACTTATCTCAATTCCACTTGGAACCCAACATCGGATAAAGATGACTTCAGAGTTTGTGGTCTCGCGGAAGCACTGAAGGCTTTTAAGCTTTGAAAGTCGTAACTATTGCGAGGAAGCTTTTCTGTAGGTTGACTAAGGATTAAGACGTTATCTCCAGTGACTCAAACATCCCTGATAGGTGGGCTATCTTCTGTTTCTTTATTTTCTCCTCAGGTGGTAATCAGTCAAATGGCATCCAGCAAAGATTGTGATCAGAAGAGCTTATTTCCAGCCTGAGGAGTCTTTTTGTTTTGTATTGGGTTAGCTTGTTTATTACCGCTTTGGTTGTTGGTTTTACCTGTTGTATGAAGAGCAGGTATGTTTACCTTCTGGAGATAGGACAATTAATTCACCTGGTCGGGATCTGCTGCCCTGGCTCCCGTGTGCTCTGTGGTTGATTTGATGTGGCCGAAGGCAGAATTTCTCCGTTCAGGGTGGACCCAGTCTGGAGCAGCCGCTTTGTAATCAGTTCTGATCGCTCCCCTCCGGGACTGGTTTTGGTGTTCGTGTCCCTTAAGTGCTTTGGGGAGAAACTTTTCAGGGACAACATGAATTCTTTTTTTTTTTTTTTTTCCTTATTGGCCGCACCTGGCTCAGTGGTAATGAGCCCGGCTAGTATCCATGAGGACGTGGGTTTGATCCCTGGCCCTGCTCAGTGAGTTAAGGATCTGGTGTTGCTGTGAGCTGTGGGTATAGATTGCAGATGCGGCTCAGATCCTGTGTTGCTGTGGTTGTGACATAGGCCAGTGGCTGCAGCTCCCATTCGACCACTAGCCTGGGAACCTCCATATGCTGCAGGTGCGGCCCTAAAAGGCAAAAACAAAAACAAAAAACCCTGAAAACTAGGTGTTCTCTGCAAACTGTTTCAGTGAGGGTATGTGAGCAGTTATTCTGGGTTCGACTCCACTTCAGTGGAGGACCTGTCCGTTCAGTGGAGAGAAGAAATGGGAACAGTGTGGGATTGACTCTGCAGTGCATGGGTGTGCTCTCTCTGTTGCCTCTTACACACACAATTTTGGATTTTTCTCTTTTCTCTCAAGTTTCTCTTAACTTGATTTTCACTAATAAAGATATAAATATTTGGGGTAGAAGGATAGCCAGCGACTTGAGTGGCCTGTGAGCATTTATTTCAGACCCCTTATCCTTTATTCTATGACTCCAACTTCCCCTTTCGAGCTGAGAAATCCCAAATACCATAGTATGGAGAGAAATTGTCACCCTAGTCCAGGCAGGACCCATTAGGGTTGTCCCAGGCACCTGCCCAATGACAGCAGCGGTGGTCGCTCAAGTTAGTCACTTGACAACAGCGTGATTCTTTCTGGGGATGACACAGGAGGACACATGTCATGTGGACCCAGGGATGTTAGTGACTGAAGCTGTTGAGGCTTTTCTGCAATTCTCCTGTAACTTCCTGCTCTGAATGAGATGGTGTCAAGGTTGGTCCTGCCAATGGGAGTCCATTGTTTTTGAATATTTATATCCGTATATCCTTGCCATGTGATTTCCTTGTTTCACAATGTTTCGGGAGAACTTTTTTCAAATTATTTCAGTTTAGTAAGTCTTTATGCAATTCGTATAGTGCATTTCAACCAAAAGGATTTGTTTTCATAAACACCGAGAAGGTTTAAATAACATTTTCTCATAAATTAGCCCTCATTTGCACAGTTACTCAGTTATTGCACCATGAAGACCCTTTGGAGTTTGATGTTGTCAGAAAACATATTAGCAGAAAATAGTACGTTATTATCTAATGCTAATAATTGGTTACCAGAAATGAGACGAGAAGACGTTTAATTGGGGCTCCTGTGGCTAACAAGATGTGAATTATAAAAATGTTTCCAGGAGAAATTCCAGGGTTGTTCCAGAAACCTGTTATTTGCATTTTAAAACATTCGGTCCCCTTTTATTTGCATTGATACAAGAGGAGGGTGCTGCTTTCCTTTGCGGAGCAAATCACTCTAAATTTCCTGAGTGATAACTAGATCCCCGGGAACACCCAGCCCTTTTATTGTCTTTACAACCTCTCAGCCCTATTTGGGGTGCTTTTCTTTGTCTCCTTGTATGTGATGTGTTGGTTTTTATTTATTTTTTATTTTTTTTATTTTTTTAGGGCCGCACTCGGGGCATGTGGAGGTTTCCAGGCTAGAGGTCAAATCAGCTGCTGCTGCAGGTCTACACCACAGCCACAGCAAAGCCAGATCCAAGCCTTGTCTGCTATCTAACCGCAGCTCGCAGCAACGCCAGATCCCTAACCCACTGAGTGGGGCCAGGAATCGAACTCACTTCCTCTTGGATACCGGTCAGATTCATTTCCACTGAGTCACAACAGGAACTCCTGAGACGTGCTGGTTTTTAAAGAGAGGATTAGGAAGCACACAGCGCCAATCCCAGCCAGACTCTCTCTGCCTCTTGGCCCCTTGTTTCTGCGCAGTGCTGGTCTCGGCCCCCAGTGGCATAATACTGACCCCACACTCCTTCCCATGAGGCTCTCCTGGGAGAAGGAACTACCCTCTAGCAAAAATCTTGTTAACAGCACAGGATTGCATTTATTTATTAGCTGGATCCACACAGCTTTCTGCAACCTTCCTTTCTGAGCTTCTGCCTCCAAGGCTTCTGCAGCGGCGTGTATGTACCTACACCTGTGAATCAGCGCCTATTCGCTCAAGTAACTGATGGGCACTGGTTTTCGTGAGCTTGCTGCTCATCTGGAGAGATGATGCTGTTTGTCTCTCAGTTCCATATGCAGCTCACAGAGAGGGAGGCGGCAAGGAGAAGCCTCACTTTTCTACGGAACTCATCGCTGTCTGAGGCAACAGATGGGAAAGATACACCTGTGCTCTGCTAGTGTGTTGGTTGTCCAAGGAATTAGGTTGGCTGTGGAGAGGCCTTCATTTCACGTTCCAGCAATGTCTGTTAGAACTTCTTTTTTTTTTTTGCCTGCCTTGCCTAATTTCCCAGTAAGGGTAGCCATTTCATATTCTTACCTCTCATTCCGGAAAACCTCGACTTCACTTAAAGGGCTAATTTAGCATTGATTTCAGCTAAAAAAACAAAAGCATCTCCTTTATTCAAAATTACTCAAGTAACTTTTTTTTTTACTTTATCGCAAACTTTTAAAAAAACTGTTTTACAGCTTTCCTTCATTGTTTTACAAAGTGTGTTTTATTTCTCAATATTTGAAAATACGAAATTTTTTTTTCTCCCAGTAAACAAAACATGTTGGCAAAATTTTTTTTTAACCCAGTAAGCACCTTTGAAATGATGCTACAAATTCCCATCCATTACACCTTCTTCCTAAAATATTTTTCCTTGGTCATGTAGCTCTTTTGCCTGGAAAAGAAAGCTTGAGTGTAACTTTCTGCAGTAAGTATTGCCTCTTATTATATAAAGGCCATATCCCCAAATCCAGGCCCACTGGGTTTGGTACTTAGAGCTGATGGAGGTGAGCCAGGTCCCTTATAAGCCCTTATATTGCAGCCAGCACCTCACATGACCTGACAAACTGCACCCCAGAAGTACAAGACACACAGTTAGTGGGAAGTGGCAGTGGCAGTGAGGCCCCACACTTGGTCTCTGCCCAGATTGAAGAGGTGAACTGTGCTTTGTAAATGGGCTTAACACGGGCTCCCTTTGTGTTCATTCTGTTTTGTCTCCTGTTTGGATCCTGGTCTATTTCTCACTAAGATGAGGTCCTTGAAGGCCAAGGCAGACTTCACGTCCTAACGTCCCTTGAGTCTAGGGATGGGGATTACATTTCACCTGGTACCAGCTCTGAGCAGGGCGGCCCAGTGATATGGAAGAAGAGGGGGTAGCTGTACAGCAGCTGGACACTTGCCATTCGTAACTGCAGCCCTTGTCTTCCATACTGGAGGATACCCACCCACCTCTGCAGGCACACAGGTGTGCAGTGTGCACACACACAGATTCTCACACCTAGTCACACACATATTTTGGAAAAATAATCATGAAAAATAATGTTGCATACATTTACCACGTACCATGTCTGTGATGGAGTCCTATTTGGGGAAAAACTGGGTTCACCTTTAATAACAAAAATGGTAGCTTGTCTAGAGCCCTGATGGCAGTTTATGTTTTCGCATCTGTGTCGTTTGGCAAGATCTTTCAAATGTAATTAGTTCCCACCAAACTTACCTCACCTTTAGGGGTGATGGTTACTGATGGAGCTCAAAGATAGATCTGCATGATCTGTAAAGCTCTGAACTCTCTTTCCATGGTTGTGTATGTATATTTGGGCTCTTGTTGGTTGGTTGGTTGGTTGCTTGTGTAGATGGACAGTTGCTGTTGCTTATTTGTCTTAGGCGTCCTTGTTTGTACACTTACATGCATGTATATGTGAGTGAATGATAAAGAGATAAGATAATTTTTACCCTCTTACCAATTTTTTAAAATATCATTTTATTAGTTTGCTTCTTTAGTGAATGGCTCTTGTCCATGTCCTTCTCTCAAGTGGGTTTCTTATTCCTCCAAAGATGCTGCAGTTTCAAAATAAAAACTCCTCTTTGTTATGCATAGAACCCTGATCTCCTGGTTTTTAAAATCTGGGTTTTGGTTTGTTCTTTTCTAGCTGCATAGTCCTGGGTAGTTCCTTTCACCCCTGGACTTAGGGATTTTTTTTTAATCATAAAGAATTCAATTACATGATTTTTAAGACCCATTCCATTTCACGAGACCGATTTCTTTGCAATACCCACAAATAATCCTTTTTTTCTTGCTTGGGGGAGAAAATATGTCAAAAACATAACCCAAATATGTTAGTCAGGGATCTCCAAAAAACAGAGCCAATAGGAGATAGATAGGTAGGTAGCTAGATAGATATATAGATAGGTAAGTAGGTACATATGTAAAGAGATTTATTATAAGGAATTGGCTCATGCAATTGTGAAGACCAAGCAAGTCCCCAGGTCTGCAATTGATAAGCTGGAGACCCAGGAGAGTTTCTGATGTAATTCTAGTCTAAATCCAGAGGCTTGAGAGTAGCTGATAGGGAAGTTCTGGTCCAAAGGTTGGCAGACTTGAGATCTAGAAGGAGCTGATGTTTTAATTCAAGTCCAGTGGCGGGGGGGGGGGGGGAATTAAACAAACACGTCCCAGCTCGAAGGCATTCAGACAGGAGGAGTTCCCTCTTATTTGGGACAGGATCAGCCTTTTGCTTGATTCAGACCTTCAACTGATTGGATAAGGCCCACCCGCATCAGGGAGGATATCAGTTTTATTCATTCTACCTTTTTTTTTTTGCTCTTTAGGGCTGCACTAGCAGAATACGGAGAATCCCAGGCTAGGGGTCCATTTGGAGCTACAGCTGCTAGCCTATGCCACAGCCGCGGCAACGCCAGACCGTTAACTTACTGAGCAAGGCCAGGGATCAAACCCACAACCTCATGGTTCCTAGTCAGATCCGTTTCTGCTGTGACACGACGGGAACTCCTCATTCTACCAATTTTAACTCATCCAGAATCATAGAAACACTCAGAATAACCTTTGACAAATGTCTGGACACCCCATGGCCCAGTCACGTTGACACATTAACCTAAGGGCCACCCCAAACAAAATTTAAAGCTTTTTTTGGCCTTTTTCTTCCTGCCTAAAAGGTGCATTGAGAATTCTCCCAACAGCAGCCTATAGCTGTTGGCCAAATTTGGTCAGAGTAACACATTTCCTACAACATGTTTATTTCTGGAGGCTTTGGTATTTTTGGGGTTTGGGGTTTTTAAATGCTTTTCAACTCCTTCTTTTAAACTCTTTTCTTTTGTGTTTATTTTTCCTGGCAGAGCAATTTGTACTTTCTGGCTCATTGGTTTCCATTCTGTTGCATTAACATTTGACTATTGCCCAGCCACCTGTTGAAGGTAGCTAGAAGCTCATAAAGAAACAAAACAGTAGAATATACAAGTATTGCTACAACTTTTTAGTGGTAAATCTGGATTCTGCTCCATGTGGCCATATCCTGAACTGGTCAGCATACTGTGTCCTTGGGTGCCAAGTCACCAGTGAAAATGAAACCTGCCACCCGCTCTGTCCCCACTTCTGTCTTGACACACTGGAGCCTCAACTTCACCTTTCCCAGGAGAAACGCACCTCTTGAGATCCTGTCACAAATAGACAGTGCTTCCAGAGAAAGCTGGAAGGCAGATTGAGCGCTGTTAAGTATTCATGGTCACTACTTTCCGGAAGCCGCATCATAAAGTTGGTCAGTGTAGCCAGTGGCTTTGGAGGCGCTAGAATAGAAAAGCTGAGTGGCAATTCCAGCAGGTGTGTGGTTTCTCAAGGCCCCCCTCCCCCGTTCCAGAGACTGGCCACAAGCCACATTCATTTTTACTTCAAGAAGTACTAGACACCTACTTCAATATATTACCTTGTAACAATCCCCCTCACCATGCCAGGAATATGAAACTCAGGAGGATTTCATTTACTTTTCCTGGAGCGTCTCCAGTTTTTTCCACATTATTGCGTGGTTTGTGGATGGATGGTTATTGAGGTCACTCTGACTAAGGTGACTAGACTGCTCCGGTCAGGATGCCCTTGTCTCTCCTTAGACCCAGCCCAGCCTGGCCTGAGCAAAATGAGTTTATTGACCCATAACTGAAAAGTGTACAGGTAGTATGCATCAGGCATGGCTGGATCCAGAGCACTGTGTATAGATCAGGACCCATTTCCATCCACCTCTTGGCTCTGCTCTCCTCCAAGCTGACCTTATTGCATGAGGCAGGTTCAAGTTCAGAGAGACCTTATCTTCCCCCACAATTCTGACTCAGTGGCTGCGGTAAGGGGATGTAATGTGCTGAGTGCACCTGGACTGAATAAACTTGCCCATCCCTGGAGCTGGGGGTGGGGTCCACTCTACCTAAACTCTTATGTTTTGAGAGTTGGGGTGGTACCTCCTAAATAATTCAGCATACCGTTACCAGAAAAAGCACAAATGAATGCTGAGCAGAAAACTTGGCAAACATCTGTTTCCTAATCTTTAGGATCCATTGGCGAATTTATTTTTGTTAGGGGGAGACTCGACTAGAGTTCTCTCATGGCAATTATTTGGATCTGTTTATAAGTCATCTTATACCCACCAAATTTAAAGCAGCTTATAATGGAGTTCCCTTTGTGGCTCAGCAGGTTACGAACCCGACATAGTATCTGTGAGGATGCGAGTTCGATCCCTGGCCTTGCTCAGTGGGCTAAGGATCTGGCATTCTCTGCAAGCTGTGGTGCAGGTTGCAGATGCCACTCAGATCTGGTGTTGGTATGGCTGTGGTGTAGGCTGGCATCTGCAGCTCTGATTTGACCCCTAGCGTGGGAACTTCCGTATATCGCAAGTGTAGCTATAAAACAAAAAGAAAAAATCATAATAAAGTAGCTTATAAGACTTCATATTATGTAAAAAAAATTGGGAATAAATAAGGGAATTAAAGAGCAAAGCAAGGTAGAGACATACGATAAGCTGGGAGTGAGGGAAGTTCCCACTGTGACGCATAGGTTAAGGATCTGGCGTTGTCTCTGTGGTGGTGTGGGTTCGATTCCTGGGCTGGCACAGTGGGTTAAGGATCTGGTATTGCTGCAGCTGTGGTGTGGGTCGCTGCTGTGGCTTGGGTTCCACCCCTGGCCTGGGAACTTCCATATGCCACAGGGGTGGCCAGAAAAGGAAGGAAAAAAAAGAGAGGGGTGGGGTTAATCTCAAAGCTGGTGGGTCCTGCCGTATTGGTAGAAATGATCTGCAAATTTGGTGCTGAGGATCTCAGGAATGGAGGAATGTCTAGAGTCTGTATAGAGTTATGTGTGTGTGTGTCCGTCCGTGTATGTCCATGGGCGTAACATGTCCTGTGTGCGAGTGTCTGGGAGCGTAAACCCTAAGGAAAAGCCATGGGAAGCTAATGAAGATAGCATGGTCTGAGGTAACCTTAGGCATGTTTCTTTTCCAAACTTCTGGGGTGCTTGCCCTTGGGACCCTTGTCTCTTTGCTCCCAGCTTGGTGTGAGAAAACAAAGCCAGCAGACAAAGATTGGAACCCCCATAGTGCTGGGGTCCTTCCAGGGACAGTTAGTTGGAGGGCTAAACCATGTCACCTTTGGTGGGAGGCAATCAGATGAGTAACCACTGTGATAAGACAGAATTGGGTGACCTGGGCTATAAAGCTGGGCTAATCTTGAAAATGGACTCATGCTCGCCCAGTGACTCACGTTCCTGTTTACACCGTGAAGAAGTGCAGAGCGGGGAGCTCTGCTTCCTGGACGGAGACGGGAGACTCCAGAGATGGGCACCCAGTGCTTCCTCTGGGGCTCGGGCTGCCTTTCTGGGGAGCAGACTTCGGGGCTTTGGCAGTGGTGGCTTTCCAAGTCCAGACAAGGGTACAGCAGCAGCCAGCGAGGGCCCTAGAGTAGCACCAGTTTGCCGGCGATGAGGCCCCCTCTCATTTTGGGTGTTGACATGACTTTTGGCTGGTTTTAATCCACCTGAATAACTCCCCCTCCCCCACCACTGGAGGACCAGGTTGTGTGGGAAGCATGTAAATCATTCTAGAAATGGGACTACTCTTTGATAAATTTGTCTGTTATTTCCATTGATTTTCTAACTCCCAGAGACTTCAGTATCCACTTAATGCTCATTCTGCTATTCTATTAGAACATAAAATACTAGATATTGTACTCAATCTCCTATTCTGTTATTTAGGATTAAGAAGGGCGAAAAGATTGTTCATGGGATTTTCCTTCACATGAAACTTTTTAAAAACCAGGGTAGAGAAGATAAATCCTTTACAATGCGACACAACGGGCATAGATCTCTTCTTTCTCTAGTGACACATGGAATGACGGTTCCCTGTTTGTTGTAAAATAGCCCTTCTTGGACCCCAGGTCGCTCTTTACACCCCAAAATTCTCTACCCCGTTTGTAGAGCAGTAGCTAACATCTGGACTGGCGAGTGCATCTGCACAGCAGTGCCACGAGTTGCCTAAGACCTGGTGGTGCAGATCCCCCCTCTGCCATTTACTAGCTGTGTGACCTTGGGCATGCTCCTTAACGTCTCTGAGTCAGTTTCCTCCTCTGTAAAATGGGCATGGCAATACCTACCTCACAGGGTGGTTGTGAGGAATAGCCGAGTAACACACACATTCCTGTCCAGAACCCCAAATAGAGCAGGCAGGCAGTGAGCAGAGGCAGCGTTGGCGGTAGGGCTCCAGCTGGGTTGAAATTCGGCACAGCACGTGTTTCCTGAGCGTGCAGGGTGTGTGCTGTCATATCCTTCGAGGGGTTCGGGGTTGTTAGCGTAGTCACTTCTCTTAAAACGCTTGCAGCCTGGCAGAGGGACCAGTATTAAGACAGGTTCCCACATAGTTCTAGAATTGCGTGAAACCCTATGTGATTATCATAGGCTAGAAACAGCGGCAATATCGCATGGTTTAAACTAATAGATGCTTCAGTGGAAGGTAAGTTGAGAGAGAGAGAAAAATTCTAGGCAGCGGGCTTCCGGGAGGAAGGAGTGGCGTGTCTGCTGGGGGAGAGATGGGCAGGGGTGGTCACCCGGGAAAGGATGCTTCGGAAAGGCGGCCCAGAGGGGGCTGTGTGCAAGGTGTCGCTGGGGGGCCCCCGAACTGGCCGGCAGGGAGGTGGACGTGTTCCGGGTTTGTGCTGGGAACTGCGAGAGCCTCCAGGCTTGGGGTTTGTTGAGAAGTGTGGGGTCAGGGCAGGAGGTCAGGCCGGGGGCCGCGAGTGCCGCCTCGCTGACTGCGCCCCCTCCTTCCCGAGCCTCACTCTGTTCCCCTTTCTTCCTGGCAGCAGTGCCCCCTCCCTTGCTGCACTCAGGGACATGACTGTCAGCACTTCTACCCCCCCTCAGACTTCACTGTCAGCACTCAAGTCTTCAGGGACATGAAAAGGAGCCACTCCTTACAAAAGGTTGGGGAGCCCTGGTGTTTGGAGGTAGGTCGCGGAGCAGATCGACGGAGCTCGGAACTGAAACCGCCCATCCAAAGTTTACCTCCCGCTCGGGCAGGGCCCACCCGCCATGGTCCCCAGTCCCCGTCGGGTCGCTGTCACGTTGGGTGCCCTGATGTCTGGGTGTACTGACCACGGATAGGTTTATCACGGCCATAAAAATGCCAGTTTACGAGGAGAGGGTGGAGGGTGGTGCCCTCTGCGAACCCAAGGCGCCGGCCTCCCAGTCAAAGCCACACGGTCCAGTGTCGCCCATGGCTTCCGTGAGAATGATGAGCAACACGTTAGCCCATTAAACTTGACCCCCAGGAAATAATTTCCTGGGGCTCTTCATAGCTTCCAGTGGGGGAGAAGTTATCGCCTGAACTTTGCCTTTGTTATTCCTTCTTTAGAACTTGGAGGGTGTTTTTCAGGACTGAAGGTGCTGGGCAAAGCTAGCGCTTCTGCCAGGATACCTTCGCCAGGCAGCCGCTAATGGCTTTTCTCACAGATGTCATTCTCCAAGGACAGGAAGCATTGTTAATTTCCTTTAAATAATTCAATGTGATGTCAATACCTCACACGGCTGCGTGCTTGGCAGTGACAGTTCTCTTCAAATTGGGAGTCCCAAAGAATAAAGACCATCTAGAACATGCTTTCATCTTCAGAAAAGCAAAAGTCAATGCAGATGGAACATGGTGAAGTAACTCTTTCGACTTAAACAGCACATGATTGAGTATGAATGCTAGCTTTTCAGTCTTTTTTAAAGAAAAGTGAATATTTAAGAGCCACTTCATAAAGCCTCTGTCTCTGAAAAACGTTTTTTTGTATACCTACTATGTGCTGGGTGCTGGGCTGTGTGTCAGGGCTGCAGGGACAGAAAACAGCAGAGGCCTAGAGCCATATGTAACGTGTACATGCGTCTTGCCTTTGGAGAGAGAAAAGGCAGGCGAAGTCATCTATAAAAGCTTGTTCTAATTTAAAAAGTAGTAAATAGGAGTTCCCGTCGTGGCTCAGTGGTTAGCGAATCCGACTAGGAACCATGAGGTTGCGGGCAAGTTCGATCCCTGGCCTTGCTCAGTGGGTTAAGGATCCGGTGTTGCCGTGAGCTGTGGTGTAGGTTGCAGACGCGGCTCAGATCCCGCGTTGCTGTGGCTGTGGCGAAGGCCGGCAGCTACAGCTCCTGTTAGACCCCTAGCCTGGGAACCTCCATATGCTGCGGGTGCGGCCCTCGATAAGGCAAAAAGGCAAAATAAATAAATAAATAAAAAGTAGTAAATAGCAGCATAAGAGAACTAGAGATACCGAAAAACACGTAGAAGGAAATGTAAACACCCACATTCTTTTTTACCTATTTCTAATCTTTTAGTAATATTTGGATGAATTTCTTTCTTGTCATTCACGTGTCTCAAGTTTAAAAATGTTTCATAAAATTAGAACTGTACCCTGCGGAGTTTCGTATTTTGTTTTCACCTGGTGGCTTTTGTACATCATAATGTGTCTTGGTTTTGGTCAGTGACTTCATGTGAGGGTGTCTTGTGGAAATCTTCCTGTCTCACCGTTCCCCTCTGGCCAGATGTGAATAAAGCTGAGGACGTTTCTGGGTCTTTTGGTCCCCACCCCCACGGGGCCTGGGCCTGGGTTCCCTGGGCCTGGGTCTAGCGGAGCAGGGAGGCTCCCTTCTGTGCAGCAGCCCTGGCCCCGATGGATGGAAGCTTTTTCTCAGCAGCCCCTCCTTGCTCTAGCTTTTAATAAACGTCTCTGTTCATTGGGACTGCGGGTGATAAGGCCATACCGAACACGGCTCTTCCTCCACCAGGACCTGGCAAGTGGTAACTCATTAATCTCTGGTCGGAGTTACGAGATAGATAAAAGAGAACCAGGCACCCATTTTGAGCTGAGGAAAACGAAACAGAAAGACCTGGTTTCTTCCTTATAACTTGAGATCCACAGGCGCCGATCAGATCCCCGGCGCCAGTGATTGCGCGGGTTTCTCGGCTTTGCCCTCAGGACAGGGGACATCTCTTGGGGAAGTGCTGGGACGCCCGGCCTCCAGGATTGGGTCTAAATCCCTAAACCGGTGAACAGACCAAACCCAAAGACACCACTCGTGCTCTGTGCCCTCGGGGGAGTTGCTTAGCTGCTCTGTGCCGTGGTTTCCCCCTCGGTGACGGGGAGTCGCACGTGGGCTGTTGGAGCATTGGTTGAGTTGAGGCACATAAAGTGGGAGCTTGGCCAGAAGAGCTGGCATGCTGGGTCTGACCCAGGTACCCGGCAGGAAGCGCACACCGATAGAGTGGCCGTGTGACGGGCCAGCCACTGCTGCGGTAGGTCGGTCACGCCACATGCTTTCTGTGCCCAGCCTCGTGGGGCTCGAGGTGGCTCCGGGTAGCACAGGGGAAATTGCACGCGACTGGAGTCAGAACTAGGTTTGAGTCCAGTGGTTTTCACCTCTGCTGGCGAGGTGCTTCATCCCTTTGAGATGCAATCCTTGATTCCATCAAAAGGGGCTGGTAGGAGAATCCCTGCCCAGGCTGCTTCTCCGGGCGCCTCCCAGGATTCCCTGCAAATACTGATCAAAGAGACTTTTAACGATGCTTCCTACAGTCCAGGCATTTCTGTAAGCTATTTGTGTTTATTAATTCTTCAAAACCTGACAACAACCAGAAGAAGAAGGTGCTGTGATGATTGCCATTTTGCAGAGGAGCCACAGAGAGCGTAAGCAACTTGCTTAAGATCACACAGCAAAGCAAAGAGGAGGTGCTCTACAGCTGCTGTTAATGAAAGACGGTGGCAGTAGCCTGTGGTTTGGAGCCTTCCCTACCAGCCATCCTCCACTTGCTCTAGGAGAGTGGGTTGGGTCCTGTTCGACACCCAGCCGTCTCAGGAGCTAGGAGGGCACTTTTGATTCAGGACATCCAAAGTCCAGTTTTTGCCTGATAAGCCCCACATCCGGGATACTTTCAGCTCCGTCCCTAGTGAACCGTCATTGTCCCTGCCCTCTCTTCCCTTGCAGCTGGGCTCGATTCTACCCCTTTAACCCTCTCCTTGAGGGAATTAAGGTTGGTCGGCCAGTTGAGTAAATATGACTGAGAAAGTCAATATCCACCTGGGTAGGCATGAGTCACTTCTTTCTAGTTAGCTATTCATGTGCATTTTAGAGCTCGCCACACAAAGTTATTGCACTGAGGCCATTACCATGTTTAATAGTGACAATAATAGGGTGTGACCTGTGGCATAAATGCATTCAGATAAGAAAGAAAGTGTTTTTTCCTGTAATTGCTTAGTCAATACCGGTTTTCGCGGAAATGCTTGCAAACAAACTTTTAAAAAGTTCTTTGTTCTGATCCTTCCCTTATTCCTTGCTTCCTTCCTCTGGAGGGACTTCGGTGAAACTCTCCTGATTGCTGGCTGGGCGTTAGCCAAACGGTGCCCTCTGACCCTTCTGATGCTTTGGTGGACCTATCTTTTTTGCTAGTTTTCAGCCTAATTTTATTTCATTTTCAGAGGTATGTGTGTGAGAGAGAGAATGTGTGTGTGCGTGTTTGTGGGTGTGTATGTGTGTGAATTCAGGAGCAGGCACAGCATTACTGGTACTTGCTTCTTAACTTCTCAACTTAATGCACTTAAGGAAAAAAAGAGACTTCTGCTAACTTTGCAAAGCTAGTCACATAGACAGGAGTTGACCACTTTGGTGAGAGGAAATGAAACTTTTCTTAGGTTTATTAGACCACATCCTATAAATCTGTGGCTTATTATATGTCTGATTTCTAAAAAGCATGGCATCACAGCCAAAGTTTTATTTTTTGCTTATTAGTCATTGAAACAGATACAGATACTGCTTCATTTCCTTCACATTGTGTTTTTCAATACATTAGGTATGGGAAAATCTGGATTTACACAACGAAGTACATTAGAAGGAGGAAGTGTCTGCTTTGTAAATCTCTGCATTATAACTTTGGATATACCAAGCGTTCTGTTCAGCGAAAATGTTTAATTAACCCGCTCACTCCTGATTACACAGAAAAGCAGATGAGAAAACGGTAAAAATGTCCCTCGGAGGAAGTATTTTGGCATACTTCCTTCCAGTCTTTGAAAGGATGTACTTAAAAAACCAGAGGTGAGCTCATGTTGTCTGTGTAATTATTTTCTGTTTCACATCTCTGGTAATAAAGCACCTTCCTTTGTGTGCTGTGAAGATTCTTAGTAAACCTTCCAGCGGCGGTTGCCCCTTCCTGAAGCGGGTGTCCCTCAGTATGCGTAGCCATTGCTCCGGTGCAAACACAGTTTCTAAAGTTCCACTATTACGGTCTGGTTGCGTCTCCAGTGGGAGCGGGTGTGAGTGGAAAATTACAGGACAGAATGACTTTGGACATTACGTAACGCCCCCCTGATGTCCAGGATCCCTGGCTTAGTGTGCACAGCCCTGGATCCTTCCGCGCAAGCACCCTCCCCGAATGCATCCTCAGGGTGGGTTGGCTGGTAGGACCACCTGTGTTAGTGTATTATTTCTCCTTGCTGTATTTGCAAAGCTTCTCCATTGACTTCTTCTAGGTTAAATGAGCACGTGAATTTCCTCTGCCAGTTAACAGCTCTAGTCATTTAGATGGATACCACGGTGCCCAACTTGGAGTTTCCAGTGCTTCAGAGAAGTCATGCTCCCTGTGCGTGGTGAATGTGCTGTGGCTTCCCCCAGCTGTTCAACAGAGCCCCCTGCAGGATTGGCACAGCTTGGACACATCCCGCACAGCCTGGGACACAGCCCACCAGGGACACAGGCTCTCTGGAGGGAGAGGCTGTTCCTTGGCCTGAAGGCTGTGAATACTGTCCTTTCCACTTCTTCCACTTTCCTCCACCCCGGGAGGCTGGTAGACAGGATAGGAAGCCCAGGCAGGGTGCGTGGATGTCCTCTGAGGAATGTGGGGGTGTTCCCGCCCTGTGTCCAGGCTCTGGAGCCGTCTGATGCCCGCTCAGATGCCGTAGGCTGGATCACGGCTCTTATCTCTGTGGCTGCCTCCCTTTTCCCCATTCTTTGTGAGTCACATGTCTTCTTAGCATCTCGCGTGACAAAGGTCATTAGTAGGGAAGACTTGGGCCTTCGATGCGTGACATCTCGTCATCCACACAGTTTATTGTTTTGGGCCCTCCCCTTTTGTAATTCTGTGAGGTGACAGATCAGTTTTTAATGGGCTGCACTGTGTCAAGGGAGAGTTTAAATTAAAGTTAAGACTTTTTATTCCTTATAGGGCCCCTCAAATCATAATATGCGGTCAGTATTTGAAGAGAGGGAGTGGGTGCTTTTCACTAATGCTTTTGATATCATCTGTCAAGCCTGTCTGTCTCTCGGCATCGTGATGTGTCTGTCTTTCCAAGTACTTGCCTATTCTCGGCCCCTTTAATGATGTCGATGAGGTGAATGTTTGGAATCTGGGAACAGAGAGGAACCACCTTTCAGCCCAGATTCTGGAACTTCATTTCCTCATCTGGGTTAAGGGCAATTGCTGTCAGGTAAGCAAAGTGGAGGATCCTAGTTTTTATCCTTCTCTGTCAGGCCGGTCTGGGCTTTGCTCAAAAGGTCCTGATTGCATCGGCTGCTGCTAGTGTGGCAAGAGGTGATTCCAGGAGCTATGTCATCTTTTATCCTTTATTCCACACTTTCCCAGCTTTCTCTGTCCTTTTCTCTGAAAGTTCATATCAAACCTGTTTTCAAGTTTAAAAAAAAAAAAAGGCATTTGGTGTGGTTTGGGGAGCGAGGCCGTAGAAGGGGCCTTATCTGCCCTGGGGAGGCCAGGTTCAAGTTTTGACCACGCTTTCCTTGGGCTGTCCTGTCCCAGTTGGTGGCCGGCCTCTCTCCTTGAGCTGAAAATGAGGAAAGAAGTGGCTTTTGTACAGCCAGAGAGGTTGTTTTCTTAACCTTTGTTAGTAACCCTCTGGGTGTGTGTGCGTGTGTGCGCATGCACTTGTCTGTGTGCTTGTCCATCTCGGGGGGCCTCGCTACCCAGGGCGTGTTCATGGCTCAGCTGCCTTTTTCACTGGAAAGGTCTAAATAACAGGCCTGTTTGTGCTCAGAGTGAAAGTTTCTGTTTTGGAAAAGTCAGTTCCTTCCGACAAGGGAAGGGGGTCAGGGACGGGGACAAGGAAGGAACTCAAGACACCAAAGAAGAAGTGAGAGTTGAGGGAGGTGGGGAGGCACTGGGGTGACCGCAGAACATGCGGCTGCCCTGCTCCATTTATTTCCCAACCCCACCGCTCACTCTGTCTGCCAAGCGCCACCCGAGCCCCCGCTTTGCTGCCCTGTACCCTGGCAGGTGCCTCCTGCTGCTTAGGAAAACGGAGCTGGCGGGAGCTGAGGTTGGGTTGAGCTTGATCTACAGGGTTGGGTCAGAGGGAGCATGGAAGCACTCAATGCCCGGCCTTGCTCCTGGCCCCTGGGTGGCTGGCAGGCCTGGTGGTTCGCCAGGAGCCCGCGAGACGGGTGCGAGGTCCTCTCCTGCCCCCGGAAAGGAGAAGCCCCTCCCTCGGAAAGCAGTTGCAGCTCACAACCATCCAGAAGGCGGTCCCATCCCCAGCTCCATCTCTTGGACAAGTTTCTTTTCTCTTGCTCCTTTGACAAGAAGACGAGAGAAAGATGGGCGGAGGTGGGAGGGAGGGGGAGGTTGCCCACGATTCTCTTACTGGCTTCAGAAATCCAGGCACTTCCCGAAGGGAGGGAGGGGCGTTGCTGCGCCCCTTCCTGTGTGTCTGGTGGGGCAGGGACTGCGGCATCTGGGCACGAACACGTAGCTCTCCTGAAGGAGGGCTGAGCTTGCTCCCCCAGGGCATCGGACACTTGCCTCTCCTTGCCCCTGTCCTGCTGGGGACCGCAGAGCGCACTGCAGTCAGGTCCCTGTGCAGCTTTTCCTCCCTGCAGTCTTGCTCAGAGGGGTCACCTGCAACTCTGCATGTTTTGGCTTTACACTTATTGCATATATTTCTGTGTCCCTGATTTTAGGTCTGGGGAACAGGTTTCTTTTGAGATGTGGCATTTTGAAAAAAGCTATCCTTTAAAATATGCAACAGGGAGTTCCCGTCGTGGCTCAGTGGAAACGAATCTGACTAGTAACCATGAGGACGCAGGTTCGATCCCTGACCTCACTCAGTGGGTTAAAGATCCGGCGTTGCCGTGAACTGTGGTGTAGGTCGCAGATGTGGCTCAGATCTGGTGTTACTGTGGGTATGGTGTAGGCCGGCAGCTACAGCTCTGATTTGACCTCTAGCCTGGGAACCTCCATCTGCTGCAGGTGTGGCCCTAAACAGACGTCATCATCATCATAATAAAATAACAAAATCGGCCTTTTCTTTTGGTCTGTAGTTCTGTGAATTTTAGCATAAATTTGTATTATCACCACCACCATCAGGTTACAGAACAGCTCCATCACCTCACACACACTCTCAGGCTAGACTTTTATGGTTGCAAAGCATATGCGGTTTATTATTATTATTTTTTTTTATCACTTATACCCTTTGGAAGGTAGGACTGACTAGATTCATCTTTTTCATTCAGAGGCTAATTTTGTCGTTGATATATGTCTCTGCTCTATTCCTTCTCCAGCAAGAGATGTAACCAGAATACTTTGCTTGTCAGTCTGTTAGTTACTGACAAGTGTGGGTTGGGTTTTCCACTTTCTTTTTCAGTACCGACTATACTTACCTGCACACCTGGGATGCTTTGGGCCACTTTGTGGATTTAAGGAGAACTCAAGCTAATTCTAACAAGACCAAAGAAAAATATAATTAGCTCGGGAAGTGTTGTTGCTCACCAGACAGGCGGCATTGTGAAAGGAAACGACTTCTGGAGTGTTCTGCTTTGAATTATCTATGTAATTCTTTTCCAGATGTCAGGACAGACTGTCCGGGTTTGGGCATAATGTGTAAAATGAAGATGGCGCATCACCTGTAGGTTTATCGACCTGGCGTGGTTCTTCCAGATGGTCCTCCCTTGTCGTGTTGCTTTAGCTGAAACCAAGAACGAAGGTGCTTCCCCCATCGTCCCCCTCCCGGCTCTGGAACAAGCTGGTCCGGTCATGGGGAGGCCAGGGGTACCGTGTGGTTCAGGGCTTGTGCTTTCTCAGGGAAGAGTGAAAGGCAGGGACATTTGTGTGGTGTGGGTCCTGGGTGCGTGCTTGTCCTCCTCTTGGGAAATGAGGAGGGGTGGCCCCAAAGGTCCCCAGCTCTGAGCGTCACACTTGACCGAACAGTTGATGATGCCTCTGCGGTGGGTTTTGCTTGGGGGGGGGGTGGCAGTGATGGTGCACATGTAGATTCTGGTGTAACCTGATTCCTGCCTTTGTAATTACTTGGAGACTTGCCACAGCAGCCAACTGAGAAGTGGGAACAGCGAACCCAGAGCAGAAAGCAGAAATTGTAGGGGTGGAAAGGGGAGATAACATCCAGAAACACAGTCGCAGCTTTCCTTCTGGCTTTCTGGCATCAAAAATCGCTTTATCGGGAGAAAGTATTATAACTGCCTTCTCCACCAGTCACCCAACTTTCCTGTCTGCCCGTCTCTCTTTGCCAAGCAGAGAGAACTTCAGGGCGTGTGGTGGAGTTGAGACACCCGTGATTTAGCTCAGAGGAGTGAGTTTTGCTGATAAGAAACTACCTTTGTCTGGCAGCAGGTTTCTGTAGAGGAATGTCCTCCAGGTGGAAGAAGAATGGTTTTCATTTAAAAAAAAAAAAAAAAATTACACCCTGAACAAAGTAACACAAGTCTGGGTGCCTAGGCGAAACAAGAGGAACAAAACAGCTCAGAAACAAGTTGCTTTTCTGCATCTTGATTGAAATGATAGGGGCGCTGTGGAAAGCCAGGGCTGGCTTTATTTTCACAAGTGGATCCTGTGCAGACCACGGGGCCTGGGTGCCTTAGCTCTGGAATATGCTTCTAGAAGAGTGTGTAGTGCGATCGTCCCCCTCCAAAAGTGCTTGCTGTTGATCTGATCAGTGTCGGAGACATATCTTTTCTAGTAACACCCACATGAGAGGTTTTTTTTTTTTCTTTCCTTCTTGTTTTATTTGGGTGACAGATTGCATGTTAGGGCACTAAAAGATGAAAGGACTAAATATTTGCTTTAGAAAAACACAGCGGAAGAGTCTCTCATCCTTCCAGCTGAAAACTGATGGGCTTAGAATTCCATTAAGAGAGACGACTGTCTGCAGTTAAATGTATTGCCACCCTCTGGGTGCGGTTAACACGTGGAGAGTGTGAAGGTTGGAGGGTACCGGACTGTGCTGGATTCTTCTGCACGTGGAGTGGACTAGGGCCGTTGGATCGGCACTGAGGTCCAAGTAGCCCACAGCGTAGCCCACAGCAATGCCTGCCTCTCTCTGTAACGTTAAGCTCCTCCTTTGGGACTTTGCAGTGGATTTTCTCTCCATAAAAAGGATCTTTCTGTGGTTCCCCCTTTCAGATGTAATGGTAAAGCCGTAATTCTTGCAAGCTTCTTTGGCATGAACCGTCTTGCCTCAGGAGAAGAGAGAATGCATTTTGGCACTGGATTGTGGTTATTGCAGAATCTGTTTGGTGGAATGATGAGGAGCAGGAATTCAAACCCCGGCTTGGCTACTGGGTAGCTGAGTGACCATGTATATCGTATGTGGAAACCTTTCTAGACTGTTTCTCCATCTATAAACCCTGGGATAGTTTTGTACCTCCATTGATCGCGGGATTTCCTTGAGCGAAGGTGGTGTGTGTACGTGGACTTCTGTCGACACTAGGTCTTTCTTATTAATTCTCAGTGTTTTTGTTTGTTTATTTTTTCTTTATCTTTTTTTTTCTTTTTTGGCTGCCCTGCAGCATATGGAGTTCCCAGGCCAGGGATCAGATCTGAGCCACAGTTGTGACCTCTGCTTGCAGCTGCAACAACAGATTCTTAACCCACTGAGTGAGGCCAGGCATCGAACCTGTATCCACATGGATACTAGTGGGGTTCTTAACCTGCTGAGCCACAGTAGGAACCCCTCAGTGGGTATTTTTAAATTCATCGCTTTGGTGTGAGGGGAAAGAAGGTTGAACCCCATGTCTGGTGGGGTTGTGGCTTTATATTACTATTGGCCAGCATTTATTAAAATCTGTTGTCGTTCAGGCATTGAATTCATTTTTTCGTAAGTGTTCTTGTTTTACTCTTGTGGCTACTCCATGAAAGGAAAAACGAATATTGTTCCAGTTTTTTATATAAGTAAGCTAGTAGTAACATTTATTGAGTACTTTTCTATGAACCAGCTCTAGTTTACGTGGTTTTCCTATGGTACCTTATTTCACCCTCGCAATAGGTAAGAATTGTCTTCCCCATTTTTAGAGAAGGAAGTTGTGGCACAAAATTAATATGTGTACTGTCCCCAGTTGCACTGAGAGTAAGTGGTAGAGCTGGGATTTGAGGGCTGAGCCTAAAGCCAGGGTGCTCCCCACCCCACTGTACTTCCTTCTGTCACACGCATGTGGTCCCAGTCATGTGTGGGGACCTTTGAGCAGATCCACAGATGCTCTCCAGATACGCTGGTTTAGGATAGCTGGGGAGAAAAATCTTTATTACCGGAAGTTGTGGCTTCTGACTCTCTCGGCAATTGGCAGCCTGGATTTTTGACTTGTTTTGTTTTGTGTGTGTGGTTTTGTTTTTTAAATAATTAGAAACAGACTCTCGTTACCACCCACAGTAAAAATTGCTTGGATCCTACAAGTTAAAGAAAAAAAAAAATGGACACGGAGTCCACTTGGTAGAGTGATTAAAACGGGCTTTCAAGAGGGAAGTCCGTTGTGGAGGGTGAGCGTTGTACGTGTCAGCGCTCAGGATGCCTAGCTTTTCACCTCCCCTTTTGTCTGCGTTCAGAATCGTGTAACATTAACGGTGGTTCCTAACGATGGGGGAGGGGGTGGGGGCATTACTCAACGAGATGGCGCTGGGAGGAGACCTACATTTTTCTGAACTTATTAATAGTATGTCTTTTGTGCGAGTGGGTGTGAGGCCCGAGAGTGTGAAGCATATACTTAGAGGGTGTGTGGTCCTTTCTGCTGCATTCCACGACCCATGATGGTGGGCTGAGTGGGGAGGAGGAGAGGAAGAAGAGGAAGCCTTAGCACAGGCTTGTTTCCATGGTGTGGACCGTATCATCGAGGCAGGAGTAAGCCAGGCCTGTCTCCACATCAGGGGAACTGAATCAGTGTCCTGCGACTATTGGTTTCGTGGGACTGTGCTCTGATTATTCAAGCTATGCCTCTACTTGTGCACGAAGAAGACTGGTGCCCTTGTCCATAGCTTGTTCCCCTCACTCCCACCCCCTCCTAAGGTGAGGGAGGATGGGCCAGGGTCTGAGCTGATACCTGTGGCGAAGTCAGACGTGCTCTCCATGGGAGATCCGCCACCCCTCTTGCCCCATCAGAACCTTCCTTGTCATTCTGAGTGGTCATGTGGGTGCAGAGAAGATTTCCTAATCCTCGAGGGAGCTCAAAGGATTTGCCTTTTGTAAAAGAAGGAACCTCCTGCTGGAGGGCCGTCTCTGTGTCCCATTTTAACCCACATTGCTTTTGACTTCGCTTCTATGTTCGTTCCCAGGCAGCCTCCTCTTGCCATCCTGACTTGTTTAAATTTATGTGTTGTTGGCAAGCAAGTTTTTGATGCTATTCTTCTCATAGCCGGAGGCCAAGATCCCTTGTGGCGCAGTGCCTGAATTTAATGGATGTCATCTGGATACCAGGGAGGGGCGCAGAGAAGCACTGGGCAAAAAGTCTTAGAAGTAAGATGCTACCCCTGACGCTGCAGCCTCCCAGGCTCTTCTTTCTCCCTTGCAGGACAGTGTTTTCAGAGTCATCGATCTGGTGGTACTGCAGTATCGGGTACCATACCCTGTAATTTTAGGACAAATGTACAAGTGTCCTCATGGACTTGTAAATGGCCTGAAGAATGCATGGTAAGCTACCCATTCAACTTGATCTTGAATGTCTCAGCATTATTGATCTACTCCTGCTTGTTTATAAAGCCAGATCCACCCTCATCTTTTGTAATTCTGGGTGACACTCCAAGAAGGAGTATTTGATGCTTCTGGCTGTTGAGGGGCTTGGTTCCGAGGCCAGGTTCTAAGGTAGATAAGACAGTATCATCTAGGCTTGTTTTTTTTGTTTTTTAGGGCTGCACCTGCAGCATATGGAGTTCCCAGGTTAGGGGTCAAATCAGAGCTGCAGCTGCCAGCCTACACCACAGCCACAGCAACATGGGATCTGAGCCGCATCTATGACCTACATCACAGCTCATGGCAATGCTGAGAGTCCTTAACCCACTGAGCGAGGCCAGAGATCGAATCCTCACCCTCATAGGTACTAGTTGGGTTCGTAACCCACTGAGCCACAATGGAGACTCCCAAGACAGCGTCATCTTATCAGCTTGACTTAGAAGCTTAGCTTAGGATTAAAGGGAGTCTAGAAGTTAACGGAATGAAGCAGAGATGCAGGTGAATCTTTCAGATGTCAGACTTCTGACCAGCGGCTGTCCCAGAGGCCATTCACTTGACTTTGGGGGGGGGGAGGTATGTTATCTTCCTGTCATGCTTCTGGACACAAATTCTGAGAAAGCTTACAGGATGGGTTTTCTTAACATCCAGCCTTGGGCCAGCTTGAGTTCGTTTGGCATAGCGTTCCTGAGCCCTGCCGGTCAGGCGCCATGCTGGTGCTGGGCATGCGGGTGTGAGCCAGACGGACTGAGTCCTTGCCTTCAGGGATTGTCCCTTCCAGCTGGAAGTAATGACTCCAGTCTCTGGGACCATCTGCTCCCCCTTCTGCTCTCCCACAGGGTCGCATCCACCCTGAGGCCTGCCCCTCACTGAGGCATCGGCAGAGGAAGTTGCCTCCAAGCTCCTAGAGAGCTCAGAACTCCCTCCGCGGTGGGCCCCCTGCGTTGCGGTGGGAACGGTCCTGGTGGCGAGGCCACCGTGGAAAGTCACGTTGAAGAGGGTGTTGTGTGGACGAGTCAGCTTTCAAAGTGTAGGGGCTTCTGACCACAGCCTAGATACAACCAGACCCATTTCTCTGCGTCTCGTTACCTCACCTCTGCCTGGTGACCACCACGCTTTTGGTTCCTGCGTCCCCAGATCCACTCGTCCGGTCTCCAGGGATTTCTCATCACATTTACATCTTCCTTGTTCAGTCTCAAGTCTTTGCCTCTGTTCCAATCACCAAGATCTAAGGTACATACATACCTGTCTGCCAGGCACATCCCTTTCGGGCTCCAGGCAGAGACCAGAGTCTCTGGTAATTCCAGCCTCTTAAAGTTTAGAAGGAGGGGAGAGAAAAATTACTTTAAAAGTACCGTAAGCTGAACCTGTTTAGTTAGAATAGGATAGGCAGCCCTCGGTCCTCTGATAAACTATGTTTTCATTAGGATCCTGATGTATTAAGAAAACATGTGGTCTCTAGGATTTAAAAAAAGGGGGTGTTATCTAGGGAGATTGACTGGGATGGTCTTGCAGGTAAGGAGATAGTAATAAGTTGAATGTTATCTAACAGGTGGTAGGCTCTTGGTAGAGTCATCGTGCAGATGGGCCTGGGCTTCTGTTGCAACACAAATAAAATAACTCAGGTCAGGGAAAGGGACCTATAAGTATGAGTGCAAACAGTCCCTTGAGCAACTGTTCCCAACCAGAGTGAAAAGTGTTCACGGTGGTGGTGGGGTGGGTGGGTTGGTAGGTAGAGGCAGTTGTGAAACCTGAAGCATTGTGAGAATTGGTGCTAATTCGGACCTGCCTGTGCTATCCAGTCCTCTCTGTGAACCTGGGTACACTGGGGGCCGGGGAGGAGGTGCCTGTTGTAAAGCCAGGGAGATAGCGGTCAAGTCAAGACTGGCCTCCAGACCTCTTGGCTTTTCTCTTTCCATTCTGCCACCTGTGATTCAAGGTGGGATTTGAGCTTTGCGAACCGTTTACGTTAAGTGCCACTCACGTTACGCGTTTTCTGGATTAGCGGGTGAAGCTCAGTGTGTCCAGCGTGAATTTGGTTATTTTCCACTCGAGAGGTTGCGATTTTCTGGGGTGCCCTGGGTGGCGATGATCAGGAGGCTCATGATGGTGATGACGTTGCTTTCAGAGAATCGTCTGCTGGGGGTTAACTAGCAAGAAGAAAGCTGGAATTCATACATAGTCTTAGGAGCTTTTCCAGCAATGAATGTGCTTTAGCACTACGTAGACAATCAGATCTTACCATTCATACATGCATTTTGAATGAACTAGTCTTTGGCAGGGAATTTTATCCTCTTAAGTAACCCTACCACCTTCTTTCCCAGAGGACTGGTATTTGGGAATCCTTTTACAGGGTTGCCTTCTGGGCTTGTGTTTAAAACTGGAACATAGAAATGTGTGAAAACGATGCTTTGAAAGCAGGTTTGACACCAACACTATGTGATAAACCTTGGAAAGTGTCCAGGTTGGGGATTGCCGATACTTGCAAGCAAGGCAGTCCCGATGGAGTTGACCACAAGAAGAAGGGATTCGAGAGTTCGCAGGTGATTTTTAAATATTTGCTGAAAGTTCTGTTGTGCCCCCTTGCAAGTCCCATGTCCTGTAACTGAGACTCAGGCTGGTGTTCTGGGTCAAGTTCAGCCACTTTGTTTTGACTTGCCGCCCGTCATGGGAATGAAGTGCACATTATGTAATGTTAAACTGGGCCGGAACGTCAGCTGGGCTAGACCTGCCAAAGCTTGAGGAGTTGATTGGGAATGGGCTGTGTTTGGTATGACTAATCTGACTTGGCTGGCTAAAGGGGGAGGTGGGTGTCTCTCTTGAGGAGGGAGGGAGGTTTGTGCTGTTTTGAATATCAACAACACTTTATGTAAACTCTGCAAACCAGCCCCCGCCCCTACCCCCCAGTAAAACAGAAAAAAAAAAAAAAATTTAGTCTTACGACCAACTAGTAAAATCGGGGACTGTTGAATGATACTCAATATTTCTGTAGAAATCTGTGATCAAGACAGCAAGCGCTGTGTGTGTCAAGACACCAAGGGGTGTGTGTTTGTGTCTGTGTGTGTGTATCACTTGAAATTAGGGAAATAACACTTTTGGGTTACGTGAAATGGTGTTTCTAGAACAGCCTGTATGGGTCAAGTGTTGCCAGCAGTGGTACTCAGTGATCTAAACAGCTATACCAAGTAACTGCTAGGTTCCTTGATAAAAACATCAGTAAACCCTAAAAAACATTTAAAGCAAAGAAAAAAAAAAGGCGGGCTATTTTCCTGATAAAGATTCCAAAGTATAATTTAAGGTCTGTCCACTGACCTTCTTGGTCTTTATTTGGGAGCCTTTTTCTTCTTTTGCCCTTATGGGTCCTCCACCCCACCCCACCCTCTAGCTTCCCCTTGGCTCTTCTTAAGGGACAAAGGGATCCCATTTTTATGTAGATGCCTTTCGTGGAAGGTAGAAATAATCTGGAACCTTGTTTGCACAATGATCCTGAAACAGTGTGGTCCCTACCCCCACCCGAAAAAGGGTGCATTTTGGTGAGGATGGCAGAGTCCAGCCTCTGCGCTGCCCGAGGTGAATGGGGGGGATGCTTTTGTTCCTTCTCTGATGAATGGACGTAAAGTGTTCACTGAACCTGGAAACACCTCCTTTTGTTTCCAGTGCTCTCCTAACACAGGCCGTTAAACTTGGGGCAGTCGCTCTTGGTGGGGGATTGAATGGGGCCACTGTGGGGGGGAGGGGCTCACATTGAAGCCATTGAAGGCATAGAGATGCCATTGTTTGCTGGGGAGTAAAAACCGAGGAAGACTCTGGGGGCCTCCAGGCATCCGTGGAGCCCCTGCCCTGATGGCTTTGCTAGGTTGGCGTTATCCCTGAGGAACTCCTGACCTGAGTGGCTGGGCTAGGTCAGCCCAGGCAGGAAGCTCCTCCGAGCACCCCCTACAGTGCAGACCTGTGCATCAAAGTCGTGGGCCTTTGCTTCCTCTGCACATGCACGATGCTGCCTGCCTTGCGCCCACCCAGCATTTCTGCAGGGTGGCTGCCGTTCTCCTCCAGGCATTTGTTGCGTTCCCGTTGTGGCTTAGCAGGTTATGGGCTCCGACTAGTATCCCTGAGAACGTGGGTTCACTCCCTGGCCTCTCTCAGTGGGGTGAGTTGTGAAGTGTGGTGTAGGTTGCAGACGCGGCTTGGATCCTACGTTGCTGTGGCTGCGGTGTAGGTCAGCTGCTGCAGTTCTGATTCAGCCCCTAGCCTGGGAACCTCCATATGCTGCAGGTGCGGCCCTAAAAAGAAAGGGAAAAAAATAGATAATCACTTCCTGCACCTTAGGTATAATACCCTCTCCCAGTTCCCCACCTGCGACTTATTTTTTGTATAACTTCCCTTTTGCCATCTGGTCTTTCAGAGGCACTTCTGATCTTAATTATAGCATTCAGCTTTGTTTATTTAAAAATCAGAAGGCAGATAGACTATAGAGGGTTTATCTGTCATAATTGTGCCAACATACCTGCCAACTGTCCCCTCAGTTAGTAAAGGGAATCACCACCATCCCTGTTGACAGCGCTTGTGCCCACACAGACACGTCTACGTGCCCACAGTCATGCACCACCTAACCTGCTGTGTTGATCACAGGCGGGAATATAATTTGAGTTTTCAAATTGCTGTGCTGGTATCTTCCATCTAGAACCTCTGCCTTGTAGCATTGCCCGGAGGGGGATTTTTGCCTTAGAACTGGGAAGAATTAGAATACTTGGGTTCAGGAGTTCCCACTGTTGCACAGAAGGTTAAGGATCCAGCATGGCCATGGCTGTGGCATAGGTTGCAGGTGCGACTCAGATTCAGTCCCTGGCCTGGGAACTTCCATATGCCATGGGGGTAGCCGGAAAAAAATTAATTAAAAAAAAGAACTTAGGGAGTTCCCTTCGTGGCTTAGTGGTTAACGAATTCGACTAAGAACCGTGAGGTTGCGGGTTCGATCCCTGGCCTTGCTCAGTGGCTTAAGGATCCGGCGTTGCCGTGAGCTGTGGTGTAGGTTACAGACGCGGCTCGGATCCCACGTTGCTGTGGCTGTGGCATAGGCCGGCGGCTACAGCTCTTGTTAGACCCCTAGCTTGGGAACCTCCATATACCGCAGGTGCGGCTCTAGATAAAGGCAAAAAGACAAAAAAAAAAAAAAAGAACTTAGCTTCAAATTCAGACTCTGCTACTTGCTGTGTTACCCGGGGAAATTATCTTATTCCTGTGGAGCCTCCATTTTGCCATCTGAAAATGTGGGGAGAGTGGTATCCACATCCAGGGAAGGTGTGGGATTTAAATGATGTGTTTATGAAAGAACAGAGAGCAAGTTTTCGGCATCCTTGCACAGGGGCCATTCAGTATTCCAGGCTACAGCGTAAGACCCCGTACAGCGTTAGTAACCCAGAGGTTATGATGCAATGCCATCCACTGTCCGTTTTTTGAAAAAAATATGTGTATAGTTCATTTTGCTGGCTTTTTTTTTTAACCTGTCACTTAGATTATTTTTATATTCTAATTAAACAGTGGTTTATATCAGAGTTTATAATATCTTATAGTTCCATAAAAAAAAGCGACTCTGGTTTGAAGATTGTAACAAATTTCACACAGAAGTTAACTTGGCTGTGCTTATACTTTGAAAGTACACTTGTTGAAGCCACTAGAGAGACGTTTAGAAAATGTTAAAGACATTGGTCTCATTCTCTCGCTCTTTTTTTTTTTTTGGTTTTTAGCGCCGCACATATGTATATGGAAGTTCCCAGGCTAGTGGTCCAATCGGAGCCACAGCTGCCAGCCTGTGCCACAGCAATGCAGGATCCGAGCCGCATCTGCGACCTACACCACAGCTCATAGAGTCGCCAGATCCTTAACCCACTGAGCAGGGCCAGGGATTTGAACGTGCAACCTCATGGTTCCTAGTCGGATTCGTTTCCGCTGTACCACTCCTTATTCTCATTTTAACGCAAGTGTAGTAGCATGGGCTTTTTTCCCTGAATTTAAGAAGCTCTGGAGGAATCTGTTTGTATAGGCCTAAGATCTCTATGTAAACTATGCATTTTTAGAAAAATAGTATCTTTGTGGGTAATAATGAACTTCTAGTTGTTGTACTAGGTTAGAATACCTTTTTCATCAGACCATCACAATGTGAACAATTGTTAAAAACAAAAATCAATTCTAGGAACTGTATTTAAGGAATTTTCTGGTCCCACCTGTGCCTTGAAATATTTTGAGATTATCTATTGAAGTTTTTTTAAAGTTTTTTTTTCCCTAAAAGACACAGTAGTCATGTTTTTCTATATAAATCCCTGCAACCGGCATTTCTTGAACATCTCCCAGTGCTTACTTTGTTCTGTGCATTTATACTTAAGACACAGTGATAACCATGTCATATACACATGTTTTTGGTAAAGGAGGCTCTTCTCCTTACAAGCTCTGCTGCCCAAAAATAACAGTAAAGGATGAAGTGGAGTCCAGTTGCTGCTCTTGACTGCTTCATATATTTTATTTTAGTTATAGTTGGAAAAGCAGTGAAAAATGTTGAGTTCATGCCAGTAGTTTGAGGATGTGTAGTTTATCTAGCCCTGGAATTAAGTACAGAAGGGCCAGAGAGCCCATACTGTGTATTGGGTCAAAGAGAAGAAATCAACTTAGTATTAATCGGTGTTCATCATCTCTCCCTGAGCACCAGTGACAGTTCTGACCCAAACATAGACTAAACTGGCCAGCTTCATGGGTCAAACAGAAGAGCCAGCAGCTCTGAGGTCAGGATGGTACAGAAAACCCAGCATCTGCTTGTTACCCCCACCCCCCAAATCTGCGATGTCCCCTGACCTCCTGTGCGCATAGCTCTTCATCTGTAGGTGATTTGACAGCGGAATTTAGCATTTGAGAGTCTTTAAAAACAACCCCAAAAGGGATGATTAAAAACTTGTGCTTCTTGTATAGCGTATACAGCAAGCTTTTCAGTTCTGTATTTCAGGAGCAGAATAATTGGAGTTGAATGTTGGGCTGGATCATCAAAGAGCTGGTTTCCATTTGACTTTGACTAGATAGTCCATGAAGGGATTCCAGAAGCGTCTCTATCAGCCCCCTGACACTAGTAAATTATTGCTGCCCTCTCTAGACTGTAAGTTCCCCAAGACAAGGACTTTTTTCCTTCTAGTTGACTGATTTATTCCCTAGTGCCTAGAACAGTGCCAGGTGTGAAAGAGACCCTGAGCTGGTATTGATTGAGTTAGTGCATGACTCTTTTTTTTTTTTTTAGGTGTTTTAAGTTATTATTATTTTTGGCCACTCCCAAGGCACACAGAAGTTCCTGGGCCAGGGATCAAACTCTTGCCACAGCAGTGACCCAAGCCATAGCAGTGACAATGCCGGATCCTTAACGCACTGAGCCACCAGGGAGCTCCGGTGCGTGGCTCTTTAAGGGGAGGAACTTCGGGAAGATTCTACCTTTGCTGCAGTTATTTCCCCTCCTCCTCCTTTTTCATTTGCTGAAGCTCCTAACCAGCTATTCTCAATTCTTCTGAGTCCTCTGACCTTGTTTGTTTTTCTGTCTACAAAATGAGGCTGTTGTCATGTAAGACTTTATTTGATTATGAGAAATAGTCCCTCCCAAACTTCCTTGAACAGAGGTGCTAGACAAAAACAAGACGGTTTTGAAAAAAAAAAAAAACACACACACCACAGTCCAGACTATACTAAGATGCTTGGTTGCATCCGAAACCAGTTTCACAGTCTGCTTTAGGCGGGCGGTTGCAACATGCTCTCCATCTGTGCCTAATTCGAAGGAGCAAACTTGAACTCCAACTCCACACTGTGGCAGGAACGTTGGCACCGACGCTCCCCAGACAGCCAATGGGCGTTGCCGTGGTGAGGCATGACATGATTTAATTTTACTTTATTATTTGCTGGATGTGCCCATTGTGTGTTAGCCTCTGGGCGTGTTTTACAAGGAGCTTAGGAAAGAGGTAGAGGCTGTGTTGTCTGTGTCAGGGCCTGGAATGTTCCCTCTCTCTCTGTCGCCCCCCTTCACTGTCCACCTCTCCCCTTTGGCATCCAGCACCAGTCCTGGCCGGGGTGAAATCCCCACGATTCAGCAAGTGGCTCAAGAGGCTCAGAAAGACCTTCCTTCCTAAAATCCCTTCCTCTCAACCCTGTAATTCCTGTGGCAGCAGCTTGGGGCCTGGGCGTGTGTGAGCTTAGTTTCTCAAAGAACACACGTGTTGTCAGGGGTGTGGCCAGTCCCCCCGCTTCCTTAGTAAAGTTGAAATCCACTTGGCCCGATTTGGGTGACCCTTCCTGGCAACATTCCTAAATTTGCTGTGTAAAGCCAAGGTTCGGAATCCACAAAAACGTAATTTATTTGGTAATGAAAACCAAGGAATTTCAGTTCTGTCCTGTGCTGTCACCTTCCCTCTTCATGTTCTGGTGGCAGGTTGTTTTTATTCAGAAGGGAGCAGTCATGTATTTTAAGCAGCTGAGTTGGTAAAGGAAGGTGGTTTGGCCTGTGTCCATGTATTCAGATGCTCATCCTTTTAAAAAAAAGGGAGGGGGGACTTTAATATGGTGTCCTAGCCAGTGTCTCTGTGTCGTTGCTGTTTATAAATTATCTTCCCTCCCAGCTCATTTGTTAATTTTAAATCTTGGCTCTAGAAGAGGCACAGTTATCTATAAAGCGGATTCCCTTTATTCTTATCAACCCCCCCCCCCCGTTTTTTTGGTCATATTGCTATAGTGGTATCTAACTAGGGGACCTCACGGGTGACAGGAGACTTTTGGTTCTATAACCCCAAGCCACCCACAGCCCTGGCCTTGCAGGTCTGCCTTGTCAAGCCAGTGAAACCTTGGCAGCTTGTGGGGCTCTTCCGTCCTTCCTGCACCTGAGGAGATGCATAGCACTCAGTCCCCATTCGGCAAATGAACGCAAAAATCCCCACCAGTGTGTATTTTTGAAATGCTTTCATTTGATCGGCTCAACAGCTTCTAACTTACTTAAGCAACTTGATGGGTTTATTTAATTTTCCCCCCAGAACTTGACCAGTGGCTGTGAAGACCCGAGTCTGAGGAAATCGGGCTTCCTGCCTTCCGTGGGGAGTGGACTGGGCTGGGTACAGTGGCTGGGTTGAGAAGTCCTTGCGGGGCCCCGAGGAAGGTGTGCCACCTTGAGCAATTGTGGTCCTCCGTCCTTGTTCACTTTTGCGCCCACCTCTCTTAGTCTCAGAGAGCTTTGCGGTCTCTCTTCTTTCTCACCAGCATTCAAAGAAATTAAAATTAATTTCTCCCCCCACCATTGTCCAAATTGGAGAAACTGGAGGTAAACGATGCCATCATAGGCATCTTCCAAACCAGAGATTTCCACTTTAGCTGCCAAGGATATCTTTTTAAGAGGAAAAGGGAACTAAATAATTGAGTCAGGTATTTCAAGATATTAAATCTTAAAAAAAAAAAAATCAGTTATTGAAGAATCCAGTGCAAAGGCAGACACTTAGCTTTGAATTTTCCAGTCATGATTCCTCTTTTCCAAACTTAGGATGGCCATCACGGTAGGTTTAGCTTGACCATCAGCTGTTACAGGTCAAATACAGTCTCAGTGGTTCTTAAAATCTTCGTAACGACCTCTCTAATCCTGCGAGTTTTCAGAAGGAAATCTTGATGAGCCATCCTGGAGTTGCTCTGTCTAGTAACGTCTTCTTTATTGACAGTATCCCCAGCTGAGCTCCCTTGGTGAATATGTTTTCTCTAGCACCGCTGTGTTTTTTGTTTTGGTTTTAAATCAGAAATGCTTATCAATAGGCTGCATGGGAAAATGGCATTTGTTATGTAGCATTTTTTTCCCAAGGAGTATCTGGAGCGTTTTTCTTTAATACCAAAAACGTAATGGTCCATGTGCTAAGAACATACTAGCATTGTGATCACTGTACAGAAATTTGCTCTGTTGACACTGGCACCAGTAGGTTCCAGAAACTCCAGTTGGTATTCTCTGGCGTCCTGGTCAGAAGCCCTGGCTTCTTGGTCCTTAGCAGAGAATACATCTCTTGGTGACCTGTGGGAACCCTTAGTGGAGGTAGCGATGTGTGGTCTTGAGGAGAAGTCAGAACCTTTGCAGGTCTGTGTTTCCCTCCGGCGTGGAGTTTTGTCATTTCTAATGATGACCATCCATCAGTCCCCACAGTTCAAAATGAAGATAAATTGAATTAATATATGTGAGTTAAATGACTCATTGATATAATTTTACTGTGAGGATTTCTTCAGTGTAACTTAACACATTGAGTGGTGTTAATTGTAATGGCTTTGCATGGGAGCATTTAATTGCATAAGCAAGCAGAATAATTTATTCATTCTAAAAAAGCTATTTCAAGGCCTAGATGGTGAGAGAAAGAGTGTGGATTTCACTTGCTGTTGACAGTGGTCTGCGTAAGCTTTGCCTCCTCAAATTGGAAATGGCTAAGATTTTTTTTTCCCTAATTCCACCTCTATCGGTACCTTGCCATATGTGCCCAAGTCAATAGTGTATCGAAATGAAAGTGGGAAATGGGTACCATCCAGTAAATCTTAATAAGTTATTGAAAGTTGAAGAGCGCTGAATAATAAAATAGTTCTAATTGCACTTAAAACTGTATTGGCGGCAGATACGCCTGGACAAGGATCATAAAACGCCCAGGCAGAGCTTTGGATGTCAGAATCGAAGAAGGGTAATAGACAGATTAAATGCAAACCTCAATTCAAGTATTTCGTGAAATGCAGGCATGCTGTGTAAACCTATTTTTTGCTGAAAAGCATGTTTTCTCTCATGTCAGAAATGATCACAGGAATCCTCTTAATATTCATTTAAATAGTTTTTAATTGGCTTCAGAGAGTTTAAAGTTCAGCATGAAGGTGAGATCTAAGCTTACTAATTAGATCGAATGCAGTTTGACTCAAAGAGCGGACTTGATAATTAAAGAATTTCATACCAAATCTGTGTTCGGAAAACATTCTTTTCACCTCCTTGAGGTAAAAATGCTTCTCCTGAATCTTCCCCCATTCTTTTCCAGGAGAAATTCCTCTTACGTACGGAAGGATTTGTAAAACCTCGCGTCACTTGTTAGAAAATGACAATCTGTATTTCGGAGCAAACCTCTCATTTGTTTGTCGTTTAGCCGACATCCTGTGTTCAGGGTATTCTGAATTTTTTTTTTTCTTCCCATCCAAGTGGAATTCTGATTTGCGTGGAACGTTGTGATGAACACAAGTTGTTGTGTCCTGTGTTTTTCTCCCACTAAGTTGTTTGAAGCTGTTGAAATGGAAGGCTGAGTAGAGGGGGCACTTAAGCAGTGAAGGGTTTTTCTTTGTAAATAATAGATCAAGAGCCCTGGATCTGTATCTAATGGAGCTGTGTGCGGCCTCCGTTTCAAGGACAGCGCGCGGTTTTAAAAACCACAACCACCGACCGTCCCGTCCGAAACCTGTGGTCAGTTGTGTGTGTGTGTGTGTGTGTGTGTGTGTGTGTGTGTGTGTGTCTGCTGCTTGCCTCTCGTGATGTCCTGCTGCCTGTCCCCCAACCCCTTACCTGGTTTGCTGTAACGTCATACTTTATTGCATAAACTTAAAGAAAACCCAAACAGTATTTTACATACATATGCATCTGCATACACACACACACACACACACACACACACATATGTATCAGAGAGAGAGAGAATCCTTACCAATACCTGTCTTCCATATTGTAGAATGATTTAAGGAAGTTTGGTCCTGTTCTACTAACACGTTTGAGTGAACCTGTTTTTTTTTTTTTTTTACTGTGATGTGTTCTACTAAGAAAACATTGTGTAGAGCTGACATGAACACAGATGTTAGTTTATTGTAACAGCAGAGAAAAATTGGATTCGTTATGTTTGCAAACATGTTATCTTGATCCTTGGCTGAAAATTTCGATTTGTCATTTTCTCTCCTCTTTGGGAATTTATGAATTTGTTCTTACATTTGCTGGTTTGACGCTATATTTGAAAAACATAGATTGAACACACTAAGCATTGTTGGAATATTTCATACAAATCTTAAAAGTGTAATAGGGCTTTGTTCCTCCTAAATTTGAATTAGTTACATCTTATCACTCACAGTCTAAATATTATACCTAATTAATGTTTACTCTTGTATTGTAAGGGCGCTGAATAATAAAATAGTTCTAATTGCACATGTGCTCCAGTATCTTAAAATATTTAGGCTCTGTAAAAAGCATCACTGGAAATAGGAAAATAAACATTGGATGTCGAATGTCAAGTACAAGCCCATATAAATAAAATAGAAACACAAGAACAGATTAAATTTAGAGATTCCTTTGATTATTTCTGAAATAGTTGTTTATAAGATTAAGTGATAGTTACTATAAATTGAGACAGTTTTCTTTTTTTTTTTTAAGTGCATCCCACAAATCTGGGCCCATTTTTAAAAGGGTTCAAAATCATTTCCTTATAAAATAGGTTTCCGAGTAATAGATTTAACCCAAACAGTTTAATATTTGTATTACCTACAAAAACATACACTGGAAACGAATGCTTCTAACGCACTGCTCCCTTGAAAGGAAATCATTAATCTTCTCAAATGGAAGTGTAAATTTGATCCATTTTAGCCTCTTGTCCATAAATTGTTGATTATTGGTTTTGAAGGAAAGTGCCGTATGAGTGTGTTTTGAATCTTAACTTTGAAATCATAGATGTACAGCATGTTCATGGCAGTCAAATCACAAGCAGAGAGAACCCATTTGAAATCATTTTTAAAGTTATTCCTGGCAGGGCGTTATTTATAGGAATAAGAAGTTTCAGATTTTAGGTTTTTAGAAAGTTGAGGTTGGCCGTACTTCAAATCTACAATTTAACTGCTTTGAAAGAATGGCTCTGCTTGTCTTCAGGGGGAAACAAGTAACTTAAGGGACATCGGTTCATTTTTTTTTTTTTTTTCAGTCTTTCATCCCTAAGTATAACAAATTGTTTCTTTTATTAATGTGGTACTCGCCCTATCGAAGCAGTTCTTAGGGGAAAATAATCAGGAAGATAGGCTCTGCTTCTCAGATGCTACAACCTGAATTATGTTGCCTCATTCCTTGAAGAGATTTTCTTTTTTTCCCTTTTTTTCCCTCTTTCGACAAATATAGCTCACGTAATAGAAATTGCAGAAAAGGATAACAATGAGATTTCTTTCCCTTCTCGCACAGCATGTTTTGGTTGGCTCGGAGAAGCCAAGGTATTGGAAT
This sequence comes from Catagonus wagneri, assembly GCA_004024745.2. Classification (NCBI taxonomy): domain Eukaryota; kingdom Metazoa; phylum Chordata; class Mammalia; order Artiodactyla; family Tayassuidae; genus Catagonus; species Catagonus wagneri. The sequence continues at coordinate 17,036,780 of PVHT021183705.1, read as the reverse complement.
ATGATTATCCCTATTTAAGGGGGAAAAAAATGATATAATTTGTCATCTTACCGGTTCTCGGCATTCTGTGTGGCGCGCGCTTAGTCAGTGCCGGTAAAACAGTGGTCTGACAGCTAATAGATATCTCTGCCCTCAATTGTTTAGACATTTTTGTCTTTTGTGACATTGAAGAAAAGACAAGGAAGGGAATGGAAGCAACTGAAAAATGTCAAAAGATCAAAAAATCAATGGGCCGCAGGAATGCGATCTGTTTACTGGGGTGGGGCTGCTCTTTCTGTTCCTCCAGGAGTCGGCAGTGGTGTCTGGGGCCGGCACCGAAGTCGCCTGCCTCCCTCCCCGGGAAATGAGCTACAGCCATGCTTCACAAAGATGCTTCACAAAGCGGGGCACGGTTGCTCGTTGGCCCCTCGCACCCCCCCCCGCCCCCCCACCCTGGCCATGAATAAATAATAAAATAAATAAAAGCTTTTCTTGCAAGACGCTAAAATCCAAGTTTGGGGTGCTGTGTCTTGCCATCCATTTCTAACCATTTCCAGATTCGCTGGGCTGCAGCCCAGCAGATGGGGTAGAGGGTTTACTCGTGGGCATTTTAATTTTCTGGTCAGGGGAGAACACTTGACACTTTTATTATTTATTTCTTTGATTTGGGAGGGAAAAAGTCAATAAGAGCGAAAGGGGTGATGATTAGGCGGGGCGACTTGGGGCAGATGAATAATTGTTTTGTCCCCTGGCTTGGGCTGTTTGGACAACGCTCACGTACACGTCTTGGGATGGTCAGTGGGGGGAAGTTGAGATTTTTTTATTTGAAACCTTGTTTCTTAGAGAGGATGAGGTAGGGTGTGTGAATAGTAATACAATTTTAATTTAATAAGGAGATAGAGCGTTGGTTGCTTTCTATTAAAAACTGAAGGGTTTTGAACTATAGACCTTAGTTGCTTTTTCTGTCTTCTTTTGAAAACTTTTCAGCCAACTGGTTGTCTGTTGTGTATATGTTGTGTTAACCTTATACATTTACCTCGCCCAGGAAAATAGATGGACCCTACAAGGCGAGGCTACAATCTGTCGGCGAAATTTTTTCCCCCCAAGCCTTGTAGTTGCTATTTGCTAGAAAGTGTGGACCAGGCTGCATATTTTATAAACTTTCTATTAAAGTTGGGGCATGTTATCATAAAACTCAATTGCGATACTTTGTATTACGCTCTGGGATTGAGAGATAGACATAGGATTAAAAAAACAATTTCTAGGCATTTCTAGATGATAAATTTAATTTTCTTTGCTATTTGGAGGTCTTCTTTGAAAATGCAATTGTAATGAACGCATTCAGAACTGGAGAATAGATTTACCCTTGGCTTCAAATAGTCGACGTTATCAGGCGCTGTCATTCGTTCCTTCCTATTTTCGGGCTGCTAATTGATGTTTTTGATGTCAGCAAGAAAATTGAAGAAAATGTCATGTGTGAACCAGTGCGGAAGTTAATAAGATTGACTTCGTTGACAGAATTTACAATGAGAGCAGAGACCGCATAATGGGACCGCTGCGAATTCTTTGGAGTCAAAATTGACACCTCACGCTAGGCCAGTGGTCGATAGGAGAGATGGAACATTTGGGAAAGTTCCTAATCTCATTTTTCCCCCCTTACCTTTTGGTCTCCGATGGTTATTTAGTTTCACCAGCAGCTGTTTATTCAGGGGGCTATTGCTTCGGACCACGCCAGGGCCTCAGTTCAGGCTCCCGGTGCCACCAACAATGCTTATTTTTTATGCTGTTTTGAGTTTGAAAGCAAAAGAGTCTTAAAAAGGTTAGATTAAGATGTGTCTTAAGGAAAGATATACTAATATCGGTCAGGGTCATTGCAAGTGCTTGGGTTATGTGCAATAAAGCCGAAACGCAAATCCCTCCCTGAATAAAGAAACCGAGTTGGCACTAAAATCAGCCTAACAGAAGGCTCTAACTCACAAGCAAAAAAATAATAGAGTTCTTGGCCACATGTCTCCGACCCCCAAAAGAAACATTTTAGCCATGATGCCCCTTCAAGTTTTTTTTTTTCCTAAGTTATTGAAAGTTTAATATAATAGTTTAATTTTCCAGTAACGTGGCAAAGTTTATTGGATTTGTGTGTATAATTATGGATTGGATTAGTTGAGTTTGGTTCAGTGCATCTGATTATCTTCTGGCCTTTAGGGAAATGCGCTAAAACCCTAATATGTCCAGTACCCCCAAGCGGTCTCTTTTTGAAGGCGCCGCACAAAATGTGGTCTCTACCAGCGCTCGGCCTCCAAGGATCTTCAGCGAGAGACATTATTCTTGGAATAGCCAATTAATTCCACGGGCAGTGATCAGTTAGCGCTTCTTCTTCCTTTCTCGCCATTTGAAATGCTAACACAATGAATATTTTCTCATTGGTCTGTGTCCCTCGGCTAAGCTGTTGCCGCGGGCTGAGAATTTCATCGACTGATGAGACCAGAGGCTCCGCCAATAAAAGGTTACAGTACGTGATTTGCATGCCAAGTGGGGTTTGGTTTCATGAGCTTAAAAGTTCTTTAACTTTTATTTGACTTCTTTCTTCTGTTCAAAGTAGATTGAGGGGTGAGTATATTTGTGAGTGTTTAAAGTATGAAAATTACCAGGGACAGTAGGTCACAGCGATATTTTGGACCATCCTGACGGAGACGGTGAGGACGGTCTTTGTGTCAGCAGCTTTTATGGGAAGCAACCACGTCAACTCTCTAAGATCTGGTTAACGGAAAGGAATTTTTCAAGTGTGGTGGTTCGGTGTTGAGTCCCCCCTAGTATCCTTCCATAGCTTGACATTCGGGGGAACTGCGCTGTTAGAGTACCTCGTACGTACTAGTCATCAGGTACAGCATCATTTGAAAGGACTAGGGAGCATTGAGGCGGGCATTTGGAAGAAGAAGGAATGTCCTTTTCTTTGGAGTGGTTGGTAATCAGGGTCTTGAGTACCACGAACAGAATGCCTTCTAGAGCGTTATTCAAAGGCTGAACATCTCCTGTTTTCAAGGGTAATAAGTTGGAGAATGCTACGGAACATCGAGCACAAGAAAATGTCCAGCCCAAAAAGCTATCAGGATTAAAAAGCTACCGCTTTCACCAGAATAGATTATCATGGATTAGTTGATAGCCCACAAAACCTAGTTTCAGAACTGTTTCTCAACTAGACGAAGCCCCACGAAGTATGAGGCCAGCAGCACTTACACACATGTTCAGTTGGCTCAGAAAAACAACACCTAATGGTGTCACTGTATCTCTTTGGTCTTCCAGAATCTTCCAGACTTGGATATTATTAAGCCAGGATGCTCCTTGTTGATTTAAAGCCATTAGAGATGTCTTCTGATCTGAGGAGTACTGGTTGACACAGAGAGGGAGGCAGTGGAGTATAATAAAGGTCCCCCATCCCTCGCTCAAAATGGGGGACAGGGGCTTGAGGGAAAAGAAAGAGCCAGCCTTCAAACCACTGTTATCTTAGAGGAAGGGTAATATGATTGGAGACTTGACATATTTCAACGGAATGAAAAATCATGATACCTTTACCAAAGTTGTTAGCAAAAGGGAACTGGCAGGGCTAGGAATGGAGCGTGCCTCCCTCTCCCCCCTCCCGCCCTCTTCCTCCTTCCTTTCCTGGCTGTCTGTGAGGAGCAGAGCAGGTGGCTCCCTGTGGCTGACTTTTCATGACAACATGCCATTAGAAATTGCCGTCCTGTTGATCAATCCTCTCGACATGACAGATTTGCCGCAAGGCCTGGCTCTTTGAGTGCCAGCACTGTGGCTTTTCCCTCCTTTTTTCCTGCACTAATTGGTGAAAGTTTTTTTACTGTGCTAGTGGCAGAGGAAATTCTTTTGAACGTTGTCACAATCAAGTGTTGACTTCTTTAGAATTGCAAGTAGGTTAAGTGAGTATCAACATTGCGGGGGGGTGGTTTGGAGGAGGGAAAACACTAACACAAAGTTACTACCACCTAAATTTTATGATTAGAGTCACACTGGCAAACAAACTAATTGGGTTACGTGTGCGCACACATGTACGAGAATGGAGGCAGGTATTAAAATGACGGTCCTTTTAGACTTCTGTTATGTTTGGTCATCTTGGGGGGGGGGGCCTCCAGTCCCGACCTTAGGAATTGGAGAGAATACATTGTCACGTCGATTGAGGAAAATAGATCCATTCTAACTCCTTAGTCTCTTCTTATAATACATGGATTCAGAATAGCGATAAACGAACATTACATTACATCCTGTAAATCAAAGGGGACACATAAAGCTTCTATCAGTAGAGCACATCTTACCCCGAGTAGCTACTCTTCGGTCCAAAAATCAACATACAAAGAATAACCTCTTGGCAAAGGATTTGTTCTCAGGTATTGATTCTTCACTGGAGTATCAAAAGATGCATTTCTGCTTAAATGTTGCTCTTCTGGTTCTATATAAGATCATTTTTTTTTTTAACCTAGACCCTAATAACCTTTGGTATTATTTAAATCCAAACTTCTCGGTAAACCTGGGAATTGTGCTGTTCATTTGTCTTTTGAGAGAGAATTTGAATTTGAAACCCATTTTTTAATATCAAGGATTCAGAAGTTTTGCTGCAGGAAATTTGTAAAATTAATCTATGCTTAAAGACGTTTTCCTTGGCGATCGAAGTAATTGTTAGATGAAAAGTTCTATTTAGCCAGATAGAGTGAAAATTGATGGGTATCTGAATTTTCCAGATCTCGGAATCTGTGTATTCACTCAACTTCTTGACTATGTACCCTTGCAGATAATTCCTAATTGAAACAAAAGTCATGGAGGCCGTGAAACCCTGCAACTTTATTGTGGGTTTGTGGGAACTATCCAGGATTTTGTACTGACTTGTGACACAAACCTAGAAACCTCGTGTACAGAGGCGGCCACTTCTGTTCCACAGGAGATATTTACGAGGAAGCAAGAATGAGAGAATAAAAGTTGCTATGATTATTAATGGAATTTTTAGTTAATGACTTTGGTTTTAAGTACACAATGGAAAGGTGAAAGAAGGCAGTAAAACCTTGTCCAGAATTGCCTGGGCCCTGGACCCCTCGTTAGCCACTGTCGTTGATCCAATTGTTACATTATAAGGGAGAGAAGTGCAGAAACCCCTATTGAAAGAAGCATCCATTCATATAATTAATTTTGCCATTGTAAAAATCATTTGTAAAATTTGCATTATTAACATTATCAAGTCACTAGTTGGTAAGACATCAGACATGACGAGAGTGAAGGGCAGCTTAGGGAGAGCTGGGCTTTAAACCCTCAGTAGATCGGAGTTAGGATCAAAGGCGCTTGCTTTATGTGGCTGTGCTAGACTTTGAAGTCCTGACTGCACCTACAGCACTCATTTCATCAAGTTCACTGGTGTCTTAATAGCAGATCAATAAGTTTCAAAGTCGGAGAGTTAATTTGATACTAGTGCTGATGCGGTCGTGCTGGGGAAGCGGAGAGAGAGGCAGAGAAAGCTGCCTATTAACAACTCCGGTACAGGGCGCACGGAGATGCGGTTTACCGATCTATGCCTGACCCTGAAAAGACAGGCTCTGGCCAGGCATGGGGCATTGATAAAGCCAGGGGTTCTTAATTTAGACATCTCAGGTTATCTGGAAGCTAGTCTATGCTTGAAAAAATCTTGTTGGATACGCATGTACCTGTGTTTGCACATCTGTCCGTCTAGTAGTGATAAACATGTGCCAGGGGAAACGCAGGCACACATCTTTCGAAAATAAAAGGGGAAATTTGCAAAAGGACCACTGTAGATTTTATGGAGGGGTCAAAAAGCACGAAATCTGTTCCTGATTTTTAAAAGCAGCTTTGAGCATATGCTTACATCACAGAGGGTTAGGGTGATTGTTTTAAAACTAGCATTGGGACCAGTTCCTAAAATGAATAATATCTAGGCAATAATAGTTTGATACGCTTAAAAAAAAAGATTTCTTTCCTTTTTTGTAGCATAATTTGATGTGAGTATGCAAACAAATGGGATTCTTTCTTGAACCCTGTCTCTGTTCCCTTGCAAGAGTTTGTCTTCGGTCTCCCCATTTTTATGAGAAGATACATTTTGATGATCTTCTTCCAAAGGTTTGTTGGACAGGAAGGAAACCGATAGGTAAAGGCACTGGTAAATTGAAATCAAGAAGAAAAGTTGGGCCAAGGGCGAGTTGTTTCTGTGTATGTTTGGGATTTTTCTTTGTTTTCCATGGCGCGGTTTAGGTTCTTCCTGGAGGATAAGCATAAACATTGTGGGGTGTGTGGTGGAGATGACATCAGTGGCTATTGCAGGAGGGGATTTGGGGAGAGGTTTTTTTTTCCCTCTCTTTGTGCAAGGGGAGGGTGTAAGGATACAGAGTTCAAAGATGCAAATCGCGAGAAAGTAGAAACCTTAAAAAAATTTTTTTTGTTTTATGAGAACTTTCCCATCTGTATGTACAGCACCGGCTTCCCAGCATCGAAGGTCAGATTCACACCCTTTTCGAACAAAACTCTAATTTAGAATGTTCATCTAAGGGTTGATAATGGTATTAGAAGGCCAGTGGGGTGGTCAGTGGGTGTTGTAGATTAGCTCAGTGGCCATTACGGCTTTACCTAGACCCCCACGATTCATTGGGTAGATTAACCATCACATCTGTCATTTTATCCCTTTTAGTTCGCCCCTTTTTACCGCATTTAAAATACGAAAAGGGGGGGTGGAAATATCATCTCGAAGACAATTTATATGGAGCAAGCCAGTGAAGCCCACTATTCCTAAAACGTCTAAGAAATCGCCCTATTTATCTGTGGGTGTGTGTATGTATAATACAGTTATACGTGATGTAACTTGGCATGATATAGAGAGGTTGAAATGATTTTGGTGAATTCAAATAAGTTGGTTATGCCAGGTAAGCTGCTAGTTTTTCGACTTAATTCCTTTTAATTAGTATTGTGCCTGTTTTGGAGAGAAGGTTCTGTGTTTTAAGAATCTCTTAAGACAATTTCTGCTGCTGGACTGATGGCTCAGTTCATCAAGCGTCTGCTCATTTAATTTATGACAAAACTTCCATTGCCACTTTGCAGTGCCATCACTTATGACCGTCTTGGCTCGTCGGGAGGGTCTTGGGTCCTCTTTCTCTGTAAAGCCGATTCGGGATCTGTGGTTATGTGTTGAGTGGGCTTTCGCTGGGTTGTGTTGTTTTCTGTGTGTTTATTACAGAAAGATTGTCACTGTTAAAGGGAACTTAAGAGTTGCTGTAAATGTAATGGTTCATCCTGAATAAAGTGAGAGAGACAGTGCTTGGAATCTGGGGAATAGAGGTGGAAAGAGCCGAGCTGATGAAGGTGTTTCTTGTCAAATTTGTGTAGGAATTATTTACCGTGCTGTCTTTCCTGAGCTGCTACAGTAAAAGTGAAGACATGGAAAATTATCCCAGATGGGACGAATCGCTCGTTCTCTGTTCTTTTTTTAAAAAGGAAAAGATTTCAGAAAAAAGTCATCTTTTTTCTTTAGAGCAGTATGAATAAAATCTGGACAGCTGTCGAAAAAGATATGCCGTCTGCATTTTTTTTTTTTTAATTTCTAGCCGCCACCATAACTAAATAGCTTGAATAGTACATCTTTTTTTTTTCCCCTTCATACATAATGATCTCTACTTCATTAAAAGCGTATTAATCTGGTTCCCAGTCTCTTGGGAGACACCTTAAGATGATGATATTGTGGGTTTTTTTCCCCCCGAATTGTTTAAAAAAAAAAAAATTCTAGCAGATTTGGTCCCTGTCAGTCAGAAATAATTGTGTTCTTAATCTTGTCCCCGATGGATGACTCGGAGTTCAGCAACGGGCCGGCTCCAATGACAAATACAATATTAATATTCATTAACTGCTTTGACAATGCTAATTTTGATGCAGTAGTAAAGGGCCTTCCAAAGTTAGCGGCCAAAGCATCAGAGCTGCGCAAGGTGGCAAGATAATTTGTGCTGGTTTGCTGAGCTGAAGGCTTTTAAAGTCTATAGCAAAAAGCTAGGTACCACAAACAAAAAAGAGAAAGGGAAAAAAGTTCTGAAGCATTGGAAGGCAGGGCTGCGGAAATAATACGATCACAGTCCGCTAAAAAATTTGACACCTCTGATGCAGTTTCTTTGAGTGAAATTTCTACAAAGTTGCAACAAAAAAGCATAGCATGGTAAGTCAGCACATTCTTGATTTTGTTTAATCTTTTTGATCTTTTCAATTATCGCTATTTGAAGATCAATAGTCATTTTTTCCTACGATGCTTAGAAGACGCGCAGCGGTGGTTTAATATGTGTTAGGACCATTTGCTTTAAAGGAACACATCCACAAGTTTTCGGTAGGTTTTTTTTTAAGTTATGAAAAATGTTATACAGTAAATTGTTCTGAATTCTTTTACATATTGGTGTTTTTAATGGTCTATTTTGGCTTTTGTGTCCCCTCCCCTCAAAAAAAAAAAAAGAATTTTCGCAAGATAATTAAGCTCTGGATGTTGTCAAGAATTTTGAGGGTACTTTCAGCAGGCAGAAAACTTCGGAGTGAAGTGGACCACTAACTTTATCTAAATTCAGCTGGTTCCCCCTCCCCCCTTTCCTGCTCTGAATGGCATCAGATAGCTATTAAAGCTTAATTTCAGTGGAGAACTGCAAAGCATTACTTTCGCCAACTTAGGTGAACTTCTTTGGACTATTGAAATTGCCTTTATGTTTGCCAAGTCGGCAAACAAAATATCAGGCTTTGTTCTTTTGATTGAATGCCGGGTTAGGGGAAGAAAAAAAAAAAAGGAGTAAGAAAGCCCTGCCTTTTTTTTTTTTTTAACACCCCTCCCTTTTTTGGGGGGTGGATTGTTGTGGAATCGGGGGAGATCCCAGTTATTGTGCCCTTCCCTATCAAGCGAGATAATTCTGTGAATGGAACTGTGCCTGAGCATCCTGTCTGGCGGCACTGCTGGTGTGAGCTGCTCCCCTGTGCCGCCGGTGCGCCGCGCGGCTGCAGGGCGGGTGCTGCCCTCCAGTGGAGCCTGCGGCCGGCGCGGGCCCTGGGCGGCCATCCGGGGCGCGCGGCAGCATGCCCGCGAGCCGGCGGCGGGAAGGAGAGACCCGCAACCCTCTCTAGATGGTAAGCGGCCCCGCGCTCGGCCGGGCGGGCGGGCGGGCGGGTGCGCGGGGCACCGGGCGCGGTGGCCGGCCCGCTGCGGCCCCGCGCCTGCCCTGCAGCGTCCCGGCACATCCAAGGCCATTGCATGCTCCTGCTCTCAGCCTCCGCAGGGTTCGCTGTCACTTTGCAGTAACTTTAAGATTGATGTCCCTTGACTGGTAAGGTGCCTGATGGAGTTGGTCTTTTTAGGATTTTTTTTTTAAACTCCTCTTTAGATTAAAAAAACAACGAAAAAAAGAAAATGACATGACTTTTTATTCTGAACTTTTAGCCTGTGACTGTAAGAAACTTGCTTTATGTTTATTGTTTAATTTGGATGTGAATATTTGGAAGGGGGGGGTTCTTTTAAGCCCCCGAGTTAAATTCACTTAAATGCTCCACCCTCCTGATCCCCCTCCTCCACGGCTTCCCCCTAATATTTTCTTAGAGGGTTTGAGTTTTTCTACTTTTCACACAGATGTTCTTCTAAGACCCATTTCTTCTCACCTCCATCTCAAACTTCTTTGTTTAATACAACAAAACGGAACTTTGTTGATGATGTGGGTGAGAACTGTGGATGTAAATGGGCCAGCCCTCCAGTCTTCTTGCTTTATTTCTCGGCTACACGGCCGTTAATTTCATGTTAGAAGGAAAGGAAGGTCTCCCGGCTGGGGAGGGGGTGTTTTCTGTTTTTTGTTTGGGAAAGTTTTTGTTTTTGTTTTAATTCTGCAGAACTTTGCAGTCTTTGACCACCTTGTGGTTTTTTTTTTTTTTTTTTTCCTCTGTGGAAACGCTCTAAGCGTGGGTGTACTTCTGACAAATTGAGGCACTCTGGGGACAAGACAGAGCAAGGGGACAGCAGCTATCCGGGAGCAGTTTCTTAGGAGGAGTTAGTTTGAAGAAATTCACGAGGTTTCCCTGTCCCTTTTAAGGAGGAGGAGGAGGTCCATCCGGAATGTGTTGGCTCATCGTGCTGTTTCCGTTTTCCCTGTCTTTTGAGAAAGCCAGAAAATGAATTCCCCGTCAAAGTTGCCCATCCTGTTTGCTGCACTTTATAAGTTATTGTTGCTGAATGATTGGGAGCTGTCCATCAGCGGGGAGGGAACTTGCAGTTTACTTAAGAAATTGCATGTGTGACAAAGGCGGCTGCCCAGTGCGGTGGTCCCTATGAATAGAGGGAGGGAAGGCAATTAGGGGGCTGTGTGGTTGGGGCTTTTTACTTGTCAAACTGGAGCCTCATTGCTTTTGTTACCTTCATGTAAAGGGAAATGGCAGGGTTTTGTTTTGGTATTAAGGGCCTTAAAGCTTGCTGCCTGACACTTACCCAGGAAGACCGGATAAGTCTAGAAAGAGGGGCCACGGAGCAGTATTTTCCAAAAGAAGAAGAAAATTAAGAATCCTCACTTTTTTTTGTTATCTTGAAGCCCTTCCAGCCCTTGTGGATTTTTTTTGGTGGTGCTGGGGGAGTGGTAGCGGGGGTGGGGTGGGGAGCAAGGGTTATTAACTTGTCTGGTGTATTAACAGATTGCTTAAAGACCAACATCATGAAAACAGCCCTGTGGGTTTGGAGATAAACAGCTAGGCAGGCGGGATGGGTACATTTAAAACATCCCCTGTATGTTGGGTGTCCTGCGCCAGAAGAAACCCTGTCGTTGCCACTGGCCTTGCTTCAAGCAAGACAGGGCCGTCATCCCCTTCGGCAGCAGGGGTGTTCTTTTACCTGCATGCAAATCAGAGTTGGGCGGTTGCTTTCGAAGAAGGTGAAGTGCTTTAACACTTGGGGTGGGAAGGGACCAGAAAAGTCGCCGGTGAGTTTGGCCCTCTGGAACTTGGCTCTGTCTTTAACCCCCTCCCTGAGCAGACACCCTCCCACACCCCCCTCCCTGGAAAAGAGGACCGATTCAGGCCTGTGATGTCTGAGGCTCTTAACTCCAGTTAAGTTCACCCCTCACACGTGTCCCCGGCCCTGATCCTCAGAGAACCCCCCGGGGGAAAAGTAAGTTGGGATGGTGGGGTTCAGGGATTGCCTTTTCTCTTTTCTTTCTCCTTTTCTCTCCCTTTCTCTGTCCCCCTCCCTCATTTTGCTTGGGGGTGGGGGGGGGAGCTCACCAAACTCACAAGCAACCGAAAAGGAAGCGACTTGGCACTCAGGCTCCTGGAATGCCAGGGAATGCAGGGAGCCTCCCGTCTCCTGCCGCCAGTGAGGTCAGTGGGAAACCTTCAGGCAGCGTCTCTTCCTCTGGAAGGAAAAGAGGAGCGTGTATGTATGGCAGGCAAGGCCCTACCAAGTGTCACTCCCGTGTCACTGTGACAAGAAAATACACTTTCCTCCTCCCTCCCCCTCTCCCATCGAAGAAATTTGTTGTGAGGGATTTGACAATCTTGCAGATAAAGTGCCTGCCTCCTGCGGTCCGTTGATCATTTTCCCTCATGGCCGACCGTAACTTCTTAGCCACTCTTAGCAGCTCTGCCCCTGCTGCCCAAGGTAACGGGTGAGGGGGGGGACTGCTTAGGTGCCCTGAGCTGGCCGGGGAAGGTGGGCCATCCCCCTTCCTTCACAGACTTTGCAGGGTGCAGAGTAGAAAGTAGAAGAAATTTCTTTGAGTTCGTTTTTTTTTTTTTTTTTTTTTAATTTGATCTGCAACCAGTTGAGCTAGATGATTTGGCTTCTTTTTGGTTTTGTTTTCTCCTCTTAATTTTGGTTTTGGTTTTGGGTTTTTTTTTTTTTTCCCTTGGTTTGGGTTTCTGAGGGCTGTGTGTGGAAAGAGAAGAATTCACAAAATAACAGCAGGCATCGTGAGTGAGAACTTGGAGCATTTTGAGTTTGCCAGGGCAGACCTTGGGAGCCAGGTCCACCTTTTAAGATGCTTTTTTCCTGCTCTGTAAGTGAGAGACATAAAGGGAGGGGAAGCTGGGAGGAAGAAGAAAAGCGAGAAAAGCAATAAGGGAGGAGAAAAAAAGCTGGCCCAGTCCCATCTTGAAGGTACAGAGAAAGTTGCCTTTTTTTTTTTTTTTTTTTTTGAGGTGGAGAGAGAGAAAACCAAAGCTATTATGTACCCTAGGGATACCATCTTAGTGGGAATGGAAGATTTGAGTGGGAAGGGAGGCACGGTGGCCTCCGGGCTCACTCTCTTCCAGCAGTTGGGCGGTTGGCACCTCAATTTGAATTGCTGGGTGAGTAGTGGGGTGTGTGTGTGTGTGTGTGTGTGTGGGCGGGTGTGTGTGTGTGGGTGTGCATGTGTGCTCGTGTGCCCACGTTCCCGTCTTTGCTTATGCTCTTGGCCATTAAACCTTTGTGCTTTTTTTTTTTTGATTCAGCTAGTGGGAAGGAAAAACAAAACAAGCATAAATGGTCAACTCAAGCTGTACCCTTTCCTGATGTACTTTTTATTAGCAGGTTTTTGGGGGAGGGGGGAAGAAAGGGTTAAAAAAAAAGGTGGAGAGAAAAGAGAAAGCTGGACTTTTATCACAATCCCTGTGGTTCTATGGCAACACAGACCCGGCTCCCCAAGTGCCAGTGAGCTGGAATCTGGAAAAGGGTAGTGGGATTTGGGATTTTTTTCTAATAAATCATTTTCTTCCCCTTCACCCACTAGGGTGGGCTCCATTGGAAGAAAGAGAAGGAAAAATGGCATTCCCTCCTAGATAGAGAAACGTACTTTGGAAGCTCGAAACATTTCTAAGCAGTAAGGCTTTTCCAGTATCAGAGCTTGTGTAAACTGTGTATTTTGGTTTCATATTTAATGCTAACTTTCTGTTGCTCTGTCTTTAGTTGTATTTATTTTCAATCTCCAAATTTAGATGCTGCCAGCCTTTTAGGGCTCCAGTCTTGCTTGTGGCGTTTGTATTTTGTGAACGTAATATAAGATGTGTTTCGGAAAGCTGAGTGAGAGACCGATGACAGCCTATCATTGTGCCATTAATGATTAGGAAGACGGCCTTTTTACAGTACCAGTTTTGGGCTCAGAGTACTTTCTATTCTGTTCGGCTATACTCTGCTCGACTCTCTCGGGTCAGATCCTTTGCCATAAGTTCTAAGGGTATGCTCTTGAATTTGAAGGCGATTCCTTCGTTATTACTTCTGTTATCATTTTGTCGTTGTTGAATGGCCAAACGGAAACCTTTGCGATGGTCCATCAGCTGTTCGATCTGATATTTGGGGGAGGAAGGAGTGAACTGTACCATTGTCTATGGGTCCCAGTGTCTTCAAAATCCCGAATTAAAATCCTGTGTCATGACTAGAAACGCTGGAGGAGAGATGGTTCTCCAGCTGAGCAGGAGGAATGACAGATGTGCATGTCTTTCCTGGTTCTGTGCAACTTGCGAGTTCAAGGTGCAATCGACTAAACTGTCAGGAATTGTGGGGAAGGGAGTGCAGGCGGGCACTGTAAATGCATAAAGTGTGTTGCCTCCAGTTTCCCACCCAGCACGGTCTCCCACTTCCAGATTCCTGAAAGGTTCCAGACCTTTTGTTTACGCATATTACTTGGGTTACTTCACAGCAGCCCCGCTGCTCTGGGGCCGGGTTCAACCTCCATTCTCGATGGCTTATAGGAAGGGAGTTCCTTTGAAAGGGTAATCTCCCAACTCCAATAATACAGATATTACGATCTTTGTATTGTCACAACAGGCTGCTGCCTCTGCATTTTCTGGAAGCAGTAGAGCCTGCAACCTTAGATTTTTTAGGGAAACCGCCCCTTTGTGCTCTGGGGATACTGAGGGGCCTCGTTGAGCTATGTAATGGCATTCTTTCATTCTGCAATATTTTGGAATGTGATGAGATCCTGACTGGCCCTCCAGATGACATACTTTTGCACACATTTGAAGGTTTTGTTTTGTTTTGTTTTGTTTAAGTGAACTTTCCCTCATTACCTTAAACTTTCATCCGCTTCCATCAGAGGGGACAGTGGTGTTTCCTTCTCACCCTGTGTTAGGTCCTTCTCTGCGTATCCTTTCTGGAGGCTACAGATGTCCGTAAATGCCCATGCTTGGGACACTAACAGGGCAAAGTCATGCAGAACCATGCAGTCTCTCCCCTTGAGTCTGCCTTGGCCGAATTCCTGCCAAATCCGGTGTTTTGGCCATTTGTATCTGTAGGGTCACAGGAAAACGTTCGCCCCTCTTCTCAGTTTCTCTGTTATTAGAAATTTACCTGCTGTCTGAAGGGAACTTTCTTGAGCTCTTACAGACTCCTGGAACAGGCATGGTTTTCAAGTACCGTCTAGATTTGAAAGTTAGGCACAGCGTCGTTAAGAAATGCCAAAGACGTTTTTACGCAGCTGCTCATTGTAACTAAATTAGAGAGGCGGTATCAGATTCTGTTCACTGCTTCTTTCTTGAAATCCCCAGGATGTAATAACCATTATGTACTTAAAATTGATTCTAAATCAAAATTGGTGATTTCCTTTCCATTATATTTAGGAATCCCTAGATTTGGGGTGGTTGTGTTTTGGGGGAGATGGTCTGGAAATCATTATTGTTTTTTATTTAAAGTTGTTTTGGATTTGAGCTTTTGGGGTTTCTTCATTTGGAAGAGGTTAGTTTTTATTTCTGGCTTTCTTTTGAAAATGAAACAGCTGTACCCTCTTACCCAATTGCCAGACATTCCCGCCGAACTCAGACACTTAACAAGATTGATTATGCGAACGCTAATCATTTAATACCCAAGTAGTAGAAAACCATCTTGCGGGAGGGTGGCGGTTGCAAATTCCTGGGAAATGACAACTCTGAGACCTGGTGGAGGATTAGGACAGTCAGAGGAACGAACCCCTGCGCTGCCACCCCCGCCCCTCCGGGGGCTGTGACCTGCCCCTGGAGGGAGGCACACAGGAAGCAGGCCCTGGGAACTTGCTGGTGGGGTGAGCCTGGACCGAGACTTAAGCTCACAAGTGCTTTAAAGGTTAAAGCACAATGGGATGCTTTCTTTTTATTGGAAAATAAATGAGAATGAGTGGAAATAAATTATGTTTAATGAACTTAACTGGAAGTAATCGTTCAAGAGCCTGTGAAAACACAGCTTTGCTGGGTCGGGCCTTGGCTGCGATGTTCACAAAGCCAGGCCGCTGGAGCACCTCTTTATTTTCAAGGACTCGACGTTCCCTTCTGTGTGCCCACTGCCCACCCTGACACCTGCATCCCCTGCTCCCACTCTCCCCTCCTCCTTTTGGGAAACAGAAAACAGGCCCTTAAGGACAACTGAATTGGCCCCGTAGACCCTTAATGCCTGCCAGTCTGTTTGGTGTGTTACTATCTGGGTTGTTATATTATAAAAGGGGTGGGGGGAACCCCCCCAAAAAAAAACACCCAAAAAAGGCCAAGGGCCTAGGATGGTTTGCGTTAGCGGTATGTATTTCCATGTGTGTGAGAATTTGGATGAAAACTGGCTGCACGTTTATTCTCTCCCCGCCTGCCCTGTTCAGTCATTTCCCTGCATGAAGAATTTTAATGCCTGTGTGAGTACACGGGGAATTATGAGTCTGCAGAATTTCACAGATGGCTGGGAGTCTTCTCTCTCCCTCTTCTTGCTGTCTAAATGGACTGGATTCCAGAAAAGAAGGGAGGAAGGGAAAGAAGTCAGCTGTTGATAAGTCACAAACAAGTAAGCAGGGCTCTCGAGTGTCAGGCTCCGGAGGATGGAAGAAGCTGGAACTTTGCAGCCTGGTGGGCACACGATCCAGCTGCAGGCTGGCTGTTTCTTTTCTGCATCTCACAGGCAGACTTTTCTTTTCTCTTAACCACCTTATTTCTCCAGGCAAAGCTTGAATCCTGTGAAGCCCTCTTGGTTTTATTTATTATTTCCAGCAGACGGTACTGTAGAAGCCTTGCCCCAGGAAACAGTGCCTCCTGAGTTGGGGGGGCAAGGCATGAGACTGAGAGCAGTTGCACTAGGAGGGCCCTGGCCGGCTGGGCCTCCGACAGCCATGAGGGGAGAGGGGCAGAGCAAAGGGGGCTGAGCAGCCCTTCAGGCCACAGGGGGTGCCTGCCCGCCACCCTTCCCCTCCTTGCACGTAGGGGTACAGTAGCCAGAACAGCGGGCCTGCACCCGGGCCCTGCTCTGACGTCATCCAGCAGCCGAAGTGGTTGCTCGTTGGTGCACTGGCTTGTTTAGGCAGAAAGACTGCCGTCGCTGACCCTCCTCTCTGGTTCACAGACCCACCAAAGAGGACTAGTTGAGTCACCGAGGGGTTGTTGATGAGTAAGAAACAGCCCCTCCTCACCCCAGCCCCTCCTCCTCCTCGCCAGCGCTCCACGGCCCTGGGGATGCACGCGCAGCATCTCTTAACGTTTTGCTAGTCGCCATTGGCCTTGGTGCAGCCATAGTGGCGTGTGGAAAAAAAGGCATCAAGCCGTCAAGCCATCTTTTAACGTAAAACCTTGAGTGAACAAGTGGCCCTTCCTGACGCTGATTTCAGACCCTGGGAGGGCTGGCGATCTAAGACACTGCGGACCCCCGTGTCCCCCCGGGGAGGGGAGAAGGCTGACAAATGCTCCTCTGTGCTGCTTTTGTCTTATTGTGCTGGGCTCGTCAAGGCAGTTTCTGGCCCCATTTTTCTTCTGCAGAAAGGGAGAGCAATAGGGGAGTATTGAAGAGGAGGGCCGGCCGAGAGGCCAGGGCTAGCAATGGCTCTATTTGTTTTCAACGTCTGTTGATTAATAGGTTGCGGGGTGAATGGCGAGCTTTCATTCCCTTTGGGTTCCCCACAGTTAGAGAAGGTTGAGGGGTTGAGGGTGAGCGGAGGGCTGGCAGGAGGATCTAGAAGGGCCTGAATCACTCTTTCACTTGCCAGGTTCCAAAGTGCGAGCAGCAGTTTGTGGATGGGTGTGTGGGCGCCTGGCGATGAGGGTGGCATGGCCAAGTTGCAGAACTCCGGGCTTACAGGTTCTCCAGGGGTCAAAGGTCAGCCACAGGGGGCGCCCCCTCCCTACTCCCCCCCACTGTAGGAGGATGAATACTTCGGGTGGAAAGCCTTTGTGCACTTTGAGGGCTATTAAAAGACCCTTTCTTTCTAATTTAACTATTCAGTGCTCAAACCCCATAGAGCTTGAGGAACAGACCGGGAAAGAAATGGGTAACAGCACTTCTCCAGGTGGAAAGCGTAAGGCCTTCATGATTTAAAGTCAGATGAGGGTTTTCATTTCTTTTAAATAGATGTCGTTTACTTCATTTATTAAGTTCAGGCTTTTAGCTGACTTTTTCTTTTCTGCTAGTATTGACCACACGTATCACCAGAATCCTGCTGGGCCCTGACACTGTTTGTGTCTATATTTGAGAAACAGAAACAACCCACTAAATGTTCCACACCCCTCCCTCCATAATGAGCCGTAGGCCGTGAAAGTCCTGCTAAAGATCCTCGGTGCCCTATGGCAGAGGGGAGCCCTGAACTCACTGGGGTGGGGGCACTGTGTGCTGACCTGGTCCAGGTTCCAGGTGGGGTGTGGGGACAGACCCCCCTTGGGAGTCCTGCAGCATCTGTGTCGGGTTGAGAAGGCCGGCCTCAGCCTGGCAGTGAAGCCCATTCCGAGGCCCGTCTCTGCAGACCCAGCAGCAGACCCTGGGGTCAGCAGGGCCTGCAAGGCCTGTGAGCTGGGACAGGTGTCCTCACCTGCTGGATGGCTAAGAACGCATCCAGCTACTTGATAGGTTTGCTGTGAGGACACTCAACACTGAGGCTAGACTCCAGTAAGCGTGGCAGCCGTGAGCCAGCCCTGTTAGACTGTGGTCTAGACCAGGGGTCCTGAGCGCCTCTCCGGGTGATTTTTCAGGCACTGATGGTGCTGGTGTCCGTGGACAACTACGACCTAACTCCCTGAACCTGTGTTTTAGGAATAATTGATGAACATTTGCTTTTTTTTTTTTTTTTGTGGCTCAGAGATCTCTAGTACTCACCATATTCTTCAAGGCTTAACTGCCAGTAACTTAAGCTTTCCATGCAGCCTCCCCTGGCTGCTGCCCTCCTAACCTTGAACTTCAGTTAGCTGTCACTGGAAGTAATAATTTCATACCCCACCAAGCAGTTTCGAAGACATATTTAATATTTAAATAAAGTGCTTACCTAAGAGGCACCTGGTTTTATGTTCCAGTTGTTTTGCCTTGAGAACTGGACTCTGTAAAAAGATAAAAGAGGAAGGAGAGATATATTTCAGCCTGTTTACCGTCCCCTCCCCCCACCACACACACACACTCCCAGCACACCTTGTGGCTTTAATGTAGAGTTTAGGGATGCATTTCTGGAAGCTTGTGTCCCCCACAAAAGGGAGTGTTCACACCTGAGTTTTCTTAGGGTCGTACAGTTTTGAACACAGCCTTAAAGCCCTCTTTAAGGAAGTGGGAGCTGTTTGTAGAGAAGGGGGAAAGTCTAAGGGACCTTTTTATTCGGGTGGTTGTTCTGTGTTTCATTTCTATAGCTCCTCTATTTGGGTGGCTGTTCTGCGTTTCATTTCTTCCACCCCGCCCAGCCCCCACCCCCACCCCCCCCATTCTGAAAGGACTCTGGTCATCTCCAGCTATTCTTATTTAACTTTCAGCTCTTCTCTGGCAGTCTTATTTATTAGCATAATAAAATGATGGTTTTTCTCAAGAGATGATAACATATATTTATTAATGAAATACCACGTTTTTAAGAAGGCCGTGCACCTGCCGTGTGCTCTTGCCTCTTGCCTCATCGTGGGCATCTTCCCTCTGCCGTGGGGAGTGTAGTCTGTCACTGTGTCACCACCGCCCCCCTCGCGCCCCGTGAATTTAATTAGAAGAGACTGGAGGGTTGCGAACTTCACCCGAACCGAGCACTCGTCATCAGCATTCACTGGACTGTATTTTTCAAAGCTTCTTTGCATCGCATGTGTGGCTGTGTCAGGCACATACACACTTTATAGGCACGATCTCTCTTAATTTTCCCAGCAGTCCTCTTAAGTAGGCACTGTTCCCATCTGAAGTTTGTGCAGACAGAAATGAAGGCCTGAGTGGTGGGGTTTACACAGCTGGATCGAAGCAGCATTTAAACCCGGGTCTTCCCGAATTCTCTGACTTCACTCTTGGTCACCACGTGCAGGCCAACAGGCTCTAAAACCATCTTAAAAGATTCTGTTACAATGAGGCATTGGACTGGCTTCTGAAGGCTCCCCCTGCCCCCAGCCCGGTTCTGCAACTGTGAGCGGAGGCATATAAGAGTAACCACCACTTACTGAAATACATCCGTGAGCCTGGCTCTTCCTCCTCTGATGCTTGCGGTTGCAATTTGCTGGTTCTTACGCAAAGTATGCGATTGTGCTTTCCATGCCCACAGGCTGGGCCTTTCAGAGACACAGAGTTCTACAGGGCATCGTCTTTGTCCTTAAGGGGTTCAACTTTGGTGGGACCGAGAAAGGTGCACCGTGACCCCAGCCGTGGACACAGTGTGACGGAGACAGAAAGGACTGTGGGGATCCGAGGCTGGGGAGACAGGGGCCTTTTCCGGAGGACCCTCCTCCCATCATAAAGGCAATCCAGTGACAGCAAAGTTTGCTGGGAGTGGCAATTAGACCCTGACTTCATCCCCTGCTTGCTTGGGAACCAGTCAGCCTGGAGAGGCGTGTGGTTGTGTTGTTTCGAGGGACTACCCTGGCCTGCAGCCACATCAGAGAGAGGTCCATGTCCCAGTAGGGCCCTCATTGCCCCCTCCCCAGGGCCAGGCAGCAGTTAAAATGTCATGTCCCTTCTCCTCCCTCTAACCCCCTCCTCCCTGCCCAGCCCCCACCAGTTCTGTAGAGTTTTGACTGAATAGGGAAAAAAAAAACTAGTTGGCTATAGGCTCAGGTATGCAAAATAATACAAGAGTGATGGCAGCCAGAACAGGGGCCCAACTTGCCCCTTCATTCATATGTCTAAGAGAAAGAGGGTAATTAATTTGCATACACCCCGTGAACTTCACTGTCGCCCAAATTCTGTCTTCATCCTTCTACGGACAAGTAGTGAAAAAGGGTTCCCCTGCATTTCCTGCTTGGAAGGTAGCCATGGAATGCACACTTCTAAACTGCAAAATAAGGTAGCTTCTCCAGAACAACAACAAAAAAGTAATAATAAGCCCCCATTCCTGTGCTTATTACCACGTGGTAGGTTGTGTACTAAACCTGTTTCATGGCTTCTCTCAGAACTAGCACTCTATGTATGATCGAGACTCGAGTCTCTTTGGGCTAGTGTGGGACCTGGCGATTCTCTGGTCTAGGGGCTGTGGCTGAGCAGAAGGGGCCGGGGCCTGAGCCCAGACCTACTGAATCAGGTCCCTACTGAGAGATCTCTCAGTACCGGGGATCCAAGTTTGTGAGAAGCATCCTGAGAGATGCTCGACTCAGCCAGAGCTGCGAGTTGTGGGTTTCGCTGCCCTTTCCCCATCACAGACTTGCTTCCTTGCATTGCCTGTGGCGGTCTTGTTCCCCAGAAGTCCTTGAACTCCTAAGTGTCATTCTTGCCTCCCCTGGGCTATCTGTGGTTCTTCCCACTGGTCCCACAATTTTTTTTCCCACTTATTTTAAACTACCTGGGACCGGTCTGCTTTCTCGCATTTCAGCAGGTGTGCGTCTTTCCAACCAGATAGAAAACTTCTAGAAGGCTGCAACAGTCATTTTCCTTTCCTCCTAATGGCCCCCATGCCATCTAACATGTTTGTCCCTTGCTCCTTTCCCTCTCCACCCTAGCATGCAGGGGGAGCTCCTTTGTTGGTTATTTTTCAAGTTGTCCTAAACAGAAACAGTTCACTCTGCTGACTTTGGCCATGCCCAGACCTTCCTGGCTGCTGATGGAGGAATTGTTCCTGGGTGCTTTGAATTTTGGTGTTTTGATTGCAGAACGATAATGCACTATACAAGCCCCTGTGGTGTATCACTTTCTCCAGAAGCGTCCAGTTGTTTATAGGAGTCATTAAACCTGGTTGTTGCAAGTGTTGACTTCTTTTTCTGGGTGCGTCGAGGGAGGCCATGTTTTTCTTTCCAAACGTGAAAAAATTAGAAGCACCTTTTAAAATGCCTTCCCCACGATGAACTGTGGTAAGAAACACTCGTACTGTATTAGACCCTTCTTCACCCATTTAGAAAAAAGAGGGGGGAGACAAGAAGAAAAACGTAAAGGGAACTAACTGCTTGGTGGTCCCTGAACCTGAGAGGCGCTAGTGGGCAGCACTGGAACCTTAACTTCTTTTCTTTTAATGCAGTTCCCTTTCCTTGATGTTAATGCAAGTTGTGCCTCCCTAAAAGTAATAAAAGGAAATGAAGACACGTTCTAAAATGAAACTTGACTCTAATCCATTCATCATCTAATACTAGCCTCTTTATCTTCGCTGGTACCTAATCTGGTTAAATGTCCCTGTTGTAGGTTTTAGTGAAAATCCTCTACTGGGAATAGGGTTTTTTGCAATTGGATTACTCTCAGTAAATGGCCCAGTAGTTCGCTTGTTTCAGCTTAATTTTTTTCTTTGTGATCTTGCTGGGCTAAGTCAGAGCATCGCCTAGTGGAGGGGGTTGGGGTGGGTGAGAGTGAGGTGGGGGAAGGAGCAGGGAATAATTTGGGAAGGTCTGGGTCAGAGCCACTAGAAAAATCTTTAAAACGTTTTTTCTTGTTTTCCTCCTTCTTCCCACCTCTCAGCACTTCTCAAACATAATAAGGCCTGTACTTTGTTTTCTAAAAACTGCCCATTTCTAAAATGCATCCCTACCTTTTATTAGCCCAATTCATCGGCATCCAGTTAATTCGTTAGTGTTCCCCGTGACTTCCTAATGAGAATCCTAATGAATCAAGGCGGCTGTAATCTGCATAAAATATGCAAGTGCTCGCCTGGCAGTTTAGAGCTTTCTGGTAAAGTTCACACTCCCAACCAGACCACGAGTGAGGCTTTTCATCCTTGCAGTCTGTCAAGGATTGGAGCGTGCCCACTAGTTCTAGGGGCCAGGAGGGGTTCGGAGCCTGGGCTGGTGGATGGAGAGGCTGGGTGGGTGGGATCAGGGCCTACCAGGTTTCTCGTAAGGGAAGGTTTTCCTAGTCAGTCCCCTGTGAAGGCTGCCTGCCTCCTGAAGGTCCCTCCCGTGGGGCCTTCCCTCTGCCACCTGCGGGAACACAGTGGGCCTGGGGGTTCAAGTCCCCGCTTCTGATGGGGAAAGTGCAAACTCCTGGGCTCCGTGATGGGGTGGGGGTGGAGAGGGATTTTAAAAGCCAGGCTCAGCGGGGAGGTCAAGGCCGAGGCCTGTCTACCCAGAGCGCTGTCATTTTAGTGCAGGGACAGGGGTGCAAGCGGGGGCGGAGTGGCCCGCGTGGCCCGCCATCCAGGTGGGAGCACATGGTCGGGGGAGGCCACAGGGCCTGTGCTGGTGCTGGGAAGCGGCGTGACCATGTCCTTCTCTGTCCTTTTCTTCCCTGCAGTCGAACAAAGTGCCGGTTGTGCAACACCCTCACCATGTCCACCCTCTCACGCCTCTTATCACGTACAGCAATGAACACTTCACGCCGGGAAACCCGCCGCCACACTTACCAGCTGACGTAGACCCCAAAACAGGTGGGCTGTGGGCTTGGGCGCAAAGGGAGGGCCTGTTGGGGGGGGCAGGGGGAACTGGCTGGGGGGCAGTGTGGAGGGGCTCCCCTGGGTCCTCGCTGGGGAGGGAGTGGGGGTCTCCTCCCCCTTTGGAGAAGTGGAGCGCTGGGGAGCTCTCTGAGCACCCCACAGGGCTGTCTCGGGAGCCTGGCTCTGACATGGAGGCAGGAATAGTTTTGGAGGCAGCTTATGGACCCCTGCTCAGCTCCTTGGGAGTGTAAGAGCCCCACAGCGTGGTTTCCCGAAGCCCCAATTGCCTTGGTGGCTAAGGGACTGTGGTCACCTGACGATGACTTTGTTGGTGCAGCCTCCAGAGACCACATAGCCAGGCTCTGCATTCTCTTTGCTGACTTATTTGGGTTCTTCCTCCCCGTGCAATGACCTGCATCTTTATTATCAAGCCCATTTCACAGATGGGAAGACCGAAGTCCAAGATGGTTTCCTCATTGCATCACCGAGCAACCAATAGGGCCTTGGGCAGAAGATGCCACAGTACTCCAGCTTTTATACTTGTCCCCTTCTTTCCATCCCACATGCCTTTTCCCTAAAGGAAGGGGTGGGGGAGGGAGAGAGGGGTTACCCGTAGCTCCCCTACAATAAGATTTAAAACAAGGTGAGGTGGTTTCGGGAGAACAGTTAAGGCCGGGGTGTATCTTTCTGGCTGGTTGGTGCACTGGCTCGGGGTGGTGTCTCTTCACTGCTGGTTCACTAGAAGGGTGCATTTGGACTGGCTATTCCGTGTCACTTTGTCAGAGGGAATTGTGTGATGCCCGGACGAGGTAGCCTGCCTGTTCAGGCCACCTCTGCTGCCCCTGAATGAAGCCCCACATTAGCTGGTTTTCAGCAGCCTCTGAGCCCCCTTTGTGCTCACGGGACGGAGCCTGGCGCTTAGATGGCTAGAGGAGGCCGCCAGCCGGCCTCAGGCTCGGCGAGTGAATGGCAGCATCAACGTCTCATTTAAATAATGGTAGTACAGGGAATAGCTTTTAAATGGTTATCGTAAAACATATGATTAACGTCTGCGGACTGTTTACTTTTCCTCTGCGAACATTCTTTCAAGTGTGCGAATGGCTTGGTGTAGGGTCCAAGCCCAGCTAATCTGTTTGGTTTTTGTAATAGAGGGAAAGCAATGTCTACATGAAAATGTCACCCAGGGAGGTTTAATTTACAGATTAAAAGCTTCCTGAATGAATTAAAAAAAAAAAAAATGAAATAGTTTTCATTTGCAAACACGCGGCTCACTCTCCTCAGTACTGTTTTAATTCTGAGGAATTGTTCCTTTTGCTCCCCACTTCAGCTGCATAGGTAAACCTGCTCCTTGCCATCAGATTTGCTCCCAAGCCACTCGATTTCTAAGAACCAATTGCAGGGTGTGTCCCTGTAGAATTAATAAGTGTGCAGTGCACAGACCTGCCAACCTCCCTGCCATGTGCCTTGCGAAGGTTCTCAGCCCCCCTGGTTCAGCGGTACCCAGTCAGTGGGTTAGGATTAGTTCACACAGGTGACTCAGTCCTCTAGAAAACCAGGTTCTAGAACTGTGTATCCTGGGCCTCTAGCATCTCCTGGTCTGTTCAGGTCAGATTCTGCCTTGGATAAGGTGTCAAGGCGTCTGCATTTTAGCACAGTGAGCTTTTTTGAAAGAAGCCAAGGTTAATCTTTCCCAAAGCCGTGCCTCCAAAAGTATGTTCTAAAGGAGGAATAGCTCTCTTGCAGGTAAGTCAGAATTAAAAGGAAGGAAGGGACAAGTTGTGAGGATAGAGAGATTTAATATTGATCACCTACTATGTGCCAAGTCCTTTTACTTGATCACCTACTATGTGCCAAGCCATCTATATATAAAAATTTTTTTCAATGTAAATAACCCCAGGAGGCAGAAGTACCTAGACTGGCATTTTCTGAGTTTGTCTACCATTAGCCAGTGTAGGATCCATCTAGAGTGAGATCAACCAATACTTCAAACTGGGGCAGAGGAATAAGGAGATGAGACTTACCAATAAGTGTTATGGTCAGAATCATGACGAGAATCTCACGCGAGGATTTATGGAGGTCCTGCCTCCCTTTATCCTTTCCCTGTTCCCATCGCCTGACGGCTTCTCTTTCTTCCTTCTCTCCCTCTCTTGTACCTAAAATGCTGCTGCTTCTCCCAGGAATTCCACGGCCTCCGCACCCTCCAGATATATCTCCGTATTACCCGCTCTCACCCGGCACCGTAGGACAAATCCCCCATCCGCTAGGATGGTTAGTACCACAGTAAGGAGTTCCATTTTTTAATTTCCTTTTTGTTTCTTACATGGGCATGCTTATTATTTCTTCTGTGCACGTATGTGTGTGTGTTTAGAAGACGGGGTCAGGGAGGGAGGGCCCTGGGTGGGGGTTTGTGGGGAAGATGCTTGCCGATGCCCAGTGGGAAAGCAGGCAAGTCAGTTGCCATTCAGATGGAGGATGGAGGAAAAAGACTGTTGGGACTTAGCATTCTGAACCCATGGTCCCCAAAGCCTCTAGGTTCCTCTCTGCGCATAAAAGTACCCTTCAGGGACCTTGGGAATTGCAGAAGTCTGAGGGCCTCTCTCCTGTGAAGCCGATCGTGGCTCTTCTGCTTGTGGCAGCCCCAAGTGCAGTCCTGTTGTTGGACTGAGGCAGCAGAGGAATGGGAGCAGGCACATCCCAGTTTTGAAATCCAGCAGTGGGAATGGGGTTACAGCCCCACTCCCCAGCCCACCCATCACTCCCAGGATCGATAACCACGGTGGAAACCTGTGTTTAGAAGTTCCATGTTATTCAACCAGCTACCGTCTGAGATTCTTTGCACTTCGAGTGGGGGGTGGGGTAGCTGGAATCGTCATTCCGGCACGCCAGGCCTTCCTAGGGGTCAGCCCTGGTCCCTGGCACATCCTCAAACTGCCTTTTATAACTCATCTTCCTGTCACCTGGACTTGCTTTTATAGTACCACCCATTAACTTTCTGTAGACAACTTCAAAAACCGCCCAAAGCCCACGTGGTTTAAAATCAGAACAGAAAGGCCTTTCCCGCGTAAGCATGCCGTGCTCGTGCTCGTATGTGTCCATGTGCATGCTTGTAACATGTGTTTGACGATCGTAGATTTTTGTATATATATTTCTCCATGTTTATATCTCTACTCTTTAAAAAAACACAGGACAATTTGTTGAATCTGAACATGAGTAAATCCTGGCAAAACTCTCAAGGTTGGGTCTAGGGGAAGACACGAACTCTGCGTGTGGTTTCTGTTTCTTTCTCCCACATTTTGTTAGGGAGGGTCGCCGTGTCCAGCAATGTGTGTCCCAGTTCTTCCTCCGTGGGTGGGGCCACGCCGCCAATGGTTGTCAGTCTTTGCTTGAGTTGGGGAGATATTTGAAGGCTAGATAAAAAGGAATAGCCAACTCAGACAACCCTCTGTCAGAAAAAGTTGTGTGTCTTTCATGAGGATGCTATTTTGCATGTTGCTGTATTTTTTAATTATTGTAATGAGGTGTGATTGTCTATTGGTTACCCACAATTCTTCTTGGGGACTCTCCCCCCGGTAACTCTTGTCAACACTTGTTAATTTGACAAAAGGCTACAAATTAAGCTCTGTTAATTTAATGTTTTCTCACCGAGATCTAAATACCGAAAGAGGCCCAAAGCGCAACTGAAGTCCTTTGATTCACTGTACTTTATTTTGGTATAAATTTACATTCATTATTGTTTTCCTTTGGATGTGTAGCCCTCAATTAGTGTGATGGCTCCATTAAAGCAAGCGAGACTTCGCCTTTAATTATTACAACAAAACACCTAGTTTCAGCTTGGGGAGAGGGTCTCTATTGACATAAGCAAAGGTTATAAAATTTAATTAGCCATTCCTATCAGATTTATGGCATTCAAATTGTTCTGTGTTTCCTCCCTTTGATCCTTCCTGTACAATCCCCAAGATTTTTGTTCTGATCAAATGAGAATAAAGCTTACTGTGCAGAGAGGACTTTCCCTCTTTCTTCTTTTTCTTTCCCTCACCCCCCACCCCTCTTTGCAACGCTCTGACTTCGTACCCCCTTCTTTGTAGGCAAGGTCAGCCAGTGTACCCCATCACGACAGGAGGATTCCGTCACCCCTACCCCACAGCTCTGACAGTCAACGCGTCCATGTCCAGGTGAGTTCCAGGAACCCAGGATCTTCAACCAAGGCCATGGGTTACTTCCCAGAAAGTTCTCTAGATGCTTCCAGGCCATCCAGGGAACTGCCGCTACGTGCCATTCTAAGGGTATGAGATCCCTAGTGCGTGAGGCTTAGCTCCCCAAAAATACTGAAAAACTGGCCCTCAACCTCCCAAGTAGGTGATGGCAGATTTCCCAGGTGAGTTTTTTTCCATCAGTTGAGCCGTATCTTTTTTTTTTTTTTTTTTTTTAAGAACTTAAGAAGGCAGGAAGAAGTAATTAGGACGTGTGGAGTTTTCTTAAGTGTTATTTCTCTGTTGCCCTAGTCTGGGTAAGAAAGGAAAGGGTGCAGGCAAGTTCATTTTTATACAAAGAAGAATTTGAGGAAAGGTTATCAGTGTTTTTCAAAGCTTCAGACTCTTAAGCATCAACAAGAAAGGACACCCCCCTCCCCCAACCCAAACACCCCCCCCCCCCAATGTAGCGCGTGTCCAGTAGAAATAGAAAGTGAGTCACAAAGGGAATTGTAAGTTTTCTGGTAGCCACGGTTTTTGAAAGGTGTGTGTGGGGGTAAACAGAGTTATTTTTAGTGATATATTTTGTTCAACCTAATATAGTCAAAATATTATCATTCTGACAAGTTATCACCATAAAACAGCTATGAATGAGTTTTTAGTCTTTCTCTTTGTACTTTGTTTTGGCAATCTGAGGTGTATTTCACGCTTACACCACATTTTTGTTTGTCTTGGACCCATTCGAGTGCTTAGTAGCCATATGTGGCTGGTGGGGACCACACTGGCCTGTGCCTGTCTAAATTTTTGAAAGTTTAAAAAAAAAATCCTGTGCGTGTGTACATCCATGTATGGTTAAGCACATTAACATGCATGTAACACATACACACAGAGGCACATCCACGGGTGCCTGGATCTTTCTAATCCCATGTTCTCCCTCTCCCCCTTCTGATTAATTCTGGCTAATTTTTCAGTGACTACTAGTTTATTTACAAACTGGTTGGCAGCAGCATGTTTAAGTAATCACTAATTGCTCCTAATGATAGTTTTATTTTCTGTTCATCTGATTTTCAGTCACGTTAATTAAATCGGTGGAGGTTTAGACTTTCCTGATGGGCTGCAACAGCTAATCCATTTGGGTGATGGCCCCTAATTAAATTAGCATGCATTACATGGCAGGGAGGCCAGCCCCCGGCCTCTCCCCCCACCCCCATCTCTGTAGCCAACAGGAAGACCCAAGACCACGGCAAGGGTTGGAAAGACAGGCCAAGATGCCTCTTTTCCTACTTGCAAAGCAGCGATTCTGGTGGAGGAAAGAGAAGGAATCGCACCCATTGAGAAACACAAACGATGGTGTCCGCATGTGTCACTAGGCCGTGGGTATCAAGATCCAGCTCCCACAGATGACAGCTCGTCGCAGTTTCTAAATCCACACCAGGATCGATTAGGCAGGAAGATGCTCCTATGTCCTCTTCTCCAGCGAGAAGAGGAAGGTTATTCTCATTAAATAATGTCATCACCACCTCGCGAAACCTGGGAGCGAATAGGGAGTCTCCCAGGAGGAGGAGAGCAGGTTCCGAGCACCTTATAACCCACAGCACCCCTTCCTCCCAACTAGCGTCCCTAGAATGCACCGGGTTGTTGCTCGTGTTTGTTTCTTTGGTGCATTCCAGAGGTTAAAAGCAGTGCAGTAATCATGGGATGGGGGCTGAGGTTAAGCCTATCGATTGAATTATCATTAGGAGGTTAGTCGATGATTTCTAGGTGGGCAGGGGGTGGAGGTGAGAAGGAGAACGGCGGTGGGGGGGAGGTTAGGGGGCTGGAGGTGTGGGGGGGTGGGAGGCAGCCCATTCCCCAGGTAGGCCTTATGAAAGGTAGCTAGTTAAAAAGCGTATACAGCAAATTAAATACATTATTGTGGTAATGGGGCGACAGAAGTATGGGTCTATTATACTTATGGCAGTTATGGGGAATGTAGGCAGCTTGCCCTGTTCCAGAACACCCTTTGATATTCATTCTCTTCAGCAGCGGGGCCAGGGCTTCTCAGAATTAAGTGATGGGTCATTATACTTTAAACACCATGGAGAAGCCTAGATTGGCAATTAAACAGCTCTTGCTGACACTCACTTGTGCCACCCTGTGACCCCCTTTAGATTGAGATGTTGGAGCTCCGGGCCCTCAGCCTGCTAAATTGGCGCAAGGCTCTTCTCCTGACGAGAGCGGGCTCTGAAATCTGCCGGCTTCAAAGGGAGCGAGATCATGTATAAACCATAATGTGGGTGCACCGTGGCTCACAAAAAATAAGGCAGGAAGAGATGAAATGTTACAAGTGCAAGGGGGGAAATGAGAGAATAATGACAAACCTAATGCAACTCAAAGCAGGATTGTTGCACAGGAAAATGCATCCTACTGCTTGTGCATAAAATCAAGGCCGGCAGATGACATCCAGTTAACAGAAACGTGTCAACAGTGAAGTAAAGTGAGAGTGAGGAAGGCAGAAGCCCCTGAGACAGCCAGAAACAAAAATTAGTTGTCCTTAACAAGTTAAGGTTCATCATTATATTCTGGCTTGGAGCCATGAAAGCAGACGGGGGTGTATAATGAGCTGCTTAGAATTTTTAGGGTGTTTATTGCATTGCATGAAATAGTTGTCTGCAGAAAGGAATTTCTCAAGCAGAGGTATGAGGACAGCCCATGGACACACGCACACGCGGAATCTCGTTCTTTGCTATATATGTGTTTCTCAAATATAGGAGTTTGTGTGTAGGTGTGTGAACTTGGAAGCGTTCTTTCATCATGGCTGCCCCGGAAATTCTTCCGCTACCCCAGAATGTCTTCAAAGTGTGATGTTTTTCTGTGGCGTTTGGTGGACACGTGCGCGTGCACACACCCACACACGTCAGTGTTTTTCTCTCTCTCCCTCCCTCTTTCCCCTTCTCTCTCTGTCTGTACACATATTCTCATGCAGCGGGAAGGGAACATATGTATTTGAGGAATGTCAAGCCTTTATAATTCACAGTAAAAGCTGCCACTCCACCCACCGTTTCACCCAGGAGCTTCGAAGAACACATGTTCTGAACTTGAGTTTTCTCAGAGACCTTCAAGCTCTGGGAAGGAACTGGGTGTGACCTGGAAGCCCAAGTGCCTCCCAAAGCCGTTCTTTTCATTTTTGGTGGGGGTAGGGGACCGTTGTCTTTCTCTCTCATCTTCTCTCTCTTTCTCTCAGGGTTTTTCTTTTCTTTTTTTCCTTCCTTTTTCTTGACATCCTAAAAGAATTCACATGATCCTTATTAAGAAATCATGCCACTGTTACCACACTTTGATTCTGACTTAGATTTGTAGAGGCAGCCCATGGACAAGGGCCACACTGGGGTGGAAATTCTGTGTCCAAAGTCCACGGTGGTTCTGGCCCCCTTCAAAATTTTGCATTATTCGTTGATATTTTCTCTGTTGATCTATGCAGAGTCAGTTCGGTCATCACTTTTCGAATGCACATGTACTGCATTCTTTTGGTAAAATGGAAGCTACTTTCATTTCCCATCCTCATATGGACAGAACCTATTAAGTCTAATCAGCGCCTCCAGCGCCTGGCAGAGTTAGCTTCCTGAGGACCAGGCGGTCATTCCCTGGATGTTACACGTGGTGGTGGTTGTTTGGATTTACTGGGAAAGCAGCACTTGCTCGATCTGGGTTCCCCTTCACCTGAACGGCGCCCCTGTCTGCTCATCTGCCTGACCTTGCCAGGGCGGAGTCTGGGGCCTACCACTGTTTTCTTTGCCAGGGTGGGCGGGGGATCCTCTCCTCACCCCACTTTTCTCCAAAGTAGTATACCTTCCTTTCAGAGGGTGGTTCTTCTAACCCACAAGGCACGGTGACCCCGAGCATATCAGAAAATGGGAGAGCTGTTTGCAAATGGGCCCAGAACATTCTCAAATTAGCTCCTGGAGTTCCCATCTGGCTCAGTGGAAACGAATCTGAATAGAATCCATGAGGACACAGGTTCAATCCCTGGCCTCCCTCAGTGGGTTAAGGCTCCAGCGTTGCCGTGAGCTGTGGTATAGGTCACAGATGCAGCTCAAATCTGATATTGTTGTGGCTGTGGTATAGGCCAGCAGCTACAGCTCCAATTTGACCCCTAGCCTGGGAACCCCCATATGCCATGGGTGTGGCCCTAAAAAGACCAAAAGAAAAAAAAAATGTTCAAATTATCTCCTTCTGTCCTGGCCAGGTTGCATGGTTGAGAAATGCCAATGCACAGCCTAAAGGGTGTTTGCAAAAACTTCCCTAAAAATAAACAGTATTTTAGAGGAGAAAACACAGACTTGACTTTTCTTTATTTACAGTTCTGATCATTTATAAGGCCTTTTAATGCATAGACAGCATTGTAAGTCAAAGTGATTTAGGAATCCTAGAATTTTAGAGCAGGAAAGGGCGTACACATCAGAATTCAAAGCTTCCCTTCTAGGTGTGTGTATAAAATACTCCTCTTTGGGTATCTTTCATAAAACTTCTTTGAAATGTCTGTGATGTATGTTGAGAACCAGGCAGGAGATATTTGGTTTTCCCCCCATCTTTCTGCCTCACTTTCTCCCATTCCTATCAGCACGGTGGGGCACTACAGCAAAAGAAAAAGGAAAGTGTTATTATTGCGCTCCCATCAACAGAATGAGGCCTAACGAGGCATGCGCGGCATTGTCAAAACTGTGTATATGTATACTTCAGCTGCATTAATACTTTATTTAGCTGTCAATATGCAACAGAAGATTTCACCTTTCCTTCTAGCTCTGATTAGGACTTAGGAATTAGTCTTCTTAGATGCCACCAATAATGTCCCTGCAAACCAGTGGACGTGTGATCTCCGGCAGGTAGTTCAAGTGTACTTTGCTGCCCAAGAGTATCGGCCTAACTAGCCTTTTGCTGAAGATGTTAAAAATCGTACTGTCTCGTGTCAGTGGTAATAATGAAGGGGACGATTGGCTGTAATGACATTATGAGAATCGTGATGTTTAATTTATCGCTAATTAATGCTGACAGGTTTCATGTGCCTTGGGTTGCTTTCATGTGAGTGTTACGAGCTGTTTCTTTCTTTTTTTTTAAAATTGTGTGTACACATCCCTCCCGCATTCATTCATTTTGATTCTGACGATTTACACAGCTTTCTGTCTTCTAGGTTCCCTCCCCACATGGTCCCTCCACATCACACTCTACACACGACCGGCATTCCCCACCCGGCCATAGTCACGCCAACAGTCAAGCAGGAATCCTCGCAGAGTGACGTCAGCTCACTCCACAGCGCGTAAGTGTCCCTCTCCTGGTCACTCTGTCATTGCATGTTTAGACGGTGGCTGTTGGGAGCTGGTGTGGCTCCAGCAAACACCCAGCCTTAGAAAGAAGCCAGATGCACGGTGCAGGTTCTCTGCTGGCGCCCGTTGCGGGAGAGAACAGAACTTTTTCTCCGTGGCCTTGGATGGCCTGGGATTTGCAGCCCCTTCCCAGTTCCCAAGCTCCCTCTGTCCCGTGAGCGCGGGGAGCGGCGGCTGAGATCGAAATGGTCACAGCGTGCTTTTCCCTCTGGCTTGGGAAAAATATATCTTTCGCGAGCCTTGAGGAAGTGATGATAAAGTTCCCTCCCCCATCCCCTCCCCGGGCTGTTTTTGCTCTGTTTTCCGGGGTGGACCCGGCGTGGAAGGGTGCCACGCCTTCCAGGTCGCTGGGTTGGGTGCTGGGGAAGTGGGGAGGTGGTGCCTCTGCTGCGGGGGCTGTTGGACCTTGTGCTAGTTTATCAGGCTGCGTTCGTCTGGTTTGTCTACCTCCAGAAAGCATCAGGACTCCAAAAAGGAAGAAGAAAAGAAGAAGCCCCACATAAAGAAACCCCTGAACGCGTTCATGTTGTATATGAAGGAAATGAGAGCGAAGGTCGTAGCCGAGTGCACGTTGAAAGAAAGTGCAGCCATCAACCAGATCCTGGGCCGAAGGGTGGGTGACCCCCACTGGGGGAGGAGGGCACACTGGGTGGGGGGCAGATGTCCCCGTCCCCGTGGGTTTGGGGGGTCCTTTCCCTTTAGCCACAGGCTGACTCCTTCCATGGCCTTCATGGAGTTGGGACCAGTAACTCCACATTCGAATGACGTTCAGGTTGGCCACAGCCTGGCCTTCCCCAGCTGCAGAGAGAGCAAAGGACAGGGTGACCTGGAGGACACGTCAGGTTCTGGCTGAGCCCCTGATAATGCCAGGCCCCCGCAGACCTCTGGCACCTGTAGATTATAGCATTTCTGATGGAAGCTCTGTCCATCCCCCGGCCACAGTGTGGTTGATGACATTTCTCCCTGTCTCTCTCTCCCCTCACCGCGTCCCCTCCAGTGGCACGCACTGTCCAGAGAAGAGCAAGCGAAGTACTACGAGCTGGCCCGGAAGGAGCGACAGCTTCACATGCAGCTGTACCCCGGCTGGTCCGCACGGGATAACTATGTAGGTGGTTCCTTTCTCTCAGGACTAGAGTCGATAACGGTGTGTTGGGTGTCCATCCGGGCCAAGGAACGCCACCTGCCAGCTTGCATCAGGCCTAGTACCTTCAGTCCGCCCGCTCCCAGCACCATCGGCATCTTACCCGAGCGGCAGATTGGAGGATTTTGCCTTGGCTTCATGTGTGGCCGCATCAGCATGCGATAGTTCTCCTAGGAGGAGGGGGGAGGCCGGTGTCCCGTTGTTCTAGCTCAGGGGATGCAGGGAGTCAGCTTAGGGCTGTCCACACCTTCTTGCCCATATCTTTGAAGAGACGGGGCTCTAGAATACAACAGTGGCCCACGGGGTGTTTTTGTGCTTCTCAGCCATGGTGCGTGGGGTGGCCTTGCCGAGAAGACCAGCAGAAGACCTCGCAGGTGTTCTAGCAGGGCCTTCACTCATAACGGAAAAATGAAGCAGCCGCCTCAGCCTCTGGTGCAGTAGCAGCTGGAAGGCCTGATGTGTCTTGAGAGGGGCGTGACGGGACCATCCCTGCAAGTAGTCAGCGGGAGTCGTCCCTTAGCGGGGCGGATGAAGTGACTCGGGGGCCCAGCACGGGCAGGGAGTTCTGTGTGTTGTGTGATGTGTGTGTTCCTGGGCTCTGTCATGGCACCAGGATTTGCCTTATTTCCCCTCCTGGGTTTTAGAAAACCTAAGGGTTGTGGTTTTCACTAATCACAGTGATTGTGACACTCAAGAGCCTTCTACTCGCATTCACCGACTCTCCTCTGTCACTCCTCACTGTTCTTTCTTATTCTGTATTTTGCCCAGTAGCTCAAGTTTGGGCTCACTTTCCTCTCTAAATGGATGAAATGTCTCTTATTTTGCCTCTTACTGTATTACATGGCATTTAGTTTCATGAAGTGATTTTTACTATCCACTCTTTAGGAAAAAACAAAACCTGTCTTAATGCCGGTAGCAGTCTTCTCCTCCCGATTCTTGTCAGTGGCTCGGAGCCATGGATGGTTCTTCTACCCATCAGCGCTCCCTGACCTAGCTCTCCCCTGGTCCCTCCTCCGTGATGCAGAAGCTCTCCGTGTATGTGGGTTGAGACCCATTCGATTATTGCTGATTGTGAACTTCCGGTGCCCATAGTACTGCAAGGATTCGGAGTTCAGTCGGACATATGCACTCTCTCGGAACTTACCAGCCATCAGGAAGTCACAAACATCTGCGCGAATGTGCGGGTCCTGACTGAAGGCTGTTTTCTGCTTGCTCTGAATAGACGTTTTAAGTTTCATCGCTATCTAGTCTCATACTTGTGAACGTGCGGGGCTTCTCTGCTCTTTGCCATGTGGATGGGAAGTACTGGGCACAGAAATGGCTGGGGTTGACACCCATGTCTCCGTCACTGCTGCCCCCCACCTCCCCGTAGGTCCCCTCTTCCTTCGCTGGCAGCACTAGACTGTATTCCTTCTGGGAGTTTAAGCAGGAATTAGTGCTTGTACTTCTCAGTGGCACGTTTGTTCCGCTCAGCCCTTGTCACTCACAGATGGTCGTGCACAGGGTCTTAACTGCTTGGGACCTTTCCATTTGTCCCCAGCAGGTATTCAGTGGAGAAGCCTTTCTTCTGGAGCTGAAAGGAAGAGGATAAGAAAGTTAATGCTCTCCCACAGGCTTGCTGCTCACCCCCACCTGACCTTGAGGTGGAGACTGCCAGCAGCAGGCAGGCTCTGCAGCCACCACGTATATAGCCACCTCATTTCAGGACAGATCCTCTCTTGGTTTCAGGTCAGAAGTTCTTAGAGTTCATCTCCAGCTCCTTCCTGCTACAGACCCAATTCTTTGAGTAATCTAGAGTTGCACCACAGAGAGGAATTCAGCTACTCTATAGGTATCACATCCCCAGGAGACATTTTGGGTCATAGTGGGGCCTTCATGTACAGCTGTGCAGGGCGTGCACTGCACAACTTTAGGGTGTGCCATTTACACCATGGTCTGTGTGCATGGTGCCCCCTGGAGTTGTGCAGGGTGAGGTCTCCACAAAAGCACAAGGCTGACTTTTTGACTTCAAAAGACTGCTGCCATGGACTTTCCTGGAGTCAGGGTATTGCCAGAGGCTTTTTCTGAAGTGCTTTCTAGGTTTCAGAAGGTCCATGAGACACTTAAAATGACTTTAGTTCAGTTTTATATTTGGACGAGGCTTGATGTAATAGGGGAACCCCTGATAAGACCTGAGAAAGTTTAGAGGTAGATCTGGATTTGGGGCTATAGGAGCTTTCCGTCTTGTTAGCTGTGGAGTCCTCGATCTGTGGCTCACTACATGTGGTGTGAACACACACAGCCCTTCCTCCCTTCCTCTTTCCCTCCTACCACCTCCCTCCCCGCTCCCTCCCCTAGGAAATGAACAGTCTGTGGAGCAAGAATCAGAGTTAAAAAACCTTTATGGATTTGATTGTGGTGGAAACTAGTTAGGTAGGTTTTTTGGTGTTTGTTCTTTTAAACTGACTTGACATGGAAGCGTTGGGTGTTATAAATTACTTTGGGTGTTACAAAGTTCAGAAGGTTCTTCCGGAAAAAGTTTTCTGAGCCGATCACCCCATGCCTCTTTCACATTCCTACTTTTCTAGCGCAGTGGTGACAGCGGCCTTTATAACACTAACTCAGCAAAGTAGAATTGAGTCAAACATTTGGGTTGTCAGACTGGCCACCTCCCTTGAACTACATGTCTCTCTTCACCAGGTAGTGTGCATTTTCTTCATGTCCTCTCCCCATTGAAACACATTCCCAGCCCTCTAGAAGCCTTTAGTCTAGAAGGTCATTTTCTCAGTCATGAACATCTCAATTGTCAGTTCTTTTTGCCAGTGTATCCTAAATCCTTCTCAGGGGTAGTGGCATTTTCAGCTGCCTTTCGGAATACATTGCGGGAGCCTGGACGTGGCTGAGCACAGCCTTAGCAATGACTGGGAAGCCCTCGGCTAGGGGGTGCCGACACTGCCTGGAACTGGCACGTTTCTGTGCCCAGTTGAATCTTTATTTCAGGCTCCAAAAGAAGCTGAAACTAGACGCTCCTGCCTATTCCGAGATGGCCTGGTGGCACTCTGCTCCTGATACAGACTTGAAGATGGGCCACAGGGGCTCACGCGAAAGCACATGAACTTCTTTCTTTTCTTTCTTCTTTTTTTTAAACTGTATGCCAAGGGACAGTAAATATTTCAAATGGAAACATTGAACTTGAAGACCCAAACAGATTTCTCAAATGGCCCAGCCCCTAGATCTGAGAGGCTTTCTCTACAGGCTGTTGACTCTCAGCCTTTAGGTGGACCTAAAACCGCGTGGCATCTCTGCCTTGGGGTGCTCTTTACAGGACCTTAGGGATTCTCAAGTTTTCAACCTGTGGTTGTTCCTGTCTCCTCTTGAGTCGACGTCAACATACCATGAGAATTTTCAGGCAAAGGTTGATATTTAGATATTCTGACACAAATGGACATGTCGGACCGCTGGTTCCTTCTGCTCGTGACATTTCACATACACCGGCTGCTGTGTCGCATGGATAGGGTGGAGCTCACCGGGTGAGGGAGGACTAGTTTCAGATCAGGAAGGAGGCGGTCACCTCCGCAGAATTCTTTCCTACCCCCGTTGCATGTCCGCAGCTGCAGCGGACTGCCTGGATGTCAGGGAGGGTCAGGCTGGAGCGCGCGAATGGCCCCATGCAGTTCATCACCCGAAATCCATGAAAAGCCTTCCTCAGGTGGCCGGGCAGTCAGTATGGAGGCAGCGTAGCCTCATGGCTAAGAGCTGTGGGACCACGATTGCCTGGGTTCCCGTCATGGCCCTACCTTCCGATGTCATCTCAGGAAAGTTCATGAAACCCTCTGTGCCTCCTTGTCCGTCAAATCGCAGCAGTGGTCATCCCGTTTATGGGACTGCGTGAGGACACGTGAGTCACTAGACGTGGCACTGCTAGAATTCTGTCTGGCACAGAGCGTGTGCCCCGTATGTGGTAGCTGCTCTTTTACTAAGGGTATTGTGATGGTTCTAGGAGAGGAAAATGGCAAGAACAGGATATTCCCCCTTAGGGATATCCACTCGGGAGTCTGAAAAATTGCTCCAGTGGTTTCCGGTTGTTTCTCCTTTGTCCCACCCTCCGTCTTTAAAACCAAGGCCCGTGCTACAGGGCAAAGAAAATCCCCTGCCAAGGCTTTTATTTTTGGATTCTGAATGAGAACCATTTGGCCTTATAAAGAAGACATTTGCACGGGGCAAGGAGGCTCTCTGAGTCCACCCAGCCACCCCAGTGTTCGTTTGTCCCTTAGCTCTTGGGCCACTTGGACCGCTATCTCTTCACACCTCCCTGAGTCTTCCTTGTCCCGCTCTTGTCCCCTTTCATGAGTGCTGAAGTCAGGTGTGAGGACGGACGTAGGTGTGTGCCAAGAGAGGGCTTATTTGACACCCTGCAGATCCGTTCTCTTCCTGCTGGGTGTGCGGTCGTCCACCCCGAGTCCAGCTGAAGTGCATTTGGATTAAAGGGGGCTGAGGGTTGGCAAACACTCGGGAGCCCGGATGGAGATGGCAGCCTGGGCCCCTCCTCCCGCCTCCTTGCCAGGTGAGCCCAGACGCCCCTCCTCCCCTCCGCCTCCTGAAATAATTCGCTGTGTCTCATCTGTTCTTCTAGGGGAAAAAGAAGAAGAGGAAAAGGGACAAGCAGCCCGGGGAGACCAATGGTAAGTTACAATAACCAGGACGGAGGCAGGAAGCGGTGCTCCGAGGACCACGCTTTTATGGCAGGATTCTCTCTGGGGGAGGGCAGGAGAAATTCAAGGCCAGGATGTTGTCGGATGCGGGTGGCGGTTGGGGGGACCCATCTTAGCCAACCTTTTTTTTATGCATTTTAATTAATTGCTTCATGACTGCCCTTTTAAAGCTAGTAACATTAATTGTTGCATGAAAAGCACATTGTAAGTGTAGTGGAATGTGTTTTTAAGTAACTGCAGAGCCTGTGAGTAGAGAGTGGTAGGCATGCCTAGCCGGGGATTTATCCAGTCTGCTTATTTTGTATGTGTCTGCGTAGGGTAAGGAGTGGGCCAGGGGAGCAGAAGGGTGTGTGCGAGTGTTTGATGTTAACTGGGCTGTTCCTGAATGTTCTGATGCATGCCTTTACAGTGGTCAATTGCACCCAACTTAAATTAAGGAGGTTTGTCATTCTCTAGGAGAAATTAGAAATACTGCATAGGCAATCTCAGAAAGTCCCTTCGAGAAGGCCAGGCTTTTACAAACAACGACAAAAAACATTTTGAAGGCTTTGTATAATTTGTTCTTTTTTTTCAGAACACAGCGAATGTTTCCTAAATCCTTGCCTTTCACTTCCTCCGATTACAGGTGCTAATGTCATTTTGAGTCATTAAAATAGTTGATAAACTGTTTTTTTAATTTTTCTTGCCATTATAGTTTTATTAACATGAGACACGTATGACCTTTGAACATTCTATAAAATGACCATCTACACGGTTTCATATGTTTCAGTAGATTTTTTTTTCAGTTGCTTTCATTGTTTTTTGAATTTAATTTAACTTCTGCTTTGTTTATTTATTTTTCCCGTAACAGTTGTTTAAGCTGTGATGACAGTGATTTAGAGTTGAACTAACTGTGCAAATTGAATATGCAGTATTTCTTTAAAAGAGACTGATAAAAAAAAAAACAACAACAAAATGGAAGGAATTCAGTAATAAACCTCCTTAATCTAATGGCATTTTTTTCATCGCTCCCACTAAGTTTTCTCACGCAAGCATGCATCCGCAGTATGATTATTTTTTTCCTTTGCTTTTTTTTATTTTAGTTTTTTTTTTCTTCCTTTTGCTTTTCTGCTTATAACTTGCAAATCCACTAGCACTTCACTGACTGAACCTGCTTCAGTGCTGCTATGTATGAGCTTCTAACTAACCCTCAACGGCTCATGTACACAGCCTGTTGACCTTTATCTGTTCCTCTCTTAATCTTAATGAAAGTAGATTTTAAAAAGAGAAAAGATGAACATTCCAAAAGCTGCAATATCCCAGTACCACAACCCTTTTCTTTCTTTATTTCTTTCTGTTTCGTTTCGTTTTGTTCTGTTCTTATTTGTAGTTTTTTTTTTTTTTTTTCTTTTTTAAACTGTTGTACTCTGAGAAGAAAAAAGCATGTTACCAACTTAATTCCCTCCTTGGCTTTATTTTCTTCTTTAAGAAAAACAAATTGAGAGAGGGGAAAAAAAAAAAGGAGGAAAGCGGAACCGAAAGAGGAAAAACATTATGTCAAAGTTAGTCCTTCAGTGTGTCTAACTTCCCTTTATCAGTTCAACCCGAATCGGAGAGACAGTCCTTAAAGAAGGGATACTGCAGCTTTATTTGCAACAGCTAATTTCACAAGTTGAATAAGAATGTGCTTTTTTTTTACCTTTTTTTAAAAAAAAAAAATTAAAGCAAGTTAAAAATGGAAAGTCAATATCTTGTAATTAGTAACCAGGTCATTGATTTATTCCCTTTTTTATTTTTATTTTTTTCTTATTTGTATCTTTCTCTTCCCCCCTCCCTCTCTCCTTTCCTCCCCTCCTCTCCCTCCCTCTCTCTCTCTTTCTCTTCTCTCCCTCTCTCCCTCTTTCCCTCCTCCTCCTCTTCCACCTCCTCTGCTCGCTTCTCTCTTGAACTCATTCAGACCTGAGCGCTCCTAAGAAATGCCGAGCGCGCTTTGGCCTTGATCAACAGAATAACTGGTGCGGCCCTTGCAGGTGTGTATAGATTTCCCAGATTCGCTGTGCTGGTTTTGCAGCTGGTCTCTTTGGTCCTTTCCCCCCCCCTTCTCTGGCCTGTTGCTTTGTAGCTCTGTGTGTGGATCTTAGGAGACAGGAGGGCGCGGGACACTGCTCTGTGAGGGACGTGCTTGTCCTCCTCGCTGCTGCTAGCCAAAATGCCACTGTAAAACAGCATCATTTGTGCCTCCTCGGGTCAGCGACAGCAAACCCCAGCGCGCCCCCTCCCAGGGAATGTTGCCTGCCAACCCCTTCCTCCCGACAGCCCAGGATGGGGGCTCGGTGACATCCATCGAGAGCCTGGCCTAGGTAGAGACAAACAACGTCACCCTCTCCCCTCCTCTTCTCTCTCTGTTTTTATTTATTTATTTATTTTTTTCCTTGTTGTGTTTTGGTTTCCGATTGTTGTTTTTTCCTTTTTGTGTTTTATCATTTTATTTTTATTTTTATTTTTTTCCTTTTGACGCCTAGAAGTCCTTTCCTTTCATGTCCTTGGTGAGGGAAGACAATCAAATAGAACCCAGGTGGTGCTAGCGAAGACAAGTCAGCGGTAGCTGAGGTTGTACATCCAACTGAGCACGACCCACCATTGTGTTGTATTTTTTGTGTTTACCTTATGCTAACAGATGCAAATACTCCAAAGAAGTGTCGGGCACTGTTCGGGCTTGACCGACAGACTTTATGGTGCAAACCATGCAGGTATATTACCTACTGTGAGGCCTTTGGGAAAAATCAAAGCGTTCTGTCCTCCCGGTACCTCAGTGTGTCAATAGATTTTGACCTCGTTCCCATCTACTTCCCCGCTGGCATCAATGACTAATGATCCTCATCCTTCAAAATTTCCTTGCTAATTTTATGCCGCGTCCTCTCCCCGCTTTCCTCTTGCTCTCTTTTCCCTGCACTCATGAATAACATACCCAGCCCTCACAGACCAGGACGGCCACATATCCTTTTGCTTTGAAAGCCAGCCTCCTGGAACTGGCCCGGCCCTGGCACGACTTGGATGGCATGTCTGCAGGACAGAGAGAGCCACCAGGTCCCCAGGTTTGAACTGAGCTCAAATTGGCAGCAGTAGCCTTTCCCGTGCACTTGGAGTCTAGACACTTGGAGAAGGGCTCTGGGGCAGGCTGTTTTTGGTTTTGTTTGGTTTTCTGTTTGTTTGTTTTCTGTTTAAAAACCACGTCTCTGGACAGAGGAGCTTGGTGAGCTGACATTGTTTTACAGTGCTGAAAAGAAGCGTGGCATTAAACGGCAGGCACCAGCTGATGGGCTGCAAGCAGCGAGCCGTGCAGTGATGTGCTGCAGTGCTGCTAGCCTGCAGAGTGAGCAAAAGCTCTATATGTATACTATACGTATGAGAGAGACGGAGCTATGAGACAGAGAGGGAGTGCTGGTTCCAAAGTGAATCGGGAGAGTCCCAGTTAAACCCCTGTGTTCCACCTGCAGGTTCCATCCAACCTGTAATTTCAGGGAAGGTGTAGGTACTTCCTTCTTGGTGGAGGGATACCAGCTAGTTCCTGTCTCATTTCCTTTCCTTTAATGACCACCTTTGGTTAAATTTGTTGTTTCTTTGTTCTGATACAAGCAGTCTTTGAATTTGGAATATTATGATGGTAGGTATCTCAATACCCAAAACACGCTTCCCTGTCTGTAGTGCCCCCCTCCGTGTCACGTGTCCCGCTCCGTGCCCTCGCCATGTGTTCTGTGTTTAGACGTCAGCCCAGATCTCCGTTCCATCACGTGCATGCTCACTAGTTGCTGTGTCTCCTTCCCCTTCCCCTGACGCCTTAGGAGAGGTTGGTGAAGCGCCC
The DNA here is from genome assembly GCA_004024745.2 of Catagonus wagneri. Taxonomy (NCBI): domain Eukaryota; kingdom Metazoa; phylum Chordata; class Mammalia; order Artiodactyla; family Tayassuidae; genus Catagonus; species Catagonus wagneri. The sequence continues at coordinate 16,994,893 of PVHT021183705.1, read as the reverse complement.
CGTGTTGAGCCAACGTTCAGGGAAGAGGGGGGGCCCCAGAGTCTTTCCCCAGGGAGCCCCCCCTCCCCGGGCCGCCCTCTGACTTCTGAGTGAGGATGGTGGCCTTGGGTGGACGTCCCGCAGAGAGAGACTCGCCCCACCCCGCCGCCCATCCCCTGGGATGGCAGTGCTCACGGGGGTGACACATGTCCTTTCCACACAGTCCCTGGGGACCCCTCTGTGCAACAGAAGAGTTTCACGACGCACTTGACGGAGGGCGTTAGGTGTTTGCTCAGGGCTGGCCTGGAAGATGAGAACTCTGCCGGCCCCACCTGGGCAGTGAATTTGTACCAGGCTTTTCTGTGGCTGAGCAGGAGGGCAGGTAGCTGCGGGGTCCTGCTCTGAGCCCCGCCCCGGGGAGGCTGAGCTAATCTCAGGGCTGCTCCCGAGGGAGAGTCTCACGCCCTGTAGACACCCGCGGCCGACACCATCAGCGCACCTCGCGGTGTGGTTGGTTGCCTGCTTTGTGTATTTTATTTGTTGCGTGGCGGGAGGTGAGTGGTGGTTTATGAATCCCTTTTTCAGCTTTGGAAGCAGTTAGCTGTGAGTTTGACTTGGCACTTAGGGCGGGGGTGGGGGGAGAGCCAAAGTTCCCACTGCTAACGTTGACCAGACGTAGTCCCTTCTCAGACCCAGCCGCACCTTGCTGAAAACTGGCAGGTGGCATTTTCTGCAGAAACAAGAATTTTCATGAAGTTTTTACACAACAAAAACAACCATAGACCTTCATGGCTGCCACATGAACTTGGATTTCTAGAGCGAGCTCCGAGGGGCAGGCGGGGGAGCCCGGGCGAGGTGGATGCCGGCCGGTCCGTCCTCGGCACTTCCCTCCTCTTTCTTGCCTCAGCACCCTTAGAATTTCCCCAGGGCTCGTTTTTCCTCCGTTGGGAATATTGTTTCATACCCTAAAAGCTTCAGCAGGTGCATTTCTGCTCCTTTAAGTAAGTGTAATTCCCAAACAGGACCAGGAAGAATGAACCTATAAGAAGCTAAAAATGGATTTTTCAGGGACCACCCCTAGAAGGGAGATGGAGCCTAGGTGGGGGAGGGTCAGAGAATGGGTTTTGGCCCTTTTTCCATCAGTTTTTCCTCTTGACTTTGCCAGGATCTGGCTTGATGCTACATCAATAAGACATAATGTGCTTTTTAAAAAAAAGTTGCAAAACGAGGCATTCTGTGGCCCATCCGAAGTGTGTGTGTTGCAGCTTCTGCCTGCTCTGCCACCTCTTAGAAGGAGAAGTCGCCCTGTCGTTCATAGTTTTTGTGTCCTGTGTTCAGATGCCCCCACTCATCCCCTTTACATGAAAACTTCTTCCACGGTGAGGGCAGGAGGCGGGAGGGGAGCACCCGAAAAGCTCCTAGCCAATCAGGGCTCCTCGCTCCCTGCAAAGGGTTTCTAATTTTATTTGACATTTGAAGACATTTTAACACGATTCTGTTTTGAGCCCACCAAGTTGCTTTTCCCGTCTTTTCCCTCTGCCCTAATATAGCATGGAATGCTGCTGGATGTTCCTGTATTCCTGTCCCCTTGTTCCTGTCCCCTCTTTCTCTCTTTGTCCCTTTCCTCCTTCCTCTCTCTCATTTGTTCCTGTTGCTTTCTCAGTTTTGCTTATGCCCCACCCCACCCCACCCCACCCCACCCCACCACCACCCCTTTCTTCTCCCATTTTTAAAATGCATGGACATCTTAGTTTTTTGAGCATGTTTTGATCTGCAGGCTAAGGTGGTTTAAAACTCTGAGAGGCTTAACTGTTTTTCTCGGTTTTTTGGGATGGGAGCAGAACCCACAGTTTATTTGTCTGTCCCAGGGGAGAAAAGGAACCTTGTCAAACTGAAGGTGAAGGGGGGCAGCCCTCGCTTTCCTCGAGGTCCTTCTGACCCAGAGCGGGGACAGATAGACCCTAAGGCCACTGGCCCAAGGGATCTCGGCCTTCGGGAGGCAGGAAGGACCAAGCATGCGCCCCACCCCCCCACTCCTCCCTCCTGCCATCTCGCTGAGTGCACACCCCACGCACCACAGGGCATCACCAGACAGCTCTGGGCACATCCCCAAGGAGGAACTCATCCCACCGCCTTCCTTTCAGAGGCCAGTGACATCTGACAGTGGTTGCCTTCAGCCAGGCAACATCTTAGTTGCTTTCCCGTGATGGGAAGCTAGCCGGTGCTTACACACTTGTTTTTAGACGGAGTGTTACCAGCCGCGGTTCTGACTATATTTCTCCTTAGATCAACACATTCCCTGTGTCTGCATTATTTTTCTAGCGTGAGTGCAGGTAGATCCCCAGGACCACCTTTCCCACCAAACATCCCATCAGACTGGGATGGATGATAGGAGGAGCTTTGCGGTCACACGCTCAATTTCTTGAACTGATTTCCCCAACTTTTGATGATAAGCAAGAGAGGCTCTGGAATTCTCATTCCTCTTTCTTACATAAACAGGAAATGGAGAGGGGAGATTCTGGCTTTGGTACAGGGCAGAATTAGTCTTTCTGGTTGAAACACGAGTCCCGATGACCCCCCCCTCCCCTTCTAGAAGGTCCATGCTGCGATTCCCTGGCACGTCTTCTTTGTCGTCACCTCCTTGTGACACGCTGCACCCTCCATTCACTGGCCCCGGCATATGGACCAGGGCAGGACACCCCTCCGTCCCACCCTCACCGGCTCTCCTTCTAGCCTTCTCACTATGGGGTGGGGGAGGGGAAGGCCCCAAATCCTTAAAAAAAAAAAAAAGTTTGAATCATAATTTAATCCACAACCTGCAGGCCATACAACCAGTTATTCTTGTTCCTTTGGATCATTTTCTGTTTTTTCTTATTCTCCCCTCTCCCCCACCTTTGTTTATCCTCTTCTACCTGTTTTTTTGGTGGTTTTTCTGTTTTGTTCTGTTTTTTTGTTTTTATTTTTTTGTTTCCGTTTTGTTTTTGAGTTTATTTGGTTCTTTTTTCCGTTCTCCCTGCCCTCCCCCTCCTCTCACCTGATTCTGACCTCTCTTGATTTGGTGTGGTTCTTAACAGACAAGCCCGAAAGCTCTCTGGGCGCCCGCAGCCTCTGGTGGTGGTGGTGCTGCTGGTGGAGGTGGAGGAGGTGGTGGTGGTGGTGGTGGTGGTGGTGGGTTCAAACCTGCAAGCCTCCTGCTAGCGCTGCCTTCAGCTCCGTGGGCTCAGCAGTCAGCGTTTTGAGAGTTTCGTATTGATCTGAGGCGCCTGGGGAGGGAGCTCTGTCTTTTCTCTTTTATACACACATACACACCAACACACACCGCTGGGGGATGGGGTTGGGGTGGTGGGAATGGAGGGGGCTGGTTACGAGGGGACGTGAAGGGACCTCAAAGCCGAAGGAAGTAGCAAGCTTTGGAGTTCATCCAAGCTTGGACGTAGCCACTTTCTGGCAGATGGGCGCCACAGCCTACAGGTGGCCTCCTTGAGTCTGCTCGTTTATATGAGGGGGTGGGACCTAGCCGGGGCTGGGGTCGGGGTGGGGAAGCAGGTAGGTAGGGATCCTGTAGTCGCTGGACATGCTTCGTTTGCAGAGCAGGCGTTTCTCAGGGAGCGAGACACCCCAGTGTGACTTTAATGGTCCCCTGGCCACTAGGCGTGTCTCCGTGGGTACCCTCAGGTGACTGCATCTTTTGCTCTGAGCATTAGATAACTCTCTGCCTTGGCGTCTTTGCGCTTTATTCACAGATAACTCTCTCCCCCTGTTTCTAGGAGAAAAAAAAAGTGCGTTCGCTACATACAAGGTGAAGGCAGCTGCCTCAGTCCACCCTCTTCAGATGGAAGCTTACTAGACTCGCCTCCTTCCTCCCCCAACCTGCTAGGCTCCCCTCCCCAAGACGCCAAGTCACAGACTGAGCAGACCCAGCCTCTGTCGCTGTCCCTGAAGCCCGACCCCCTGGCCCACCTGTCCATGATGCCTCCGCCGCCCGCCCTCCTGCTGGCCGAGGCCGCCCACGGCAAGGCCCCCGCCCTCTGTGCCAACGGGGCCCTGGACCTGCCTCCCGCCGCGCTGCAGGCGCCCCTCATCCCCTCCTCATCTCTGGCACAGCCGTCAACATCTTCCTTACATTCCCACAGCTCTCTGGCCGGGACCCAGCCCCAGCCGCTGTCCCTGGTCACCAAGTCTTTAGAATAGCTTTACCCTCCTCGGCCCCGGTTGCTTTCGTGGAGTGTTTCGTTTGGCTTTTCTCTATTACCCTCCCTGCGCGTCCCCCCCCCGCCCCCCACACCTCCCCCCCCCCCCCCCCCCCCCCCCCCCCCCCCCCCCCCCCCCCCCCCCCCCCCCCCGCGCTTCTGGAAGGTTTTGTTTGGTCCTTTTTTCCGTTTGTGCCATGTGGCTACATTAGTTAATGTTTATCGAGTTCATTGGTCAATATTTGACCCATTCTTATTTCAATTTCTCCTTTTAAATATGTAGATTGAGAGAAGAACCTCATGATTCTACCAAAATTTTTATCAACAGCTGTTTAAAGTCTTTGTAGCGTTTAAAAAATATATATATATACATAACTGTTATGTAGTTGGGATAGCTTAGTTTTAAAAGACTGATTAAAAAACAAAAAGGAAAAAAAAAGCAATTTTGAAGCAGCCCTCCAAAAGGAGTTGGTTCTGTATTATTTGTATTAAATACGAGCTTGCGAACCAATCATTTTACATCTGGTTTTTAAACCACAAGGGCACGACGAATGCAGTGCCATATACTTTTTTTTTTTTCTGTGTGAAACAACTTTTATTGTGATGTTACTTGTTATTGTTTAAATGTACAGAAACAAAGGGTTAAAATGTGTTAATAAACCTTGTTCCATGGTGTTGTTCTTTTGGGGGGAGGGGGATGCTACTCAACAATTAATGGAATCACAACGCTGTTGGACCAGTAGTATTTATTGCTTTAGAGATTGCTCGTCGAACCTGTACGTTGTCCCCTTTTAAAATATGTTTTCCTTTTTCTTGAAACTGTATAAAGTTTTTTTTTCCCCTTAGCATATGCCTCTTATATATAACAACTCATTTGTACAAGGTTTTTAAGTTTATATATAAAATGTGTATATATATATTTTTTGTTCCCTTTTGGATTTTTTTTTTTTTTTTTTTGCCGTATGAAACCCAGATGCCGCCAAATGGACATTAATAGTTGCATTAAAGGATCAGTAGCATTAACAAAAGTTGCTTTAAAAGCCATTCTGTAAAACAAGACTTGAAAATTAGTGAGGGAATTTTAGTGACGCTGTATGAGCAGCAGTGGGAACGCTCTGTCAGTTACCCCTGCGACCCCACAGTCGAATGCCCTGCACCCTTAGGGCGTGTACTGACTGTGCAAAACTTTATGTGCCAAAATTCTCAGTGACTTTAGCTTTCTCCCTCTTTTTGATGCTGTAATTTCTGTTCATCATGTTTTGCTGTGATGTTACATAGGTAGATTTGTATGTAGTTTTAATGTCACCTATAACAAGATGTGTTTGGTAGCAGATTTTCCAGAAAGCATTTTAAATGAAGAGGTATAAACCCTTAAGGGCCAAAATTCTGTATATTAGATTACTCTTCAAGGAAAAACCAGCTGCCGCTTTTATGTACCCGTATGACATACAAGTAGGTAGCAGACTTTAAAAATAAAAAAAAACCTAGGCATGTTGATGTTACAAAATGCTGTATAAAGCTGAAACCTGTTCATTCAGTGCCATTGTAGTTGACATGAAGCGATTGTAAAACTGTCTCCGATTTTTCTCTGGTTTATTAAAATGCTAACTATAACATTTTTTTGTGAATACTTTGAATGTTTCCTAACAGTTGTGATGTTACTGTTCCGTTTTATGCTCTTATTCCAATTTCATTTTTAATGGTTTGGAAGCCATTTTTGTAATGAATAAATGTTCATGCTGTACAGTATCTGTAGCATGCCGTTCTGGATTAATAAAAGCAACTTAGTATGTGCAGATAAAGGCTGGTCACTTGTTTGTGTAATTTGGGTTTTATCTCAGGGGAAACTGGATCTCCTTCCAGCGAGAGAAATGTATTCCCAAGCTGGAACTTGAGACCACGTGGTGGGTACAGGTGGTAGGTAGTGACACAGATGCCAGAAAGTGGCTTTGCACTCTTAAAGGTTGCTTTTTTTTTTTTTTTTTGGCCACTACCATAGCATGTGCAAGTTCCCAGGCCAGGGATTGAACCTGTGCCACAGCCTCAACCCAAACTGCTGCATTGACAATGCCGGATCCTTACCCTGCTGCGCCACGGGAGCCCTCCTTCCTTTCATTCTTAATGCCTGATTGGCCTCCTTTGTGCACCTGGTTTGTTCATTTCTGAAAGCAGGCGTCACTCTTCTGGCTCTAAGACTGTCACTCTGGTACATCTTAGCCCTCTTCCAGTATCAAGCAGAAAGGATTTAATTCCGTTAATGAGACTCAGTTCACCAGGAGAGGATTTAAGAAACCACATTGTTAACCGTTTGAAGGATCATTGATGTGAAAGTATCCTAATTTCTTTCTAAGAACTACGTGCAGGGAGAGATGCCAGGGTGAGCAATTGTTAAATAAGAAGGCTTTTGGAAGGCGTTTCCTTTATAGGTTTGCGTGGAGCAGTCTTGCCATCCCTGAGACTCACTTCTGTGGCTCTGCGCTGGCCAGGGTCTGAGTTCATCCCCACCCCCACAGAACTTCCTAAGGTTTCCACTGCATTCATTCCTGCCTCTGGCTAGGATGCATGGATGGAGGTGTACACGTGGTTTCACTTACCTGGACAACCTGCCCTTCAAAGGACGTGATTTCAGTGGGCTCGGAAGCGGTCTGTGTTGCCACCTTTGTTACCTAAGGTGACATGGTGTTGTCACCAAGGACTTGAAAGCCGTGGAAGCTCTGTTTTGCTCACGCTGTTTTTTGTTCTGTACAATCTTGGTCTTTTTGTTTTCGTCTGCTTTGTGTTCCTGGGGAGTAGTGATTCTGCTTGTCCTTCCCTATTTTATTTTGCACACGGGGGCCAGAGTGACCCGTGGAAACACAAATAATAACATCTCTTCTTTGTGGCTGCGTGCCAAGCCATTGGTGGACATTTTCTCATTTCATCATCATGCCCCCAACTGAGGTAGATATTCTCCTCCTCTTCTACCCGCTGCTTTATTTTCTAAAACTGGGTTTAGGAACTCGGTGTGTGTCTGGTCCAAGACCCGCACAGCCTGTCAGGTGGTGGAGCTGGGATTTAAATTCAGTCCTGACTCCAGGCCCATGCTCATCCTAACTCTAATACCAAGTTATGCCTCCTTGCCTGATACAGATGGTCGTCCTCCCCCAAGGAGTGACGGGACAGTCCTCTGAGGGCTTCTTGTTTGCCCCGCCCCCCCGACCCCCCACACTCACTTTTCCCTAAGAACGTTTTTGCTCTTCCGTTTTCAAATTTGCAGATTCCCTGTTCCTGGAAGTTTCTGCCCTGCTTTGGCAGCCTCATTCCTCACCCTTCAGGTGTCCGCACAGATGATACTGGTGTTATCTCCCTGCTGTGTGCTCTTCTCGCTTCCTGATTTTCTCTTCCACTAATGCTGTCACCCACCATTGTGTCAGTGGTTGTGGTCGAGTTAGGCCACTAAGAGCACCACTCAGTCTGTGGACGTTTGTGACTGCATAATTCTTGGTCGTGGGAGACCGCCCTATGCATTGTAGGGTGTTAGCACCCCTGGCCTCTACCCACTAGATGCCAGAAGCACACTCTCCCCAGGAGTCGTGACAACCAGGAAGATCTCCAGACATTGCCAAGTGCCCCCTAGGGTTGGTGAAATGCCACCCAGGTGAGACTCATTGCTCTAGAGAGTCCCCCCAGGCGGACTGGATTGTGGCTTTGGAGTTCATTGTGGTGTCAGTGCCTGGCACGGAGAAGGTGCTCCATATATTTACTGGAGGAAGGAACCAATGAGGTTGGCCAACTCAACACTTACTTATATTGTGGGAAGCAGAAGAATGGAAACTTTCCATAATGCTTCTAAATTTTGTCCCCAGAACTTCCAGGGTCTCCATTACTTCCTTAATCCTTTCAGCCATGCTGGAATGTTTCTCATTGCCCTTTGTTACAAAGGCCCAAAAAAGCCAGGTGGGTGTGGGGACAATTCCTCCATCATCAGCCAGCCTGAGTACAGATCTCTTTCTAAAATTCAAAATACAGATCACCTAGCCATGTGCCTACTGTCCTGCAACATTTGAGCAATGCTTTGGGGCTCTTCTCTCCACCTAAGCCTGTCTGATTCTCCACAGTCCAGGTTCCAGTCAAACAGCAGGCCAGGCTCATGCCCTTCACCTCTTCCCTTGACATCGGTTTGGTTTCTTCCTACCTCAAGAGCATTTGCAAACAGGACATCTTCCTATTTCATCCATGAAGAGGATCCATGGATGTTTCTGTTACTAAGGGCCCCTGAGACAACGTCTAGGAGCCCCTATCATTCCTGACCTCTGTTGGGACCTGGCCCAGGAAGTTTGCCTACTAGAAGGGTGTGTTGGTTACCCAAGGCTGCTGTAACAACACCAGCCTGTTGGCTCCAAGCGATAGCTATCACAGCTCTCGAGTCCAGAAGTCGAGAAGCCAGTGCGTGCTGTCTCCAGATGTTATGGAGTCTCTCCCAGCTTCCGGCGGCTGCCTACAGTCCTGGGTGTTCCCCGTCTTCCAGCAACACCACTCGACTCTCTGCCTCCACCCTCACATGTCTGTCTGTAACTGATTGTGTTTGGTCCTGCTGATGACGGTAGATAAGCCACTTCTCTCCATATCCTTAACTTAATCATTGCTTCCACCATATAAAATAACACAGGTTCTAAGATTAGGATGTGGACATATATTTTAGGGGGCTACCCATCAGCCCACGACAGAAGCATTTGCCAGTTTTGGGTCTGGGACAATTGCAGAGTGTTTTTGTTTTTTTTTTTAGGGCCACACCTGTGGCATGCATGTGGAAGTTTCTGGGCTAGGGGTCTAATCAGAGCCGCAACCTCAGACCTACGCCGCAGCCACAGCAACATCAGATCCAAGCCATATCTGTGAACTACAGTGCAGCTTGCAGCAAAGCTGGATCCTTAACCCATGAGCAAGGCCTGGGATCAAACCCGCGTCCCCACAACACTATGCCAGGTTCGTAACCCACTGAGCCGCAGTGGGAACTCCAGTCGCAGGGTCTTCTAACAGAATCTTCCAGGATGGACAGTTTTTGCACTGCTGGGGGTAGTTTTGGACGAGTCATGTGGAAAAGGATTAATATAATAGATGGTTTTCCATTCCAGATGGTCGAAGCTTCACTTTTTATTCTGACGATGTGGATGTATGTCAGATCAGATGGCCTTTTGTCTGGATCTAGGATTTGAAGGAAGGAAGCACCTGGGAGCCATGGAGTGAAGCTGAGTTTGGAGAATCCCCAGCTGACCTCCTCCACGCATGTCCTTGGGTAAATCCTTCAGCTCTCTTAGCCTCTGTTCCTTCAGCTCACACGTAGTGACAGTACGTCATTTTGTCAGTATGACAAGTGTCATTTTGTCAGATCCTTGTGAGGGCTAGAATGCAGAGTGCCTGCATGCATAAAATCACAGTGTTTATTGTTATCGTCAAGGCAGAAGACCAGTCATCATTATTTGCTTCCCTTATTTCTCTTTGGGATTCTGCTGGTTGGGATCTTGAAATTGTAGAGATCTCGATGTGGGAGACACATCCTCACTGTCGAGTCAAGGGACCCTGGGCCTGGGGTGCCGTGACTCACCCAGACATTCACCTCACCCAGAACAGAACATGACCCCATGATCATTTCTTCTACCTTCTGGGCAGCTCTGGCCGGCATGCGTTTTGTGGAATGGAAATGTGTTTTTAATTGAAGCCCTTTGGAAAGCCACTAAGGAATAGCCTAGAAATCTCTTATGCCTCAAGGCAAGTGCCAGAACCCAGAGCAGGGATTCGCTCTTAAACAAGGCCAGAGCTTTGGTTTTCTAGAGGATTCCCACCTGGGATTGACTTCCGGTTGGCTTCTTCCTCTCCCATTGCAGATCTGGTCCGGCACTGCCAGACGTGTGGCCATGGCACCGGCCTGCATAAATCCTGAGGTATATCTGATGGGCAATGCTAGTAAATTCTGGCTCTGCAGTGTGGGGTTTTTTTCTTTTTTTTAAGCTGACATTATTTATTTATTTATTTATTTAGGGCCGCACCTGTGGCATATGGAAGTTCCCAGGCTAGGGGTCGAATCGGAGCTGTAGCCTCTGGCCTATGCCATCGCCACAGCACTGCCAGATCTGAGCCTCATCTATGACCTGCACCACAGCTCATGGCAACACCAGATCCTTAACCTACTGAGCGAGGCCAGGCATTGAACCCACATCCTCATGGATACTAGTCAGATTTGTTTCTGCTGATCCATGACAGGAACTCCTAAAGCTGGCATTTTGTGAGTGCACTTGATGGGAGCTGTGAGTAAGCACATTGATTCTTTGATTCATTCATTCATTCCTTCACTATTTCTTTAGCACCTGTTTGCACCAGGTACAGTTCCAGGCACTGGCACATAGCTCTGGGTGAAGTCATCTTGATCTCTGTTTTTTCCCTCTGAGCTCAGCCTTGTGTCACCTTACAAGTCTTTAAGGAAAAGGCCACCAACATTCCTGATGCCTGGACAAGCCGCTTGCCTGGAAAGTGACTTTATACGAGGATAATGAACAGCAGATGTGCCAAAAACCCTACCTGTGGAGTTCCCTTGTGGCTCAGCAGATTAAGGATCTGGTATTGTCACTTCAGTGGTTTTGGTGACTGCATGGCGCAGGTTCAATCCCTGCCCCAGGAACTTCCGCATGCTGCAAGTGCAGCCCTCCTCCTGCCCGCGAAAAAAACCCCTGCAACTTTACCCGTGTTTCTCATTTAATCCTCATGGGAATAGACATTGCTTTTACGTTCATTTTACACCTGTAGAAAGTGAGGCTTAGCAAGGATAAGAGGCTTTCTCAAAGCCACATATCTGGGAAGGAGTGAGCCTAGGATTTAAACACAGGCAGCCTGACTCAGGAACCTGCACAGGTAAATATCATGGTACTCTCCTCCTCATGAAGACTCTCTGAGTAGCTGTCGAGAGATGGAAGGCGGAGCTAATTTGATCCATGGCCTTGGGAGAGGCTTTTGCAATGAGATCACAGATGTCTGTGTGCAGAAGTTTTACTTTCTCATGCTGGTTTCTGTGTGTGCAGTGATAATCAAGGCAGTTGATAATTATATGGATTGAGCTATTTTGAATTCAGTGCTAGAAGTTGTAGAATTCTAAGACTGGAATTATAAGTGTATGTTTGTTTGTTTGTTTTTGTCTTTTTTTTTAGGGCCACACCCGTGGCATATGGAGGTTCCCAGGCTAGGGGTCTAATCGGAGCTGTAGCTGCCGGCCTACACCATAGCCACAGCAACGCAGGATCCAAGCCGTGTCTGTGACCTACACCACAGCTCACTGCAATGCTGGATCCTTAACCCACTGAGCGAGTCCAGGGATCGAACCGCAACCTCATGGTTCCTAGTCAGATTTGTTTCCGCTGCACCACGACGGGAACTCCAGAAGTGTATGTTTTATAATATTGTATAGATTAGATGCATTTCTCAGATTGTGGGTTGCAACCAATTGATGGGTCAGGAAGTTAAATTAGTGGACCAAGGACAGCATTTTAAAAAACATAAAGTGAAATGAAATGGAAAATAGAATCTATAGCTTTGTCCTTTATTATATTTCGGGTCAAACAAGGTCTAGGCAGACTAGGCTAGACTACGCTGCAATGACAAACAGACCCTAAAATGCCAATAACTTAACACAGTAAAGGTTTAACTTCACAGCAGTTTCAGTCTCTGAGCCCTGTGGATGAGAGGAGGATGCAAAATCACCAGGACGTTTTATAGACATGCAAGTAAAGAGAATCTTTTCTGCCCATAGTCCACAGAATAGAACTCAGTTACGAGGCCAACCTAACTACAAAGGAGGTTAAGAAAAGTGGACAAGCACACAGATGAGGATAAGCACCGGTAATTGAACTCACATCTTCCTTCCTGTCCCTATTTTCCTTTTCTTTCTTTTTTTGTCTTTTTAGGGCTGCACCTTTGGCATATGGAAGTTCCCAGGCTAGGGTAAAATTGGAGCTGCAGCTGCCAGCCTACACCACAGCCACGGCAATGCAGGATCCAAGCCGCATCTGCGACCTGTACCACAGCTCATGGCAATGCCAGATCCTTAACCCACTGAGAGAGGCCAGGGATTGGACCTGTGTCCTCATGGATACTAGTTGGGTTCATTGCCACTGAGCCACAATGGGAACTCCCACATATGAATTCTAATAGATTAGCTATAGCTTCTTTAGATGATTCTACTCACACAATTATATTATCTGCAAATACCGGTAATGTTATTTCTTCCCTTCCAATTTTTATGCTCCCTCTTCTAGTGTCCCCACCACCACCACCGCCCCCTGCCTGCTGACAAGAGCCTCTAACAGAATGTTGAATAGGAGTGGTGCTATTGGACTTCCTTGTTTTTTTAATGAACTCAGAAAAACATCCACTATTTCACCATTAAGTACTTATAATGTCAGCTGTTTTTGCACTGCCCATGTATTTTGTAGATGTATGTTATCAAAACAAGAAAATTCTTTTTTAGTCTTACTTTATTGACAGCGTTTATTACAAACTCAATTAAACAGTGAAAAGACAAGCCACAGTTAGGAGATAATATTTGTAACACATTTATTTGATGAACACATTTATTGATGATATCCACAAGGATAAAAAAATTCCTAAAATTCAAAGATAGCTTAATCCATCGAAAATGGGCAAAACCCAAAAGCAAACCAAACCAAAATGTGACTAGGTAATTCACAAAAAAGGGATATCCCAGTAGCATATGCTTATCTTTAGTAGATGATCATAACATCTTCATTCACCACGGCCCCAACCTGGACACATCCTGTCCATCAAGAGTAGAATGGATAAATCCATTGTGGTTTTCATACAGTAGATGGGTAGTTTTCATCCACGGCCCTCAAGATTCCACTGGACTTTTCTCATAGATGATACATGCTCCCTTCCACTGAAATGCTTAGGTGATTTTAGGTAGGTGAGGGACAAACCCTCTCGGTTGTTTGTCTTGTATGGAGCAGGTAATAAAAGCTCTGATTACCACGTGGTCTATAGCCTCAGGCCTGAGGAGCGTGTTATCACAGCTAAAAGTCATGAAACAGGCCTTTTGAAAAAACTTTAATGCCCCCTATTCACTTGGTTTATGGAATTATGAAGAATTCAGGTTAAGCAAGCTTCCTCTGGATTCTAAAGGCAGTGGGGGCTGCTACTTGGAACAAGCTATGCACTGCCCACCTACCTCCCCCACGTTCCTGTTGGTTTTATGAACCCAAGTGTGGAAGGAAATTTACAGTGAAAAATGTGGGTGGAGTGGGGCTACTGGGAATGGCCTCTAAGGATAAATAATATATTAAAGTATTAAATTCCTATTAATAACTTTTCAGATAATACCCTGCTAGAAACCACTCTGGCGTCTGTATTTGCTTTTCGGGGTGCAAAGTTCGAGGAGGAGGGTGGAAAGGGGGCTTGCTATGAAATTAGAGCCTACCCACGGTGTCAGAGTGTGGAGAGGGCTCCTGTTTCACGCCTTTCCACCCTCACCCAGGGCATCAAAATTCCCACAAGGAAGAAAGTGTGGAGACATCTAAGTTCTATCCTTCCGGGTGGGAATTCCAGAAGGGTTTTGTAAGGCAAGAGCAGCTGCTCTAAAAGAATCAGACTGCCTGTCTCCAAGAGCTGGAAAGAAGGACCAGAGGAAACTGTAGCCCAGAGAAGGGGCCCCAAGTCTGTTCTGCCCGAAGCTACGCAGCTGGGTGCTGGCAGGTTCTAGGCTGGACGGCACAATTCCTTGCAGTCTCGACCAGAGATCTTTCCAATAACTACTTCTGCCCTGAATCCTCCACTGGCCGGCTTTGATCATGGGATATTCGCATCCCATCGCCAGCTCTGCCACTTGTTCCCAGTCTTGGGTCCAGATTTGAGGACTCCAACGTGATGGAGGACTGGAGTGCGCATCTCGCAGGAATACGGAAGCCGCCCGTTAGCAGGTGCTTCTGCCGTGCCAGATGCCCAGGAGCCTAGTGCAGTGCCTGGCACGGCACGCATTATTTTATTTCTTCACCCAAATACTATGATGGAAGTCTTCCTATTTCCATTGTCATGGGAAGGAGTTAAGTAACACATTCAGCATCAGTCAGCTGTAAAGTGGCAGAGCTGGGGTTTAAACGATCCAATTCTCTTCAATGACCCTGCAAATAAGAATCTTAAAGAGACACTGAGCCCCAATATTTTTCTGAGGTTTAAGAAAAGCTGTTAGGACCAGGTTGGACTGGGGCATCTGTCCACTTGGTAGAAATGGGGCTGCCGTGTCGGGAAACTTCTGTCCTGTAACTGCCACGCCCTAGACTTTGAGTGGCGCGGCGTGAGAGGGCACCAAGTGGCTCTGACTCGGGGCTAAGACGGCGTGGATGCTTCTCCTCCCCCTGGTTCCAGGAGCCCGTGACCTCACCTGGTATCAGCAGCTGTGGTGAGAGTGGGTGAGTCCCATCCACCCCTGCATGCTACCCCCAGACGGTTGATTCCGGAGGCCAAGTGGGTCCAGGGTGAATGTCTATAATTACCAAGGCCCGATATTTGGAGGCTCCTGAATGAGACTAGCTGAGGTGATACTGGGAAATCTCTTGGGTGCCTCAAGGCTGGTTGTTGGGCATCAGAGGAGGAGGGCTCCACCTTGGAAGCAGACAGCCTGGCCTCTGCAGACAGTCTCTGTTTTTCCCAGGAAGGGGCTGGGCCACCAAGCCGCATCCTCCCGCCTGGCCAACCCTCCACACACACCCTCCCTCCACCTTATATAATGGCACATTATACAATATTGCAAAGCAGGTGGTATTTTTAAAGACAGCAAGTGAGCATTTTTTTGGCCTAAATTTGGGAATGAAACAGATGGATTTTTAAGACTCTGGGCTTTTCCTATGAATAGTAACCCTTGTTCTCCTCTGCTTTTAAACACCAGTTTCAAGACCACCTCTAGCAACCAATCAGCACACTATTTAATTATAACAAAATTCTTAGCTCTGTCTGCTGCTGCTCGGACAAGTGGGGGGCACTGGATCAATTTCTGGAGCCAGGCAGACTTGCCAACAACAATTTTCTTTTTCCCAGAGGGCCTCGGAGGCCGGCAGCAGGTTCCAAGCCCTTCCTCTCCTGCCGGCTCGGCGTGGGCTCCCTGACAGCAAGTTTGAAAAGGGTTACAGAGAGGCAGATAAATACTGGGCTTGTTGCAGCCTCCCTTACAGCGCCGACCCCCGCGCCAGTGAGCTCATGCCCGCCTCATTACGCCTGGTGCCAGATTTTTTCCATTAACAGGTAATTGAGTAGAAACTAAAATAAGCGAAGTTTGTTTCATCCCTTGGATTTTCTTGCCGGGGTTTGAAAGAAAAACACTTTAGCTTCGTTAGTGGAGTGTCCTTGAAAACGTATTTCTGTTTTCCAAGTGATTTGTCGCTTGCTAGGTGTAATGAGCCCGTTCCCCCCCCCCCCAACCGGCCTCTCCCTTCTTGTTTTTATTCTTTAAGGGCCATAATATTCAGAGAAGAGGAGCTGGTTTCCTGCCCCCTGTGCCGGCTGTCTGACCACCTGTTTTAAGAGTGGATGGTGAAGTATCTCCCATTCGCGCAGACAGTGGCTTTTTCTCGCTACTCTCTCTAGCGCCCATGCGCGCACACATGCGCAGGCACGTACACACGCACGCACACGCACGCACGCACACGCACACCGACGCACACGCACACCTGGAAGATCAACCCTGGAAGAAGCCTGTTGATCTCACAGCCTCAGTCTACAACCCGCAGAGCCCTGTTCGCGGCCCCTCCCAGTCGGTCAGCCCTGCTCTCTTCGCTGCACCTGCGCACGTGCTCCAGGTGGATGGCGTCCCACGCGGCCGAAGGGCAGGAAGCAAACGGAGGTTTGGTCTCATTTTTCTCTCTTTGGGGATTTCTTTTTGCGCGCCCAGTTCAGGTTCTAGTTTCACAGTTTGCTGTTCCAGGCACAGGTGTTGTGTGTGAGCCCTGAGGTCTCCAAGGCTTCCTGTCTCCCATCTCGCTGGACTGCTATCTCAGCGGGTCTGTTTTCATCTTCGTGAAGGTTCCTCACTACCCAGCCCCAAGTTCTCCATTAGGGCTGGAACTTCAAATGGGTGTCTGTGTGTATGTGGTGCCTTAGAGAAGGGAGCACGGCCTCCATACTTAAGAGTTTTCATTTTACCTGGAGCGCTGGAGAATCATGGCTTTATTTCCATCACGACCCCCTTTGAAATTTTGGTAAGTGCTCATGACTGTCATCCCCAAGAAAAGGTGGGTGCTTTCCCACAAACAGCAGGCTGCATGTATTTTCAGTAGTTTCAGAGCCTCCCTGGGCTTCAGGATAGGAGTCCCTACAACAGACAAGCAGGGCCAATGAATCAGTGTCATTAAAGCTAATTTTGTTCTTAGAGTGGTTCACCCCTCCGCACACCTGACATACCATAGCCCTCTTTGTGAAGGGAAGACATCTCCGGCAATTTTCGACTTTGGGTGAACAAATTCAGGTCAGGTGCTTGCTGTGTTCATCAGGTGTTCTGCCAGTAATAATAATAACTATAGCTAACACTTTTACATCCCCCCACTCTGTGCCAGGGCGGGGTGTCTCCCTAATAGAGATGGTGTAGATTAAGTCCCTGCCCACTCAGAGCTAACATTCCAGGGGAGGATGGGAGACAGACAATAACAAGTCAACAAAAGGGAAATAAACCTGGTGACATGCTGAGTAATAGCCTCCAAGCCTTAAGGAAGGCCCTTCAGGGAGGAGCTGTGTCATCTGAGGCGTGAACATTGAGAAGGAGTTTTTCTAGGTCTGTTTCCCTCTCGGTGCCCCACTCATTGCATCGCCACAGCCTCCCCAAGCTCTTCGAGCAGCTCCGTTTCACAGATGAGCACGCTGAGGCCTGGAGTGGCCTCCCTGGGCCATGGGAGTGAGGGAACCAGAACTGGAGTCGGATTACCAAGCCTGTGTTCTTCCTTTAAAAAAAAAGCTTTATTGAATTGTAATTTAAATACCAGAAAACTCATTTGTTTCAAGTATACAGTTCAGTGACTTTGAGGAAATTTACAGAGTTGTGCAACCATCACCACAATTCAATTTTAGAACATTCTCATCACCCCAGAAAGGTCTCTCTTGCTCATTTGCAGTCATTCCCTGTTCGCATGCCCAGCCTCAGGCAACCACTAAGCTACTTTCTCTGGGTAGGTTTGCTTTTTCTTCACATTTCCTATACATGGAATCATATATTATCTGGTCTTCTGTGTCTGGCTTCTTTCATTTAGCACAGTACTTCTCGGTCTTCTTTCGTTATCATCCATACCTTCTCCAAGGGGAAAATTATATTTAATTAAAATTCTCCCCGGAGACAGGTAATTAAGTACTAAGGAATATGATTTTGTCAGGTAGTGTTGAGCTTTGGAAAGCTGAAAACTGTTGTAATAGTTGAGAAGTTTTTGCCCCCAAATCTCCCCCTTAGGGCTTATATCATCCTGCAGAAAATGTAAGATTTAGATTTAGCCTTGTTGAGGTCCATCCATGCTGTAGTATCAGTAGTGCTTTCCTCTTGATTGGTGTATAGTATTCCATTGTATGGATCTATTGCGTTTTGTTTATTCATTCACCAGTTAATGGGATTTGAGTTTGTTTCTACTTTTTTTTTTTTTTTTTTTTGCTTTTTAGGGTCACACCCGCAGTATATGGATGTTCCCAGGCTAGGGGTCTAATCGGAACCATAGCTGCTGGCCTACACCACAGCCACAGCAACTCGGGATCTAAGCCACATCTGCTACCTACACCACAGCTCACGGCAATGCTGGATCCTTAACCCACTGAGCGGGGCCAGGGATTGAACCCACAACCTCATGGATACAAGTCAGGTTTGTTAACCACTGAGCCATAATGGGAACTCCTGTTTCTGCCTCTTGACTGTCAAAGTCCTCGCCCTTAAACACCATGCTGAATCCCTCAGCCTGCTCCCCATTTGGAGGAGAGTCCTTGGCCATCTCCGTGCTGCTTTGGGAGGATGAAATCACCCTCAGTATCTCAGTTTCCCTATCTGTGGCCCGGAGGCAATAATCCTTGGGTCCTCAGGTTGTCATGGCAACCGTCTACTGCCCAGTGCCTAGTAAATAGCGGTGGCTCGGTGTATGTCAGTGGCCCTGTCCATCCCCCTCATCCTTTCCATAGGGGAAGGTGACCCCTTTGAAATCTCCCCTTCTGCGTCCCTTCCAGTTCCACCTTCAGTCCGTATCGCCACAGATTATATAATGTCTGACATTACTGTTTTCTCCTTTTTCTCTGGTATTATTCAGGTCAAACTCCATGTTGTTCCTTAATAGGAATCTCAACTATTTCTCTCCTCCTGGCACTTGTCTTCTGGTCTCAGCGGTTGACACATTTCCAGGGACCGACTGATTTCATCTGCTTCTAAGAAACCAGGCCTCCTGCAGGGGGTTGCGGGGAGGGGAGAGCATGTGGGTGCCACAGTAAAATGAGCACTGGACTACGAGTCCAGAGGCCCGGCCTTGGACCATCTGGGCTGAGTGGCCCAGTTCCAACCCCAGAGGCATTTGTATTAACTTTTGCTCCTGTAAAAGGTACCCTCATTACACAGGCTGGCCTCACAGAATCATAAAAAGCAAATAAGAAATTGGTTTTGAAAGCACCCTGGAGATGGTGAGGCCATTGAGTAGAGAAAGACTCTGAAATATCCCCGTCGTTGTGTGTGTGTCTGGGGGGGGGGGGTGTGTCTCCCCAGGGATGCTCTCCTGTCTGGGGACAGGCGGTGAGGTGCACCCACAGTGTCCAGGGTCTCAGGCTCCTGCTGCTGCCCCTTAAGCCAGGAAACAGTTCCACTTGGGTGGTGGGCCCAGTGTGTTGGGGGAGGAGGGATAGTCTGCAGCTCTTCTGGTTGAGCCCCTGCCTGCAGAAAGCTGGCTGGGTTTGTGACCTTCGGGCCAAAAAGGATGCTTCCCGGAAACCAGCTGAGCAGAGGGGTTAAGAGGGAGAACTCTGGAGTCAGCCAGCCTGGGTGTGAATCTCAGCGGGCTGGCTTCCTGGCTGAGTCTGTTGGCCAAGTTGAGGAACTTCTCTAAGCCTTGTTTCCTCAGCTGTAAAATGGAACTAAGACACTGCCTACTTCCGGGAGGCGAAGATGAGACGAAAGTGCTTGGGCCACCGTTTGACACTTGGGGTCTGTTTCAGGAACACTGGTTATTGTTGCTGCTGCCTTGTGCTCTCTGGGGCAGGAGAGGGAAGGACCCTGAACAAGGGCCATCTTCTGGGAGGGAGAAGATGGTTGCCTGCCTGACATGTTTTTGGAAGGCCACCAGACTCAAATTTTCAGAGTGCCCCAAGGTCTGGGACTGCCGATGGAATCGTTCAGTGAGGCTCTGAAGGCCATTCAGCCTCCCCAGACCCCTCCCCACATGCAGACATCCCACAGGAGGGCTGACAGCTTCAGCCTTCTCAGCCGAGGCTGAGAGAGTCACAGGTGGGCTCAAAGGAAGGTGATATCCCCAGAGTTAGGAACTTGGCCGTCTGGCCTCTGTGCCTGAGCCTAACATGAGGATCCACTTTGGAGCCTCAAATTATCCTGATTAAAGGCAGACATTGGAAAAGATTGTTCACAAGAGTTCTTAGAATTAGAAGGGATTTTCCTAATGCAATATATATATATATATATATATATATATATATTTTTTTTTTTTAGAGTGAGAGACACAAAAAGAGGGGCTGAATGAATGAATGCATGAATATGGGGTGAAGAAACTCAGAAGCACTCATACTTTCATACGTTTGTCTTCAAAGCAACACGCTGTCTCATTTCTTCTCCCTCTTATTTCAGAAGGAAAATGACTGGGTCAGTGTTTAACAACTAGAGCTTCAGAGGGAAGAAACCCTGATTTGTAGCATTTGCAAATGCCTGTGGTGTAAATACTCTGCCATTGCCAATTTCAGCCTCTCCATGTGACATCGTTGTGTGAGGAGTTAGATGCTCATAATCATTCATGTTCTATATCCCCACCATATAGTGTAATAGATATATACCACCACAAGAACACAGGTAGTGGTCAGATAAATGATACTTTGAGTATTCATCACCTTTGATTTTAATATAACTTATCCTGCTGTGATAAGTTATCATACAGCTTCATAAAGGTTCATGTTTAAAAAACTGGCTCTTGGCACACATGTGACATGTGCAAGCTAAGGAGAGAAACCAACCCTTCTGACATCTTGACCTTGGACTTCCAGCCTCCAGAACTGTGAAAAAATACATTGCTTAAGTAGGAAAAAAAAAAAAACTGGCTTGCAAAATTACTGGAAATCAGCTCTCACAGCCAGTATGAGCTGGATCCAGCATACAGCTGGATCCAGCGTACTACTGTCTCTACCCCTGGGCCAATAGGAACCCCCTGGAAAGTTCTTCAGACCAGTTCTGAAGCTTCCCCCTGGCTAGTCTCTGAAGCATCCACAGTGCAGACGCAGCCAGAATGGCTGCCCTGTTGCCAGCCCTTAGAATTCTGAGCAAAATGGAAAGTAGCCAACTTACAAAAGCATCTTTCGCCAGGCACTGTCTCCTCCAAGGAAGCTGGGTTTGTCCTGTCTGAGCCTGAGCTGCTTTAGAAAGAGGGTTCAAAAGATACCCAATTTTCAGCCTCTTCGATACTTGAGAAAATTCTAGCAGCTCTCATGGAGGGAGGTTCCTGTGGAAGGGAAAGTACTCAGAGGTCCAGAGACACCGGAGTGGGGAATTCCACTCTCCTTCAGGGATGTCGAAGATGAGTTCCAGAGGCCAAGTCTATCCTCTTGACTTCCTGTCAAGGGGGTGGGGCGATGTGGGCACCCTCCTCCCCCACAGCAAGAAGCCAGGCGGGGTGGAGCCGCCTGCAGGCTTGGGGCCTCCTTGCTCCTGGGCCCTGTCCTGGGCCTGGCCGTAGAGGTGGCCAGCAGGGAGCAGTTCCTTTCAGAGGGCTCCCCCTCCTCACCCAGGACCCCCCTGGGCTTCAGCTGGCTCCAAGGGCACCGGTTGGAGCTTTATCTGGGAAGAAAGCCATCGGGGCTGAAAGAGCAGCCTCCACTTTCAGAAGGAGCCGCTCCGCTGCCCCAGCGCCTGCCTGGCTCCTGGCCCTGGGCCATTGTGGGAGCACAAAGCTGACACACACAACAATCCCACGACAATCTCCCCTCAGCCCTTTCTTCTTTATTATTGTTATTATTACCTTTCAAGCCCTCCAGCTTCTTGGGCTCGTTATCTCTAGTGAGGCCTTTGGCCAGAGTTCCCGGGGACCTCTCCCTCCTCTGCGCCTCGCCCTCGCAGGCCCGGCTTCACCGCTGTCTCTTTGACAAAATACATAAAACCGATACTGATCGGTTAACATACATGACATCTTTAAACTTTAATCCCTTTTCCCTCTCTCGACGCGGCAGGCCGGCCTCTGTAGAGGTGCCCGTCCATTGTTCCCCGTCAAAGCCTTCTTGAGTGGGTCTCCCACTGAGTCACTTTTGTGTGAGTCGAATCAAGATTATAGGTAGCGGAGAAGAAAAAGCCGAGAAGAGAAGGTTAGCCCCTCATTTTAGACTTTAAGAAAAATCTGCCAGCAGGGGCCAGTCGGAGTGGCTCACGCACATGAAAGACCAAGTCCAGGCTGGGTCGCCCGTGTCACAAGAGGAGTTTTTCAGGGAGAAGCACACAAAACACGCATTGTCGCGGTCGCACACAGAGACATAAATTTAGGAACATGTTCGCCCTTCGCCTGAACATAGTTAGCTCTGATAATGAGGAACAATGAGCCCGAATGAAACCTCCCGGACTGAGTTAGAGCTTGACACTTGCTCATTCTCCCACAAAAGTGGCTCCTCTCTTCTTCCTCCTCTTAGCTCCCTCCGGGGGCCAGATGACCCTCGGCCGCTCACTGCTGTCCTCCTGCACCCTTTGCTTGGTGGGACCGGGGAGAGGTCAGGTGTCCGACAGGAGGCCAGTGGACCTCCGTGGCTTGGCTGGCTCACCCACATCAGAGAACAGTCCTTGTTGGCATCCAGAGTCCCTTTGGGGAAAGCTCCATAGAGGGTACGACTTCGGTAGTGGACAGGCAATGGAGCAATTCTTGTTCTCCGGATGGCAGTGGGAAGTTGAGGTCGGGGTGCCCAGTTTCAGTCGTGGCTCTGCTGCTTTTAGTCGCGGGATCCCGCTCAGTGACTTTGTTTCTAAGTGCCTTGTTTCCCTGTCCTATTAGATGAGATAGTAGCACCTCAAGGCTTGAGAGCGGGGTTAGATGTCTGAAAATTGCATAGCACCTTGTAAATACCTAGTAAGGGTTGACTGTCATCATCATCGCTGGCAGAATAAATCAGTCCTTTGAGATGAAAGAAAGCAGGTGAATTAGAGCATGAAGTGCTAAAACGAGGTTCTCTGATTCTCATGTGATCTCCCCATTTCTTGTAGAGGTGGATGAAATTATCCATTTCTCATGGATAAGGAAGGAGTGAATGACACATTGAAGCCGACCCAGCAAATAGTGATAAATAAAGGAAGATGACCAGGTCCTCCAGTGATGGGAATGGAACTCTGTACCTTTCTTGAGCACATCGGAGTTAGTAACCTACGTAGTAAGACATGACAATATTTTCTGATAACTTAAAAACATTTTTAGGAGTTCCCATTGTGGCGCAGTGGAAATGAATCCAATTAGGAGCCATGAGGTTGCAGGTTTGATCCCTGGCCTCACTCAGTGGGATAAGGATCTGTCATTGCCATGAGCTGTGGTGTAGGTCGCAGACAGCTCGGATCCTGTGTTGCTGTGGCTGTGGTGTAGGCTGGCAACTGTAGCTCCGATTCGACCCCTAGCCTGGGAACTTCCGTATGCCACGAGTGCGGCCCTAAAAAGCAAAAAGAAAAAAAAAAGAAAAAAATTTAGCGAGAGGGGTTGAAAAAATGATTTGTAGATTACCCTTCAGTTCACTTAAAATAAAAGTTAGGTCCCCAGAACTTGCCATTCTGTAAATATCCTGGGGTGTCCAGGTCTTTTGATGACAGAGACTTGGATCAGATGATCTCCAGCTTAGTGGTTAAAAAGCTGAGTTTGTATCTCGACTGTGCCGCTTTCTGGCTGATTGCCTTTGGGTAAGTTTCCTGATCTCCTTGAATCTTTCACTTTTCACATTACAAAAAATCATGATTTAATTTGCATGTAGTAATATCCCATTTAGTGTGCAGTTGTGCGAATTTTGACAAACATACACGATGGTGGAACCACCACCACAATTAAGATACGCGGAGAACATTTCCGAAACCTTCCAAAAGTTAACCCAGTTCACCCATGTCTCTATATCCAGTCCTCTCCATCCACCCCCAGCCCCAGGCAACCCTGATCTGTTTTCTGTCCTAGTTTTTCCTTCATGAGAATGTCATATAAATGGAGTCATATAATATATAACCATTTGATTCCGGTTTTCTCTCACTTAGCGTAATACATCTGAGATCCATCCGTATTTTGCTTGTATTAATAGTGTGTTTTTTTTTTATTGCTGAGTAATATTCTGTGGTATTGAAGAACGAGTTTATTTGATCCATTCCTCTGTTGAAGGACATTTAGATTGCTTCCAGTTTTGGTGATTGTGACTAAAGCCGCTATAAACATTTACATAAAGTTTTCATTTCACTTGGTTAAATACCTCGGAGTGGGCTTGTTGGGTCATATGGTTTGTGTATGTTTAACATTATAGGAAACCGCCAAGTTGTTTTCCACGGTGGCTGTACTACTTTGCCTTCCCACCAGCGGCATGTGTGGGAGTCCCAGGCCCAGTCCCTCACCACAGCTTGATATTATCAATTTAAAAAATGTTAGCCATTCTACAAATCTGACTAGGAACCATGAGGTTGTGGGTTCGATCCCTGGCCTTGCTCAGTGGGTTAAGGATCCGGCGTTGCCGTGAGCTGTGGTGTAGGTTGCAGACGCGGCTCGGATCCCGTGTTGCTGTGGCTGTGGTGCAGGCCGATAGGTACAGCTCCTGTTAGACCCCCAGCCTGGGAACCTCCATATGCCGCAAGTGCGGCTCTAGAAAAGGCAAAAAGACAAGAAAAAAAAAATGTTAGCCATTCTAATAGGTGTGGAACTTCAGTTTCTGATCTGCAAGGTGGAGACCAGTGAGGCCTTCGTGGTATTCTTGGGCTTATTATTTGACATGGTCCATGTAAAGCACTTAGTCCAGTGCCTGGCAGGTAAAGGGCGGGGGGAGGCTGCTGAAAGTTGCATTATTTATTATTCTGTCCAACCCAAACATGGTTGCATGTAATGGATCTTGAACATTCAACTTCTTGAGGCCTCCTCTTCCCTGCGTGAGAACATTCATCTGTACTGGTCCAGGTTGCTGCAGGGCTCTGTGAAGAGACCACTCTGTGTCTCTCTCAAAACCGGGCTCTGTTTTGTCTCCCTGGCTCTCTGCAAAGGGACCAAGCAGCAGCTGCTGGCACCAGGCCAGGCGGGTCCCTGGGAGATCTGAGGCCAGGCTTTGGTGGGCAGCCCTCCTGCCACTGCCTGAGGCCTGGCGGTTTTTTTTGGCCGCCTCCCACCCCTGCTGCTGGCCATTCCTTGTCTGTTTGCCCTCCCAGCACTGAGTCCCCGGCTGGAGGCACAGGGCGCTACACACACAACTCCCTATTAAACGTGGATTACCGAAAAAAAAAAAAAAAAAAGGGCAAAATGGGTACATGAATCAGTCTCCGGGGGATCTGGCCTTGGAGGATCACCGAGGGGGACAGAATGTACAAATGCCCCTTTCAAAGCATGGCTAAACCCTGGGCCTAATCACAGTGGTCATCCTTGGAGGCCAGAGTGGGGTCGTTCATTGCCCTTCCTGACAGCAGCCCCACAGAGCAGCGTTCATGTGCCAGGGAGCCCGGAAATCCAGCAGCAGCCTGAGTTCCCAGGGCTTTAGGCAAGCTGGCAGCAGGCCTAGAGATATGACACAACAGACTTAAATAATCCAGACAGCGAACCTAAAGAAATAAGGGGCGGGCCCCAAACATCAAGAGGCCAGCCCAGGCTTTGGGCAGCATGCCTGAATAGTGCAAATGGTAAGCTTAAAGATAATAGCGGCAGGCCTGTAGATGTCTGGCCGTGGGCCTGAGGAAACCAGGCGGCAAGCTCAGAGGAGTCAAAGTGTCAGGAAGAAGGAAGACAGGTGAGAGGTCCGAAGCTCGGTTACCTGGCACTGCTCAGGGTGCTTTGGAAAAAATCCCCCTCTCTGGGCAAAAGCAAATATAGCCCCAGGGGTGCCTTCCTTTGGTGAGCAGAGCAGCCCTGTGGCTGGACACATCCTGGACAACAGCCCTGGGTCTAAGGTCCTTATGTTCTGATACCCATCTGGGTTTCTTTCCCAGTGGATTTCCGTGGCCCTCAGATGTGCCCCACCTCTGAGTGATGGTTTGATCAGCCCTCTGCATCCCTGGGACTGTCTTCGGGACCACAGCTCTACTGTCCCTTGAGGAGAAAGGCCCACCAAGAAGAGAGCCTGGCGCCATGCCAAAGCAAAGCCCAGACTTGGGGACCCCTGGGCAGGGGCAGATGGAGGCGGAGCCTGAAGTCACATGGCCATGGGAGGGGCCTGTCAGCCATGTCCAGCCTCCTTCGTCCAAGGAGGAGTGAGGAACCGTGGAGGGGCAAGGACCTGGCAAGGGCCACACAGTCATTCAGTGCCGGGATGCTGAAGGAGACCAGGAGGGACTGCACTGTGGCCTTGGTCAGTGGGGTGAGTGTGACACCATTGAGAACGACTGAGCTGAGTAGCCGGGAGGTGCCTTTCTAGGAGGACATGGAATGGATCTAGGAAGACTGGGGTTGGCAGGGAAGCACAATTACAAAAGAGAATTTGAACTTCCCCTTCTTTGGCTTCTGGACCCCGCACTGCCTTGGTTTTCCTCGCAGCTCCCTGGCTGTCTGTTCTGGTCTGGTTGTTGGCTGGTTCCTCCTCTTGTAGGCCTCCAGTGCCAGGGGCCTCAGAGCTCAGGCCTGAACTTTGTCCTCTCCCTATATGCTCTTTCTTTTCACGTAATCTCGTCAAGACCCATAGTGTTAAATGCCACCTAAAGCAGGTGATCCCAAATCTGGTCTCTCCCCAGAACTTCCGTCTCGTGCTCAACTGCTGAGTGACACTTCCCTCTAGGTATTTAATAGACATCTGAAAATGACCAGAGCCTGATGAATCTTGATCATCCATTCTAAGCCTCCTCCTCCAGTCTTCTCTCTTCCTCGCAGTAAAGGACACTGCCAACCATCCAGTTTCCCTGAGTCCCCTCTCTTCAGCTCACCCCTATATCCATTCTGTGAATACTTTGTATCCCACTTTCTGAACATGAAAAAGTCCAAACAATTCTACCTTCCAACATGGATCCATCTGCTTCGCTCCATTATCACTATGACCATAGTAGCACGGGCCAGCATTACCTCCTGTTTGGTCTAACACAATAGCATTTCTCTCTGATTTCTTCACCTCTGCTCTTGTCCACCCCTACAACCATTTCTGCAAGGTGGTCAGGCTAGTCTTTTTTTTTTTTTTCTTGCTTAATGAATTTTATTACAATTATAGGTGTACAAAAATCATCACAACTCAATTTGATAGCATTTCCGTCCCAAACCCTCAGTGCATCCCCCCAACCCCCAGATTGTCTTATGTGGAAACCAAAAGGTTTTCCAAAGTCTGTGAGTCATTGTCTGTTCTGCAAAGAGGTTCATTGTGTCTTTTTAGTTTCCACATGTAAGTGGTAGCATTGGATGTTTCTGTCTAATTGTCTGACTGGTTTCACTTCGCATGATAATTTCTAGGTCTGTCCATGTTGCTATAAATGTTATTTCATTCGTTTTAATGGCTGAGTAATATTCCATTGTGTGTATGTTCCACATCTTGCCTATCCACTCCTCTGTCGATGGGCATTTAGGTTGTTTCCATGACCTGGCTATTGCATAGAGTGCTGCAATGAACACTGGAGTACAAGTGTCTTTTCGAGTCATGGTTTCCTCTGGATAGATGTCCAGGAGTGGGATTGCTGGATCAAATGGTAATTCTATTTTGAGTTTTCTGAGGAATCTCCATACTGTTTTCCACAGTGGCTGCACCAATTTGCATTCCCACCAACAGTGTAATAGGGATCCTTTTTCTCCACACCCTCCCCAGCACTTATTGTTTGTAGACTTTTTGATGATGGCCATTCTGGCTGGTGTAAGGTGACACCTAATAGTGGTTTTGATTTTTATTTCTCTAATAAGGAGCGATGTTGAACATCTTTTCATGAGTTTATTTGCCATCTGCATGTCTTCTTTGGAGAATTGTCTGCCTAGATCCTCTGCCCGTTTTTTGACGGGTTGTTTGTTTCTTTGGTATTGAGCTGTAGGAGCTGTTCGTAAATTTTGGAGATTAATCCCTTGTCAGTCGATCCATTTGCAAATATTTTCTCCCATTCTGTGGGTTGTCTTTTCATTTTGTTAGGGTTTCCTTAGCTGTGCAGAAACTTTGAAGTTTAATTAAGTCCCATTTGTTTATTTCTCTTTGTATTGTCCTTACTCTGACAGATGGATCTGAGAAGATGTTGCTATCATTTATGTCAGAGAGTGTTTGGCCTATGTTTTCCTCTAAGAGTTTTATAGTATCTGGTCTTATATCAATGTCTTTAATCCATTTTGAGTTTATTTTTGTGCATGGTGTTAGGAAGTGTTCTAGTTTCATTTTTTTATATGTAGCTGTCCAGTTTTCCCAGCACCACTTATTGAAGAGGCTGTCTTTTGTCCAATGTATATTCTTGCCTCCTTTGTCATAGATTAGTTGACTGTAGATGTGTGGATTTAATTCTGGGCTTTCTATCCTGTTCCACTGATCTATATTTCTGTCTTTGTGCCAGTGCCATACGGTTTTGATGACTGTAGCTTTGCAGTATAGTCTGAAGTCAGGGAGCCTGATTCTTCCAGCTCCATTTTTCTTTTTCAGGATGTCTTTGGCTATTCTGGGTTTTTTGTGTTTCCAAACAAACTTTAAGCTATTTTGTTCTAGTTCTGTGAAAAAGGTCCTTGGTGATTTGATAGGGATTGCACTGAATCTGTAGATTGCCTTGGGTAGTATAGTCATTTTGATAATATTGACTCTTTCAATCCAAGAGCATGGTATGTCTTTCCATCTGTTCATGTCATCCTTGATTCCTTTCATCAGCGTTTTATAGTTTTCGGAGTACAGGTCTTTTGTCTCTTTAGGTAGGTTTATTCCTAAGAATTTGATTCTTTTTGATGCGATGGTAAACGGGATTCCTTCCCTAATTTCTCTTTCTGATCTTTCATTGTTAGTATATAGAAATGCAGTTGATTTCTGTGTATTAATTTTGTATCCTGCGACTTTGCCAAATTCATTGATGAGCTCTAACAGTTTCCTGGTAGAGTCTTTAAGATTCTGTAGGTATAGTATCATGTCATCTGCAAATAGTGATAGTTTGACTTTGTCCTTTTCAATTTGGATTCCTTTTATTTCTTTTACTTTTGTGATTGCTGTGGCTAGGGCTTCCGAAACTATGTTGAATAGTAGTGGCGAGAGTGGACATCCTTGTCTTGTTCCTGATCTCAGCGGGAATTCTTTCAGCTTTTCACCATTGAGAATGATGTAGGCTCTGGGTTTGTCATAGATGGCCTTTATTATGTTGAGATAGGTTCCCCCTATGCCCACTTTCTGAAGCGTTTTTATCAGAAATGGGTGTTGGATTTTGTCAAAGGCTTTTTCTGCATCTATGGAGAGGATCATATGGTTTTTATTCTTCAGTTTGTTGACGTGGTATATCACACTAATTGACTTGCGGATATTGAAGAATCTTGCATCCCTGGGATAAATCCCACTTGATCGTGGTGTACAATCCTTTTAATGTATTGTTGGATTCGGTTGGCTGGTATTTTGTTGAGGATTTTTGCATCTATGTTCATCAGTGAGATTGGCCTCTAATTTTCTTTTTTTGTGGTATCTTTGTCTGGTTTTGATATCAGGGTGATGGATGCCTCATAGAATGAGTTTGGGAGTGTCCCTTCCTATGCAATTTTTTGGGAGAGTTTCAGAAGGATAGGTGTTAGTTCTTCTCTAAATGTTTGATAGAATTCACCTGTGAAGCCATCTGTTCCTGGACTTTTGTTTGTTGGAAGTTTTTTATTTTTTATATTTTTTTGTCTTTTTGCCTTTTTATGTAGAGCCGCACCTGCGGCATATGGAGGTTCCCAGGCTAGGGGTCTAACAGGAGCTGTAGCTGCCGGCCTTCGCCACAGCCACAGCAATGTGGGATCCGAGCCGCGTCTGCAACCTTCACCACAGCTCACGGCTATGCTGGATCCTTAACCCACTGAGCAAGACCAGGGATGGAACCCGCAACCTCATGGTTCTTAGTAGGAATCGTTAACCACTGAGCCACGAAGGGAACTCCATGTTGGAAGTTTTTTAATCACAGTTTCAATTTCTGAACTTGTGACTGGTCTATTCATATTTTGTATTTCATCTTGGTTTAGTCTTAGAAGATTGTACTTTTCTAAGAATTTGTCCATTTCTTCTAGGTTTTCCATTTTATTGCCATATAGTTGCATATAGTAGTCTCTTATGATCCTTTGTATTTCTGTGATGTCTGTTGTCATTTTTGATTAATATGTGCCTTGGGGTGTTCCTCCTTGGGTTTATTTTATATGGTACTCATTGCACTTCCTGGATTTGAGTGAGTGGTTCCTTTCCCATATTAGGGAAGTTTTCGGCTATTATCTTTTCAAATATTTCTTCTGTCTCCTTCTCTCTTCTCCCTCTGGCACCCCTATAATACGGATGTTGGTGCATTTAACATTATCCCAGAGTTCTCTGAGACTCTGCTCATTTCCTTTCAATCTTTTATCTCTTTTCTCTTCTGTGTTAGTGATTTCCACTAGTCTGTCCTCCACCTCATTGATTCGTTCTTCTGCCTCCTGTATTCTACTGTTGGCTGCTTCTAATGATTTTTTTATTTCAGTTATTGTATTTAGCATGTCTTCTTGTTTAATTTTTACATCTTGTATTTCTTTGCTCATTGTTTCCTGTAAATTATCAATCTTTGCCTCCAATCTATTTCCAATGTCTTGGGTCATCTTCAGCATCAACAGTCTAAAGTCTCTTTCTGGGAGGCTGATAATCTCCTCATCACTGAGCTGTTTTTCTGGGCTTTTCTCTTTCTCTCTTATCTGAGTTATAGTTTTCTGTCTTTTCATTTTTATAGGTTTTTGGTGTGGTGACCTTTTTGTAGACAATAGAGTTGTAGCCTCTCTTAGGTCTGGTGTTTGCCTCCCCTGTGGCTAAAGTTGGTATGGAGGGGGCTTGCTGTAGGCTTCCTGATGGGAGGGAGTGATGCCTGCTCATAGGTAGGTGGGGTTGATTCCTCCCCCTCTGATGGGTGGGGCTTTGTCTCTGGATGAGATCAGAGGCTGGCTGTGTGCCTGAGAGGTCTTATAGGCAGCCTGTTTACTGATGGGTGGGGCTGAGATCCCACCTGGATTATTGTTTGGGCTGGGGCTTCTCAGCGCTGATGGGAGGGACCAGATTTTCCCAAAAATGGCCACCTCCAGAGAAATGCAGGCTGATGAATATTCCTGAGAGCTTCACCTCCAATGCCCTTCCCTCACAATGAGCCCCAGTCACCCCTGTTTTCCCAGGAGATCCTCCAAGAATTGTAGTCGGGTTCCACCCGGATTCCTATGGAGAATGCTTTGCCCTGGGACCCAGTGCACATGAAAGTCTGTGTGCGCCTTTCAAGAATGGGGTCTCCTCTTTCCTCCGGTCGTGTGGAGCTCCTGCACACAAGCCTTGCTGGCCTTCAATGCCAGATGCTTTGGGGGCTCTTTCTCCCTGTGCCAGATCCCCAGGCGTGGGGATTTGACATGGGGCTCAGAACTCTCAGTCCTGTAGCTGAGTCTCTGTGATGCAGTTACTTTCCAGTCTGTGGGGCTTCCCACCTGGGAGGTATGGGGTTGCTTCTATTGTGTAATCGCCCCTCCTACCTCTTGATGTGTTCTTCTCTTTGTCTTCTGGAGCAGAATATCATTTTTGGAAGTTTACATTCCATTTGGTTGAAGGTTTCTCGGCATTTGGTTGTAGTTTTGCTGTTTATTGGGAGAGAAGTTGAGCTCCAGTCCTTCTATTCTGCCATCTTAATCCAATCACCCAGGCTGGTCTTTTAACAACATGAATTATACCTCTTCACTCCTAGCATAAAACTGTCCAATGAACTCGCCATTCCATTTGCCTAAGATAGAACCTCCTTATGATCTGCAAGGCCCTTACACAAACTCGCCCCTCCCTGCTTCCCAGCCTTATCCCAGACGTACTCCTCTTCACCCACTGCATGCCATCCCACCGACCTTCTGTCCTCACCTCCCATGTAAAGCTCTGGCAGCAGCTGTTCTTCTGGAATATACATCCTACTGACACTCCCAAGGGGCTCTTTGTTTGCGTGTTGCTTATCTTCTTTCAGTCTCATCTCTAGAAGAGAGACAGGAGGGAAACCTTCCCCATTTATCCAGTCTAAAATATTTACCAGGTCAAGCTCTGTCTCATTAACCTCTTTTGATTTTCTGTGTAGTACTCATTCTTATTATTCTCCTTGTCTGTTATTTCCTGCCCTTTCTATCTAGAATGCAAAGGCCCTGAGAACAGGAGACTTTGTCTTTTTCCCCACTGTATGCCTAGCACTTGACCATGTGCCCAGCTTGTTGAGGCCCTCAACAAACATTTATTGAATGAATGAATAATTGAAGGGAGGAATGAGTGGATGAATGAGCACTGGACTGGTAGATGGAGGTCTGGGCCCCATCCTTCTGCTGTATCCCCCAGAAATATTTACTGATTCATTCACTTGATGCATAACTTCTGAGGCTCTTCTCAAAGGGAAGCTGATGGATAAGAAGTGGTCCCTGCCTGAAAACTCAGAACCTAAGGAGAGACGGACAGTCGGAAACACAGGATGTTAAAAGAAACCAGTAGTGGGGCCCTTCTCCCAGCACAGAGGAGGTGGTATCTAGATTGAGGCCTGCAAGACAAGCAGAGCATAGCTGGTGCAAAGGTCCTGAGATAAGAGAGAGAGAAGGCCTAGTCTGTTTCAGGGATGGAGAGGAATTGTCGATGGTTGGACCCATGTAGCCCAAAGGAGGAAAGAAGGAAGAAAGAAGAGACTGGTGGGAGGAAGGTAGAAGGGAGGAGGTAAAGCGGGTGGAGAAAATTGGAACCTTATGTTCAGGAGCCTTCTGTTTGGAAACAGGAAAGAAGAGGTCCTGATTCTGTCCATGGCCTTCTCCTGTTCCACCCTCAGGCCTTGGCCACCTGGATAGTCCCCCTTTTGGTTCTTCCCTTTTCCTGATGACGTGATGATAGTAACAGAGAACATCCCTGAGTGGTCTCAGGCTCCTGTGATCCCCCACTCGGCAGACAGCCCTGTACAGTTAGTTCACGAGGCTCTGTGAACCTTCCAGCAACTTCCCTGTATAGGCAACTGAGACCCAGAGCCAGAGGGATTTGCTACTAGCTTCCAAGCTGGGGAAAGAAGTGGCTCTTTGGCCCTTGGCTGCAGTTCTTTAGCTGTACCACAACCTCTTCCCTCCTGAAATGTGTCTCCTTGCGCGGGCTCTTCACCTCCACCCAGGGAGTGTGCTCAACAAACTTTTAGGAGATCCTAAAAGCCTGACTCAGCCCCCACCAAGGGGCCTCCTGCCGTGTCTTCTCTACTCCAAAAGCTTTCTCCAAGCCATTGGTGCCACCCATGGCTCCAGGCCAAACTGACGGCATCTGTTCTGACTTAAAGTATTTATTTTGAGACTCAGGTGTAGTTGAGCTGCATGTTTCTTGGCAGAGCTGAGCTGGCAGTGGACTTGGCCTTTTGTGATGATGCCTGGCTCCCTGAGATGATGCCCGGGCTATCGAGGAGACCCAGCAGAGGGTCCTGCTTACACTGAGAAGATCTCAGTAGCCCTGGGTGAAGTAGCTGCTTTCCTTACTGAGCCCCTGGTGGAGGGCCTTACATCCATGAGGCACCATTGAGGGGTGTGAGATGAAGGGAACCATTTCTGGCTCTTTCTGAGTCACTGTGTATCCTTGGACAACTTTCTTTGTTTCTTTGGACCACAATGCTGCCTGCCTCATGGAGCATCTGAGAGTTGCTGAGAGATAATCTGTGAAGCTGGAGAAATGCAAAATGCTGGCCAATTGGAGTTACAATGAGGGATCAAGTGATGGGTGTGGTAGCCTGGGGGTTCCACAGCCCTTGCCCGAAGAGACAATGCCCCACTGAGAGCTGTGTCAGTGACAACACTGGGCAGCTGTCACTGCCCTCAGCAATAAGAACCACTCATGTGAGCCTTTAATACTAATAACAATCTTAAAGGCAAGTGTTGTTAGGGGCCATGGTGCCAGTCACTCCTTCACAGGCATTGTGTAATCTGCATAACCAGCCCCAGAGATCAGGATATAATTCTTGTGTTCCAGATAAAGAAATACAGTTTAGAGGATGTTAGGGATATAACCAGGTGTCTCTGATCCTCAAACCCGTGTCCATAACCATTAATTTAGAAAGAGAGTATGCCAGTCCTGACTGTACTTTATCGAACATAGAGGTGTTTGCCAGCCTAAGGATCCACTATGAATGGACAGATTGCAGAATGCCCTCGGGTCGGGAGAGTGAGAAAGAAGGAAGGACAGGTGAGTAGCAGGTACATCAGTGTTGGCTCAGTAGTGGGAATGGATCTGTGAACTGGGAGCAGCAGGTGGAGTTGAGAGAGTTGGAGTCCCTCCTTGGCCATGTGCTGTTGCCCAGCAACCAGCTTAATCAGGTTAAGAGCTTGCTTTCTTGGAGTCAGACACCTCTGCCTTCAAATCTAGGTTCTGTAACTAGATGACCTTGGGCAGCTTACCTAAACTGTCTATACCTCAAGTTCCTTCATTATAAAGTGAGGATGGGAGTTCCCTTTGTGACCCAGTGGTTAATGAACCTGACTAGGATTCATGAGAATGTGGGTTCGATCCCTGGCCTCGCTCAGTGTCTTAGGATCCGGTGTTGCCGTGAGCCATGGTGTAGGTCACAGATGTGGCTCGGATCCCATGTTACTGTGGCTGTAACTGTAGGCCGGCAGTTGTAGTTCCGATTCCACCCCCTAGCCTGGGAACTTCCATTTGCTGCAAGTGCCTCTCTAAATGAATGAATGAATGAATGAATGAACACAATAAGGATGACAATTCCTACCTTATCGATGACTCCTACTGTTGTAAGGCGTAAAATAAGTTACTGCATGTTCAAAGAAGATCAATGGGAGAAAGTAGTGCTTAACTTAAAATAACGCATCCCTAACACTGGTTGAATAGCCCCTGGCCCACCCCACCATTCTTGAAACACACACATATATGCCCACACAACCGATGTGAATCTGCCAGGCCAAAGCTGAAGATGATTCCTCCTCAGTTTCTCTGGGTCATGTGGTTTGCTTTCGGGGCAGTTCCTGCATCAGCCCTTCAACATGGTGGCACCATTGC
The DNA here is from genome assembly GCA_004024745.2 of Catagonus wagneri. Lineage (NCBI taxonomy): Eukaryota > Metazoa > Chordata > Mammalia > Artiodactyla > Tayassuidae > Catagonus > Catagonus wagneri. The sequence goes on along the minus strand of PVHT021183705.1, from coordinate 16,960,187 downwards.
ACTTTCCACATAGGTTAAGAAAACTGATTATGTATTTACTTACTGAAGGCAGCCTTTATTGTTTAGGGTGAGGATGGCAAAAACTAAGTTGAAGAGGGATTTGGGGAAAGACTTTCTATAAAGTCTACTTTGAGATAAGGACTCTCAAATAAGCAGTTTTGAGATTAAGGGTTGGAAATATGCTACTTGAAGAAGAGATAGGAGTCTTTGTGTAAGTAGGACTCAGAGCGTGGGCTGCTGACTTAAAGTACCTGGAGGGGTGAGGTGGTGAGGGGAGGGCTTGGGCCATTCTTGAGGCTTTGGGGGATGGAAGGGCCAGAGAAGAGAAGGTTTTCCTTTGTCAGAGCCATAGGATAGTGGAGTGAGTTACTCCACTTGGGGCTGGGCTCAGGGGACATTCCCTGTAGTTTTCTTTGGAAACACAACCTTTCTTTGGAATCCTTACAACTACCATTAATGTGAAAATGAAGACAGAGGAGGTTGCCATCCACTGTCTTGAGGGTTCCTTCTTCTGGACAAAGGCTATACCAAATGATCTTTCTTTTAAATAGAAATTTATCTGGGTTACTTTCCTGCTCCTTAAAAGATGCAAAATGTTGTTTGTGCAAGGGGAGTAATAAAAGAATTTGTGCTGGCAGACTTCATGGCTCAGAGGGACGGGCTACTGGCAGTGTTTGATCTCCAAGCATCTTCAAGGCAGGGACCTGGCAGCTGTCTTGTTCAGTACCTAGCAAATGGTGTTCAGTGCCTAGCACAGTGCCTGGTACATAGCAGATACCCAGTTCATATCCACTGAGTGAATGAAGATATGTTATTGTATTAACATTCTGTGGATATATACTATAGACTTTAAAAAGCAAATTTGGGAACAGCCTTTCTGAAGGACAGGTAGATAGCTGTAAATGAGAGTGGCTGTGTCCATGTACTCTCATCACCTAGGTATTGTTATAATTTTGAAAACTGTGCCAATTTGTTAGAGAATAGAATATATCTTGCTTTTGTATTTTTGTTTATTTTTAAAAATAGATTTCTTTTATTCCTAGTGAGTGTAATGTATTCTTTTTCTACCTGCTACCCATTGGTCCCATTCTACACAGAATAAATTTCATATTTCAAGAGAGCTATCATCTCCTTTTAAAAAAAGACAGTTATATCATTTTAAATGACGATCTTTTTTCCTGGCTAAACATTCTCATTATTTCAGTGTTGATCCTCACCTATTATGATAGTCCAGATCTTTCACTATCCTGATTATCAGCTTCTGGACTTGATTCAGTTTGTGCATGTCTTTCAGTTGAGTTTGGTGCTCAGCACTCAGTGTTAGTCCATGTGGATGTGCACACCGGAGAGGAGGACAATTACCCCTCTGTCTTAGAACTCTTTAGTGTGTATGTAGCATAAGAGTGCATTGACTTTACTTTGGGGAGCTTATTCGTTTTAAAATTAAACAAATATTTTGTTATAAAAGATTCAATTAATCAGAGTATATATAGCAATACATTAAATTTCTTGGCAACCTTTCTTATATTCCTAATCCTGCTCCCCAACTAGAAACTTTCTTCACTTATATGTATATAAACATATATCTACACTTGTTTTACATAGACACTTTTTTGTATCTCCCTGTCGTTCTGTTTGTTTTTCATTAAACAATAGTCCTTGGAATTTTTCATGTCTATAATATATATATTCACATTATATATATACACACACACACACACACACACACACACACATGTATACATACATACATACATACATACACACACACATATATGTATATGGCTACATAGTATTGCTCAGTGTGAATGTGCTATAATTTATCTATTCATCAACTTCCTATTTATTGACATCTAAGTTATTTTGTATTTTTACTATTACAAACCATGCTACAGTGAGTACTTCTGACACACATGCAAACATTTCCTTATCCTAGATTTCCAGAAGTGGCTATTTGGGCCAAAAATGTTTGTTTTAAAATGTTTGATAATTATTGTCAAATTGCCTTTCAAAAAGTTACCAATAATATATGGGAGTGGCCATTTAATTGCATTCTCATTGGCACAGGTGTAATCAGTGTTTAATTTTTATTGAACTCATTAGCCCAAATTGATACATTAATAATTTAATATTACTACTGAAACTTAGTAACTCTTAAAAATATTTTCACCTTTTATATTTCTGTTGTGTATTTTGCATTCATATTGAAGCATTTCTAATGATATTTCTCTCTCTCTCTCTCTCTTTTTTTTTTTTTTGTCTTTTTGCCTTATCTAGGGCTGCTCCCGCAGCATATGGAAGTTCCCAGGCTAGGGGTCTAACAGGAGCTGTAGCTGCCGGCCTTCACCACAGCCACAGCAACGCGGGATCCGAGCCGCGTCTGCAACCTAAACCATAGCTCACGGCAACGCCGGATCCTTAACTCACTGAGCAAGACCAGGGATTGAACCTGCAACCTCATGGTTCCTAGTCAGATTCGTTAACCACTGAGCCACGACGGGAACTCCTTTTTTGAATTGTTTTTAAAATCACATCCTTAAAATCTTCCAAATTCTTCCTTCCTCATTCTTTTCTCAGACCTGTTCCTCCGGAATCCTCTATGAGCCTAATTAATTTAAACTTACAGCTCTGTTGTGAAGATTTATGTACACCTATAATTGAAATAAAATCCATTAAGAAAAAAAACTAAAAACAACAACAACAACAACAAAAACCTTACAGCTCTGTAAGATTAAGGCATAGTGGTTACCGTGGAATTTTTATCTATTGACCTTTTTAGTTGGTTCCACTCTTGTGTGGATTCCATATTTTTCTCTTTATTAGCTTATTCTCTTGTATTGTTAGAGTTCAACTTCAAATAACTTATAAGAAGAAATGTTAAGAAGTGAAAAGTCCAAGTTCTTTGCTACCAAAAAAAAAAAAAAAATCCCAGTCCTTGTACGTCTGAAAATGTTTTTATTCCACCAGTCATCCTTCAATGACTGTTTGGCTGGGTATAAAAATATATGAATAAAATAATTTCAGAGATGTTTCTCCATCCTCTCCTGGTGTCTGGTGTGCTGATGAGAAGTATGGTGCCAGTCCAATTTTACTTCTTCTATAGGCAACCTTATTTAAAATATAACTTTCTCCCCTGTTCTTTATGTTTGATGGTCTGAAATTTTTCATTTTCCAATGTGTGATTTATTTTCCTATCCATTTTTCTTATAATCTGAAGACTTGTATATTTCAGCTTTGGAATATTCTCCTGTATTATTTCTTTGATGTTGTTTTGTCCGATTTTTCTCTATCTTTCAGGAGTTCTTTTTAGTATAATATTAAAAGTAGGCTTTTTTATTTGCCTTTTATCTTGTCTGTCATTTTTATAATGAAAAAATTCTGTTTTGGAATTCCCTGGTGGCTTGGCAGGTTAAGGGCCTGGCTTTGTCATTGCTGGGGCTCCAGTTACTGCTGTAGTTTGGGTTCAATCCCTTGTCTGACCTAGGCACTGCTATAGGCCAAGCACACAGCCAAGGAAAAAAAAAAAAAAGGAAAAAAATAAAAGAAATTCTCTGTCTTTTTGTTTTATTTTCTGTCATACATCTTCATTTTTAGCTGCCGGTCTTTATGTTTTCATTTTAACTGTAAGAATCATTTTTGATTTCCAAAAGCTCTGATTTTTTCTTTCCTCATATTTTTGTTTTATGAGTGCAGTGGCTTCTTGAAATACCACTTGTAGACTCTAGGGGTGAGAGCAGGGCCCTGATCTCTGGGCCACATCCTTATAGTCTTATAGCCCTTCTAACAATATTGTAAGCACTATAATATTTATTTATTTATTTATTTATTTATTTATTCATTTATTTTTTGCCTTTTGTCATTTTAAGGCCACACCCATGGCATGTGGAGGTTCCCAGGCTAGGGGTCTAACAGGAGCTGTAGCCACCAGCCTATGCCATAGCCACAGCAACGCAGGATCCGAGGCACATCTGTGACCTACACCACAGCTCACGGCAACGCTGGATTGTTAACCCACTGAGCAAGGCCAGGGACTGAACCCACAGCCTCGTGGTTCCTAGTCAGATTCGTTAACCACTGCGCCACGACGGGAACTCTGATATAATATTTTTTTAAATCTCACTCAGTTCAAACTTAAAAGTTATTTCTATTTTCCTAATTGAATATTGACAGATATAGATACCATTCAAAATACTAATAAAGTTTATCTATTATCTATCTATGTATCTATCATCTACCTAAATATCTGTATAAGTAATACTGGAATATCTAACAAAGGGTAGTGAGAAGTTTATGAAGAAAAAATGTTATTCAGAGATATTAAAAAAAGGTCTAAATAAGTGACGATATATCATTTTTTTGACTTGGTATTGTACAAATGGTATTTCTTCCCAAGTTGACCTATATGCTCAGTATAACTAAAATAAAAATCCCAACAGTGTTTGTTTGTTTGTTTTTTCCTGAGGAACTTGACAAGCTTGCTCTAAAATTTATATTAAAAAAGCAGAAGACCAAGACTAGCCTGAAGAAGAAAAATAAGGTGGGATAATTTCCTCTGTCATAATATTAACACTTTTTATAAAGCCATAATAATTAAGATAGTATTGATATAGAATTAGACAGATTGACCAAAGGACAACAGAGAGAGCCCAGAAACATACCCATGTATATGTGGACACTTCACATACAAAGATAACATTAAAGACTGAGAAATGATACTTAGCAACAAATAGTTCTAAGACTATCAGATATCATAATAGAAAAAAGAAATGGCATCTTTTATCAGAAGCTTTCAAGTACCACTTCTGGTCCCCTCATCTCTCTGCCTGGGCACTTAGGGCACTTGTTCTAGCTGTGGCAACTGTCTGCATGGCTTCTGACTATATATATATATGTATATATAGTATATGTTTTTATGGTAACATTTACATATATATACGTGTGTGTGTGTGTATAGTGTCCTGTTATTTTCAGCACTGTTTTCCTGATTTGGTATTGCTATCTCTCTTACAAATAGCATAGAAATAGATTTTCTTTTCTTCTTTTTTTAAAAGAAATTGCAGTCTGAGGTCCTTTGTTTCTTAGGTTATATATTCTGTGTACATTCAAAGCGATTTATTATTATATTTGGATTTATTTCTAATATTTGCTTTATATTTTTTATTTCCTACATTTTTCTCTTTTTTATTTTCCCTTTTTGTTGGATAGATCAGATTTTCCATTTCAGTTATTTTTTATTTGATGGGTTTGTAAATTGTTAACTCCATTTCTGTTTTTCTAGCTGTTACTCGTACTTTCACTGCAACATTTTATCATGAAAAATTTCAAATGCACAGAAAAACTGAAAGAATTTTACCATGAACATGTCTATGTTCACCACCAAGATTCTGTAAGTTTTTCCTGCATATGTTTTATCACACATCTATCCATTTATCTATCCATACCTTCACCTACCCACCAACCATCCATCAGTATGTCTAATTTTTTTTCATATTAACAATGAATTTTATTTCAGTTATAGGTGTACAAAGATCATAAGTCAGTACGATAGATTTTGTGTCCCAAACCCACAGTGCATCCCCCCACCCCCCAGATTGTCTTATTTTAAAAACCAAGGTTTTCCAAAATCTGTGAGTCATTGTCTGTTCTTCAGAGAAGTTCATGGTGTCTCTTTAGTTTCCACATGTAAGCGGTAGCATTGGGTGTTGCTGTCTAATTGTCTGACTGGTTCCACTTTGTATGATAATTTCTAGGTTCATCCATGTTGCTATAAATGTTATTCTGTTCCTTTTAATGGCTGAGTAATATTCCATTATGTGTATGTACCATATCTTCCCTATCCATTCCTCTGTTGATGGGCATTTAGGTTGTTTCCATGACCTGGCTTATTCCCTCTCTAGCTGCTTTAGATGTAAAGTTAAGTTGTTTATTTGAGCTTTTTCTTGTTTCCTGAGGTTGGCTTGTATTGCTATATACTTTCTTCTTAGTGCTGCTTTTGCTGAATCCCAGAGGTTTTGGAGTGTCGTGTCTTTGTTGTCATTTGCTTCTAGGTATTTTTTAATTTCCTCTTTGATTTCTTCAGTGATCCATTGGTTGTTTTCTTGTTTTTGTATCCATTCAGCTAGTCTATGTCTTTTGGTTGGGGCATTCAGTCCATTAACATTTAAGGTAATTACTGAT
>PVHT021183705.1:16935799-16946761 GCA_004024745.2 Catagonus wagneri | reverse complement strand
CCTTTCTCTCTCACCTTTTTTTTTTCTTCACTTGTTCTACCCAGTTATTTCAGGGGTTTCTTGCAGTTTTTGGAGGTTTAAATTGATCAGCATTCAGATGATGATTTGTCCAACTTGTTTTATATTTAGATGCGTTTTTTGATGTATTTGTGGGAGAGGGAGAGCGCAACCTCTTACTCCTCCGCCATCTTGCCGCCTCCCCCACCCCATACACTTTTAACGCACATATTTTATCTTTTTTTTTTTCTTGTTATGTCTGGAGTACATACGCAACACACACACACAGTTTGCTTTCACTCCCCTCTTTATTTCCTTATGTTGTCATGTGAATATCATTTGAGATTTTACCAAATATTAATTTTTATATGTTTCTTTATGTATCAAAGTTATCTGTATTTCACTATACATTAAGCAAGACTGTCATGATTTCCTCATCTACTTGTTTTGTTTTTTAAGTAATTCTTTCAGAAAATTGAGGTGTGGTAAACAAAGCTGATCATTTTTTGAGTGTCAGAAATACCTCTTTTGTTCTCTTACTTGAATGTAATTTGAGGGGATATAAGATTGTAGGTTAAAAAATTATTTTCTCAGGCATTTGAAGGTATTGATTTACTTTTTTTCTTTCAGTATGTTGTTAAGTCTGATTCTAATTTTAGTCTTATTCTTTTGTAGATAAACTGTTTTTCCTACCTGAAAGCTTTATAGGCTTTTTTCTTATACTCAGTTTGGTAAAGTTTTACGTGATATGTTTAAAGTCATCTTATTTTTCTAGGAACTTAGTGTGTCCCTTCAACATAAATGATCATCTCTACAAAATTTTTCTACTGAAATAATTTATTTTCTCTGCTCTATTAGCTGAATTCTTTCCATCTAGAAATCCTATTAGACGAAATTTGAAACAATTGAATCTTGACTCCACAGCTCAACTGTTTTTTTCTTTCTCATATTTTGTATTTGTTTTAATTTGTATTCCTCCCAAATGCCCCCTCACTGTTTTCTTCATTATTAAATTGCTCTTCAGCTATTTCATATTGTTTTCCAGCTTACTTAATAGTTATTTTTGTGTCCAAAATTTATTTTTCAAGATTTCTATTTGAATCTTTTTTGCAGACCTTTAATTATATAAATTCTAAAATCTTTTTCCATTGCCTGAATAAAGTATGCATTAGTGTTAGTTTTTATGCTTGAGATCAATACTTTTCAAATGTTTATTTATTCTTAATTGTATCTTTTCCTTTATGTTCAGCAGGCTATGTGTGTTTCAGATATGTCTTTTTTTTTTTTTTTTTTTTTTGCTTTTAAGGGCCACACTTGTGGCATATGGAGGATTGAGGATTCCAGGCTAGGGGTCGAATTGGAGCTGCAGTTGCCAGCCTATGCTACAGCCATAGCAATGCAGGATATGAGCCATGTCTGCAACCTACACCACAGCTCATGGCAATACCGAGTCCTTAACCCACTGAGCGAGGCCAGGGATAAAATACCCTCGTCCTCATGGATACTAGTCAGGTTCATTACTGCTGAGCCACAACGGGAACTCCTCAGGTATATTTTTTAAAAAGTGACTTGGGAGTGGGATTTGGGAGGCCATGCTAATAATGCCTTATCTTGGTTTTGAAATAAAGAAGCTGTACTGTAAAGTTGAATTATATCTTTGACATAAAACTTAAAAGATCTTACAGGTAGACACGTGAAACTCTACTATGCAAATGGAGTCTAGAAATTGTGTGTTTTGGAAAATATCTGGAAATAGATTTTTCCCCATCTTGGGAAAATGGCACAGAAATGAACTTCCCTGAGACTAGAAGAGGCCAAGATCAGGATGGACTTCCAAGAAGAACAGCTGTGGCTTTTGGTCAATGGTCTATCTTATTTAGGATCATAAAGTATTTTAATACCTCTTTTGTATATGATATTGAATTCACCAGTGCATCATGTGGCATAATTGGGAATAGCTGAGCATAGCTAGAAGGGACCTTAGAACCTGATTGTCTTTGGCTTCCTGCCCTAGCATCAGCTGTGTTTCTCAAGACCTAAGAAACAATGGAAATGAAGTGGGTGCCATCGCTGAACATGGCAAACTGTGGTCCTGCCTGAACCGCAATATTTCTCCTTGCCCAGTTTCCCGGGGCATACTTCTGGGCCTAATTTCTGTGCTCAAAGATTCTGCTGGGACTGCAGACCCTTAAGAATACAAAAAAGAACATAGGCAGTGTTAGGAGCGTGAAAAGCCATTCACCACATTGATGCTTCTCTTATAATACGGTCTTTCCCCCAGGATAGCATCTAATTGCTACTTGAACGAACTCACTGTCTTTACCTCAACAGCCTTACCCAGTAGGCCATAGCAAACATTTATTATTCTTTGAGTGACAAAGCTCTTCCCATCTGTCTCTTTGGAATTTGTTTTTTTTTTTGAACTTCCACTTCTGCCGCCACTCCTGTCATCGAGGCAGTATCAAAAGTAGTAACATGAATTGATATTATCCACTCTGCTAAAGATCTTGTGTACTTCAGTGATGGCCCCTTCAACGTCTTTTTTGAAGTTGGAGAAAGGGAGGGTTTTTTTTTTAACCTTTCAGTAACTTGTACAATTTTCTCAGGAAATCAGCATGAGAGAAAATATTTGCTAACATCTGACTTCCCTTTAACCAAACCTACCTGTTCTGGAAAAACTGCCAGAAAAACACATTTCCAGAAGCTTCTTTTTGGAGACAAAACGGTTGTCTTATTTCCTTGACTATTTCTTGATGTGCTCAGAGGAAAAGGAAGGAAAGTGTCAAGTGTTTATTTTTATGATTCAAAGAAGGAGCCAAGACAGGAGCAAGAGAGCCTTGAAAAAATAGCATTTCTACCTAATAGGGATGGTTACAATTTATATGGAGTAGCTGTAATAGTCCGGGCCTGTACTATGTTTCATACACTCACAGTAACCCCACAAGGTGGGTCTTGCTATCATTTTCCTTTTGCAGGTGAGGAATAGAGGCCACAAAATAGAGATATTAATAATGATGGTGGCTACCATTTATTGAGCATTCAAAACATACCAGACATCTGCCTCACTTGTTCAATGTAGGTCTCACCTAGTCCCTGCAACAACTCATATGGTAATACCTAATGTTACCAGGACTATCTAGCTCTGATACTCTGCTTTCCATTTTCCTATCTGAAGGCTTTAACAATTTTTCAGTCTTTGTGCATGGACTTCCTCATTGCCTGATACCCACTGACTTCCTAAATCCTCCACCTTTCTAGTGCATGGATAGGTGGAGCAAAATCTTTAATTTCCATTGTCCATTGTCTCACCTAAGTCAGAGGGGTTAGTCAAATATCAACTCCAAGCTTTAAGTTTAAAAAAAAATCCAAATGTCAATGATAATGGCTACATCGCTATCTCAGGGCAGAGCACATGATCCTTGCTGGCCAATTAGAGTCCTCCTCCCATCTCAGTGATAGGTTTGGGGATGGCCATGTGACCCAAAGGTAAGCAGAATCCTGTCAGAACTTCTCTGTAGGGCCACCCAGAGGATAATCCCTTTCCCTGGGGTTTTGTAAATTGGCTGATTATGGATACGGGGCAGGGGTTGCCATCCTCATTGTCACATGGGAGAAATCTCTGCAGATTAAAACCGACTCACAGAGGAACAGAGTTAAAAGATGGAGAAAGAAAGAAAGATTTAAGAGTATCTCTTAAGCTTTTTGTTCGAGCTATATCTAAAGGCAGTTCTGTCCCTGGACTTCCAATTTGTAACAACAAATAAATATTTCTTCTTATTGAAGCTCATTTGAGTAGCCTTTCTGCTGCTTGCAATCAGTGGTATGCTAGGAGAAAGAAAAAAAAAAAGAACAAGAGAGAAGAAGGAAGGAAGTGGGAGGGAGGAGCCTTGATTTTTTGTGTTTGCCAATTACCGTGGTGTAAACCCCCATTGTGGCTTATTTTAAGCCACTGAGTTTTGACTAGCAGCTTGAAAATTTCTGACTATTTAACAACTGGCTTTTGTGACCAGGTACCAGTCAGCTCTAGGACACCACTACTTGCAGCTAAAAGAGTCCTGACTGATTTGCTTTCCCACAAGGTTAATGAGATGAAAGAAATGGTAATCAGAGCCCTTATCTGGCCTGTTTCTGCCCTTCTGCATCCCAGAAAGTTCTCAGATCTCCACAGATATTCCTAGAAGGAGAGGGAGCAATGACACCAACCAGCAGACTTTCAATTCAAGGAATTAAAACTTCTATGATTGTGGTGGTTTTCAAAGCATAGTTGTGGTTACTTCCCCCATCAGAACTGCCTACTGATCCAAAAGCTACTGCCCCAAAGCCTGCTTTTATAACGCACTACAGCTGATGGATGTATGCCACACTGTGAACACTGCCCCCTCCCTCTGGTTTGGTGTGTGTGCTGCGGGCTCAAGGGGGGTTGAGGTATTGTTCAACCCTACATGCGACTTGAATGTGACTCTTGAAAGAGCCCTGGGGTATCTTTATAGCACACTGCTCTCTGCCTCATGTGAGGTCCAGGATTCCAAGGGGGAAAAGGGCAGGGGGAATGAGAGAAGAATGTGATGGGCTTTTCACAGATTAGTTCATGTTTTTCTTCCTCTCATCCCTTATTCTCAACCTCTAGTTATTTGTTTTCCTCCTGGTTTGCTTTTCTGTACCTTCTCTGAGACTCAGTTGCCCCATCCATGAAATGGAGATAATAAGACTCAGCCAGAGGGTAATGGGGAGGAAACTGTCCTCCCCAGCACCCAGCACCCTGTAGGAGCCCAAGGCATGTTAGTTTCACCTCGTCCTCCCTTTCTCATCCCAGCCTCTCTCAGTTGCTGTTTGTCTCAAGTCGCTCTCAGAACCTCAACAGGCCTTTGAGCTGGGAGGGACGTCTTTGAAATTTATTTTCAGGCTTCTAGGGGATGCACTCTCTCTGTTGATATTTGTGGATTCTGCAGTTGATTTTTTAAATAGCGACGTCATCATGTCGACCTATTTCCTGAGGATGTTTCCTTGGGCTCCACAGATGGCAAGGAAGGGGAATTGCTGCTGACAGATGCGGGGACTGGTCTGCAAGCCCGCTCCCCTTAGCCGTGCGGATCCCACTTCCACAGGGCCGGTGACTCACCCGCTATTAATTGCACTGCAATTATCCTGGGGAGCCTGAGTTTCCTCTTGATGTCTCCTGTCTGGTTTCCTTTTGACCTGCACAGCTGTCTAATAGAGATGGCTTTTGCGATTTCTTAGTTAATGTGGTTCATTATTTCCAACGCTGCCTTCTGCCTTCAGCGGCTGGAGGTTTTTCTGACTCTGACTTGGAGACTTTCATGAGTTGTGTCTTCAATCAGGGCTTGGGGCTGCCTGCATTGTCTGTGGGAGAAATTGCATTTGCAAATCAGAGGAAGTTCACAGAGCCTGTCTCCCTGTTGCTTCTCCAGACGGTGTTTTCATCTTCCATGCATCTCTCCCCAGTCACCTCCACAAGCCTCGGCTGAGGAGGAAAGAGCCCCTCTCTCCCAGACCTCAGCGAGAGCGGAAGAGATGGAGCAGGAGGCAGGAATTTGTTTGCTCCTTAGCGGTGCTAATTATCTGCAGAGGGCAGTGGAACCAGGCACTGTGTTCTCCCGATGTCTTGCCCCACACTGGGTCATGCCACAGAGACCAAGTTGTCTAGAGCCCTAGAAGCTTCTGATGTCAAATGTCTTTCAGAAATTACAAAAATCTAACTAACTCACCTAAAACTTTCCATTCCCCTCAAAACTGCACACAGCCTTGGGTGGCTTCAGGAAGTTTCTGCAGATCACTCTCATCCTTTACATGCAGAAGCCAAGTATAGCCCTGAGCCTGTAGTTTCTTGCTCTTTAACTACTTCACTGAATCAAGCAGCCAGTGTTTATTGAAAATCGAACATCTTGAACTCTCTGCCAGAAACAAGAGGTCATTTAGAAGGAGGGGGAAAGCCTCTGTTATTTTGAGGTTCATTGTTATCATCCAGAATGATAACTGACCTGGATGTCGCGGGAAAAGGAGGCTCCTTAGGGAGGAAGGCAGACCCCAGGAGGGAGGAGCCCATGGACCGAGAGGAACGCCTGGCAGTGCCTAGGGGGCGGTCACACATTTCCACAGCCAAGGTGGTGAGAGGAGACAGAAGGGAAGAGAGTAAATGAAGTGGGCAGAGAGTAGAAGGAAAGCAACAGCAATCAGAAGCAATTACAGGGGCTGCTGGGGGATTCAGTGTCACGATGAATGAACAAAGAAGTAGATTCTCACACCACGGAGGTGGAAGTCAGGGAAGGAAAGGGGAGGTGCAGGCTTTCTCCGTGATGGGAACACTGGAAAGCCTCGCACACCTCTGCCGTCTCTGAAGATGCCAATTTCAACCATGTAGACTCTGCTCTGTGCCAGGACGCAAGCGCAGTTGTAGGACCCAGCTCTGAACCTCAGCCTCCAAGAGTACCTTTGTGCCATCCTCAAAGAGTTAGACTCTCAGCCACCTGGGAGACTGCTGAGCTCTAGAGCAATCCATTTCCCAGCAGCAATAAGTAGCCAAAGCTTTACTTCTGAAGACATCCCTTTCTTCAAGGAGCTGTCATGAAACTGAACAGTTAAGCACCAATCAAAACTATATAGTGACTAGTGAGTAATAATTATCGAGCACCTCTAAGGTTTATCTTTGTGTTGGATGCGCTATTATATTGTCAGTGACTTACACACAACTTCCTAAGGTGGATGTTGAGTCTGCTGTGGGCATTCAGAGCAGGAAGTGGTGGTGGTTGGAGAGGCTCAGAAGATTTCCTTATGGGGATGGGAGTTAGGTGGGATTTGAAGGATGAAGAGGACTCGGGAAGAGTGGGCACACTTGGAGGCTGGTTTGTGGTAACTCTTAAATCATTATGTATTGGTTCTCCTCAGAAGTGGGGAATGTGTTCCACTCCCTGAATGTCTGAGCCACTCCCTAACCGGCTAATTGTTATCAGTCCCTTCTGCATCCATCAGAGAACTGCATTTCTCTCGGGTGGTGAAGGAGAAAGAAATGATGGGGCTGCAGAAGTATTCCTAATGGCAAGGCTACAGGAGGCCAGCAGGGAAAATGCTTTGCAACCGAAGCTCTTTGATTCTTCAGAGTTTAGGATTGAGGTCCAGGTCAATGACAGTTCTTGGGAAAGCCTCTGACTAGATCTCACTGTGAAATTCCTGGCCATGTTGGCCTCAGTCCAACAGGAAGTGGCGGACACTTCTTAGCTCAGGAGCCAGGAGGTAAAGTGTGGGGAATGGTATGTATCTATTACTTAGGTTTTCAATAATGAAGATGTTCTTTGTTTCTAGGGACAAACACTCAAGAGGAAACCCTGAACACAGCCTTTGTACTCCCGGGCCAGCACCACCAAGAGCTTACTACCAAGAGACCAGAGGTGAGTTGGCACCAGCTTCCTTTTCTTTTCTGAAGAAGTGAATAGATGAATGTTATTTGAGCTACTTCTTTTCAAAGTAGTTCCCTGCAGAACTACAAAAAAGGAAGATGGGCTGAGATGGCCAGAGTGGCTGCTCTAGACGTATAGACGACCCAGGTACTGACCCTCTTAGTTCTAGCGGCCAAGTGTGGCCAGTTCAAGTAGAGAGCCCTTCCGGAGGCTGGGCTGTGTGCCTGGACTGACAGAGGAGGCAGGCGTGGCAGAGTTGACATCAGCGCGAAGCAGAATGGGCCATGGGCCGCGGCCAGGGCCCCGGTGGAGGAGGAGTTCCGTCCGCCTGCTGGAGGTCAGTGGCTGGGGAGGAGGCACGCCATTCGGAAGGGCTTTGAGGACAGACCAACGCTTGAAATATTGCTTGAGCAATGGTACGTTTTCTTTTATTTGCTGTTTTGTGGCTAATGGTTATTTCTGGTGTTTTAAGGGTCCCAATACATGTTCAATATAGAAAATGTAAAAAATACGCAGGAAAAAATTAATGTACTCATAATCCCAGCACCCGGAAGACTGAAGTAACCCCTTGGTATATTTCTTCTAGACCTTTGTCTTTGTGTATATGTACACACACATAGCACGTTCACAAAATTAAACTTTTACAGAGTAAATACCGTTGAGGACTACTCAACAGGAAAACGAGCTTTTACATATCACTAAATAGTCTTCAAAACTACGGTTTATAAAGTTATTGTATGCTTGTTCAATAAGTTATTTAACCATTTTAGTCCAGTTTAGACATTCTGTTTCTTTCCAAATTACACACAGTTTTTCACAATTACAAGTAATGTTTTGCTGCTGCTTCTTGCTCATTAGTCAAGTAGAAAGATTTGCTGTGCAGAGACTGGGCTGAGGGTGGGGTGGTGGCGGGTGGTGAGTGTTCCGGGAGGAGAATCGGCCCAAGCAGGTGTGTGGAGACGGATTTAGGGGGTCAGGGGGCACTAAGGATGGAAAGGTAGGTTGGGGCAGGTTGGGGATGGCAGTGACAAAGACATTAAGAGAAAGGTGACGGGGAACCACTGACAGCTTCGGAAGAGGTTAAGGACAGAATCGGAGAAGTGGCTGTGGTGGTGAATCTGAACGTGGCGTGAGGATGGAGCAGAAGAAAGGAGAGGGGAAGAACCTGGAGACTGGGAGAGGGGTTAGGGGCAAGGCAGAGGGCAGCTAGGAGGAAGAGGGGAGAAGGGTCGGAGGTTACGACTCTATGACTCAGAAGTGGGTTGGGAACATGACCAGTGAAGACTGAGGCAGCACTGGCCTCTGATCTTGAGGTCGTCTCTCTGGGAAAATGGAGGAAGCATGAGGAAATTGAGACCTGGCAGGTGGAGTGACTTGTCCGAATTTGGGACCTCGTTAGAGGTTAAGCCAGGCCAGAAAACAGATGCTCTGTCTTCCCGTGTCAGAACAGCCTTAATACGGGGGAGGGGGTGGACATCCGGCCTCAGATGTGAGACGTGGCGGCTCCTGGATCCCAAGCCCGAAGGCAGGTCAGCCTGAGGTGAACGTCTGTCAGCTGTGGTCTTGGCCTTTGTTTACTTGTTGGGACATGAGTTGGGCCCTGTCCATTGATTAGGTAACAAAGGCAAAAAAAAAACAAAAAAAACAAAAAAAATTCAAATTTCTCACTTAGTTCTTCAAACTTAGTTCTTCTCCAGGCAGGATTGAATGAGCAGAGTGGTAAAGAGAAAAAGAATAAAAAAAGACATGCTTGTCGTTTCAAAGGGTAGACCAAAGAATTGTCTCAGGTGTGGGAAGCCCCTTCTGTGTCCCCAGCCAGAGCCACCCCTGATCCTTGGCGGCAACTCCTCTCAAGGCCTGCTGGGTAGCTGGAGCACGTGGGGCCGTCCTGCAAGGTGCTAAATGATTCGTTCCATCGGGTGGACATCTCAGTTGTGCGTGTACGCCCAGCGCCTTTTAATCTCACATTTAAATTGCCATTTCCTTCCTGTGATTAGTTTTGCCATATCACATAGCTTTCAACAGCTTCAAAAATCTAGACCAGTGTCTAATAACAAATAAAAATAAGAAAAGGGCAAAAAGCCCCCTCACCTGGTCTCTCCAGCCTTTCACAGCTGCTTTGGAAATTGAGAGCCCTGCGTGGGATATTGGCGGCTAACAACCATGGAAATAAAAAATGATTTTTTGATCTCAAGGCCTAATAGTATTCATATTTTTCGTAGCCTCAAACAATGTCTTCAGATAATTCAGGTAAAGGCAAGCCAGAAACAAAACAACATCATAAAGGCATTATTATATACAGACACTTTCAGCTACGCTACATGCCTCACAGCGTCTTTGAACCCGGAATGATGAGAGAACTCTTGCACACTCCAGGGAATACTCTTGGAGCTGTTTTTACTTCAACAGAGGGTAGCGAAACAAAATTCTTTGGCTTTAGATACGTGTTCGGCACTGGCTCCACTGAGCTTACTCCCTTCTGTGTTTTATCATCCATCAGGACTCCATTTGGGAGGCCAGGGGAAGGGCTGTGACATTCCCAGGTGTGTCCCCCACCTGCAGCGCTGGGCCCTTAACCTTGGGCCCTGGGGGTTGGGGCCAGCCCTCTGAGTGGGTGGGGGTGATGGAGCTGAGGACGAGAAGGCTTTCATCAAGAAGAATTTGGCACTGGAGCCTCTTCCAGCCCTTGCTCCTCCCAAAATAACTCTGGCCAGCCTCATCAAATTAGATCAGGGCTGGGGCCCGGGGTGGGCTTAGGATAGAGGAAGCAGAACGAAGGCCAGGGAACCGTGCTCTTGGGCAATCGCTCACTCCCTATTGAAACTCTCTATTCTCTGGTTCGCAAGTGCCAATAGTCGCAATCAAGGAATGCATTTGTCCTTTCCCTCTGCCTCCTGTGTTTCACTGTTAGAGTGCTTTTCCTAGGACAGGCTCTTTGGTGTTCTAGCTCGAAGTCCAGGTTTCATGTTCTTAAGTTTGACGTCCCGGCTGCCGGGACCCGAGGGGTCTACTTTCTCCTCTCCCTTCCTCCCTTCCATCACATCCACAGCTGTGACACTCATCCGGTGCCTCCTGTATACTTCCCGCAGTTGTTAGATTTGGTTGGCAGCGGTGGGCTGCATCTTGATCTTCAGGTAGATTGCCAGCTGCAGGTGCTAACGTTGCTACCTCCGCTCTTCTCATTTTCCAGGAGCATCTAACTGCTCGGTAGGGGGTGGACAGTTACTTAATGTTTTCAGAGCCCCTGGTCTTTCTTCCTCCATCCTACAAAGAGGGCAAGGACCGAACTCAACGCTGTGAGTTCATGTAGCGGTCACGGGTATGGAATTCTAGGAGTTTGACACCCTCTAGTGTTACAGGCGTTTCTTGAAGGCTGAACACTTACCAGGACATGGTTTTTCTAGCTGACATGTTTTTCAAATGGTCCAGCTCCATGCCACCTCTGGAGAAGACCTCTGTCTTGTCCTGAGCCCCAAGCAATGCCTCCCCTCTGAGCTCGTGATGCCTGTACCATCCAGAAGGCCTGTAGCTCTCTATCTTGTCATGTAGATTT
>PVHT021183705.1:16891849-16934799 GCA_004024745.2 Catagonus wagneri | reverse complement strand
TACAGGCGTTTCTTGAAGGCTGAACACTTACCAGGACATGGTTTTTCTAGCTGACATGTTTTTCAAATGGTCCAGCTCCATGCCACCTCTGGAGAAGACCTCTGTCTTGTCCTGAGCCCCAAGCAATGCCTCCCCTCTGAGCTCGTGATGCCTGTACCATCCAGAAGGCCTGTAGCTCTCTATCTTGTCATGTAGATTTGCTCACCAGTCCCACTTTCGTCAGTAAAAGAGGGAGATGAGGGCTGATTTTCATGTGGGCTTCATACATTCGTTCCACCGTTATTCTTTGTGAAGCAAACACGGCTCTGTGGTGTCATATGCTGTCAATAACAGCATGTCTAGTGAAATAACCTCATCTGCTCTAGTCTCTCAGAAGCCCACTCGCGTTTCATGAGAAGGTAAAACTATTTATCTAGGAATTGTCTATGAATTGGAAAAGCAAGAGCAACAAACCTCTTGATTTTCCTTTCTGCCTAATCCTTTGCCCCTGAGTGGCCACTGTGCCCTTCCTGTACCATTGACTGGGCATTAGGCATCTCACTGGCTTTTGCCTCTGGGCAACATATTCCACAGCCTTCGACTCAGTGTGTGTTGAGTTAGAACAATCACTCCCTGGAATCTCCTTTCAGATCTACAGAGGTTAATTTATCCTTTTTCAGGCTATGTACTCATTTAAACCCAAATTACCCAGCTACTAGCCTTCTTGATAGCAATTACATCCCACGAAAGCAAAACTCCTGAGCTTCATGTATTGGTAATAGCCTTTCTTTCTATAGTTTTCCTTAGGGATAAAGTTGAATGGGGAAATAAGTCATATTAAGCTGGAAAAATAGTGAACAAAATACATATTTTATATTTTTAAAAAATATCCTCCTGCTACCAATTACAGACTTTATTAGGAACAGGTATTTTCACATTATGGGGCTTGTCTTTATATTAAACAGAGCAAACCCCAAAGAATAGTCCTTAAGAGGATCTTTTAAATAAATACTCGTCCATTTTAATGTCTAATAATAGTGGCTGCCTCAAGTATTCAGATTTTAGCATAACCAGCAGGAAAAGTGTTTGATGTTTTAATTATGTCCCTGAAAATGCTGAATGGGTTATAAAAAGCAATTTGAAGGAAATAAAAAAAAAGGGATCTTTTTTTATTATTAGTGTTTGGGGAGAAAAGGCATTTTCCACATCCCATTAAAAACCTTTCTGTGTTGTAAAAATACTATCTGCTGATAAACGAGGCCAAATAAGCAAAGAATTTGCATCTGTTGTAAGAGAGTTCTCATTTGGGGGGGAAAAAATCTGGAAAATAGAAAAAGAAGACCTCAGAGGAACTGTATTCCAAGGAGAGGAGTGATGGAAATTGAGCATGCCTTGAAAGAAAGAAAGAAAACCTTTTAATTACATTTAAAATTAGCCAGACCCCTGTGCTTTTCCCAAGGAGATTCCTGGGAGGCTTGGAGCAGTTCTGAGGAACCGGCTGCCCGGGGCCGGGCTGATGTAATCACTTCAAGCCCCACCTGGAGGTCTGGACTGGGGAGGCGGCTGTGGGGACAGTCCCGGGCTGGATCCTGCTGGCCCCGGGTCATTCTTCCGGGCAGGAATCGGGAAAGCTGTCCCCAAGGGGAGGGAAGCAGTGAGCAGCGGAGATGTTTCCAAGGAACGGGACCAGATGTACAGGCCGCGGTGACGGGAGTGAGGCTCTGCAGAGGGTGGACACGCGAAAGCAGGGAAGGCCAGGCTGCCCTGGGGCTCAGTGCTTTCTGCTCTCAAGAGGCGGAGCCTGGCCTGGGCCGGCCTGGCTCTCAGGACGGTGGAGCCTTCTGCCCAATGGCCAGACAGGAGGAACCACAAGAACTTAGGGACGTAATTGCCCAGGAGGGAAAATGGGCCCTTTGCCTGCCTTGGCTGCCTTGGGAAGGTCTAGGCAGGCTTGCAAACAGGGCTGCACACCCCAGGGGATTCTTATTATCCTCACTCTTATTTTTAATAATCACTTTGTCCAAGTGGCATTCCACACCAGAGAGACAACCAGCATCTTAGGGATGGGATCCAGGTATCATTTTTTTTTTTTTAACTCCTCAGATCGTGTGTAGCCACATGAGAAAGCCAGGCCCAAGCTGACTCTAACTTGAGAACCTGGAGGTCTTTTCTGGCCTCCTGACTGCTTGGCCAGGTCACAGCGCAAATAGGAAAAGCCAGAGAAGGAGGGTGCCAGGGGGACCCTCGACCAGTGAGGGATGGGAATTGGTGAATCTGTACCCCAACTCCCCAGCCCATCTGACAGAATGTTCATAAGCACTGCCGGGTTTGCTGTGAGCGTGAGCCCTGTCTCCCGTAGGAAGGATACGCTCCTCACTAGCACACGCTTTGTTGGTCCCTCAGAGAATTTACCTGACACAGCTCTCAAATAAACTGCTTATATTCAAAGATTTTCCTCAAGAAAGGAATCACCTTTTCAGTGTCCAGAAGTTAGGGACCCAGACCATGGTGACAGTGGCCCAAGAATCAGAAAATGATTATAATTGAGTACCTTCTCTTTTTTAGCTTTTTTTAGGGCCACATCCAAGGCATGTGGAAGTTCCCAGGCTAGGGATTGAACTGGAGCTACAGCTGCCGGCCACAGCCACAGCCACAGCCACACGGAATCCAAGCCATGTCTGCGACTTACACCACAGCTCATGGCAACACCGGATCATTAACCCACTGAGCAAGGCCGGGATCAAACCCGCATCCTCATGGATCCTAGTCGGGTTCATTAACCGCTGAACCACAACGGGAACTCCTTGAATATCTTCTTTAATGGAAGAAAAGAAAGGTTTTCTTTCTTTAACTTTGCTTCTCCAGAGGGAAGACTTCCTAGCAAAGGACTGACCCCTTTTGAAAAGGGGAATGGATTTTTCAGAGTCACATGACTTCTGCTGAAGTGGAAATTCTCTAGAGTTTTGGCAGGTGACAAGGCAAGTTTACTTACATGCTTCTGCTCCTGGTGGCACCCGTGTGCCGTCGATATCAGCGTCAAAGTGGGTCTTAAAGCCCTGAAGTATGGAGCTTCAGAAAGACCCAAGCATGACCCTGACTATGCCACTCTCCAGAGTGTGCAGAGAAAACACTTTATGCCAACTGGGCGGTGGGGGTAGGAAACCGCAGGACGAAACAGAAAGAATAACTAACAAGGAGTTGATAGATGGGGGTTGAAATACTAGCTTTACCATTATTCTTTCAGCCAATCCATAATTATTAAGTTGTTGCCATGTGCAGGCTGGAGTGATATCCGAAATACTGAGCCTTTATTGTCTGAGTGCTGTGCCAGATATTACTCCTTTTTAAAAAATAAATGTTGGGGTATAATTGACTTAACAATGTTGTGTTAGTTTCAGGTGTACAGCAAAGTAAATCAATATATATATATATATATATATGTTATATATATATAAGCTGATTTATATATAATATATATTACATTCATTCTTATGAATTCATTACATACATATATATGTTTTCATTCTTTTTCAGATTTATTTCCCAATATAGGCCATCACAGAGTGTCGAATAGATTTCCCTGTGCTATCAGTAGGTCCTTGCTACTTATCGATTTTGTATATAGTAGTATGCATATGCCAACGCCCTAGCCTCCCAGTTTATCCTTCCCCACAGTGTTTCCCCTTTGGTAACCATAAGTTTGGTTTCAAAATCTTTGAGTCTGTTTCTGTTTTGTGAAAAAGTTCTTTTGTATCATGTTAAAGATTAGGTTCCACGTATAAGTGATATCTTACGGTATTTGTCTTTGTCTGATTTACTTTACTGAGTATGAGAATCTCTAGGTCCATCCATGTTTGCTGCAAATGATGTTATTTCATTTTTTTTTATGGCCAAGAGGTATTCCATTATATGTATGTACCACATCTTTTTTTTTTATTATGCAGTGAATTTTATTACATTTATAGTTGTACGACAGTCATCACAACCCAATTTTATAGCATTTCCATCCCAGACCTCCAGCCCATCCCCCCACCCCCAACCTAGTTCATTTGGAAACCTTGAGTTTTTCAAAGTCTGTGAGTCAGTATCTGTTCTGCAAAGAAGTTCATTGTATCCTTTTTTTAGATTCCACATGTAAGTAATAGCATATGATGTTGGTGTCTCACTGTCTAACTTCACTTAAGATGATAATTTCTAGGTCCATTCATGTTGCTCAAATGCCATTATTTCTTTCCTTTTAATTGGTAATATTCCATTGTGTATATGTACCACATCTTCTTTATCTACTCCTCTGTTGATGGACATTAAGGTAGTGTCTATGCCTTGGCTATTGCATATAGTGCTGCAAAGAGCCTTGGAGTACATATGTCTTTTTGAGTCATGGTTTTCTCTGGATAGATGCCCAGGAATGGGATTGTTGGATCAAATGGTAATTTTATTTTGAGTTTTCTGAGGAATCTCCATACTGTTTTCCACAGTGGCTGCACCAATTTGCATTCCCACCAACAGTGTAATAGGGTTCCCTTTTCTCCACACCCTCTCCAGGACTTCCTGTTTGTAGACTTTTTGATGATGGCCATTCTGGCTGGTGTAAGGTGGTACCTCATAGTGGTTTTGCTTTGCATTTCTCTAATAATGGGTGATGTTGAACATCTTCATGAATTTTTGGCCTGTACCACATCTTCTTTATCCATTCCTCTGTTGATGGACATATAGGTTCCTTCCATGTCTTGGCTTTTGTCTGTAGTACTGCAGTGACCATTGGGGTGCATGTATCATTTCAAATTATTGGTTTTCTTCAAGTATATGCCCAGGAGTGGAATTGATAGGTCATATGGAAGTTCTGTATTTAGTTTTTTTTAAGTGGTTGTACCTTCATAGTGGTTGTACCAACTTACATTCCCACCACACCCTCTCCAGCAGTTATTGTTTGTAGACTTTTTGACGATGGCCATTCTGACTGGTGATATTTAGTTTCAATTTGCTTTTCGCTAATGATTAGTGATTTTGAGTATCTTTTGTGTGTTTTTTGGGGGCCATCTCTACAGACATTACTCCTTTAATCACTGGATTATGGGATAGTCTGAAAGGTTCAGGGGAGGGAAGATGGCTAAAATACCACAGGGCACTTGGGAGATTTAGGGCGGCACATAATTACCACTGGATACAGACACGTCAGTATTTTCACCGCTGTCCTGTCATACAGGTACAAATCACTGAATGTATGTCTGGTGTCTGGCACTGTGCTGGGTTCTGGGGAAGAACAGTAAAACTAAGCAGACTTCATTCTTATTGCCTGGGAAATAGATTAATGGTCATCACACTGATACGCATATGATTATAAACTGGCATAAATATTCTAAAGGAAAGAAGCTTTGCTCCGAAAGCATGAAGCATAGGAGGTTCCCCCATTGTTGGGGGTCAGAAGAGTCTTCCCTGAGGAAGGACACAAGCCCAAAACCTGAATGAGAATGAAATGAGGGGGTGGAACAAGAACTTCCCAGAGAGGAAACAGCTTTCGTAAAAAAGCCCTGGGAGGGGAGGGAACGTGGTATATTTAAAGGATGGAAAGAAGGTCAGTATGGCTGGAACTGGAGAGCCGGGGTGTGGTATGGTTCCAGGTGACTTTAAGGACACCCCTGGGGGCCAGGCCAGGTGGGGCTTTGTAGACTTGAGTTTTATCTCTAGGGCCATGGAAAGGTTTTAAAATAGGAGGATCAATGTGATGAAATTCGATTTTGAAGTGATCTCTCTTGCTGGGGTCCTGAGAATGACTGGGGTCAGGTGTCAAGGGTGGATGCTTGGGAACAGCAGGTAGTGACAGCCTGCTCTAGGCTGGCGGTAGAGGGAATGGAGAAGACACTGGAGGTGGCAGGCTGGGGACAGATTGGATTGGGGTGGGGGTGATGGCATGTTTCCAGGGTGTTTCCTCAGTTTCTGGTTCCTTTATCTGGTGGTGGGTGGGTGGTGCCCTTCACTGGTATTGAAACACTAGAATAGGATGACTTTTGTGACCTTGGAGAATCCATCTCCTCTCGGGGCCTCAGTTTCCTCGTTTGTGTAAAGAGGGTTAGACTATATGATCTCCAGTGGCCTGTCACTGACATCCACAGGTAAGGACAGACTAACCTGCAGTAAAAGCTGTTGTCTTCAAAAGGGACTCCCGAGATGCAGTTTCTAGGTCATGGTTACCTAAAATATTAGAATATAAAAACCTTAGGTCTCTTTGTCCCGTCTCATTGCCAGAGCCAGACATTTAGAGATGGGATTCTTGAGTGACGCTCTTTCATTTTTCTTTTCCTGCCGTGAACTCCACCTTCTGCAGGGGAAAAGGAGTGGAATTACACAGCGTGACACAAGCTGATGATATACCTTTGTGCGGCTGCTTACCCTCTCTGCTTCTCAGGGTTCTTGTCTGCAAAAGCAAAGTGTCGGACCCGGTGGACCCCGTGGCCCTCTTCTCTGCTTGTGTTCCGGATTTCGTTCCCCTTGTTTTCCCATAACAGTGCTTGCTTGAACCTTCTAGTTCTTAAAAACTTCTAGAAAGGGCTGGACCATTTTTCCAGGCAGGGCTGGGAATCTCCCAAGATGCTTTGCTATCAGATATACCTGAGAGGGGAGGCCTGCGCTGGGTCTGGGCCATTGTCTGTGGGAGGCTGGCCAGAGGGCACCCTGCCTCATGTTTGTGAGGGAACACCTGCCATCAGTTCTCTGAGGATTTGAGAAGGTGAAGGGGAAAGCGGAGTCAGGTCTGGACTCCCAGGAATCCAGGTGTCCTTTGTCCTCACTGAGGGGAGGAACGTTTTTACCAAAGCCTTGGTTCCTTTCCGGTGCCTCTGGGATGTGCTGTTATGGTGCCTTGGGGGGGGGGGGCTTTCCGCCTCTCCCTTTTTATGTTATTTAGTGTACAAATCCATTAGCATTGCTTTTTCTTGAGCATCCAAGATGTTACAAGTCATTCACATGGCATTTCAGCCTTTCTTCGGAAGACAATTGTGTCTTCAGTCAAAGACCTCTTGACAAGAGAAAATGGGAACCTGAGATGGAAAATGCAGCCAAGTGCTCGCCGTACACCTGCAGAATGCGACTCTCTGCGCCATTACGTCCCAAATTGTTGTGCTGAAAGACTTTTCTTGGTTGCGTCTCTTTATGCCCCAGCATTTAACCTTGGGGCTCAGCAGAATCCGTCTCGTCTACTCATCTTACCACGGCGGTTCTTTCCCGAGTGGCCTTCATTTTGTGTAATTATGTTGGGGCAGCATCTTAGAGGCCCCGCAAGACGAGATGGCTGCCTTGGCTTCCCTCCACTGCGGGAACTCGCTTTAGGTAATTTACCGATGCTAATGTTTTTGGTGTCTTCAGAGGCTGCATCCCCCAAATAAGACGGGGAAGTTTCAAATGAAAGGTTTTTATGCACCTAAAAACCACGGGTCATGATCTTACCCCAGAGTGCCCAGGTTGGTAAGGGTGATGTGAGCTTATCAGATAAAGTCCAAGTTGCCGACAGAGTGATGATGGCTTGGTGGTTCTCAGCCTGTGAGCATAGGTTTAAAACATTTTTCTCATTATGGGAAATCTCAAACTTCATACCAGAAGAACACTGCTGGCGGGAATGTAAAATGAGGCAGCTGCTTTGGAAAACAGTTTGCAGTTTCTTAGATGGCCATCAGAGTTACCATTTGACCAGCAGTTTCACTCCTAGATATGTACCCAAGAGAAATGAAAGCACACGTCCAACAAACATCTGTACACGAACGTTCATAGCAGCATTATTCACAATATGCCCTGAAGTAGAAACAACCCAAATACCCATCAACTTAGGAACGGAAAGAGAAAATGTGGTCTATCCATACAATGGAATGTTATTCATACATAAAAATAAATGAAGTGTTGATACAAGCTACAACAAGGATAAGCCAGTCGCAAAGGACCTCATATTGTAGGTTTCCATTTATATGAAATGTCCAGAATAGCAATCTGTAGAGACAGGAAGTAGATCAGCGGTTGCCTAGGGCTAAGGGTAGGGGTGGGGAGGATTAGGGGGCCTGTGGCTAGGGACGCAGAGTTTCTTTATGGGCTAATGAAAATATTTTAAGATTGATTATGTGGATGGAGGCACAGCTCTGAGTATACAGGGGTTGTTGGATTGTACACTTTAAATGTTTTCTGTGTATAGTACATACGTTTTTTAAAAATTTTATTTATTTTATGATTTTTATTTTTCCCATTATAGTTGATTTACAGTGTTCTGTCAATTTCTGCTGTGCAGCAGTGACCCAGTCGTACATATATATATATTCTTTTTCTCACATTATCCTCCATCATGTTCCATCACAGATATAGTTCCCTGTGCTATACATCAGGATCTCATTGCTTATCCACCCCAAAGGCAATAGTTTGCATCTATTAACCCCAGACTCCCAGTCCATCCCACTCCCTCCCCCTCCCCTTTGGCAACCACAAGTCTGTTCTCCTAGTCCATGAGTTTCTTTTCTGTGGAAAGTTTCATTTGTGCCATATGTTACATTCCAGATATGTGATATGGTATTTGTCTTTATCTTTCTGACTTCACTTAGTATGAGAGATTTAATTTTAATTTTAATTTTTTGGCTGTACCCATGGCATGTGGAAATTCTCTGGCTCAAGATCAAACCTGTACCACAGCAGTGACAACACCAGATCCTTAATTTGCTGAGTCACTAGGGAACTCCTCTAGTATATAAATTATACTTCAATAAACTTTAAAACAAGAAAGAAAAAAGATACAACAGTCTAGTGAAGCCTGGGTACCATCTCCCAACTTCAGCAATTACCAACTTAGAGCCAATCTTGTGTCATCCTGCATTTTTGCCTTTTGCTTCTCAGTTGTTAATATCATTTCACGTAGAAGTATTTTAGGACATACTTCTAAAGGATAAGGGCACTTAAAAATATAACAGCAAAACCATCATCAAATCTAACAATTTAACAATAATTTCTTAATGTCATCCAATATCCAGTGTTCAGATTTCCGTGTCTTATATTTTTCACTGTTGTTTGTTTGCAACATGATTCAAATTAAGTCTACGCCTTACAAGCGATTGAAATGCTTTTAAGTGTTTTTTAATCTGTAAGTTCTCCCTCTCCTTTTCTTTTTCCCCTTAAAAGTCTTCTATGTAAGAAATCCAAGTCATTTGTCCACAGTCTAGACTTTGCTGATTGCATCCCTGTGGTGAAGTTTAGTGTGTTCCTCTGTCCCCTGTGCTGCTTGTGAATTGATAGCTCCATCTGGGGCCTTGATCACATTCCTTAGGGGTTTTGTGTTCTTCCACCAGGAGGCGCTAGACATCTGTTGACTCTCAGTGATTTTAGCAGCTCTCAATCACCAGGGCTTGGATCCATCAATTCACTAGCAGTGGTAGGACTTTTTAAAAGAAATAGATATGGATTCTTTCCCCATATACTAAATGAGGCCATGATTTTTAAAGTCTCACTCTGCCCAGACTCACACCAAGGAAGAGTCAGAGCATGGATGTGTCTGTGTTGACTGCATGATCATGAATTCCATCAAGGAAGCATCTGCATGTTATTCATCTTTGCATTTTTTTCCTATAACTTACTAGATCTGTGATTTGGAGCAAGTTACTTCATTTCTTTAACCTTAGTGGTCTTAGCTGTAAAGTGGGGCTGGCCCTATACCCTACTTTCAAGGGCTGTATTGAGGATTGAAGAACTATTGCACACATAGCTTTTAGCTACCTTTGCTATGATCTCGAGGCTTAGCCCATTGCCAGGCACTCACCAGGTATTTGCTGAACCACCCACTAATTTACGAATGAGATATAATTTTTGCTTTTAAGTAATTTACAAATATAGGGAACCAAGATGAGTATGAAAGATAATTAATAGGGCAACATGGTATAGTGAAAGGACTTTGGGTCAGGAGATATAGGACTTAAAGATGCTAACGTCAACATTTGTTCTCTGCAACAGTGGTTCTCAAATGGAGTGTTTGGGTTTCCCCACCCAAGGCGACATTTAGCGTTATCTAGAGACTTGGTCATCAAAACTGGGGGAGGTGCCACTGGCATCTAGTGGGTGGAGGGTTGCTGCTAAAAATCCTACAATGTACAGGACAGTCCTCCCTGAACTCCTTCTCCCAAACTAAGAATTACACAGTCCCAAATGTCAATAGTCCTGTTCTAGAGCCTTCCTACTCAAAGTATGGTTCACAGACCAGCAGCATCAGCCTCACCAGGAGCTTGTCAGAAATGCTGAATCCTAGGCCCCAGCCCAGACTTCCCAAATCAGAATCTGCATTAGAGCCAGACCATCACCCTGTGATGTGTGTGCGCCCTCATTTCGGAGAAGCTGTGTTTCAGGATGGTGCCTCAATCTCGGATACGTGTCAGAATCGTCTGGGGCAGTGGTGGTGGAAATCCCAGTGTCCGGGACGTGCCCTGTACCAAATTAAATCAGAATCCTTGGGGTGGAACCCAGGCAGTGGTGTTTATTTTTAAAGTTCTCTTTATTCATTCCAATCTGCAGCCGGAGTCTTGAATCACTGATCTAGGAGCTCATGAGCTGATGAAGTGGGGAGACTTCCTAGACTGAAGTGCATGGTGATGGCTCATGCTGAAAGAAAGGAGCCCAGGCCGAGGAAGTTAAGCCATCAATAGGAACCAGTTGGATGGGAGCTGTGGGAACCCAGAGGCCCTACAAAGACAGGTGTGACCTTGGGTGAGTCACCCACCCCACTTACATCTCCAAAGTTGTCCCAGTTTCTTTGTCTACGAAGAGAAAATCTTCAAGCTGGTCCATAGCATGACTTAATGAAGGTTTGGTGAATGAATGACTGATCTTGTACTAAGTGAAACAGGCGGTACAGATAACAGATGCTCTAGCAGTTCAGAAGCAGGAGTCACCCCTCAATGACAGCGTCGTGAAGAAAGGATTTTCATGGGGCTCTGAGGCAAGCCCTGTAACAGAGGAAGAGAGCACACCTGTTTCCTTTTGTTCCTGTTGGGGAGGAGAGCCTACCTGGGCTCAGTGCTTCTGAGGAAATGCAGCAATCCCAGACACCTCCTACCCTGCTTTGTAATGAAGGCAGGGCCCTGTTTCAGCACAGCTGAAAACCATTAGCAGCCATTTTTGGAGATCAGCAGGTAGAGGCTCTTCCTCCTCCCTCTTTGAGTTGGAGGAAAGAAGTTCGACAGCTTTCTACCGCCCCCTCTCCTGGTGCTCTGTGTGGAAAAGGAGCCTAGCTCCTCTGTACTCCCTGCTCATTAGAGCTCTTTGCTTCTTAAAACAGGTGATGGTTTTAAACACTAGAATAAAGGGTTAGAAATGGACTTCACCTCATCAACACTTCTGTATCTGATTTTGCCTTCGGAGCTGTGGATCGTGGGCAACACAAAAGGGTTCCTTTTGCAGGCTGATCTTCCTCTGCGTTTTTCTTCCTCAGTTTTGCCTGTCATTCTGGGTCAAGAAGCAGGATAGGGATGGAGTTCGTGTTGTGGCTCAGTGGTAACAAACCCAACTAGTGGGGTTTGCATCGTTTGCATGACGATGCAGGTTTAATCCCTGGCCCCGCTCAGTGGGTTAAGGACCTGGTATTGCTGTGAGCTGTGGTGTAGATCACAGTTGTGGCTCGGATCTGGTGTTGCTGTGACTGTGACGTAGGCCAGCAGCTGCGATTCGACTCGTAGCCTGGGAACTTCCACATGCTGCGGGTGTGGCTCTAAAAAAAAAAAGAAAAAAAAGAAGCAGGATTGGGTGCTTGGTGGTAGGTGGCCCTGTTCCTGGTACTTGGGGAGCTAGAAGGATGGAAATTGTCTCCCCACAAGGCTGAACTGGGGATATTTGCCAGTTTCCACAGGAGGGCAATACTCTGGCAACAAACTAAGTTGAAAGAAGACATAGTCTTTGATTGGAGGCTAGCATCTGAAACTCCTTATATTTAGGGAATGAGTCTTAGAGGGGAGCAGAAGTGGGAAAGGGCAGGGCCCACTTTCGCAGCCCTCTTGGCAGCTAAATCTTGAGCACATGACCTGGTTTCAGTCGATCAGACTCACCCATCTGGGAAGACAGCTGGGAAATGTAGGGTGCTGTGCAAGGCAAGAGCCCTCCCCCACAACTTCTCCATCTCCTGGGCGGCCCTGTGTTATTCTTCCCCTCCAGCTACCACCCTGCTCACAGCTGGTCATGCATTCTTATGTCTCAGGGGGCCCAAGTCTGGCACAGACCACATAGACACCAAGATCTTAAGACTGAGACACACAGAGCCAGGGCTAGGCCTTTGCCCATTACCCTCTTAGGAATTTTGGCTTTTATCCTGCAAGCCACGGGAAGCCATTGTAAATTTTTGTTTTCTTTTGCCTTTTTAGGTCCGCACCAGCGGCAAATGGAAGTTCCCAGGCTAGGGGTCAAATAGGAGCTGCTGCTGCTGGCCTACACCACAGCCACAGCCACAGCCATGCAGATCCCAGCCATGTCTGTGATCTACACCACAGCTCATGGCAACGCCCATGGAGCAAGGCCAGGGGTCAGACTCACATCGTCATGTTGGGTTCGTAACTTGCTGAGCCACAAGGGGAACTCCCATTGAAAGGTTTTAAGTGGGAGAAGTTGGTTAAGTGCAAGTGAGCGATTTTGCCGTCAAATTTAAATTTTAAGAATATCACTGGCCCCATTGGATGCGTGGAGCCTAGAAGCCAGGGCGGCCATCAGTGAGCAGCAAAGTCGCCTGGACCAGGGTGGTGGCCCCTGCATCTCCCGGGTGCCTTTCTCCCACAGCCTCCTCTAGACTCTTCCTTCAGACTCCCAGCTCCCCCTGCGGCCCCCGGGCACATGTGTCCATCCGTGATGGACAGACCTAACCCAGAAGATGGGCCCTGGGAGGGGATTTGAGACCAGCACCAGGTGCGGGGGAGGTTCTGAGGATAGGGCCCACTCTGCCTTGGTAATGCAGATACCAGTGAACACCTGGCAAGCTATTAGATTCTCTGAATCCCAGGATCTCCAGTTGCACGGGCTTTGAGGCTTGTGAGCCCAGATGCCCCGGTGAGGCTGGGCTCTCTCCTGCCGCACCCCAGTAATCACTTGTGGAGTGTGAACGTGTTTGGCGCCAGAAGCAGCCCCCATTCTCCCAAGGCCGTCCAGCTCCTCTTAGGGCAGTTCCCATGCATTTTCTTTCTTTTCTGCTCACAGTATTGCACCAACCCATACGTGGCTACATGTCTGGGCCTGTAGGGCAAGTCCTTTTGGTGATGGGGCTGGGCCCAGGGTTAATCTCACTGGGTCCCCTGGCCATGCAGCAGAGGGAAGCAGGCCCCAGCACTCAGTGAGAACTAGCCACAGTCCTACTGCCTGGCCAAGGGGATGTCTAGTCACTGGGCGCCGTTCTCACCTTCCAGACGGGCCCCTCCTGAATTGCTCAACCTCCTCTTCTCCCGGGAGAAAGGGCTGACCTGAGCGAATCTGACCCAGTGGGGAGGGTGGCTGAAATGGCCTTGGGCTGCAGGTCCCCGCAGAAAGCCATCAGCCCGTCAAATCACCTTCCTCTTTGGCTCAGGCTTTGATCTCTCCTGAAATCCAGGTCAAAGCCAGGCCTTGGGCATCTTTCCTGGAGAGCTGTGGCCAGTGCCCACTTTTGCCCACATCCCCTAGGCCTCTGGACATTATCGAGAACCCCTGGGTCCCCACTCCTGCAGTGTGGTGGGGAGCTGCCCGCTGGCGCGTAGGCTGAGCAATTAAGAAACAGTATTTTTCTCCCCCTGGCTTCCCTAATTGTTATTTTTGTCCCAGCTTTCAAATCATCCTGGGTTTTCATTTCATCTTGCCCCAGCCCGGTGTGCCCGGCAGAAAGAGCCAGCACACTCAGCGGGGGGCAATTTTCCCAGCGTGTCCAGTGACAATTCCAACACGACTGCTTTGTACATATAATTATAAAACCAGGGGCCACCAAAGTGCACCTACAGAGCAGAGTCTTGACTGTTCTTGGTTCTGTTTTAATTATTAAGCCTTAAAGCAAAAACTAGGTTTCAAAGAAAACTTTCTGTTCAGTCCTCAATAGAGTTAAAGGAGGAACATTTTAAGCTGATGAGCTGACACTTGTAGAAGCAAATATATTAAATAAATCATGATTCGTTTTGGGGGCAAAGTCTGACTTACATCAACTCTGGAAAAAATGGATCTTAATGAGTGACAGTTGGGTGTTTTCTGTCACTTCCTGAGGTAATGGCCGCAAGCTGACATTGCTCAGTGGGTGTCTCATACTTCTGAACAAAAGTTTTTTGGAGTGAGATAGACAAGGTAGAAATCCCAAGGTGACTGGGAGGAATGTCTAATGAGTGGAAAGACATATTTACTGGCAGTCTGTATGTAAGCCGTGACAGTTGACAGGACTTGATTGTAACAAATATAGTTGATGAAGAAAAGGCTGACAGACGAAGAGAGGGGGCCATGGTGGGGGGAGAGAGAGTCAAAAGCCCTGCCTGCCTCGGCCGAACCCTGTTAATGGTAAGTTGGATACAAAGCTCAGAGTCATGAAAGGGAGCTGGGATCTTGCACTGATGTCTAAACACAGAAGTGTGTCGAGCTTGCAGGAGGTGATAATAGGTTTGGATGTGTTGACCCTTTTGCCCATAACTTTAGATGCTGGTGTCTCGGGTAGCATCTGGGGCCAGGAGATGACCCCAGCTCTAGGGACCTGTAAATTCTGTGACTTTAGGGCCCACTATGCCCACGTGTCGGGCATAGGCGGGGCTTGGGTCTTGATTTACGCACACCTCACCTGGGCAGCTACCGTGACCAAGAGCCACTGGGTTCTGGCCATTCTGCCCCAGTGGACCCCGGTGGACCCCAGTGAAGTTCCCACGGGGGAGTGGGAGGGAGCTCAAGCAAGAAAACATCCTGCAGTTATCCTTTCTGTGGGCCCCTCACCTCCTTCAGTCTGCTGCTCCCACCCTCCTCTACTCAGTTTCTCCTCTGCACCCCACCTCCTCTCTCTCCCCAGCACAAAAGGAGTGATTGGCCTGGAAAAGGCAGAGCTGACTGGCATATTAAATGATGACACTTTGTAACTGACTGGTCAGGGCTTCAACAATCGGCTTGCCAATGAGCTCTGCACTTCTTCCCCCAGGCAAATGTCACACTGAAACTAAACAGGATCTTTTTTCATCCTACATGCTGTTTTCTATGCCACATATTATTTTATAGTTGAAAATAGGCTAACTCTTTAAAATGCACAGAGACTGCTGTACTTTTATTGTGGGCACAGTTTGGAGGAAGGGCTGGCTGGGGAGGGGGAGAGGGTAGAGGGGAGTGTATCGAGCGGTGATGAGGTTTGGTCAACATCTTGACCTTGACTTTTTTATCGAATGGATGAAGAAGTGAAGGTGAAAATTATAAAATTTTAAAGATTGAAAAGTGGATGGAGGTAATTAGAGCAAAGGAGACTAATGAGCCAAAGCGCCTCTGTCAGGGCAAGAAGTTGATTTGTCATGATCGTCAGTTTTCTTGTTTTGATTGACCAGAGCATGGATTGCTTATCTCTGTGTGGTTTTTATGTCTGCTCTGTAATTTTGGAAAGCGGAATCCATAGCTGTGGATTCCTCAGATCCCAGTAAAGTGTCAGTTCCCTGACTTTTTGGTGGTCCCAGTTAAATGGAAAGCTCTTTCCAACAGTTTTGGCTAATATGACTGACTTTCTCCAGGGTGGTTCTTGGGAGGAGAGCCTGGGTAGAACTAAGGTAAATGAAGTCCCTCCCAGGCCGTGAGATGGGGCTGGCTCAGTGTCAAGGACACCCACTGAATTCAGCTCAGTGGGTTAGTACTTCCTATACAGACCAGCAAGTCCAAGTCCTGAAAATGTCCCCTTTGTGCCCAGTCAGTTGGGGTGGTAGAGAGATGGGGAGCTAGGACATATCCAGAAGCTAGGACTTCTTATCAATGGAACAGCAATTTTTAGAGTAAGATTTGGGGAATGGAAGGTTGAATGGAGAGAGCCTTGCAGTCAGGAAAGGGGATTTGATTTGAGATGAGCAGTAACATTTTGAGGAGACAGGAGATATTCTTGTTCCTCTCCTCTGTGCCAGAGGCACGGGTCTGTTGTTACTTATTTTCATGAGCAAGTTGATTTTTCTCTCTGAGCTTCAGCATCCTCCTCTGTAGAATCAAGTCGTTAGTTTAGATAAACTTGGATGACTCTTCCCATCCTAAATCTTTTGAATTTCATGACCCACCAAAGCAGGTTTCAGGGCCCTCTGCCAGAAGGACATTTTACTTCCATTAGCTACATCCTCTTGGCCAGCTCATCAGCCTGGGGCTCCAAAGCCATGAGGCCAGTCGCAAAAGAATTTAGAGATGCACACCCCACACAGTGTCCACCCAAAGCTGAGAATCCTTGTTTTTTAGACCATAGCTGATTACAGTGTTGTGTTAATTTCTGCTGTATAGCGTAGGGACCCAGTCATACACATATATACATTCTTGACTCCCCACAGCTAATGGCCACCCAGAGATGTGCTTCTGTTGCTGACGGCTGGTGCCCAGCAGGCCTGGGGAGCTCCTGGTGAGAAGGACCGGAAGGGGTGGGCTCCAGGAATGGGGCGTGGCCACGTTTCTCCTGTAGCGCATATGGAGAGTATTCGTTTGGAGGCAGCTGTATTTAGTCCTACCTTTTCTACAACAGGACTGGAAAAGCTTTTCTCAAGTCTTCTCTGGCTCAGAGACTTTTCTCTTCCCTTCAAAAATTGTTTTCATATGCGGATCCCTTCCAAGCTGGAAGTGACCACTCAGTAGCTGCAGAGCTGAGCTAGAGCAGTGCCAGCGGCTCTGGCCTCTCCTTGGCTGATGATTAGCTCTCTAGTGGGGGTCTCAGAGATTTCTGTGGGTCTCAGCTTTATGGTGAGTAAAATGAGGGAAACGGACAAAATCAGTACCTCCGTACATTTAGTAATAACTTTGAAAAAGTGCCTTTCTTCCCTCAAACAGAACCCTCTCCAGAACTGCAGTGTGTGTGTGTCAGCCAGAATTGCAGGGTTCTGTCCAAAGAGGAGGGGCCCCGTCAACCTCACTGGCCCCCCCACAGCTGCTCCGAGGGTACCGCTAAGGGCCCCCAGCTCATGGGGTGGGGCTGGGGTTGGGGGACGAGATGTGTCTGGACAGCAGCGGAGGTCCCTGGGGCCCACTCTTCGGCCCCACCTGGCTTGCCCCCCCCCCCCCCCCCCCCCCCCCCCCCCCCCCCCCGCACCTGCCTGAGCTCGTTCCGAGGCGAGGAGAGGAAGGCCCGTCTCCTCACAGGATCAGCAGGAGGAATGTGGTTTTCTTCTCCCGTGTGCTGAGAATCTGCAGGGGGCTGGAGAGCCGAGAGGTTTTCCCTTTGCTGGGTTATTGGCTGAGGAGGGAACCAGATTTCTGCTTTCATCCCGGATAAGCACGTTCTAGCCATTCTGGCTACCTGACGACATGTCCCCTCCCCCGCATCCCCAGCCCCATGCCCCGATGTGCAGAGAAGGGGCAGCACCTGCTGGGATTAACACTTCACTCTCCCAGCCTTTGCCTTCTCCAGGGAGAACGGACGGGGAGCAGGGCAAACCTCAGAGGTCTGTACCCGGGCCTCCTGGTCCGCGGGAAACCCTCCATTCGGGAACAGCATCTCTCAACCTGCAGAGCAGAGGTGCTGCCGCCAGCACAGCTCATCCAGTGACCGTGTGGGGAGAAGGCCTGAAGTTAAAGGAATTCTGAACAAAGATGCCCTCCTTTATTTTCTTTAGACGTGTTGCTGGCCGTAGATATGGGAACGAGGCAGCTATGAAGCGTGAAGCTTCGTGTGACTCCTTGCACCTGAGCGGGAGTGGCTCTGGCATGTGGTTTTAATCATAACACTAAGAGCGAAACCCTACTGAATACTTAACTACGAGCCATGCCCTGTGCCAAGTGCCTCATGAGGTTTATCTCACTTCATACTCATAGCAGTGCTGAGGTGCATCGCTTATTGTCCTTGATTTTATAGATAAGGAAACTGAGACCCAGGAAGGCCAAACAAATCATGCAGGATGACACAAATACTAAAGGATGGAGCCGGAACTCCAGCCTGGGCTCTTGCAACTCCCCGGTAATCCCATTTACTGCCCTTTCTCAACTGCTACACCTTTGGCACAACCATGGGCCATAAAGATGGGCTCTAATGGATTCCTATCCTGCTCAGACGCTTGTTAGCTGTGCCATCCTGGGCACAGCAAGTCCTGCCTTATGGGATTGCTCCAAGGACACTGAGACACAGAGAACCCACGTGCAGTGCTCACCAGCCATCCCGTAATAACGGTGCTGGACATTTGGGGCACTGGCTGTGCATCAGGCCTGTCTCAACTATTCCATGTACATCATTTCATCAAAAGCTCACAGTGGTTCTGGGTCACCCGTTTTATCCCCTTTTTCTTGATGAGAAAAATGAAGCACAGAGAGGCTAGAGAGTTTACCTGAGATGACACAGCCAACAGTACAAACAGGTATGCAGTTGGGCAGTCTGACTGCAGAGCCTACCTCCAATCACTTAGTTCTATTGCATTCTCCTTTTACATTATGCAATTAGTTCAACACATATTTAGGGAATATTTATTATGTGTTGAGCACTGTCCTGGGCACTGAGGCAACAGGTGAGCAAAAAATCAGATGTGGTTTCTACCCCCTTAGCGCTTATATTCCTGATAAGAAGAAGATCATAATCAAATGTGTATAAATATATAATACATGTAGAATTGCAGCTGTAGAAAGAGTTATGAAAGAGAAGAGCTAAGAGTCTGTAATATAGGGGACTTGATCCAATTGGAGAGGGCAGGGAGGACTTCCTGGAGGAAGTGACAATTCAGAGATCCAAGGGATAAGTAGGAGAGAGGTAAGTATGGGGTGGTGTCAACGGTGGGATAGGGTGTGTAGAAGCCTTCCATGTAGAGGGAACAGCATGTGTGAAGGCTTCTGGCAAGAGGAAGCATGGGGAGGTGTGTGGAGCATCATCGAAGGCCACGTAATTTGCAAGGGCCAGTACAAAATCAAAGTGTGGCTCCCTTGCTAAAGATTAAGGATTTCAGAGTCATGAGAATAGGAACCTTCTGCATGTGGGGCCCTGGCTAGAGAGGGAAGGCTGGGGAGGGGGTCACAGCAGACCATAATGCTGTCGAGGCCAGTTCAGGATTTTGCCTTTCTGGATCTGCTTCCAGAGGGTCCCTCTGTGGGGCAGAGGAGTGTCTGGGGGCAGGGGAGGGGGGTAGCTAGCTGGCTGAACTCTTAGCAAGGGGATGAAGGGCCAGGCAACCCGGGGAGGCCTGAAGGCCCCTGGGCTCAGGTGGGTTCCCACCTCCCCAGACCTGGCCTGATTTCTGCTCTGAGGGAAAGGGAGAAGTACGCTCCCCCCACCCCTTGACGACCAGAACGCGTGGGCAGAGATCTGAGCCTTGGAGTCTTTTCATGGCCAATTGCACGGGCTGCTGACAAAGGCTCCGGGACTTTCCCCCTGACCTCCCAGAGGCTGGTAGAGGAGCGTGGCTCCCTCCAGCGACCAAAGCCAGGGGTGGGGGCCGGTTGTGTGTGGGAGTTTTTGAAGAGCTTTTTAAAAGGAAGACCCCAGAGCCGAGGACATTGAGAGCTGCAGCCTGGAGCCTCTTGCCTTCTCGTTCAGTGTCAATGCGAAATGGCTGCCCCCATGTATGTATATATATCTCCAAATAAAGTCAAACCGGCCAGCATGGCCCCTTCCCTGAGCCACAGAGAACTTTTCTGAACACCAAACTCAATGGCTTTTCCTCCGACCTGGTGTGTCGTATGCAGACAGACATTTCACTCGAACAATGATAATAGCCCAGTTGGAAATTACCATCTGGCCAGGCAGCTGAATCCACGCCTGCCTCAAGCTCAGCTTCAAACGCAGGTATCGGGGGCAAATTAGCACCAACCTCGAGTTTGGGATTTGATGAAAAATGCCAGGTCGGAGAAGAGAAGCATAATTGTCCCTGCAGCCAAGGGTGAAGGTTAATACTCCGGGCCTTGGCTGCCTCCGTCCGGGGCTCCCCTCTACCGCACAGCACACGCTAAAGACCGCCAGGCACTCTGAAGCTCATTATCTTTGCCGTCTTCACAGAGCTCCCCGGGAACACCCATTCTGCCTTTGACTGCTACGGAGGAGGACTGGCCACGGGTCCTGGGGTGTGGGGGATGGCTTGTTCCCTTCCTGCTGCTCCGCTCCTCATGCTTTGGGGGAGGCCCTTGCCTCTGCCCAGGGGTCTCTGGGTCCGGACGGCCGAAGACCCTGGTGTCTTTGGGGGCCTCTCACTTAAGGTTAATTACACCGACGGCAAAGCATCTGCGCCTCCTCTCTGGGATGGTTGGCAAACTTGACTAGACTCAAAATGAACCTCTTTGATTCCATCTGCAAAATTAGATCAGATTTGATAAAGTAAAGATGTACCCTTTGAAGTATTCCCTATCAACATAAGTGCTAAGAACACTTGAGTGAAGGAATTTGAGCAGTTTTGAAAGCAGCAGCATAGAAACTTCAATGAGGATTGCAGCTAAGGG
Organism: Catagonus wagneri; assembly: GCA_004024745.2. Lineage (NCBI taxonomy): Eukaryota > Metazoa > Chordata > Mammalia > Artiodactyla > Tayassuidae > Catagonus > Catagonus wagneri. The sequence goes on along the minus strand of PVHT021183705.1, from coordinate 16,914,267 downwards.
CATGCCCAGAAGGCACGGGACTAACTGCGTCTATCCTGCAGGCAATAAGCAATTGCTAAAGATTCCAGACTTCTCAAAGTTCAGAGTTCAACACACAAAAAACTTTGTTGAACTCATGATAGGCTGGGCTCAGTGGTTTGCATTCTGTTTTTCAGAGGCTCTTAGAATCCCGGCAGTTTTTCTGTTTCTGTGCCGCCTCTGCACGGTGGGAACAAGGCTGTTTTTTTCTCTTTAGTTTCCGCACAGAGGAGATATGCATTAAACCCTCAGCTGCTTTCCTGAGGTACGGTCCCACCAGAGCTACAGGGCAGGACATCAGCAGGTGAAAAGTGTCTGTTTATCCAAATGAAAAGCAAAAGATCTGCATGGAAGCTCAGCTCTGTCACCATCTCTCTGTGTGACCTTGATGGAGTCCTTCAGTGTGTCAGGGTGCTTCTTCATCTGGCTGCCAGTTACTTTGTCCCTTCTAGGTGCCAGTAACACCTACCTCTCAACTGAACTGCACCCAAACTGCATGGTTGAGCCCATTCTAGGTGCCGGGGAGAAGATGTTCAGGTACTCACGTGGTCCCCCCTGGTCCAGCAGGGGACAGAGAGACCTGAGCCAGCGCTTTGATAGGAAGTGCCAGGTGTAGCCGTAGGTGCGCACACTGAGTGCTATGGGAGATCAGAGGAGGCGGCAGTTCATTCTGCAGGGGGACCCAGGAAAGGCCCGGAAGTGAGAGGAGTGCGTCAGAGGCGATGAGCTAGTGAACGAGAAAGCATTTTGCAATTTGTTAGACAAGGTAGGACAAGGTAAGTTCTTGCCTAGACGAGGTTAGACACGGTAAGCTCTTAATGTATTCTTGTTTCAGGTAATATAGAACAGCGTGCAGTCTGGATTCTTCTCTCTTAGCTTGGCCGGGATTGATGGTAATTTGGGAAATGCTTTGGCTTCAGAAGAACAAAGAGATGCAGTGAGGGTTTAAATCCAGTAATCAATGTTGAGGAGAAGTTTATGTAAAAAAAGAAAGTGTGTGAGAGAGGCCAGTGGGAGGGGCCTCAGACTGAAAAGCTTCCATTGTGGGCAGCCTAGATACCAAAGGGGGAGCCCACGTGCTGTATCCTGAGGTCTCGGCGGTCTTGAGGTGAGCCGGAGGTCTAGATGGTAGCCACCACTCTGGGGAAACACGGGAAAGCCCACTCAGTACCCCAGTTCGTCCTCCCTTCCCTCAGTATTATGCTGACTGAGTAGCAGGAATAGGCATCTTTGCCTTGTTCTTGATATGGGGCGGGGGTGGGGGGAGCATTCAGTCTTTCACCAGTAAGTGTCATGTTTATGTGTGAGCATTTTATAGATGCTCTTTATCAAGTTGAGAAGCTTCTATTTCTAGTTTGCTGAAAATTTTGATCACGAATGGGTGTTGGATTTTGTCAAATGCTTTTTTTCTTCATCAGTTGATATGATTATATGATTTTTCTTCCTTCGCCTGTCAGTATGGTGGATTACACTGACTGATTTTCAAATGTCGAACCAGACTTGCATGCCTGGAATAAATCCCACTTAGTCGTGGTATCTAATTCTTTTTATAAACTGCTGGCTTCAATTTGCTAATACTCTGTTTTGGATTTTTTGTGTCTAAGGTTGTGAGCAATGTTTGTACTTTTATTTGTACTGTCTTTATCTGGTTTTGGTATCAGGATAATACTAACCTTGTAAAGTGGGTTAGGAAATATTCCATCTTCTCTTTTCTGGAAGAGATTCTGTAAAATTGGTCTTGCCCCATTTTACAGGGCAGTTCTTGTTTTCTTTAGTTAATCTCTCTATACCCAACCTAGAGGTGCCTTTTGGTTAGTGTGGTAGGGAGGATGGTTTTGTCACACAGTCTGAAACCATCGGAAACCATAGACCAGGTCCCCACCCATTCTAGGAGCTATACTAATCTAACCTGCCTTAATGTGATTGCTCCTTTATTGTCCCCCCCCCCTTACAATCATCAGTTCTCATCTCTGCATTGGTTCCTTCAATGCATCTGGCACATTGTGCGTGAATGTGAGAGCACCAGGTGACACTTACAGCCTAACCAACCAGCTCCCCCCGCCTCTGTCCCCTCTCCCTCACTTCTCCCTCCACTCCTTTCTCTCTCTTTTCCCTTCACCTTAGGTCTCGAATTGAATTTAGCACACTCAGCATGGGGCACAACATCATCTTTGGTCCAAGCACACCTTCCTTTCCAGTCTTGACCTCCATTCTTCTTCCACCTCTATTCCTCTTCCACTGCAGGGACTCATGCGAACATGTTTGATGCATACCCATTTCCTCATGGATACTGGTCGGATTTCTTTGCACAGAGCCACGGTAGGAACTCCCACTGCACTCATTTCCTATTGCCACTATAACAAATGACCACAAATGAAGTGGCTTAAAGCAACACAAATGTATTACCTCACAGTTCTGGAGATCAGAATCCTGAAATGGGTCTCACTGAGCTAAGGTCATTTCTCCACAGGGCTGTGTTCCTTTGGGAGTCTCTAGTAAAGAATCTGTTTTCTTTTTTTTAGCTTCTAGAAGCTGCCTGCATTCTTTGGCTCCCAGTCCCCTTCCGTCTTCAAAGCCAGGAACGGCCGGTCTAGTCTTTCTCACCTGCACCATGCTTACACTTGTGCTCCTGCTCCCTCTTTCACCTCTTAGGAGTCTACCTGAACAATCCAGGAGAGCTGCCCATCTCAAGGTCAGCTGATTAGCAACCTTAATTCCGCCAGCAGTCTTAATCCCTCTTGCCATCTAATATGGCATATTCTCAGCTCCTGGGGATTTGGGTGTGAATGTTTTGGGGGGTCATTGTTCACACAGATGTTAGGTACACGGATATCATTACAAAATACACAATATTATGTTGAATGCGTTAGGGTTATTTATATGAATGGACTTGGACTATAGATCTCTTTTGGACTCTTACTTTTTACCCCAAAACTATGTTTTTAAGTTCTATGCATGTTGTATGTGTAGATAGCACGTTACCCCTAACCTACAATATATTCCATAATAGACATCCCCCTGTTATCTTCTTATTCACTTCCAGTTGACAGACAGCTGGTTTGCTTCTACTCCCCACTGTTATAGACAGTGTTGCCACCCCCGCTACCCCTGTATGGACCTGGTTACATTTTCTTTTTGTCCTTCTTTTTTTTTTTTGTCTTTTTAGAGCCACACCCGTGGCATATGGAGGTTCCCAGGCTAGGGGTCGAATCAGAGCTACAGCTGCCGGCCGACGCCACAGGCACAGCAATGCTGGATCTTAGCCACCTCTTCGATCTACACCACAGTTCATGGCAAGACCGGATCCTTAACCCACTGAGTGAGGCCAGGGATCGAATCTGCATCCTCATGGACACTAGTCAGGTTCGTTTATGCTGCACCACAACGGAAGCGCCACGTGTTCTTGCTTAATTTTCGCTAGGTAATATTAGAGTGCTCGGGATGGTGGCTGTCCCTGTCCACACTCCCACTGGCCGTGCATGGAGGTTCCTGTTTCCCCACGCACTTGGGGCCTTTTTCAGCTCTGAGTTGCCAGCCCCCACCATGTTTTCCAGCTAAAGAGCTGCCAGAAAGGGGGAGGGAAAGCAATATTAACTCAGCACCTACTATGTGACCTATTAGATGATGCTGTGTTAATGCTTTAGGTACTTTAAGCCCTTTCATTCTAAGATGGTCCTATTTGGTTAATATTATTGAACCTATTTTAGACATGGGAAAACTGTGGCTGAGAAAGACTTTTTTTTTTTTTAAGTTCTTAGCCCAAAGTCTTATGTTTAGCAAGTGTCAGGTCCAGAATTTGAGTCCAGGCTGGGCTAGGTGTCCACTGTTAGTGATTCCATTATGCCCTGCACACGTCTTACCTCCATATGCACAATAATACTAAGTTAAATTCTCAGTCTGGGAAAGTGGTTGTGAGCATCAGCTTTGGAGCCAGACCTCAGTTCAGAATGCTGACTCCATCACTTACTAGCTACATGATTTGGGGTAAGGAGCCTAATTAGCTTTAAGTCGTTGTTTTCTCATATGGAGATGGGAACAAGGTCCTTCAGTTATCTTTATAAACCCCTTAGCAGTGTGTAGGGCATAGAAAGAAAGGCTAAATAAATTTAGGTAGATATTGCTACAGTGTCATACCTGGGTCACCCCATCTACTCCAGACTCTCAACTCCTCACAGTTAAAGACATTTGTTCATTCATTCACCTTCGTCCGTCTGAGTACCAACTTCATGGCAACTGGTGTGGTGTCTGTCATCCATAACTACTCAGCCCCAGAGCTCATTCCCATCAGGGTTGGAGATTTCCACAGCCCTTGGAGGAAGGATCTTGGATCTCCAGGATGCTTCTCAGGATGGGGGGAGATGAGGGTTTTTGACCTCCATGTCTTTAGTGATCTTTCTAGACCCTGCTGCTCTCCTCCTCATAGTGTCTATTGCCCTTGGTCCCCATCACTCTCTCCCGTCTGGCTTCTCTCTCAAGTCCCTCTTTTGCCACCCCCTGGGGGAACCACGGTGCTGCTCCCCTCGATTTCCCCCTTGTTGCTGGGGTGGGTGCACCTGGCCGCCAACATTGCATTTCCTCCTCTAGAGGAAGAGAGCACCGCACAACTCCTGGCTTGCCTGTCACTTAGGCAATCCTGCACCTGTGTGATTTCCTTGTGTGCTTAATAAAAACTGGGTGATTAGAGAACCTCAGGCAGCACTCTTTTAAATAGTCATTAAACAATCATTACAGATGGAAACAGCTACAAGCGGTGGCTGAGAGGGAGCGTGTGGCTCCCAATAACACAGTCTTTTTTCAAATCCAAACGAATGTGTAAACAAAGCACAAAAGGGAACAGTTTCAAAGTTCTGAGCTTTCTCAGGCAAAACTATAATACATCAGCTATCCTAAACTGGGGTCCCAAATGTCAAATGTGAATTGACAGGTGGTATAGTGTTCTAAGTAATTCATACCTAAGTCAGGTTTTGTTTCCCCCCCCCCCCCTATTTCTTTTTAGGGACTTATTCACAGCCTTTCAAGTTTAGGTGCTGCTGCCAGTCTTAGCTAAGTTGGAGAAGTTGTGATTGAGACAGGTTGTAATTTGATATTTGAAGTAAGCCCTCTTTCTGAAGACTACTGGGGTTCAAAGGCTGGATCCAACATTTAAAAGCTGTGCAACCTTGGGGAAGTTACCTAATCATTCCGAGCCTCAGTTTCTGCATTGTTAAAATGTAGGCGATAACAGTGCCTGCTGTATAAAAAGCGTTTTTGAAGTGTTAGTGAAATTTCTAACCCCTGTTTTTTGAAATGGGTGTTCTTGGAGTGGAAGATGGGTCAATTAATGGTGAAGGCTTCTCTGTTCAAAGACATCAACTCCTTCACATTCCACTAGTCACCAGACTTTAGACTTCAGGGTGCACAGGAATCAAAGGGGCTTGTTGAAAATGTAGTTCCTTTGGAGTGCCCATCGTGGCTCGGTGGAAATAAATCTTACTGGTATCCATGAGAACACAGGTTCAATCCCTGGCCTTGCTCAGTGGGTTAAGGATCTGGTGTTGCTGTGAGCTGTCGTGTGGTTTGTAGAGGTGGCTTGTATCTGGCGTGGCTGTGGCTGTGGTGTAGGCCAGTAGCTACAGCTCCTATTCAACCCCTAGCCTGGGCACTTCCATATGCCCCAGGTGTGGCCCTAAAAAGACAAAAGAAAAGAGAAAAGCAAAGAAAATGCAGATCCCTGGAGCGTACCTGTAGCAATTCTGATTCTGATGGGACTGGGGCCCAGGAACCCATAAATTTAATAGAGCACCCAGGTGATTCTAATGCAGATGACTCAAAGCTTACACTTAAGAAAAAATGAATTAGTGTTATTTAAAAGACCCACGAGGAGAGCTAGTGCTGTAGTCATTTATATCTTAATGTGACTAAATCAATCAGATTGCTTTCCTATCAATGCCTCTAACCAGCCATTCTGGTGGGAAGAGTGTTTTTCGTAGCTTGAAGGAGAGAGAGAGGAGCAGTTTTGGTCACTGGACATACCTGGAGAGGATAAGTTCTAGATCCTGCACTTGCTGATGCAGAGGCATCAGCAGGCCAAGAGGGATGCAATGATGAAAGGGGAATTTGTGAAAGATGAAGACTGGGTAACTCGTAGTTATCACCAAGATTTGCTTTGCAGCAAAGAGCACTCTTTTCGCCTCTGAAAACCTCCTGGAGTCCTTTGGTTGGCAATGGCTGTTGCCGATCAACAAGAGCACTCTCTAATTTTGTTTATGGTTTTTCAGGCATGTAAGATCACTTAAGCAGAGATACCATTCTGGGTTTATTTTTTGCAGTCTTCCTGGAGGCATCACTTTCTCAGTATTGAGGATGTAGTTCCCAGAATCTCTCTGGCTTCAGATGTCAGGTCATTTAGAAGTGTACTATGAGGCCATTCATGGAGAAGTCCTGCTTTGGTTGATCAAGTGATGGCAGTTGTGTGGGCAAGGAAAGCCCCAGTCTTTTAGGTTTTAGGATGATATTATCTGTCCCAAACATCAGATGTGCAGATACATGTATTTTCTCACATCTGAGGAGAACGAAAGCTATTCCATTTTACTTGTAAAATTATACAGTACAATATGTATGGGATAAACTTAAGTTCATATCTTGGATAAATTTAGTTGGCTCAGGGTATTGATTGGACCAGATCTGATATTTGAGAAAAGTTTTGTTTGAGGGCTGAGATGATAAGATCATAACAAGAAAAGACACTGTTGACTCCATTACCTGTCTATTCCATTTGATCTCATTTCTTTAAAATTGATTTCATTTTCATTTCTGATTATAAAAGTAATATATAGTCATTGTGGAAAAATTTGAGCAGCGCCTTCAAATGCATTTGCTAATCAGCATGCACAAAGATTTATATAAAATTGAAATAGTGTGAGAGAAAATTCTTCTGTAGCCTGACTTCCTTCTTACTTACAATTATGTTATGAAATTTCCCATCTTAATTTTTAATTCCCTATTTGCAGTGGCTTGATTGCAGTGTATCACCATTTTTAAAGTGACTTCCTATCATTTGGCTTTAAGTTAATTTTTTCCTACTGTACAGCATTGCTTGATGAAAATTCATATACATAGATCTTTGTACACATTTCTGATTATATCCGTGGAGTAGATTTCTTAGAATTGCTGAGTCAAACAATATGCTCAGTTTGAAGGTCTTTGGTATGTATTTGCCAAATTGCCATTCAGGAAGCTTTTTTCAATTTTCATTTCTACCAGGAGTCTAGGAGAGGACCTATTTCCCATCTTCTTTGTCACCACTACATATTACTAATAATTTCTTTCTTTTTTTTTTCTTTTTAGGGCCGCATCTGCGGCATATGGAGGTTCCCAGGCTAAGGGTTGAATCAGAGCTACATCTGCTGGCCATAGCCATAGCAATGCAGGATCCTAGCCACATCTGCAACCTATACCACAGCTCACATCAATACCGAATCCTGAAACCACTGAGCGAGACCGGGGATTGAACCTACAACCTCATGGTTACTAGTCGGATTCATTTCCCATGCATCTAAACGGGAACTCCATATTACTAATGATTTCTATTAAAATCTCTCTTGATCTCCTTTAGACAACTCATATAGCCATCTTATCATTTGCCATCTGATCACCAAATGGTTGTCAGCTATAGTTTGGACGAAATTATGCATCATGCCAGTTGTCTGAGGTGTGGACATGACAGCTTACATAAGTGGGAAGTACTAATTTTCTTCACCTGGAGGAACAAGCAATAGAATCCTCTTTCCCCCTCCCTGATGAAGAATTAGAACATGTCTGTCAGCTCCTGGTTTCCCCTGGACACTAATCAGCTTAAGCCATCCCTAACTGGGGTAGGGAATTCTTTATTTGCAAAGGGATGGGTGTTCACATGGACAGTGCCAGAAATAACCCTCGAATCTCTAAACACAAGGACAGATGTTCAGATGGAGTTTCAAGTAGGGTCAAGTAGGGTCTAATAAGTGTTGTATGCTTTGCTTATCTTCACAGAAGTTCTCCTTCTTCCCAAAGTCCAGACTTTGGAATTTGCTTGGCAAAGGGATATTTATGGCACCACACGGTTTCCCTAGGCTGCCCACATTGCAGTCTGGACTGGTGACTCTTGGCTACCATGACGGCCCCAGCACCAATGGGCTGTGAAAGGGGATTAACGCCCAGGGCAGACAAGCTTTCACCCTAGTCCACACGAACCAAAGCCCACGAGGGCAGCACATGGGCATCTGCCTGTGATGTAGAGCGTTATCTCAAGCTGGCCCTCCTGAGGAGGCCTGGCTGTCCTCCGCTAACGAAAGCTCAGAGGGGCAGATTAATGCAGACGTGCTCCCACCTTCCCCTCCGGGGTAGGATGCATGAAAGCTGGGGGCTCTCCTGCTTGGCTATATTCCTGATACCCTGCTTGTTCAGTTGGTTCCCTGGAAGTTCAGATCAGCAACTTCTAGTCATCAGAGGAGAGAGAACTGAGACTGGGAGGGGTTGAGAGAAAGTCCTAAAGTGCAGGAAGCAAGGAAAAGGTCTGCTTGGTAGTGGGGAGCCAAGAGGCCTGAGTTCTCATCCTAGCTCTGCCTCGCCTCCCGGGCCGGGTGATCTCCGGTAAGTCATGGAACCCTAGGGGCCTCATTGTCCCCAGTGGCCAACAGAGGACATTGTTGGCCAAGCTTTGACTGTGGAAGCATGAAGGAAAAGGGATGAGGGAAGATACAGAACAGGAGAAGAGGAGATCTTTAGGGAAGGCCTTCCCGGCCTTTTTCTTGTCTTGATGCTTGTAAAGGTACTACCACCAACTGCCATGCTGGGAACACCACTGTCTCAGGCACACGAAGGGGACATATTGTCACAGACACCTGAAAAAAATGGTGTCTACCTCCAGCTACGTTCCAGACCAACAGAAATTGTACTAAACCATGAAATAAGGGCCAGATAATCCAACTGTGTTTGCTCACAGTGACTTCTTTGATGACCTTTTGGGAAATATCAAATTCTTGCAGTTTTTAACGTCCCTGCCTGCTGCTGCAGTCTCCGGGAGGCGGTGGGGTGGGAGTGGGGAGCCAGGAAATAAAGTCCTTGGGGAAGAGGGGGCAAGAGGGCTGCTAGGGAGGAGGGAAGCCCAAAGTCCAAGAGTCTTACTAACTTCATCTGTGCTTTCACCCAGAGAGCACCCCTAAATCATCTCCCCAACTCCCGTCTTGGGGATCAGCTGGGGCAGGTCCAGTTTTTGAAGCCACAGGCTTGATTAAAGGAATCAAGTCTTCCACTTAGGGTCCTGCCTGTCTCTTAGGCTTTTCCTATTTTGTAATAACAAGCTTTTTAATGTTCCTTATTTATTTTTTCCATCCACCCCAAGAAATGGTGAGGTAACTGGGCCCAGATAATTGCTGAACACCTGCAAGACGCAGGCCTGGTGCCGTGAGCACAGAGGAGCTGGGGCAAGACTCCGATCAGCTGGCTCCCCGTCCCCCCACCCGAGCCACCCCCGCCTCCCCAACACCTGCAGAGGCCTGTCGCTTGGGACAGGAGGGCCTATTAGGGCCCTTGTAATTGAGAGGGGGTGAGAGAGTTTACAACGGCTGGGCTCCGGAGCAGAGAGGGGAGGACAGCTTAGATGACAGGAAACCGTCTCCTCCGCTCCGTGGAGCAGATTGAGAAGGTGGCCTGGGTAGTAATGGGGTTAGCTAATCCTCCTAGTAGTAAGGGAAGGCAAGGCCGCCATCATAATCGGGACTAATGGATTCCAGATGGAGAAGTAGAATTGTTCTCATTAGAGTGGTTGTACACACGCACACGCACGCACACACCCGGAGAAACCCATTCCAGCCACATCCCCGACTATGATAAGCCCTGTCGGCTAAGAATAGCCCACACCGCAGCGGTAGATGGAGAGCATTGTCAATTATTTCTTCCCGCTCTCCCCCTTCCACAACATCCGTGCATACGTAATGGTTTCATTAACCTCGAGACTTCTGCAGATGAGTTGAAAACCCAGCTTACACGGCCAATTAGCTGGCAGTGCGTTCTGCACAGAGTGTGGAAGTACCTTTCTTTTCCCCTTAAATACCGCCTGACTTTTCGGCTGTATTTCATAAGTGTTAATGTAATATTGCTGAAAGGAAATATGGCCAAGGCAGGAAACTTCTTCCCCCCTCTCTGGGATGCAGCTGTTCGTTTGGTTGGGGTTGTTAATCTGAAACACTCCCAGGTGCCTATTTCATATTATCTCTTGTTTAGAACAAAATAAAATGAAGCTGTCAAAACCTTTCTGCCTCGCTCGGCCCTGAGCTCAATAGCCCCATAAAGAGACCGGGGCAGGGAAGCACTGCTAACACTCGCCTTTCCTCGGTGAGCAGTGCAGACCTTCCAGGTGAGGCCCCGACCTGCAACCAGACTACCTGGTCTCCTTCAGAGTCCTGCTTGGGACTCCCTCCGTGGCGTGGGGCCTTTGCTCCTGGCCTTCCTTAGCCAGGAGTGCCATTTCTGCTCCATTTCTAGCTCTCTCACAAAGCCTCCTGTCTAGATCTTTTCCTGAGCACCCTGGCTTTTCCAGTGCCAGCATGTAGTAAATGCTCACTAAATGTTCGTTGTTATTAATATCTCTACTTCATGAAGCAGGTCAGTTGTTCGGTGCTGATACAGTATTGCATAGAGTAAGAACTCTCAGATGGATTGGCCTATGATTTGCATATGTCTCAGCATGCTGTTTATAGCCAGACAGTTACTTCTTATGTAATGAAGCCTCCTGAAGGTATATGGCATCTTCTTTGCCGTCGGCCCTTGGCCACTCTGCCCTCCTGCCAGAAGCAGGTGCTGAGTGAGGCTGCGAAGCAGAGGGGAGGGGAGGCTGAGGCTGGGGCTTTTTGCTTGGAGCCCCAGGGTCCTCCCGGGGAAAAGGATGTCTAGCTTTTAGGATCTTAGCCATTAGGATGTTCAGTGACCAGTGATTGCTTTTTTTTTTTTTTTTAAATCCAAAGTGGTCTTTCATTTCCAGCAGCAGAGGGAGAATGGTTCCTTTGGCTGACTTTATTATCACAACTGGAATTTCTGCGGCTGTTGGGGGTACCAGGGACAACAGGTGGCCGTCACTAGCTTCTTAGTGAGAAATCATTCCTTACAGCTCCAGACAGAGTCTTGCCCAGCCCCTGGTCCACTGGCTTCTGATTCCGGTGGTCCTACATGTCCCCAGCACAGCCCTGGCTAACTGGTTGGCTGTTGCTTGACAGGATGGAACTGGGCTCAGTCTTCTTATTTGGTGGCTTTTTGGAAAGGCCACTCACAAGTAGCTCGCTCCTGTGCTCTGTACAAGGCCCTGGTTCTCCCTCTCTCTCTCAAGTCCCTGACTTCCTTTCTGTGATATATTGCTAGCAAGAGGTGGGTGAGGCCGACCTGGCCACAACCAGGCTCTGTAAATGAGGGAGGTTTCTGGAAAATAGGATTTCAATAAATGGCAGCCTGGAAATGCTAAGTAAAATGCCCCCTTATTATTGTTGTTGTCATTTTCAAGTATCCTTAAAAGGATGTGGCCACCTCAGACCAATGAATGTGCTGTTCCTTAAACTGCTCAGAGACAAAGAGCATCCGTGCTTTGGAGAAGAAGCATTGTGCTGTGTTTAGAGAGCACATTTTGTATTTTGAGCCACTTTTTTTCTGTAGCCTGGGGCCTGATTGATTTTAGGTTCAGCCTAACATCTTGGCCTGAGACCCTGTGCAGAGTTGGAGGGACTTAAAGAAACAATTCAGAGCCAAAGCCCTTGCGTTTAGAAAATTGACCTTCCATCTGTTGACAATCAAATATTGAACCTATTAAGAGTGGCAGGTCCCCAAGCTGGGAGGAAGGAAGGAATTTTCCAGAGTCCCCGGAGACAAAGGACCTTTTCACTACACCTGGGGGTGAAGGGTGGCCAGTACAGGTCACTAAGCTGGGCATCACGTGAGCGGGAGAGCAGCTGGAGAGATGGGGGTCAGGGGTCCTCCTCGATGAGTCCTGATTTCCCAAGTAAAGGGGATGGAGGAGGAGAGCGTAACAGAGAGTGATTAGCCCCGGGAGACTCAGGAACTCAGATGAGGAGCCCCTCACCTGGCCTCCCCGTGCCCCGAACCCATGCTTTTCTGTGTGCCTGCCTACCGCACCAAGCCTTCGGTATCTCAAGAGTAGGGGCTGTGTCTCCCTCTTCTCTGCATGACCTGGCCCCTAGCGAGTATTCATGGAATAAGTGTAGAGACCCAGAAAAGAGGCTACTCAAAGAAGGGCTCACTCTTCCTGGGCCTTTGCATGAATGAGGAAGGTCACATCCTAGAGGCAGACACTGCCTGGTGGGTACATGACCCAATGTGTGAAACGCCTCCTCTCTCGGCTAGTGTGCTCATACAAGGCACGTTATGAACAAGGGCAACAGTGGTTCTCCCTGTGATTTAGGAATCGAGGCTGATGTCTCAGGCCCAAGCCTTTAACACACCCTGGTCCGTGTTGGGCTGATGGGTGATAGTCTCCTGGGGAGGTAGACGATGGCCAGATGGCAGCATCCTAGCCAGGTGGCAGTGCCCCCCAGACCTTAAGGCCCACATGCACGTGGTCTCTCCCAGGAGGCTTGTCCAGCCTCATCTTCTAGCACTTTCCTTCTGTGCTGCCCCTTTACACCATCTTAGGAAATCTGGTCACCATCGGGGCTCTCTTTGATGTCTCGATAGCTGGAGAGTTAACGAGTGGTCTTCTGGTTCACGCTGATGCAGGCTGGAATCCTGGTTCACCCCTGCACCGCTGTGAGTCCCTGGGAAGGTGTTTTCATCTCACCAAAGCAGAGTTGCCTCGGCCATGCATTGGGAAGGTGGTGAGGTTACGCGAAGGGTGTGTCTGTAGGGCCCAGGATCGTGTTAGACGTAGCAGTCCCTTCTGAAGGCTTGATGAGGCTGTACTGAAGGAGGGGTGATACTGGAACCCACTCTGAGGGGTTCCCCCATCACTGTTTCTGTCAGTTCCATTTCTCAGGGTAGGCTTCATGGCAGTCCTTCTGAAATGACATCCCTGTTGTACATCCTGGGAACACGAGTCGTTTGCCCCAGGTGGGTCTCCTGGTGGGTAGAACGTGGTGTTCCCCAAACTTCAGCAGCCTCCCGGAGCCACATGTGGCCAGAACTGGGAGTAGCTGGAGCCAGCCGGTCTTCTTGAGGCTGGGACCCTTCCCGTGGGCCTTGGTCCACCCACCCCAGCGACCATATTTTTTAATAATGTCAGGAAGACTAGGGTTAGCTGATTTCATAAAAGGAAGTGAGTTGAAATTACAGTGAAGACGTTGGCTCTACATGAAGAAAATCTTGACCCACAGTCACGCTGAATCCGATAGGTCCTAGGAAGGCACCCAGTCCTCCCTGCCTCTGTTTGCAAATGAGGAAACAGGACCAGAGAGATTAAGGAGCTTGTTCAAGGCCGAGGATACCTTCTGTTACATCCTGGGGCCTCCCTTGACAATGAGATTATTTAGACTCACGCAACCCGTGTCTGAGATTGCCAAGGAATAGACCTGTAGGAAGGCCCTGCCCGACCCAGCTTCTCGCCCGGGACCACATTTACTTCCCATTCTTCCCCCTGCACACCATCTCCAGTCTTCCCTCCACAGACTCCACTTTCATTCTTGTTTCTGGGTACTTGCTCAAGATAGCACAGAGCTCGGGCCCTGGGAACAAAGGGCCCTGGCATTGACTGGAGGCCCACCATGTAATGGGTGTCCTGTTCCTCATACCCACAGATGTTTTCATTTCACCACCACAAGATCCTCAGGTCAGTTGAGAATTGTAATGGATTGTTATTAAATGAATGGATGGATGACTGTTAATTATACATCTTTTTAGGTTATCTACACATGGCCCATATCTTTGGTATCACTTCGAAGGGTACTTGTCCTTTGTTTTTTTCTTTTTAGAGCTGCATCTGTGGCATATGCAAGTTCTCAGGCCAGGGGTCGAATTGGAGCCACAGCTTTCAGCCTATGCCACAACTACAGCAACACCAGATCTGAGCAGCATCTGTGACTTAGGCTGCAGCTTGCGGCAATGCTAGATCCTTAACCCAATGAACGAGGCCGGGTATCAAACCCACATCTTCGTGGATACCAGTCAGCTTCTTTCTTGCTGAGCCACAGCGGGAACTTCAGAATCCTTGTCCTTTTACCACTTCTGCATTTTCTTATCCCTATGGTGCCCATTCAGAATGACCCATCCCTGTGAGGGTCCACTGAGAGAAATACATTTATTTCCGTGTTGACTCAAAGGAAGTCAAAAATCTAAAGCTCAGAATACAAAGAATAGATTTTTGTGAATTTCTCAACTCAAGCCCCAACCCTAGCGTATAAACAGTAATCTGTATATACAGACTCTTAGCTTTCCAGGGAGATAGCGGGACAGGGAATGTGCAATTCTTTTTCCTTCTTCATGGGAATTACATTCTTGTCGAGTATGCAAATGGAAAATAATCCCATAATCCAGCTACGAAGTAGAATAACATTCTGTGTCTGGGTAAGCATTTGTTTCTGTTTCTCTCTTGGCTGCCTGTCTGTTTTTGTGATTTATCCCAGCCACTGAGTGACCCTTCCTGTTTCAGTTTATTCAGCTGTGAAATGGAGCGATGCTGTCTGCTTAGTTGGCCTCAAGGTGAGGATTTTTAAAGAATTGGCTTTGTTTCAATTGACCGCGTATAGTGCCCTTGGAATGTGTGCAGGGGAGAAGCCTTCAGTGCTGGTCTTCTCTGGTACCAGCTTCATACCTGATCTTCTGTGTCTTGTCACAGCTTCTCAGGAAGCACTCTAGGGGTTTCATTCCAGAAGACTCCCTGAAGAGGCCCACCCTAAGACGTGGCCCTGCCATTTCTCCACTTGCAAAATGGAAATAAGAACAATCCCAGAATTCCCATTGCGGCTCAGTGGGTTGATAACCTGATTAATATCTGTGAGGATGCAGTTTTGATCCCTGGCCTCGCTCAGTGGGTTAAGGATCTGGCATTGCCTCAAGCTACAGCATAGGTCACAGATGTGGCTCAGATCTGGCGTTGCTGTGGCATAAACTGGCAGCTGCAGCTCCGATTTGACCCCTAGCCAGGGAACTTCCATATGCCGTAGGTGCGGCCCTAAAAAAGAAAAAAAGGAAGAAGAACAGCAGTCCCTACCCACTTCCATTTTATATGGCTGTAGAAAATGAAGCGAGCTGGTAGATAGGAAAGAGCTTTGATAAGGTAAAGTCCTGCTCAGATCAAGTTAGTTATAATAATAGTGCTGTTGCTTATTCTGCTACGGTTTCTTTAGTTTGTGAGTCACTTGAAAATGAGAGTTTTGTGGTTATCTGGTTTATATTTTGTGATTTATTTCTCAATTTGGCACGGGCAGATGGTTCAGGAGCATCCAACAATTTTAAACAAATCCTGTTCTTATTTCCCAAAGTCCTGGTCTTTGGCACTTTTAAATATTGGTTCAAGTTCACCTATAGCAAGAGTATTTAGTGATGTCAGAGGGAAGAGAACCTTTTCATCAAGGTGGGCCTGGGGTGCAGGAAGGAAAGGGACACAAAAAGAGAGGAGGAGGAAAGTGCCAAGTATTGTAGCTTGTCCATGGAGTCAGGCCAGGGATGAATTAATCATGACATACTGGAAAAAAGCAAACAAATAAACCCCCCACTCCAAACAAAAGGGCCTGGCTTTCATTTAACAGTCAATCAAATGGCAGAGAAACGTTAGGCCTCCTTATGATGAGAAAACCAAATAGTTCATCTAGTCAGGTCTGTAGTGAGTCAAGAGGAAGAGGCAGCGTAATGACCAGGCTTGTCCATGGCCATTTGGCTTGTAGCAATCGCCAGAGCCTAGGCCCGCAGGGAGAAAGAGTTCAGGGATGCCCAGGGAGACACATGCATGGCCCAGTGCTCCAGGCAATGTAAACAGCTGGGACATCTGGGTACCTCATGTTCTTGAACCTTAGAGTGGGGAAGAAACAAGGTCTCCGAAAGATGCGTTAAGCCTGGGGAGTGAGTTGGAAGAAGCAGCAGATGGTGAAAATGTTTAGATAGTGCAGTGTCTCCTTCAGCTAGAGAAATAGGGCTGAATGGCTTGGATACCTCCATGTTTGTGAGGTTTGAATTTTTCTAAGGCAGCATGCTCAGGCTCCTTTCACTCTCTGGTAATGTCTGGGTTGTGTGGCAAGGGTGGAGTAACAACAGCAGCCGTATGTGGGGAGTCTGTTGCTGCTTGGAGGAGCCATTTGACCAAGGCAGACAAAGTGGAAGGGTGGTTATTGTTTCTGTCTGCTGAGCACACATGCTTTTTCCTCCTTTCAGTTTGGAAACATAAACTGCCTTCCATCAGCCCTAATACTGCCTCTTCCTGGCCACATGATTGGTTAAGGAATTAGCATATGGCTCAATTGTGGCCAATTGGAGTCTTTCCCTGAGACTGGTCTATGGTGCTGGGAGAAGGAAACTGGCCTTCTTCCTTCTGGTGGGATAGCAAAGCTTTGATGCTGTAGTTTTGGAGTTTGGGGAGTATCTTTCCTACTTCATTGGAGGAAGCCCGTCCACTGCAGGAAAGAACTGATCACCTGTGAGAGAAGCAGAGCTGAGAAATGGAGAAAGTGCCTAATGACATCATTGGAACCCCTGGATCCAGTCATGATTGAGGCCAGATGCACTCTTATGTTCCCAGTTAAATGAGTCAAAATGCTCATTTTGTTTCTGTAAGCTAATTTGAGCTGGCTTTCTGTCACCTGAACCGGTATAGTCTGGAGGATAGTGTGGGGTGGCGTCAGGGGTGAAGGCAGGATTGAGCAAGTAAGAGGTCAAAGAGAAAAAGGGAAGGAAGCAGAGGGGGAGACGCATAGTCCGCCAGCCCCCTTTAGGGAGGTAGGTTCCTGCTCTGTTTTTCTGAGCCTTCATGAAACCTGACTTCTGAGAAAGTACACTCACTGTAAAAGGCAGATCTATTCTCGTTGGGGAATCAGCTCCATGGTTCCTGGAATGTGAAATCCATATACATTCAAGTTCCCTCCCCGTCTCCACCAGGACACTCCTTGGCCACCCAAAAAAGACCTGTCAGTAATGTCATTAGTTATGATGCTGAATTTTAAGCTTGGAAGTCAAACAGACTTTGATTTTTTTTTTTTTTTTTGAAGCTGCACTTTTGGCATATAAAGTTCCCAGACTAGGGGTCGAATTGGAGCTACAGCTGCTGGCCTACACCACAGCCACAGCAACGCAGGATCCGAGCCATGTCTGCAACCTACACTACAGTTCATGACAACACGGGATCCCCACCCCGCTGAGGCCAGGGATCGAACCCACATCCCCATGAACACTAGTCAGATTCGTTTCCACTGTGTGAGAATGGGAACTCCTCAGACTTTGATATATAACTTCAGTCCTTACTAGCAGAATGGCCTTGGGCAGGTTACCTAAGTTTTCTGTCCTCAGTTTCTTTGCCTCTGAAATGGGGCTAATAATTGTATCCATCTCAGAGGTTTGTTGTAAGGATCCTATCAGCCAATGCACGTGAAGAGCTGTGTATCACGACTGTGGGGAACACCTGGTAGTAATTTCTGTTCAGTTTCTCTGAGTGGGCAATAGTGAAGCAGATTATAGGATACCCACACTCTAGAAGAAAACTGAGTAAGATAAAGGTGATTTGGAACGTGGGAGAACCACATTAGTACACTGTTAAGATTTTCTTTCTTTTCTTTTTTTATTTTTTAGGATCTCACCCACGGCATATGGAGGTTCCCAGGCTAGGGGTCGAATCAAAGCTACAGCTACCGGCCTTTGCCACAGCCACAGCAACACTGGATCCAAGCCGTATCTGTGACCTACACCACAGCTCATAGAGTCACCAGATCCTTAACCCACTGAGTGAGGCCAGGGATCGAACCCCCAACCTCATGTTTCCTAGTCGGATTCGTTTCTGCTGCACCATGACAAGAACTCCAAGATCTTAAGTGATATAAACTGCAATAGAAAGTTTAATTATTTACGAAAAAGAATTAGAGGGTACATGCTCAGCTGAAAGCAGGCCCATGAAGAGATATTTGTGCACCCATGTTCACAGCAGCATTATTCACAGTAGCCGAAAGGTAGAAGCAACCCAAGTATCCATCCACAGAAGAATGAATAAACACAATGTTTCCAGGAGCTCTCGGTAATCAACCAACTACAGGTTGAAAATATATGAAAAAAGTTCTAGAAAGCTCCAAAAAGCAAAAGTTGAATTTGTCATATGCCTGCAACTACTTATATAGCACTTACGTTGTATTTACAACTATTGACATAGCATTTACTTTGTATTATAAGTAGTCTAGAGATGATTTAAAGTATATGGGAGGATGTGCTTGGGTAATATACAAATACTATGTGATTTTTATAAAAGACTTCAGCATCTTCAGAATTTGGTATCTATGGGCATCCTGGAAACAGTCCCCTGCAAACACCAAGGGGCAACTGGGTAAATCGATAGATAGATATGCATTATTAAAAAGGAAGGAGTGTGCACATGGATGAGTCTTGAAGACACATGCTGGGTGAGATAAGCTAGTCACAGAAGGACAAGTACTGTGTGATTCCACTCATATGAGGTATTTAGAGTAATTATCCTGGTGGTTGCCAGGACCTTGGGGTGGGGGTGGGGGTGGAGGAATTGTTTAACAGTTATGGAGTCTCAGTTTTGCAAGATGAAAAAAGTTCTGTGGATGGACAGTGGTGATGGTTGTACAACTATGTGAATGTACTTAATGTCACTGAACTTTACACTTAAAAATGGTTAAAATGATACATTATGCGTATGTGTGTGTGTGTGTGTATATATATATATATATATATATATATGTTTTTTTTTTTTTTATGGTTGCATCCACAGCATATGGAAGTTCCTGGGCCAGGGATTGAATCTGAGCCCCATCTGAGACTTTTGCTGCAGCTGTGGCAACACTGGATCCTTCAAACCACTGCGTTGGGGTAGGGATCAAACCTGTGCCTCTGCAGTGACCTGAGCCGAGACGCAGCAGTTGGATTATTATTATTATTATATTTTTGCTTTCTTTTTATGGCCACACCTGTGGCATATGGAGGTTCCCAGGCTAGGGGTCCAATCGGAGCTACAGCTGCTAGCCTACAGCCACAGCAATGCCAAATCTGAGCTGCATCTTCAATCTACACCACAGCCCACAGCAACACCGGATCCTTAACCCACTAAGCAAGGCCAGGGATCGAACCTGCAACCTTATGGTTCCTAGTCAGATTCATTTCTGCTGCACCATGATGGGAACTCTTCTTTTTTTTTTTTTAATTTTTAAAATTATAGTTGATTTACAATGTTCTGTCAATTTCTGCTGTACAGCGAAGTATGCACACACACGCTCATTCTTTTTCTCACATCATTCTCCATCATGTTCCACCACATGCAATTGTATTCTTAACCCACTGTACCACAGCAGGAACTCCATATTATATTTTTCAATCAAAATTTATTTTATTGAAGTACAGTTGGTTTATACTGTTTCAGGTATATAGCAAAATGCTTCAGTTATATGTATGTATATAGATGTATTCTTTTTCATTATAGGGTATTAAATGATATTGAATATGGCTCCCTGTGCTATACAGTAGGTCCCTGTTATTTATCTCGTATATATAGTAGTGTGTTGATCCCAAACTCCTCATTTATCCCTCTCTCTCTTTACCCTCTTTGGTAACCATAGGCTTGTTTTCTGTGTCTGTTACCACAGTTTTAAAAAAGAAGTTAGAATCACGTATCTAGAAAGAATGCCTTTTTGTTTTCACAAAAGTATATACATTTTTTACATGCCTGTTGAGCAAAGGAAGATAAAGGATGACTATGTACCAGATTGCTTACAGTGCTTCTTTGCTTTTTTCTCTGTGGGGTTTAGTGGGACTGGAGGGGTCCTGTTACTTAAGGTACTTTACTGCAGTCTAAATTATTATAATGATCAAATATTGCTCTTATTTCAGTGATTAATATTACATTGTAAACATTTACATTTTACTTTTATTCCCCCTTTTTTTTTTTGGTCTTTTTAGGGCCGCACTCACAGCATATGGAGATTTCCAGGCTAGGGGTTGAATTGGAGCTATAGCTGCTGGCCTATGCCATAGCCACAGCAACACTAGATCCGAGCTGCATCTGTGACCTACACCACAGCTCATGGCAATGCCAGATCTTTAACCCACTGAGCAAGGCCAGGGATTGAACCTACATCCTCATGGATGCTAGTCATATTCGTTTCCACTGGGCCGTGGCAGAGACTCACCTTTTTTTCTTTTTTCTTTCTTTTTTCTTTTTTTTTTTTGAACTTTTATACTTTCAGAATGCCTTTGTGGAATACATAATGGTACACCATTTTAGAGAAAAGTTTGGTGGTTCCTCAAATGGTTAAACATAGAGTTATCATAGAATCTAGCAGTTTCACTCCTGCTATATATTAATACATATTGAAACATATGACCACACAAAAACTTGTACAGGACTTGTTCGTAGCAGCATATTCAGAATGGCCCCAAAGTAGAAAGAATTCAGTTGTCCCTCAGCTGATGAATGGATAAGCCAGTGGTACATTCACACAATGGAATATTATTCAGCCATAAAAAAGAATGACGTACTGATCCATGCTACAACGTGGATGAAACTTGCAAACATTATGCTAAATGAAAGAAGCCTGACACCAAAGACCACATATTGTAGGATTCAATTTTTATGAAATGTCCAGAATAGATCGTTCTCTAGAGACAGAATGTAGATTAGGACTAGATGTGATATCTTAGGGGTGTGGGCTTTTTAAAATTCCAGTAATAAAAATGTTCTAATATTGATTCAGGTGGTTGAATGCCTGAGTCTGTCAGTATTCTAAAAACCATTGAGTTGTTCACTTTAAATGGATGAATTGTATAGCATGTGAATTATCTCTCAATAAAGCTATTATACAACAAAATAAACCCAAAACAAAGTCTCTTTGTAAGTTATACAATTAGTTATTTACTCTAAGCTTGGGAGGCAGATAATACGTGAAGAAATATCCCTGGAAAGCTGAGAGCCCTAGAGAAGGAGAGAAATTACCAAGGTCTGGCTGGACTTTTTTGTTTATTTTTTGCTCTTAATCATCCCCACCAATAAAATGTTTCGCAAAAGATCAAAAAAGACCTGAAAGGAAGCAACACAGTTGTTCCTCAAGTAGGGAATAAACCAACACACTATCTGTCCACACAATAGAATATTACTCAGCAATCAAAAGCAACAATCCACTGATGTATACAACCTGGAGGAATCTCAAATGCGTTCTTCTCAATGAAAGAAGCCAGGCTCGAAAGGCTACGTACCGTATGACTTCACTTATATGACATTCTGGAAAAGGTAAGACCATGGAGACAGAAAACAGATCAGGAGCTTGGTTTTCAAAGGTGCCCAAGGAAATTTTCTGGAGTGATGGAGATGTTCTGTATCTTAGTGATTATCATGATGATGTAGAGGCATGCATTTATCAAAACTCACAGAACTGTATGCTAACAATGGTGGATTTTATTGTGTGTAAATTATAACTTAAAAACAGGGTGGGGGAAGAACATGAAGAACATATTTGGATGTTCTAGTGGGTCAATAGGCACTGAGAAGATGTGTCTGGCCAAGGAATGGGTGCTGTCACCATTCATTGACCTGCCTGTGCCCCATAGGTCACCTGGGGCTTCCCTGTCCTTTGGAAATCCAGGCCTGCAAATCCCTGAAATCCTGGATGTGAAGTCTGCTCCTTCCCGTGGCTCCTTCCCCTCCAGCATCTGCACACATGTGGTCTTTCTGCCTGTAAGAGCTTCTTTACTAGTCTGCCCCCATTCTACCCACCCAGGGTATCCAGGGCTTGGCTGACTTCATGGAAAATAGGGAGAAGGCCTGGGCCCCTGACATCCAGCTGCCATCTTTGTGTACCTCCCCTTCCATTTCTGCCCCATCCTTTCCACCTGGTTTCCTCCTGGGAGCCCCAAATTCTTTCTCCTTTGTTATAAATAGAAGTTGGGCTTTTGCCAGCTCTTTTCCATAGAAGCTGTCCATACTCAGGAACTCAGCAGAACCAGGGCCTTCTTTTCATTAAAGATCTCTTGCATATTACAATTAGCAACTTCTATTTCCTGTTACACCTGATATCTGGAACCTAGAACTCAGCCAGGATGGACCCTGTGCTCCTCTGCCTTCTGGTCCTTCCAAAAGCACGCAGAAAGGACTCAGCCGTCTTTCTGACCTCCACTTGCTGCTGGAGCCGCTTCCAAAGATGTGGAGCCATCTGTCCACACCTGCAGCCTCAACAATTGTCACTTCCAAACTCCCTGAAAGGAAGCGCCCAACATGGGCTCTGTGACACTCTTTTTTTTTTTTT
>PVHT021183705.1:16850778-16890849 GCA_004024745.2 Catagonus wagneri | reverse complement strand
CACTTCCTCTATTTGTCATCTCTGTCAGAAAACAGGCCCTGATTGTTTCAGGCCCAAAGCTTCAGCCGGAGCTGCTCCAGCCAGGCCCCATTACTGGGCTAATTAACAGCTGGGCTGCAGGAATTCCGAGCTTGTCCCGGGGAAGGGCTGGCCTGCTCCCCAAAGAGGCCGCTCTCTCTGGCCTGCTCTGGGAGTGACGCCGCAGCACCCCAAGCCCAGGCCTTCCTCCCACTCTGAGCTCTTTCCCCATGGCTCTCGTCGGCCAGCGTGAAACAATTTCCTCTTTTCACAGGGACTCGATGGCAGGCAGATTAATGAACATGAGCCCAGCCCAGAGGCCAGCCTGCCAAAAATGTCCGCAGTGCATTCAGCAGTCCCCACGGTGGGCCGTGTGAGGGACAATTGCGGGCAACAAAAGACACAGAGCTGCACAGTCGGGTTCCCAGCAGCAGCTGCAGCTCTGATCTGACCTGGAGTTCCACTGCGGAAATGATCTTCACCTCCAGCTCCTCCTTCGCCACCATCCAGCCACTCTCCCACACCGGCTGCAAGCATCCCACCCCCAAGCAGCCAGCTACGAGGCTCCCTGATGCTTTGAGAAATAAAGAACCAGCAATAGCCAGTGGCCCCAGCCATAAACACCAGGGGCTAGTGGGGGCCCCCCGTTAAGGCTCAGGCTGGGGCGGCGACAGACAGGAGATCTTGTTAGCAGCACACCCGCCAGGCTTTCTGCTGCCCTGCGTTATGTGATAAAGCCACAGGGCCAGGGCAGAACTAGTTGGGTGTTGGTAGGAAGCTGTTTCTTTTTTTTTTCCCTTAACCCTTCCCTGGTGTGTAGGACTCAGTCCTCAAAACGGGAAACAGATGGTGCTTGTGTTGGCCTCGGGGATATTTGCTTTGGAAACAGCCAGCCCGACAGGCTCTGTGAAAAAATTCTCAGCAGTTGGCATCTCATGGTGCCTAGCAAGGTGTCCAGGGAGCCAGCTGTTCCCTTAAGGGGAACTGCCAGCTCTGGGGGCTCCCCAGAGGACTTTGCAGCTGTGACCATGGTATCAGCAGCAGACCTTGATCCTGGGAACCACTGCCCCTAGGGAGTGGAATTGTTTCTCCCATTTATGGGGTGCCCTCCTTTCTCCCAAGGTTGATTCCTGTGGTTCAGCACTCACGCAGCAGCTTCCTCACTGGCAGAATTCCCAGCTTTTTGGGATGAGTGCTCTTCCATGCAGATACCTGTGGCTGAATTGTCCAGCATAGAGTGACAACTTCAGGGTGACAGACAGCTAGAATTCAACATGGTACTGTGTCTAGGTGTGTACAAAGGAAGTGGGGGTGGATTGCTTTCAGAAGCATTTTGATCATGTTGTCATATATGAATGTACACATGCACGCATCCCAGCATACACATACACCTCACAGCTATTTCTGTTATATCCTTGCCATATTGATGTTCCTTAGCTAATATGTGTTTTGACTTTTTAGACCCATGTAGCTGTCTTAAATAGGAAAACAGCCAGGCTCCCTCCCCATCAGATTGTCTTACTTAATGCTTTTTTGGTTTTGTTTTGTTTTGTTTTTGTTTTTAGGGCCGCACCCATGGCATATGGAGTTTCCCAGGCTAGGGGTTGAATCGAAGCTACAGCTGCTGGCCTATGCCAGAGCCACAGCAACACATGATCTGAGTCGCGTCTGCGACCTACATCACAGCTCACGGCAACCCCATGTCTTTAACCCACGGATGAGGCCAGGGATCGAACCTGCAACCTCATGGTTCCTAGTCAGATTCATTTTAGCTGAGCCATGATGGGAACTCCTAATGCTTTTAATGCTTAATTCTTCTTTTGTCTAATATCAGTATTATCGTACCTACTCTTTTAATTAGCATTTGATTAGCTTATTTCTTACCATTCCTTCCATTTTAAACTTCTCAGTATCTTTTTGGTTCCAGTTTGAATTGTGAATAGCACCAAGCTAAATTTAAAAAATCTGAAAGTCTTCAAATTCTCATAAAATAATTTTATCCATTCACATTTGTTGTGATCATGGATGTGGTTAGGCTTTTTCCCTGACATTTTATTTCATGTTTTGTACTAACTGTAAATTCTTGATGTTTGTTGCTTTCTTTTTTGCATATTAAAATAGAATTTTTGAGTTTTGGTTCAACTTGTTTTTTTCCCCTAAGGTTTGGAAATTATGTATATTATTTCTTATCTTCTAGGGGTAGGAGTGACAGTGGACTGGAAGGCAGGAGACAGGGCTCTATTCTCAGCTTGGTCATGAACTCACTCTGTGACTTTGAGTAAATTCTTGGGCTTCAGATGCCTCCACCATAATGAGATAGCTGGATGAAATGATTTCAAAGGCTTTATCCCTCCAGTGTTAACAGGGTGTAATTTGGTGGCTGATTGAGGTCTAGAGGATGCTGTGGTCTATCCATGGAATTTGTACCTTCAAAATGGGAGGGACTATCTCTATCTACCAGGCTTCAGTGAGGCATCTGGCTCTCAGGTGAACTCACACTCAAACATTGTTTGCACAATTCGTCTCTACAGGGGAAAATTCTTCCCTCCTCTGGGATGATCATGAGTGGGATGTTCCTAACTTAGCAGTGCCTATGTAAAAATTCTCAGCCTTTCAATATTTTATTGTGTGATAGAAATATTTATTGCTCACCAGCTACAGTGGGCTCCCAAGTACTTCCTTGCAGTTAGATAGATTGTGTAACTAAGCCTCGCCAGTGGACTGTGTGAGCTTAGCTGTGGTGTAGGCTGCAGACACAGCTCGGATCCCGAGTTGCTGTGACTGTGGTGTATGCCACCAGCTGTAGCTCTGATTCATCCCCTAGGCTGGGAATTTCCACATGCCACAGGTACGACCCTAAGAAAACCAAAAAAACAAAACAAACAAACAAAAAAAACCCAGCTCAGGGGATGGGCTCCCCTTGATTTTTGTAGAAACACCTTTGTGACCTCAGCATGGAAATGATTCTCTGCCCAACTCCCTAGAGGAGAAGAGACACACCAGCTAAGGGTAAAACCCAGTTCTCTGGGGACCAGTAATGCTGTTCCCAGAGATCTTGAGTAACAGGAAGAGATTTCACCATAGAAGCTGACTTCTTCCTAGTCGCCTCCCCTTGGCTATAATTTCTGGACCTCACCTCCTGTTTCCATGTGTGTATAAGTTATTTTCAGGTGTATGCTGCAGCTTTCTACCTTTGTTCAAATTCACAGCCATCACTTTTTTTTTTTTCAAAAAGTATCTATTGATTTAAAGTAGGGAAACCCTTGATTAACATGCAGCCCACCTGCTAAATTAAACCCGGAAAAGGCTTGATTCTGCAAAGGACTCGACTTAAAACTTTTCCTACTCTGGACACTGAATCCTGGCAGCATTCTTGTGATCCGCAGACTGGCGTCAGCCATGAACTAGTACTGATTTGCACTGAGATGCATATAGAATTTGAGACTAATATTAATATTTAGAAATTTCTGTGACAATCCAACAATGTGCAGCTCCAGTTTGTGATCAGCAGACTTTTCTTGGTGAACAGGGCATTGACCAATTCAGGTATCACGGACCTGGGTGACATAATGCCCGTGGTTGACTTGGGATGAGTGCTGTGTGTTTGATCCAGGTGTTCAGGGACATCTTTTCCCCTCCATCGCTTGATCTGTGTTCTCTATGTTAGCTTTACTTTCTGACAAACTCTCTTTCTGTTAGAGAGAATGGCCTCTAGATATTCGAGACTTAAATGGTTCTTCCTTGTTTCAGTTTGAGGGAGGCCCTCTGTCTCCCAGTGTTTATATAAATCGCCCCAAAGGACTTTGATGGCCCATGCTTGGGTTATAAGCTTACCAAGGGACCATTCTAGACCACCCCACAGCAGGGAACATAGAATCCTGAGCCTGAGATCCTTACCAGAAAATGCATGGATTGAGGGAAGGTCAGTAGCCAAAGGGAAGTGGTACAGAATGGACTCACAAGTAATAGGTGTCCACTACTTCAACTGGGAGGGCAGAGGGTGGAAAACTTTCGAGTGAGGCTTAGTGGTATGTTTGTATGTGGTGGCAGGAGGAGAGAGGGGCAAAAAGTGATCCTTGCTGTGCTGGAGAAAGATGTATCTGGCATTACTGAATGGTAGCGAGTAACAATGACTAGTGAGAAGGAGAAATAAATTAGATGTCCATACTTTCAGGTATATGGTTTTCTCCATGTTTATCTCATTCATTTATTTATCCACTTATTCATGCAACAAATATTCGTTGAACACTAATTCTTTTGACAAACTTTTCTGCGTAAGTATGATTGATACATGAGAAAGATGTTGTCCTTGACTTCACAGAGCTAATAGTTATATAAGCTTCTAAACGCGTTCTTTTCTAAAAAGGATAATGCAGCCTAATTCCTAAGTCAGGATACTGAGTAAAACCAGTGTATAGAGCCATGCTAAGAATTCCGAAACCAGCAGCATGATATCATGATAAAATGAATAACATCTTCCACCAGAGAACAAGGATGAAAAAATCCCTGCTAATAGGTATGGAATTTATCTCTGAGCTTCCTGGCAGCGAAGGTAGAAAGGAAACTCTCTTCAGTGACCTCAGTCTCACTGATGCCAATCTTTGTGGAAAGACAAGCCTTTTCTTGGATCTAAGTTCTTGGAGGAATTTATGAAATGAGCCCATATATAAAATATATTGAGTAACATCATAAAATCATTATCTTCTCTCCTGAAAAAATGACCGGGGCCTCACACAAGCATTTTAGATAGCAGTAGTTCATGCCTACCCACCTCAGTTTCTCCCCAGATCAGCTTCAGACAACACGCGGTCAGAATGACATCACATTCTTGGGCAGGAAATGCTTGCTTTGGGAAAGTCCGTTCTGACTTCTTCAAATAGAGGTTTGTTTTTTCTTTCTGTTGTTTCTCTATCTTGTTCTCTATGTCTATGGTTCCACTTGCATAACTGCATGACCCGGAATTCTGCCTATTTATTGACATACCTGTTCTCCCTACCTTCCTTCCCCACTAGAGTTTAGTTACTTAAGGTGGGTCTCACGCCTTTAAAAATCCTGTTTCTGGAGTTCCCTGGTGGCCTAGTGAGTTAAGGATGCAGTGTTGTCACTGCTGTGGCTCAGGTTCCATCCCTGGCCCAGGAACTCCTGCGTGCCAAGTGTGAGGCCAAAAAAAATTTCTCTGTTTCTAGTATCTGTCACTGTATCGGAGTAAGAAAGAGAGTGTGGTAGAAAGGGGAGGAAAGAAGGAAAGAAGAGGAATACGTGAGAGGGAAAAAGGAAGAGAGGGGAGAGGCAGGTCTCTCCAAGGTCAGAAAAGAAGGGAAACCTATCAGAAAGATCCAAGTCTGGGCTGAAAGGTGAATCTGTGCACTGAATCAAGTGTAGGCAGTGAGTCATGTAAGGGAACTTGAGAGCAGCCTATTCAGGGACGTGTGAAGAGCCAATGAGAAGAATAAATTAAAGATTGCTTCATTTTAAGAAGACTCTAGAAGCTTAGCATGTTCCAAAACAGGATTAGAAAATCAATGCCCGGTGGAGATTTCTGTCAATCAATTATGACAAAGATGAGAAAGCTCTATTTTTTTTTCTTTTTTGTCTTTTTAGGGCTGCACCTGTGGCATATGGAAGTTCTCAGACTGGGGGTTGAATTGTAGCGCAGCTGCCGGCCTACCCACAGCCACAGCAACACAGGATCCAGGCTACATCTGTGTCCTACACCATAGCTCATGGCAATGCTGGATCCTTAACCTACTGAGTGAGTCCAGGTATTGAACCTGCATCGTTATGGTCAGGTTCTTAACCCACTGAGCCATGATGAGAACTCCAAGAAAGTTCTGTTTTTACCAACAACATTATTCTATTGTTCCCCAAGAGTTGTGGTGGTCCCAGGGGCTGGAAAGGGACAGCTAAGGCCAGGCCTATGGGCGTGGCTGTCTCAGTCTTGTCACCAGCCTTGGACAGTGCATCTTAGGATGAGGGCAGTGGGCCCCAAGGTTTCACATACAACCAGAGCTACCATATGTCCTAGGCAGGCTCTAATTTTGATAGTCCCCCTTCCAACATGTCAAAGATATTAAAAATGTTATAACAACATTTATTTTTTGGCTATAAAAAAACTTCAAAGGATCTTTATGATTTTGCTTTTGAAATGATTTGGCTCCAAGTAACTCATTTATTTTGTAATTAGTCATGGTTTCTCAGGTTTCACAGCTAATTGTGCACGGCAAAGTGAAGAAACTTAACCTCAAATTGCATTCAAATGCTGTAAAATTTTAATGCATACTAAATTTCACAAGTAATGACATTCCTATATATTAATTAAGCGTCTGCTTGTTTTCAGTTGGCACTTCACGTTTAGTGTTTTGGAACCTAAGATATTTCATCGCAAGCATCTTTGAGAGCCCTTGCAAGGGCTGCGGGCTCTAGGGCACGCTGTCTAGAATGCTCCATGGTCTCATATAGGAAGGGCTGGACACGTCTCTTCAGATGTCGGAGACCTGATATGGAAAGAAGGGCACAGTCAGGGTGCTTTGAATTTGGGTCTTACTGGTCCCTTAATGTCAGTTCAGGGCCTCATGAAGAAGGGGTGGACAGTTTTTAAGCCACGATCTTGTTACAAAAGAGTTCTGGTGTGAAGACACCATACTTGACACTGTAGCCTGGAATTCGCATCCTGGCCTGCTCCGGGTAACTGTGCAGCATCAAAGAGTCACTCCGGGGACAATAGCTCAGGGACCTTATCTCCTCATCTGTGGACCAGGGCCAGTGCTTTAAGTCCATCATTGCTCCTGGGGCTGAGTTTCTTTTTTTTTTTCTTTTTTTTTTTTTTTGTCTTTTTGCCTTTTCTAGGGCTGCACTCGCAGCATGTGGAGGTTCCCAGGCTAGGGGTCTAACAGGAGCTGTAGCCTCCGGTCTACACCACAGCCACAGCAACGCGGGATCCAAGCCGCGTCTGCAACCTACACCACAGCTCACGGCAACGCTGGATCTTTAACCCGCTGAGCAAGGCCAGGGATTAAACCCGCAACTTCATGATTCCTAGTCGGATTCGTTAACCACTGAGCCACAACAGGAACTCCTGGGGCTGAGTTTCAAATGAGATAATCTACAAGAAAATTTTTTATTGGAGACACCAGATATTAAGACAACTTAGAATGATCTTTCCCATCCTTGCCTGCACTTTCGAATCACCCTAGGGGCTTTTAACAAGTACTGAAGCCTGGGTCCTACCCAAGACCAGTTAAATCAGAACTGCTGGGGAATGAGAGCAATGGTAATTTCATAAAGGCAACCCCTTCCAGTGATTCTAGTGGGTGGCTGATGTTGACAGAATGGACAGCTGTGTCCAAGGCTATGAGTGATGAGCTGACTGGTGGCACCTTTCAGGTTTCAGTGCAGCAGCCGCCGTGCCCTAACCAGACTCATGGTATGGCATGACTTTGGCTTGTTCTGGCTGCCCGGCCTTTTCGCAGTTGGTCCTTTGAACTTGGCAGAGAGACTTAGGGCTCACAAGTACATGTGCTTTCCTGGCACCCAGCCAGCCTTGGCCCCCTAGACCTGCAGTTCCACGGGGCCATGTGGAGGAGTTTGGGCCAATGGATGTGAGCAGGAGGGATCCGCAGGTCTTTCTCTTGGCCGTCTTTACCCCCTGTGCTTTTTCCCAGAGCTGCCATAACATGACCAGCAATAGGTGGCTAAAGCAATGTATTTTCTCACGGTTCTGGAGGCCAGAGGTCTGAAGTTGAGGTGTCAGCAGGGTTAGTTCCTTCTCCAGGCTCTGAGGGAAAATCACCCCCGTGCCTCTTTTCTGGCTTCCGGGGGTTCCAGAACTCCTCGGCCTTCTTTGGCTTGTCTGTGTGCCATGCCAGTCTCTACCTTTCTTCACATGGCTCCCCCTGTGTCTCTGGGCCTCAACTCTTCCTTTTCTATTATAAGGACACCAATCATCAGATTTAATGCCCACCCTAAATCCAGCGTGATTTCATCTGAAAATCCTTAACCAAATTATATCTGCAAGACCTGATTTCCAAATAAGGTCACAGTCACAGGCACCAGAGGTTAGGACTTGGACACGTCTTTTTTTTTTTTTTTTTTTAACTTTAACTTACCACACACAAAAGCAAAGCAAAGTACACAACAAAAATCCATCGGTTGTCTTCTTCTTTCTCTCCCCCCCGGGGCCAGCTGAATGGAGAGCACTGTGAGCTCTTAGGGGAGAACAGAAGCCCGGGATGGATGGAGCCTCTGTCCCCACGTGACCGCTGAACTGTGGTGTGTGGGAGAAACTAATGTACTGAGCCACGGTGATTTCCAGTTACCTCTTAGAGCAGTTAGCCCAGCCTGCCTGAGGCAGGGAGCTTTGACATCCTTCCCATCAATTTATTTTCTGCCCAAACAAACCTATTGAAACTAAGCTTTATAATTTTTTTTTCCTCGCACCTGCAGCATATGGAAGTTCCCAGGCCAGGGATCGAATTCTAGCCACAGCTGCAGCAACACTGGATCCTTAACCTACTGTACCACAGTGGGAACTCCTAAGTTTCTATAATTTGAAACCAAAAATCTACAGTATGGTGTTCCCCCAACTGCCTCTCGTGTGCCTTCCACGTGGAAGCTGCTCACCATTAGCACAGGAAAGAACCTTGGAGCCCGTAGACTCCAAATCTCCCATTTCAGCAATGAGGGGATTGAGGCTTAGAGCCAGGTTCATTAGTAAAGGAAGGACTCCGTCTTATACCCTGTACTGGTTTCCTAGGGTTGCTGTGACAAATCACCACAAACATGGTAGCTTAAAACAGCATAAATCTGTACACAGCTCTGGAGACCAGAAGCTTGAAATCAAGGTGTTGGCAGGGCCATGCGCCCTCTGAAGCTCTAGGGGAGGATTCTTCCTGCCTCTTCTAGCTGCTGGTGGCTCTGGGCATTCCTTGGCGAATGTCAGCATCACTCTAATCGGCTCCATCTCCATATGGCTGGCTTTCTTCCCTGTGTTTCTTTTCTTTGTATTTTCTCCTCTTCTTGTGAGGACTCCTGTCATTGGGCTTCAGGACCACTCAGTTAATTCAGGATGATCATCTTATTGTAAGATACTTAATTATATTTATAAAGATCCTTTCCAGAAATAAGATCACACTCCCTGGTGTGGGGGTTAGGACTTGGACATGTCCTTTGGGGCCACAATTCAACCCATTACATGCTGGATCACATGACTTCGAGGTTGACGCCCTTTCTTCCATCATCTTTCTAACACTTATTCCAGTCTCTTGCTTCTCATCCACGTACTAACTATTCACGGTGAGGAGAACATGAAGGACGCTACAGGGGTTGGACTAGACATTGACATTCATGTAGGAATGGATTGAGAATGTAGTTTCTATCTCCTATCAGGATTCGGTGCCCGGCTTACAAGAAGCCCACATTTCCATTGAGGGTGAGTGCATCTTGCATTTGCTGACCTCCTGCCATGCTGGTGCTGTCATACGTGTTGTTTCACTTGGCTCTCAACGCCATCAGCAAGATGGTTACTGCTCTCACCTTTTTTCCACACGAGAAAATCAAGAAATGAAAGAGCTTGTTCAGCAGACCCTAAGTCAAAAATTTGAGTGCAAGTTTATCTGGGAGATGGTTCCACAAAGAACTGGGAAGGACTGGAGAAATGAGACAGGTGGGAAAGGAAGCCAGTACCGGCTGAGGGAACGGCAAGTTACTGCTGTAGGCACTCAGGCTTCAATGTGACTGGGAGGCGGTGTGGAGCCTGCCTGGGAAGGATGGAGAAGCCATACTCCTTATTCGTCCAACGCCATCCGATATCCCTCCAGGGCTATTTCCAAAGTGTTAACTCCTTGGCTCTTCCAAGCTGACTTGCTGACAGGTAGCTCAAGATCTGGTGGCCAGAGAAGCCCTCAGACAAAGAGTCGTAGGAGCTCATAAGGGGAAGTCAGTGGTGCTAAGAGAAGTGGCTGGGCTGAGGGCATAGAAGTGGGGCATCAACGCTGTTTGCCTCCAGAGCTTTTACCTTGGGGGCCTCTTTCTGCCCTGGCCCCTCGTGTCTTGGCCTCACGCCTGACCCACCGCCTGTCCTGCAACCAGTTCTTGCTGACATCCTGTGCTATTTGCAAGACTTCCTGAAGCCTAAAGGCTTTGAGATCAAGTCCGGGAGACTCTTCCCTTGGATGCTTCCTCGGTGTGTGTTTTCGTGTGATGGGTTCTGTGTGACCCAGTGACATGCATCATACTTGAAATATTTCCACTGCTGACAAAATAAATCAGCTCTCCCTGCCGTAGCGCTCAGCTTATTAGGAGAAAATGGAAAGGGGGCATTAAATATTAATGCTGCATATTTTCCTCTCCCTTGGCACCTTCTATGCGGCTGATCACTGCCCAGCCAGAGCAGCCTCCTGTCTTTTTCCTCCTGATGATGATAGGAGACAGAAGGGACCTTTGACAAGGCAGTGAGGGACTCGAGCGTAAAATGGGGCTCCAGTTGGCTTTCTAGATCCCTGCTTGTGAGCGCCTGGGTGTCTATCGGATGCCAAGGACTAGAGCATCATGAAACATCGTCCACCGTGAAAACCTTGCCCCTCTGTTCGTTTGGCTTGGAAGCACTCACAGTAAGGAGAGGGCACAGTTTCTTGAAGGAAAGGTGATTTCAGAGGAGGCGGCTTAGGAGAAATGAATTCCGGAGAAGCAGTTGGTAAGTCCTGAGCTAACACACAGAAGAGACCACTGGCTCTGCCTCTGGGTTGCTTCCTTTTCAGCAAAAATTCAATAAGGTGCCCTCTCCCGTTAGCCCAGGCCACTTGGAGAGATGTGTGTGGGCAGATTTTAGGCCTTCGAAAGAAATTTTCCCAGAAATGTTGGTGTTTCATTTGGCTAATTTGTAGAAACTTCTGCACAAAAATCAAAAACTAATCCCTAAGAGGAATTCTCTTTTAGAATGCTGGGAAGGTGGATTTCTTTTTTTTTTTTCAATTAATTTTTCATAACACAAGTAAGGCATTAATCCAATTTTGTAAAAATTAAATCATTACGCATAAGGCTAGAGCGGCTCTCCCACTCCCCTCCTGGGTCCTGGTGCCCCCACCACGACCTTGGACCTGAGAACTGGAAAGATGGCAGCAAATGATCCCGGGGAGGTGAGCTTAGGCATTGATGTCTGTTTTTGATGCTCCTTCTCCAACACACAGCTATTGTTTTCAGGTGAAATCTACTGTGATTTGGTCATGTGACTGCTTTCTTTTGTCCCCAGATGTCTTCCATCTTCTGCCGATGCCGTCTGTGCATGGGCTCAATGAATTTCTCTGTACCTGCGGCACCCAGAAGTTCCTGGGGCCAGCCAGGGACTGAACCCGTGTCACAGAAGTAACCCAAGCCACAGCAGTGACAACGTTGAGTCCTTAACCACTAGGCCATCAGGGAACTCCTCCAATGGCTATTTTAATCCTGTGTCTGAGCTCAGGAACTCTTGGACCCTTTGTCCTTTGGCATCTGGGCAAGTGGCTG
The DNA here is from genome assembly GCA_004024745.2 of Catagonus wagneri. NCBI lineage: Eukaryota > Metazoa > Chordata > Mammalia > Artiodactyla > Tayassuidae > Catagonus > Catagonus wagneri. Next base: position 16,879,332 of record PVHT021183705.1, on the reverse strand, counting down.
TCTGGCTTTCAACACTGGTCCCCATCTGTCTCTTCCTGCCCCATCCCGTCCTCCTGTCCAGAGGCGCCATCCTGCTCCTCTGGGGCAGCTGCGGGCCTTCTCCCTCCTTCCGTCTCAATCCACTCTTCTTTTTAAATCTGAGCTGCAGCTGTAGCTGCCAGCCTTTGCCACAGCCACAGCAACGCCAGATCTGAGCTGCATCTGCAACCTACACCATAGCTTGTGGCAGCACCGCTCCTTAACCCACCGAGCGAGGCCAGGGATCAAACCCGCACCCTCATAGAGACTAGTCACGTTCGTAACCTGCTGAGCCACAGTGGGAACTTCACTGATCCGTTCTTTAGGACTCACTGCCCTCTGTGAAGCTTTCCCTTGTCTTTGCTGGCACCCTGGGTCTTTCTTCTCAGAGCCAACCTCCACTCAGCCCTAGAGCTTTGGGCGCAGAAGTTCTTGGGGCGTTGCGTTTGTTCCTCTTTTCAGCCACAGGGACTCTTTCAGGCCAGGGTCTGTACCTCAGTTGTCGCCATCATCAGAGCCATTGTTGAGACCTGCCATTGGAGAGGCTTTGTCCCCGGTGCTTCACATCAGCCACTCCTCTTTGTCCCATTCCTGTTTATGGCTGAGGATCTTGGACCAAGAGAGCTTGTGTCCCTTGTCAAAAGTCCCTTAGCAGGTACAGGTCAGAGGCGGGATTCAAACCCAGGGCTGACCCCCAAGCACGTTAATGATAAGCACAAACGTGCGCCCGTAGCGCACTTTCTCTGCTTGTACTTAACCAGTGGTTCTCCTTTGAGAAACCCCGTTTCCATGGAGGAGTCCCTGGGGCGAGCCCTCCAGTGTGTGGCCCTCTGCCTGCCCATGGTCCGGGTGCTGGAAGAGCTGCAGTCTGGGATCTGGAGGGGGCAGGCGTGGGCCTCCAGGGACCCCGGCGGAGCCGTGGGCCGTTTAGGTTAAATGAGCATCCAAAAGCCGAGCGGCAGAGAAACCAAGGGAAGACATTATCCACGGTTGTTTACAAGCGTGAGGGAGATTGTCCTTAGCAACTTTCTTGAGGAGGGAAGACACGTCCCTTGAGGGAAAATTAGGCAAATCGTGTGCTGTTTGGGCCACAAAGGCTCAAATCCTCACCGGGGAGATTAACTTGTCATCGGCTTGGCTGTCACTGGTGCTCTTTCCGTGCACTCCCGGGTTTCAGCGTCCTCGCTCCTCGCAGCCGCAGGGAGATGTGGATGCGCGAGGCCTCCGGCTCCTGCATCGGCATCCGGGGGCAACCGTGCTTCATCCAGGACCACTGCCACAGAGGATAATAACAACTGTCCCCCGCCTCACTGTCCAGGCCTCCCTCACCCTCAGGGCCCTTAAGCTCCCCTCTCCCGAGCTGCTCCCATACCCACCTCTCCTGAACAGAATGGCACGCTCTGATGGAGCGTGAGGTTCCCCGGTTCCTAGACGACTCCCAGAAGGTACTGAAAATGCACTGCGGTAGTGCAGTCAGTGCGGAAAAATGCTCTCTCGAGGGTCTTACTGCCTGACTTCTGGGGACCTTGCAGCTGCTAACGTGCAGAATAACTCTCCTAGGAGGCACTGACATCACTTCCTCAAAAGCCTTGATCATGGAAGCCTCTTTAGAAGAGGGCATCTGTTTCCAGAGAGTCGTGATCCCTTCCTTACGTCCAGACCCACCGCTGGAGCGGAGGGAGAAAGAGAGCCGCAGCGCGGAGGAGACCTGCGGGGAGGCGGTCCTTCTCCACGGCTGTGATCCTCTGTTTTCCCTCCTCAAAGCACGGAGAGAACATCCTCCAGGAGTCGTGAAGATTAAATGAGCTGTGGATCTCGATGCCTATGGGGAGCATGCTCGTCCTTGGACTCTCCCTCCCACCCGCCCATGGTGTTAGACCCCCAGACGCTGCACAGCCCTCTGAGGGGTCCTCTGGGAGCTGGCCGGCCCCAGAGCTCTTTTGCACACGCTTCTTCCCTTCCCCCACAAGACTGTGAGCTGTCTGAGAACAGAGGCTGTATCTTGGCTCATTTAGCCCTTTTATGTCTCAGCAGGACGCCCGACTCATAGAAGATGCTGACGCGCGGTCATGGCGTTCATATGGAATGTTGTCACTTTCTCAGTTATGTGTAATCACAAGCCTGTGCATCTCTTGGAGAGTCATCAGGGTGGGGTAGGGCCCAAATATGGAATTATTGACCTGAGAAGTAAGTGGGTCCGCCTTTACTTTTAGATTCACTGAAGTTGGCTGTACATAAATTTTAAATGTTCTTTTTTTCTGTGAAAGTAAGAGCTGCTCATTGTAGGAAGTTTAGAAAACAGGGAAAAGCATAAAGAAGAAAATTAAACTTTCTTTGAATCCCAACCACTGCTAATATTTTCATGTGTATATTTTCAGTCTTTTGCCACTGACTGTGTGTAAATGATGTATATGTACAAAAATGGATCATTTTTTTCCAAACTGCTTTATAACCTGCTTTGTTCACTTAAGAATATATAGTAAGGAATTTGGGATTAATAGATGCAAACTATTGCCTTTGGAATGGATAAGCAATGAGATCCTGCTTTGTAGCACTGGGAACTATGTTTAGTCACTTATGATGGAGCATGATAACGTGAGAAAAAAGAATGTATACATGTATGTGTAACTGGGTCACCTTGCTGTACAGTAGAAAACTGACAGAACACTGTAAACCAGCTATAATGGAAAAAAGTAAAAATCATTATAAGATTAAAAAAAAGAATATACAGTAAGCATAGGTGGATGTTATTTAATATTATTCTCTATCATTTTAAATGGTTGCACATATTCTATTATGTGGGCATAACATGTTAATTAACTCCTTATTTTGGTTGTTTCTGTTCTCTGTTACAAACAATGAAGCAGCAAGCATTCATATAGAAATCCTTATCAAAATACCAATCACCTTTTCCATAGAACTACAACAGAATCGTTCTAAAATTTATATAGAATTGCAAAGACTGGAGTTCCTGTCGTGGCTCAGTGGTTAACGAATCTGACTAGGAACCATGAGGTTGTGGGTTCTATCCCTGGTCTTGCTCAGTGGGTTAAGGATCCAGTGTTGCTGTGAGCTGTGGTATAGGTTGCAGATATGGCTTGGATCCCATGTTGCTGTGGCTGTGGCACAGGCCGGTGGTTACAGCTCCAATTAGACCCCTAGCCTGGGAACCTCCATATGCCATGAGTGAGGCCCTAGAAAAGGCAAAAAAAAAAAAAAAAAGAATTGCAAAGACTCTGAATAGCCAAGACAATCTTGAGAAAGAAGACAAAGTTGGAGGCATCATGCTCCCTGATTTAAACTACACTACAGAGCTACAGTAATCAAAACAGTATGGTACTAGCACAAAACCAGAAACAAAAATCAATGGAACAGAATAGAGAGCCCAGAAATAAGCCTGCATACATATAGTCAATTTAATCTGTGACAAAGGAGAGAAGAATATGCAGTGGGGAAAATACAGTTTCTTCAATAAATTCTGTTGGGAAAACTGGACAGTTGTATGCAAAAAAATCAAACTAGACCACTTCCTTACAGCTTATAAAAAAAAAAAGCTCAAAATGGATTAAAGAATTAAATCTAAGACCTGAAACCATAAAGCTTCTAAAAGAAGACATAGGCAGTATGCTCTCTGACATCAGTCTTAACAGTACATTTTTTGATCCATCAACTGGACAAGGGCAACAAAGGCAAAAACAAACAAGTGGGACTACATCAAACTAAAAATAAGCATAGCATAGAAAACCATTAACAAACAAAAAGGCAACATATGAAATGGGAAAGGATATTTGCAAATGATACATCTGATGAGAGGTTACTATCCAAAGTATACACAGAACTCACACAACTCAGTATGAAAAAATCAGGCAAAAGGACCTGAATAGACATGATTTTCAAGAAATCCATAAGATGGCCAAAAGACACTTGAAAATATGCTCACCATCGCTAACTACATCACTAATTATCAGGGGAATGCAAATTAAAACCATGGTAGATATCACCTCACATCTGTGAGAACGGCTATTATCAAAAAGATAAGTGTTGGTGAGGATGTGGAGAAAAGGGGACCATAAAGCACTCTTGATGGGAAAGTAAATTTGGGCAGCCACTTAAGAAAAAACTGTGAAGAATACTCTAAAAATTAAAAATAGAACTACTGTATGACCCAGCAATTCCACTTCTGGGGATTCACCCAAAGAAGGCCAAAATACTAATTTGAAAAGATATATGCATCCCTGTGTTCATTGCAGCATTCACAATAGCCAAGATATGGAGGCAACCCAAGTGTCCATCGATGATGAATGGATAAAAAGATGATACCGATGTGGGGACACACACACACACACACACACACACACACACACACACACACACACACAGTGGAAAATTGCTTAGCCATAAAAAGAATGAAATCTTGCCATTTGTGATAACATGGATGGACCCAGAGGACATTAGGCTAACTGAAATAAGTCAAAGACAAATGCTCTGTAATAACAAATCAAGCAAACAAAACAAACAGATGCATAAGTACAGAGAACAAACTGGTGGTTGCCAGACAGGATGGGAGTGGAGGGTTGGGCAAAATAAGTAAAGGGAGATTAAGAGCTATAGACTTTCAGTTATAAAATCAGTCGTAGGGATGGAATGTACAGCATAGGGGATATAGTCAATAATATTGCAATAACTTTGTAGGATGACAGATGGTTATTACACTTGGCATGCTGATTGATTCACAATGTATAAATGGTGAATCACTATGTTATATACCTGAAACTAATATAATATTGAATATCGACTATATTTTAGTTTTTTTTTTTTTTTTTTTTTGCCAGGCCTGCAGCATGTGGAAGTTCCCAGGCCAGGGACTGAACCTGCACTGCAGTAGCGACCTAGGCCACTGCAGTGACAACACCAGATCCTTGACCTGATGTGCCACAAGGGAACTCTTAATTTTTCAAAAATAATTAAAAATAAATTTTGGAAAGGATTGCTATTTTTTTCCTCCATTACCTGTCACAGCCTTTCCTTCTTATCTTTCCATTTATTTATTTTGGCTGTGCCCGCGGTGTGCAGAAGTTCTGGGGCCAGAGATTGAACCCCCTGCCACCACAGTGACAATGTTGGGTTCTTAAATGTGAAGCCAACAGTGAGCTCCTTGTCTTTCCTTTTAAAAAGTGGTATTCCCTGGGCTTTCTAGTTTGTATTCTAGCCTCTCTTTGGTTGAGGATTAGCACTCAACTGGCCGAGTGCCATCCCTGTCCCACACCGGTATCATATATAATCTGTGTATGTGAAACATCTGTAAATTTCACATTACTACTTGGGGGCCAATAATATCCCAGTTTAGAAACTCATGTAAACTTTTATTCAAAGCCATCACACAACTTTTAAAACAATTGTTAACCTTCCCCCTTGCAAAACCAAACTTATAATAAAACTTTTATTTGCTTTCGAAAAACAAAATTTCTGTTGAAACGTGTGGCTTTCCCATTCCCTGCCTTTACTCAGCCCCCACATTCCCCAGCAGAGGTCTCTGTAGATAATTTCAGATACTGTCACAGGGTTTAAAGGTAACAAGAAAAAAAAAAGAGTGAGCCCCATTCACTCCTCCTGCCCAAAGAATGTTTCCAGAAGGTTTGAGGGTCTGTTATCTTCCAAATCATGGATCATCCTCCAAAGTATTTAATAGCAATCGGTGTTTGCGTTTTGAAATGTGGCTTGATTTTCTTTACTTCCTAAAAGAAACAAGAAACAAAAAGTAAGTGCACCCACACGTATTCCAGGGGAGTTGGCACTTCGTACTGTGAGCCAATTATCCTGATCCAAAAGATTTACTCAGAAGCATAATTAATTGGAACTTATTTCAGTGGAAGTTATTTCCCTTCATCTCATTACAGAAACAAAAGGAGATTATAGGCCAGGGGATCCATGAGGTTTCAGGAGAATCTATTGATGAATGAAGTTGGAAGGAGTTGACATGCAGTCATAGATGGTTAACATCCAGAAATTCTTACAAAGAAACAGCAATTCTTTCCCATTAATCCCGCCTTGCCTCTTTGATCTTAAATGGTACCCCAGCTATAGGTTAAGTGCAGAGTTACCCTGGGATTGAAGGCCCCCCAAAACCCTACCTTGGAGAAGGGTTCTTCGGGAACTTCGAAGATTAAAAATAACGACAATTAAAAAAAAAAAGATAAACAAAATGAGAAACGTGAACAAGCAGAGAATCCCTTAGGAAGATTTTTAAGCTATTATATTGTCAGTCTGCCACCTGCATTCGTTAGGACAAGCACATCTACGTTAACAGGGAAGTGGATCACAACTGGGCCTGGAAACTTTGAATCACATTTGCCTTTTCCTTTAGGATGAAGTAATAGAGTTGGGCAAAGAGATAACTTGGGAGACACTTACAGGATTGTTTTTTTGGCAACTGACCTGTTCGTGTTTCTTTTGCCCTCTTTTATTTTTTCAGTGGTTCTCATCTATTATGTAGTTCTGAGACTCTCAGAACTCTAGTTAAAGAAGGAAGTTCCAGGGTGCCAACATCTGCAGCAACTACTTGAGATGCCAGAAGCGAGAAGGGGCTCAGGGGAGCTACCCTCTTAGTTTGTATCCTCTTCTGACCCAACAGACTGATCCCCAAATCTTTTAACATTCTTTTAACTCTGGAAGTGGCCCGAAGCCATTAAACATTCTTTTAATTCTGGAAATGGGGGGAGAAGGATGAACGTGGCTGGAGAGTGAGGGTGTTATCACCCAGCACGGCTGGTGGTCAGGCTTCAAGCTCAAAATTGTCCAATTAAAGAAATAAAAATGTAAGCTCTGTCAGGGAAAAAATGCAAATAAGATGGCTTGGGGTTAAGATTTTGAGTGGTTTCGTGGTTAAAATTATGCTCTTGTTTATGGGGGAAATGGATTTTTTTAAAAAAATCTATATACAGTTGGGTAAATTAGGCAACCATCTATTATGTAGTTGAGTAACAACATAATCCATCATAATGGCCAGGCAGGCCCCAAATCATTGCAAATTTAGGGGAATTTTTTGTTCTTCCTACTCTAGCTCTTCAAAAAGCAAGAGTTTGGGAAAGTTCAGTCTCTGTCTCTTTCCTTTCAGGGGATGATACCTAACAGTGCTTTCTTGCAAATCTGAGTTCTTGGGCAGTGGAGGGAGGCTGTAGAGTCTTGGAGAAGACCAGGGAGGGTGTGTGTTTGTGTGTGTGTGTGTGTGTGTGTGTGTGTGTGTGTACACCCCTGCATATACTTGCACCTGGGCACGCCCTAAAGCCTGTTTATCTTTAGAACTGGGGTGCTTATTCACCCGCTGCTGGCAGTGCTGGCTGCTGGAGTCTCACAGCCAAGAACTGCCCTCACCAAAGGGATTGGCTTGTTCAACTGTATGCCTGTCCCTGTGGCATCCTGAGTTTAGAGACTGGTCCACACAGGGTTACACAGCCTCAGCCCCCTACGTGGATTCAGGACCACACCGGGGTCTGTCCCAGCCCCAGAGCTCCCCACGGGATCAGCAGAGGCCTCTCTTGTGACTGCCCAGCAACCCAGCCTCTCCCTCTGGCCAGTCCCACTTCCACGTGGATGGAGGAGCAGGCCCAATATACCTCCTGCGGGCAAATGTCTGATTTCCATTTGTTGTCCAGGGAAACTGCCCTCGACCAAGTGTTTTTTCCTCTCCATTTCAAGTGGGTGGTAGACGAGAACTGGCAGTTCTGCTGCTGTGTAATCATAAAGGTCGCTTGATTTTACAGAGTCACCGGATGTTTCTGGAAACAGGGCTGGTGTCCTCAGAACCCCTGAGGTTCCTCACTGGTGGAGCATCCTCAGGGGGGTTGGGACGTTGGAATGTTTCCTCTTGTGTGGCCTGTTATCCTGTCTCCAGTGCCGCCTTTTTTTGCTACTCATTTCTTTTCACCAGATATTCCTCTTGCAAATCCCTGTGTGGTTCTGGAGTTCCCTTCGTGGCGCAGCAGAAACGAATCTGATTAGGAACAATGAGGTTGCGGATTCAATCCCTGGCCTCGTTCAGTGGGCTAAGGATCCACTTAAGCTGTGGTTTAGGCCGCAGATGCGACTTGGAACTGGCATTGCTGTGGCTGTGGTGCAGGCTGGAAGCTGTAGCTCCGATTAGACCCCTAGCCTGGGAACCTCCATATACTGTGGGTGCGGCCCTAAAAGGCAAAAAAAAAAAAAAAAAAAGAGAGGGAGAAAAGAGAAAAGAAAATAAACACTGTGTGGTTCTGTGGAGAGACCCATGTTCGAGGCTTGGGTCTGCCACTCACCAGCCTTGTGATCTCGGAACTGACAGAGCACCTGCCTGGGCCTCGGGAGGTCGGGCTTCAGGGATGAGATCTGCCCACCTTACGGAGTAGTTGTGAAGTTGAGGAGATGTTGTGGGGACTGGGAAGGGACAAGGTCTCAGCACACACTTCAGTGCGCATCTTAGCGGGACCGTAACAACCAGCCCCAGGCAGACCCTGCCAGAGAAGGGCTGGATGGGAACTCAGGAGAGGCCCTGGGCAGAGCCTCTGACTGGAGAGCAGGCAGAATGAGTTCACATCTCACCTCCACCATCCATTTGGGCAGATGGCCTCTTCCGATTGTCTTCTTACCCATATGGCTGTGTGGCTGCATCACAGAGTTGTTTGTGAAGAGGAAACGAAGGAATTTAGACAAAGTGTCCAGAGCACAGTTTCTGAATTCAGTGAATGCTAGCTTTTATTAGAGGCAGAGTCAGGAGGACCCCCAGCTCTGTTACTTGCCAGCCTAGTGACTTCAGGAGAAATATTTATTTAATAACTCTCTGAGCCTGAGCTTTTTTATCTGTAAATGCGGTGATGCTACCCATTTTATGTGCTGGTTTTGGAAGGTAACAAGAATCTATCCAAGGAGCTCCGCAGTGGCTCAGCAGGTTAAGGATCCAGCATTGTCCCTGCTGTAACATAGGTTCGATCACTGGCCTGGGAACTTTCTCATGCTTGCATGGCCAAAAAAAAAAAAAAAAAAAAGGGAATGTACCCAAAGAACCTGGTACTAACAGAGGCTTAGTTATTATTAATGTTGTTATTTTGAGGAAGTTTATCTTTGATTGAGGGTCCCAGATAAATAGCAGCAAAACAATGGGCCAATGGAGAAATTAAATGGATCATTATGTGCAGAGAGCCCCAGACGCAGTGGGGCCCAGCTTTCTCACTGATGGTGGGAAGTTCCCCGGTGACTTTTCCTGCCAAGTTATTTGTGTCCTAGCAGGGAAAGAATACATGGAACTTGGCCACCGTAGGCTGGAGTCTCACTGTTTTCTGGGAATCACCTGATGTCTGGATTTGCAACCTGAGTGCCTGGTCCAGAACAGGGAGCTCTGCCAGGCCACAGACAAAGGCCCCTTTGGTCCCTGAGCTGGTGCTAGCCTCTGCCTTGGCCAGGTGTCTGCTGATAGCTTTCAGGCATCACGTGCCTGTCCCTATTTAGATCTTCAGATGGAGACTTGGGCCATTTCTAGGCGTCGTGTCCCCCACCCAGCTTCATGAGAATATAAGAAAATTACACTTTTACTACAAAAATACCTGGACGGATCCACTTGCTACCAAAGAAATACCAGTACCAGAGAAAGCAGCCATGATGGTGCCACAGAAAGAGCTCTGGGCTGGGGGTCCACCAGCTAGCCTCCACCCTCTCTGGTGACTTGGCCCAGGGGTCAGTGGTTGCAGAGAAAAGAAGCTCCTTCGGGTGCATTCAAATAAAAAAACAGCGGCCTTATTGTAAGTATTCAGGGGCCATTCCTGGGACACGGTTGTAGAAAGTTCAGTGCGACCTCACTGTGAGTGCGAAGTCACCATCTGTCCCTGGCACACAGGGGAGCCTGTTTCCATACCTCCCCAGGCACTTGCTCAATTCTCCTCCCTGCGGATGACTTTCCCTGCCAGGCTTCCTTTCGACGTCTCCTTATTTGACTGCCCATGGCTTTGGCCGACCTTGGAAGTGATTCCAGACCTGACACTCTCTACTTCTCACAGACATAGTTGAAACCAGCCATCACTTAGTTTAAATACCAAGGAGAGAGAATTTGATTGGCTTAAATTGGGAGGTGTTAGCTCCTGGGCCAATCAGCTGTGACCAGGGGAAATTGTCGCCTGAGGCCATGGGCTGCTCCTCCTGGAGCTGTGGACAGACCAGGCTCTCCAGCCAGGGGATGTAGTGGAGAAATCACGGCCATTTGGAAAAACTCGTTCAACTTTCTGAGTCTTATTTTCCTCAGCTGTAAAATATTAATAATTATTATATTGTCCATTGTGTCCCATTAAATTATTTTACATAGGAACCCAGTTGACGTCCCTTCTTTTCTGCCAATTCTGGTAACTTTTGAGTCATCTGCGGCCATGTGATGGTGATACAAACCCCCATCTCATAGGATAAAGGAAGTCCTTTCTTCAAGCAAGTTCTCTAGGGTATTTCTGGGGACCCTGGGGAATGTGTGTATATGTTCCACAAGTCTACCAGGTGGTGGCTTGTCATCCCTACCAGCCGCCTTGCTCTGCATTATGCTGCCCTTGAGCTCGGCTGGCATGTCTGGCATCCTGTTTTCCAGGCATCCCTAACATGGAGGTAAGCTCCCTTCTCCAGTCCCACAAGCACAGCTCAGAGAGGATGGAGATGGCATGACTACCTCTCCAGCTCTATTGAGTTATAATTGGAAAATTCAAATTGTATATATTTAAGTTATACAACGTGACTTTAAAAAAAAAATGGAAATGGTGTAACTTTCCTGAACGTTGGAGGACAACGGGATTTAACAGAAAGGCTTTGCTTGGCGTTGTGTAGATTCAACGGGGCCTTCGGGAGGCTAGAGGACCCAGAAGGTACCCTCAGAACATTTCTGCCAAGGAGTTGAGACCACTCTTGAGGGAGACGAAGAGCTTCATTCCTTCCAGTCCAGGGATCCCGCACAGCCTTCACCAGGATTCGACCCAGTCGCCCGGAAGCCTGACACTGGGCACCTTCTGACTTCCTTCTGGGGAAAACAGCTGCTCCCCGTGGGCTGCCATCTGCCCATCACAATCCTCACAGACCTTTCTGGCTTCGCCGAGTCTGCGTCCTCAGCTGAAATAGCCCCACCGCAGCACCTCCGCAGCCCCAGCCCAGCTTTGGGGGCCAAGCCTGCATGTCCCTCCTTGCAGGGCTAGGTCTTGGCCCCGGTTCGCTTGTGAGCTCATTTTTGGTTGAAACAACAAACTAATCTCCCAAGAGTATACAGTGATTTTTTTTTCAGGCAGTGGTCAGTGAAGTTCCAAGTTTTACATGAAAGGATTTCTGATTTTAGGATTCATCTGGAGAGCCTCCAGTTGACATCTGTACACGGTACACTTTAGGATGGGAGCTGGCCTTACCAGTAGGACGAAAATGTCTCAGTGACCCAGCCCTTCCTGAAACAAAGGGAATGTCTGTTCCAAAGACAAATTTATTTTTTTTCCCCTCGTAAACTGCAGAGACTGTCTGAAATTCCCCAAATGGCCACTTTCCAGCCTCAAATACTTAAAGCCTCAGTCTCTTCCAGGTGCCTTGTTCTAATAAGTTATCTCCTTTGATCCTCCCAACAACTTTAGGAGGGAAGGTAAGGCTTCCTTTATTTTTCAAACAAGGAAACTGAGGCTCAGAGGTGGGTGATAATTAGCCTAGCCGCGGTAAACTGCAGGGTGGGATTCAAATCCAGCCAGGACCTTTGTCCTACAGTGCACTTGCCCCATGACCTTTTCTGGTTCCGATGGGCTGCAATTCTGAGGTCCTTATGATCCTGGAAGAAGGCTCTGACCCTGGCTTGTGGGCAGGCAGCTGTGATGCTCAGAGCTGATGCCGAAGAAGGAAAGCACAGGCTGCCTAATTTGCAGAGCCCAGTGCAAAAAGGAAACATGGGTCCTTATTCAAAAGCTGTTAAGAATTTAACACCGTGACAGCACGAAGCCAGGCTCAGGTCCTCGTGCCTGCTGGGCCTCGTGCGGGTGGCAGGCCTGTGAGCTGGCAGCCAGGACGAGTCTTGCTCCCGGGAGAAGCACAGGCCGAGGGGTGACCTGGTGCTGGAGGAAATTGGGTTGTTTTCTAGCGAACCTGCTCTCCCGGCCTCCCTGTAATGTGACATGATCGTCAAAGAAAGCAAAGGGTTGTGTGGACCAGATAATTTTTGTAGTTTAACTGCTTTTATTCCTCCCCTATTGTTGTTGTTTTGAATGATCTTTGTGGCTTTGGGAGATATTGCTCGAACCGATTTGAGCCTTATTAAGATATGAAAAAATCGGAGGCAGAGGGGGCCTGGGGATGAAAGTGGAGCTTTCATTTGGCGCTGCAGGCATTGGGAGCGGAAGAGCTGGTACTGTGTGCCCACGAGAGGCAGGGGGGCAGTGTGGGACAGAGGCAGCGTGGAGGGGGCGGCCAGAGAACTGTGCGCGACAGCGCTTGGCTCTAAACAGCAGAATGACAATTGGAAACATAAAAGCTCAGGTGGAAAGTGAGAAGGAAATAGCGAAAATCAAACCCTGAACTCAACTAGAGCCCAATAAGGGGGAAGTTGAGAAAGGGAATGGCTCATCAGTATTGCAAGTGGGTAGCAATTTCTGCTGGAAGATATGGGACCCCCCCACCCCCCAATTTTTCCCAAGGACAGAGGCATTTGGTCACTTGGTTGGGTCTCCCCAGGAGGCGGGGCTTTCTAGAGAAAGTCTAATTATGGCCAAACCCTCCCAGGTTCTCGGGTGACTTGTTTGATCTAGACCTTTGAAAGCCTTCTTCCAGCTTTGTGGTCCTTACCAGGATCCCTGAGCATCCTGTGTGTAGTCTAAGGGGCTAGCCTTGGGGATACAACGGCTAACAGTCAGCTGTGGTCCCTGCCCTCCTAGAATTCTGTCTGGAGTGTGAGCCAGAAAAATGAGCAGGGAGGTGGACAGGCAGGGGAGGTGATGGGGGGAGCAGAGGAGGGGTGCCTCATCTAGAAAAGGCCTCTCCCCGAGAAAGCAGTGCTCACCCAGAAATCTGAAGGATGAGTAGTATTTTTCCAAGTGTGGGCATGATGGCGGTGAGGAGTGGATCCAGGTTAAAGGGGAAGCATGTGCAAGGACAAGAAAGTAAGAAAGAAGGTGTTGCACTTGAGTGATGGACATTGGCTGCTAGGAGAGACCTTTCCACTAACAGAAGTTAGTTGAGTGGCTATTACATGCTTCAGTTCTAGAGAGCCAGCCCACATACTTGAATGGGTCCCTCTCCATCACTTGCTGTTCTGACTTTAGGCCCTTTTCCCCATCTGTGATTTTGCACTTCCTCCATCTCATACATTGATTGGCTCTCTCCCTTGGACTTAGTCCGTGTATTTGCAGGATACAAATTCAGCAGCTGTTTCAAAGATCAAAATAATGTTGGCTCAAGAGGGAAAGATGGAAGTTAACCTCACTTTCATGAGCTGGCCTAAGAATAAGCAGTTGGGTATTGAGGTGGCTCCAAAGAGACGAGGGCCTAGAATCTCTGTCTCTGGTTCTTCCATCATCCCTGAAGTGTTGTTTTTGAGCTCATGCCCCAAAGAGGTTCCCTACTGTGTTGACTTTCTACTAGACAGGATAGAAGGAGACAGGAGCACACTCACTTTTCTTTTAAGGTCACGGCATGAGCTGTACACATCATTTCTACTCATATCCCATTGGCCAGAGCTCAGTCATGTGACCACACCTAGCTAGGAGAGAAGTCTGAGAGAGGTGGTCCAGGTGGGGCTTGTGTTCAGGGAAAGCCCAGAGATAAACGGATATTCAGACAACCAGCAGCCTCTGTCCTAACCTATTTCTGGCTTATGATCTTGGAGATCTGGATTCACAGACTAACATCACAGTAATGGCTCCCCATCTCTCCTGTAGGCACTAGAAAGGCAGAGAACACCGGTGCTGGAAAGTGAAATATTATCCTGTGCTTAGCCAAGACTCCCACAGGACAAGTCAAGGGCAAAAACATTTATGGGATGTTTTAGGTCAATCAAAATTCCTCTTTTAAGGGCAGGGCAAGGGAAGTCTACTCACTTTATTTAAAGAGCTTTGTTGGTTAGTCCTCTTTTGGGCCTTAAAAGCTCTCCATTGAGAAGAGACAGCAAAGGCCCTGGACTTGTCCATAAGCCCTTAATCAGGGCCCAGCCTGAATTCCTCAGGCTTTGTTCCTTTGAAGGGCAGGGAAGGGAAAACTGATGGGCTGACAAGGAAACCTGGCAGGTGGTGAATGCGCCCCCCCCAACAAGCCTTAGGGAGCAGGAGAGGTGGGCCATCCCGGAGCGAATGGGTTCAACCAGACAGATGATCCAGATAATCCAATAAAACACTTTTTGTTTTCGTGACTAATCCAGCCTGTCATACTCCATTTCCAGGAGCTCAAGCCATCAAAAAGTGATTCTGAGCCTTGAAGTTCACTTTCTGGTTTGTGCAGGATTAAATTTTCATCTCAGCCCTATCTCCAAGCTGTCTGCTTATGTTTAGTCGATACCAGACCAAATAAGAGGAAATGAAAAAGAGAGCAAGATCGTTTGGTCCCCTCCAGACGTCAGGGCTTGTAAGTTGGGGTTCAGCTGCTGTTTGGAGCACGTGTGTTTCCCAGGTCCCTGCCCTCCTAGCTGTAGCGGGTAACACGAAAATCATTTGTGTGCGTATCCACCTCCTACACCACGCTGAGAGCTTCTGAGAAACAAGTGTCCGTCCCAGTTTGCGTGGCCTTCCCAGTGCCTGGCTTGGTGCCTGACACATGGTGAATACTGAACCAGTGTTTGTTGAATTGCTGACTTCACTTGGATAACCAAGGTTGACTGTGGCTCTTTTTAGTTCATCCAGCTTGCCATTGTCTACAGCATAAGTTATAAGAATGCCATATTTCTGTCATTATTTACATGCTGTCTAGCCATGAACCATCTTCACCTCCTCCCACCTTCCCTCCAAGAGTCCATTGCAGTCTTTAAAAAAAAGGGGAGTGCTTATCAGAGGCTGGAAGAATCTATGCATCATGAAAATTGATAATATGAGAAAACTGGCAATTTCTTATCAACTAAACATGCACTTGTCTTAAGACCCAGCAGTTACACTCTTAGGTATTTATCCCAGAGAAGTTAAGACTTATGTTACATGACCTATAACAGAAAGGAGTCTTAAAAAGAATATATAGGGAGTTCCTATTGTGGTACAGCAGGAACTAATCCGACTAGTATCCATTAGGATGTGGGTTTGATCCCCGGCCTCGCTCAGTGGGTCCAGAATCTGGTGTTGTCATGAGCTGTAGTGTAGGTCGCACATGTGGCTCAGATTCTGCATTGCTGTGGCTGTGGTGTAGGCCAGCAAGTGCAGCTCCAATTCAATCCCTAGGCTGGGAACTTCCACATGCCACACTTGAGGCCCTAGAAAGCGGCGGGCGGGGGGGAAGGGGGGGAGAGAGATAGAGAGAGAATTAAAGGTTAAAAAGAAAATTGAAAAAAAAAAGCAGCAAAAAACAACAGCCCTGTCCATGAGTGATCACAGCAACTTTGTGAAATTAAAAACTAAAAACTATCCAGATGTCCTTCAGTGGGTAAATGGTTAAACACTGTCATACATCCACAGTGGAATATGCCTCAGCAATAAAAAAGGAACAGACTTTTAATACATGCAATGTATTGGTTAGCTAGGGTTGCTGTAACAAATTACCAAAAAACCAAGTGGCTTAAAACAGAAATTTATTGTCTTATTCTGGAGGTTAGATGTCCAAGATCAAGGTGTCAGAAGGGCCACGTTCCCTCCGCGTGCGCTAGGGAAGGAGCTGTTCCCAGCCTCTCTCTTAGCTTTTGGCAGTTCCCTGGCTCATGACAGCATGACTCCATGCTTGACACGGTGTCCCTGTGTGCGTGGCCATGTCTAAATTTCTCCTTTTTATAAGGACACAAGTCACGTTGGATTAGGGGCCGACCTGACTCTAATATGATTTGATTCCATCTTAATTACATCTGCAGTGACCCTGAATCCAAATAAGAGCGCATCTGAGGTAGTAGGAGCTAGGACTTTAACGTGAATTTAGGAAGAAAAAAAAAATGGAGTTCCCACCGGAGCACAGTAGGTTGAAAATCTGACCACAGTATGTTGGATCGCTGCGGAGGTACGGGTTTGATCCCTGGTCTAGTGCAGTGGATTAAAGGATCCTACGTTGTCATAGCCGCAGTGTAAGCAGCAGCTGCAACTCAGATTAGATCCCTGGCCCTGGGAACTTCCATATGTCATGGGTGCAGCCATTAAAAAAAAAAAAAGAAAAGAAAGTATTTCAGTGGGACATAGTTTAACTCATAACAACATGGATAAGGGCATTATGCTTAGTGAAATAAAACCAGTTTCCAAAGATTTCATACTGTACGATTCCATTATGTAACATACACAAAATGACAAAACTATGGCAATGGAGAACAGATTGGTGGTTGCCAGGAGACAGGGTCAGGAGAGGATGGGCTGAGTCTATAAAGGGCAGCACCAGGGAGTTTCTTTGTGGTGATGAAATAGCCTGGGTCCTATGTGGTGATGCTTATCTGAATCTATATGAGGGATCAAATTGTGTTGGACTACACCCCCTTCTCCCAACACACAGGAGCGCATGTGAAACTGAACAAGGCTGCTAGTCTAGTTAAGTATTGTACAATGTCAATTTTCTGGTTTCAATATTGTACTAGTTATACAAGATGCCACCATTTGAGGTATCTGGGTGAAGGTCTCATGGGATTATTCTTGCAACTTCCTGTGAGTCCACAATCATTTCAAAATAAAAAAAGTTGCAAAAATTTAACAATATTGCTATGTTGGTAGATTGGAGGGAGGAACTGAAAGACTAGGGATACAGACTGGGTTAAAAAGTTTCTGCCCATGTGGTCATAATCCTAAAAAGGCTCTTTGCCTCCTGAATTCTATGACACTTGCAGTCACACCACCTTCCTTCTCTATGCAAAATGAGGGTCTATGTGTAGGTGAGAAGGGCAGGGGAGGGCAGAGGCCAGAGAAGAGATTTTTATGTATTTCCCTTTAGACTTCTACTCAGGGCTCGATTTTCCAGATTTTCAGAAAGGTCGTCTGTCGGGACCTAGGCTTCTTAGATTAGCAATTGCCCAGCGCACCCACCCACCCTTTTGGTGAAGTCCTCATGCCCAGGAGCACCTCATCTGCCCTGTGGCTGGGGGCCTGGCTCCACCTTTCAGGCTGGGGAGTCTTATCCAGCTCACCCCCTGCCCTCCCCCGACTTCACCTGTGCATAGAGCAGGGCTACACTCCCAAGCCAGGCATGCCCCCTGCTCTCACCTGGATCAAACCAGATTCCAGAAAGTTGGCTTTCCAGGCTCCAAGCCTTGCTTCAGATGACCCAGATTCCAGGTGGCCTCTGCTGCGTACACTTAGGCACGTCACTTCTCTCCACCTCAGTTTCTTCAACTGTGCAGTGAGAGTAAATCCTTCCTGTCTAGTCCTGAAGCCTGGACTATCCTAAAGCCTAAACATTATAAATGATGGGAAGGCTTCATGCAAATGCAAGGTTCTGTTATCATGACCTCATAATAATAATTTAATAGTGATTCATTATTTAAGCATCTTCTGCATACTAAGTACAAATAACACCTCAATTCTCATAAGTACCATGGTCCTCCTGGGATTATACCAAGCACGTTCCATGTCTGCCCAGGAGATTGCTCCCCTGACCCTATTCAACCTGGCTGTACCTCTGAAAGCTAAGGAATCTTTGTCTCTTGAGTCTTGATCCGGAAGACCTGGAGCTTTGTTTGCTTTCACCAAAGACCGCTGGGGCTGTGGCAAGACAGAGCCAGCCTGATAGGTTCATGAGAGCTGAATATGCTAGACCTCTTCCCAGGTCTGGGTCTGTGATGTCCTGCTGGAGCTTGAAATTGGCCACGGTGGGAGCATTTATACCCTGGAAGTGGGCAGACACTGCAAATCAGGGTTCTGTTTTTTTCCCCAGAAAGCCAGTCTTCCAGCCTAGTCAGAACCCCTAAAAATGGGGTTTCAGGGGGTATATTGAAATACTTACCAATTCCTAAGGTGGATGGGAGGATTTGGCCTCCAACATAAAATAGCGTTTATGAACATACTTAAAGAATCTGCTCTAGGGCTTCTTACTGGCTGTGTTCCCATGGACAGTTTACTTATCGTCTCCAGGTCTTTGTATTTCCCACTGCAAAAATGAGGGTATTGGCGGAGCCTTCCTCCCACCCTTAAAGTACTTCTCATGTTAGACTTTCTTATTATACTTTGATTGCTATTATTTTTATTGTGAGCTTCCTAGTCTCTTTAAGAGGGTAGCTTTTAAGAAATTGACCCTCCAAATTTCCACCTGCGTTCAAATCCTCACTCTACTACATATTATCTTTCTAACCTTAGGCGAGTTACCTAACCTCTCTGTGGCCCAATTGCCTCATCTGTAGGGGGGAGAATATAGTGATACCTACCTCTTAGAGTCGTCCCTAGAATTAGATGAGTGTGCATGAAGCACGTAAAGCCGGGCCTGACTCCTAGTAAGTACTGCTAGGAGTTTGCTATGGTTATTCTGAGAGTGGTTGTCCTCAATTGGTGAGTGACCCCCAAGAATTCATAGCCTTCCCAGGAGCTCAGAAATGTGATCTTACTTGGGAATAAGGTTGTTGTGGTTATAATTAGGTAAGGTGACGTAACGAGGTAGGGTGGGTCCCTTATCCACTCTAAGTGGTGAGAAGAAGCGAGGCACAGGCCAGACACACCGCGGAGGGAAAGGATGTGTGAATGCACTGGGGGAACGCCCCATGGTGGCAGAGGCCAACAAATGCCAGTGTTGCTGGCAACAGCCAGGAGCTAAGAAGGCCAGGGAGGATTATCCCCTAGAGCCTTCACAGAGCAAATGATCTTGTCATCACCATGATTTTGGACTTCTGGCCTCCAGAACTAAAGTAATACAGTTTGTCATTTTATGTCAGCCATTTGGGGATAATTTGTCATAGCGGCTGCAGGAAGCTAATACAGTGATCCTACTGGAGAAGCTGGAGAGGTTGAAATACAGGTTTCCCCCATTATCCAACAGCAGAGAGTTCCCATGAAACTCATCATAAGTAGAAATGGCATAAAGTGAAGATGAAATTACCTTTTCCTTTTTTGTTTGGTAAAAGCGAAAATGGGTACTAAAGTAGGTCTTTGATAAAAGTGAAGTGGCGTAAAGTCGAACTTTCAAAGAGTTAGGGATACCTTACCCACTGCCTTGTTTTTGACCCCACTGCAGGTGCTTTTTTTCACTATCCTTCTGTTTTTGCTCCATTGGCTCTTTCGTTAGGGTCTGGGTACCAACAGCAGCTGACCTCTTTGCAGCTACATAATGGAGCTTGGGGGCAACTTGGCCAGGAAGTGTGGGAGGCCTGGCTCAGGTTTCTCAATGCCCTTCCTGAAGTCTGTGGGCTCTCTCCTCCTGGCATATCCAGATATCTGTCCGGGAAAGATGACAAACAAATATATCCATTTGAAAGACAAATTCGAGTGTGAATAGGCGTAAAAGGGCCATGCCTCATGCATCATGGATGTTACCTCTGGCCCTCTGAGGTGCTGCCTGTCTTTGCCAGAAATTACACTGTTTTTTTAAACAGATTTTCTCATTTATTTATTTTCTTAATGGGTTTTATTTCAATTACAGGTGTACATAAATCATCACAAGTCAATTTGGTAGATTTTGTATCCCAAACCCACAGTGCATCCCCCCACCCCCCAGACTGTCTTATTTGAAAAACCAAGGTTTTCCAAAGTCTGTGAGTCATTGTCTGTTCTACAAAGATGTTCATTGTGTCTTTTTAGTTTCCACATGTAAGCGGTAGCGTTGAGTGATGCTGTCTAATTGTCTGACTGGTTTCACTTCGCATGGTAATTTCTAGGTCCATCCATGTTGCTATAAATGTTGGTAGTTCATTCCTTTTAATGGCCGAGTAATATTCCATTGTGTGCTACATGTAAAAAATGAAACCAGAAATTACACTTTGCTGTCTCTCTTCTTTTGAATGGTTGAAGGGAAGGTTTTCCTAAGTTCTGTTGGAATGTTACCAACTGTTTGGTTATAGGTACACATTTCTACCTGACGTCACATTTCATGGTATCAGTGTTCCCAATGCTTAATAAAAGTATTGCCTGTCTAGCGTGTTCCAGGTACTGGTCTGAAATGTTATCTATAGGATCTCATTTTAATTTCTCAGTAACCCTGAGAAGTTGTCATTATTATCCCTACTTTACAGACTAGAAAACTGAGGCCCACCCAAGAAGTGTATGTGACTTTGCAAGGATCACATGGGCAGAGTCGGGGGTTGGGATTTATTTGAGCCCCTGAGGCCTGACTCAAGGCCCAGTCCTTTGCCACTATATCAGTGTTTGTGAGGGTGTGGCCTGTGGAACACTGATCTATAGATACCCATATAAAGGGTTTCTTTGATAAAATAAGTCTGAGAAACAGTGGCTGAAAATGACAGCCCCTTCTTTAGAGTTGCCACATAAAACACAAACACCCAGTTAAGTCTGAATTCCAGATAAACAATAGATAATTTTTTCTTACAAGTGTGCACCGTACAATTCAAACCAAAAGAGCCTCCTGTTTTTCACCTTCTAAATGAGGGGACCCTATTCCTGGATAGTCACTAATGTATATTTGTGCACTGATGTCTTCAAGAAATCCTGTTTGGTGTTTTTTACTTAGCACAGTATTTTTCAATTCTCTTTGGAAAATCCTTTTGGGGACACATTTGGGGAAAGGTTGCACTGTGAACATGGTGCCTCTCCATCAACTTATCCACTTCATGCTTAAAGTGGAATAAATCCATTATGGGCAAAATTTTTTTTTCCACACCCAAGCAATTCCCGTTACCACCTTCATTGCCACGTCATGACTGTAGGACAACTCCATAATTGCTTCCAGTCCTGTCCCCCCCCGGTTTGCCACATGCTACCAAAGACATCTTCCTAAAATATAGGGTAAAGCTTGGATCTCTTTGTTTGCTCTTTTAGAGTCTAGAGAATCTCACTCTGACCAACTTTTCCCATCCAGATACCCCGCCTCTGCTCCGTCCATCCAGATACCCCACCTCTGCTCCTGCCAGGCTGCTCTCCCCCATCCCCTGATCTTAGACCCATTTCCTCAAAACTTTACTTGTGATATCCCTTGGCCTGAAAAGCCCTGACCTTCATTCTTCGCAGCCCAGACAAAGGCCTGGCTCCTGCCTGCCCTTGCCACCAACTGAAATCAGCTAATTGCCTGACCTACTCATTCAGCTCCTTATTAATTCCGTTTAAGCCTTGTCTTGTTTTGTGTCTGTTAGCTGCACATAATTTTAAAATTATTATTAGAAGAATTCTGCTATTTAACATCTCAGAGATTCTTATGTGCTTTCTCTTTAAAAAATAATTTATTCCAGTGAAATTCATATAAATACCATTAACCCTCTTAGAGTCAATAATTCCATGGTATTTATTATATTCACCGTGTTGTGCAACCACTGCATTTTAAAAGTTCCAGAACGTCTTCATCACTCCAAGTAAAATCCCTTACCCATTAAGCTGTTTCTTTACATCCCTCCCTTCTATTCTCTGGCAGCTACCAATTAGCTTCCTGTCTCTGTGGATTTGTCTAGTCTAAATATTTCATTTCAGTGGAGTCATACAATATGTGTATGTAGCTGGCTTCTTTCATTTAGCAGAATGTTTTCAAGATTCAGCCACCATTGTAGCACGTAGAAGTCATTCCTTTTTATGGCTGAATGATATTCCTCTGTACGTGTATACTACAATTTTTTAATTCATTCATTTGTTGATGGACAGACAATTGGATTTTCTGCCTTTTGGATATTGTGGAGACTACCAATGGGCTTTCTTGTCTAGTACTTGGCTTGCTATATCTTCTATAAGAATTTCTCACTAGGAATGTTACCAGTGGAGAAAACTGAGTCTTCAAGGGTCAGAGTAACTGCCCTTTGGATCAGTTAGGGAACAGGGAAGAAGGAGAGGGTCCATTCCAAGGGGAGAATGAGTAAAAGCTGATGAAGTTGCTACTGATGGAAGTTACCAGAGGGAGCAAGGAAACCAACAGGGATGGGGCAGTGCCCAGAGCTGCCAGGGCCAGGAAGCCATGACTGACCATAGGCCTGCAGAGATTGGGGAGGAGCTGTGACTAGGACCCAGAGAGGGCGGTGGGACAGCACTGCCTGGCTAGGACCAAGGACTGCAGAAAAGAAACCCATCAGCTAAATCCATGGCCTGGGGGTGAGGGAGCTGGGGGCATAAGCCAGGATGGTCTCTCTTTACACCCTACAAGCTCCAAGTGGAAGCCAAGAGCAAGGGAGCCAGGCCTCCGGGCATCGAACAGGCTGGGATGGGCTGGAGAGTGTGTCTGGGGGCCAAACAGAACCTACAAAGTACAGCTTTTGTAACACAGCCCGAGCTGGGACTTGAACCAAGGTCCCAACTCCCTTTCCGGTCCCAGAGGCAGCTGAGAGCTAGCCCATCTCAGAGGTGCTACCGATGCCCTGCATTGCCCCTCTGCTGCCCTTCACTTGTCCCATCCCTCCGGGGTCCTGGGGAGGCCGGGGTCTGCGCAGGCGCCTGGGCCTGTCTCTGACCCCCTCTTCCCATCGTCCTCTGCCCCTGCCGGCAGGCGGAGGGCTGCTCTCCGCGTCCAGCCTCCGGCCGTGCTCCCTGGCTCTGCACACCAACGGAGGCAGGCAGGGGGCCCCTGGGGCCGGGGGCTTTTCTTCTTTCTCCCTTGTTCGAGTTCATTCCGAAGCCATAAGAGAGCCATGGAAAGAAAGAGCTGAGAAAATCGGGGCTGCGAGTCTGTTGTGAAAGGAGTCCACAGAGACAATGCAGTGAGTGCTTTTTGAGGCCTGAATGCGGGGCTCCCGCCGCCGAGCCCTCCCAGAAGCCTTTGTGCGCCTCTCTATTGACTGTGCCTAAGCCCTCAATGGGCCCTCATTGTGCTCAGGAGAAACCCAAGCCCCCCGCCCAGGCCCACAGGGCTCCGGCCGCCTCTTGTACCACTCGCCTCCCTCTCCTCCCCACTCGCCTCTCTGCAGCCCCTGCACACCAAGCCGCTACTGGTTCCAGACCTTTCCACCTGCTGGATCTGCGGTCTGGGCATAACTTCCTCTTCCGGGTGTGGCTGGCACTCCTGCTTCAGGCCTCATGCAAAATGTCACCTTCTTAGAAAGGCCTTTCTTGGTCTAAACTAGATCCTCCTTTTTCCCTGACCGCCAATTTTTCCCCTTGAAACTTCTGCACCGATCTGTCTCTCCCACCGGGCTAAACACAGAGCTGGCTGGCCTTGTTCACCTCTCTGTCCATGGTACCCAGCAGAACCTGGCCCTGAGCAGGCACAGGGAGACGTGTCCATTGGATCACAAAGTGGGTGACATTTTTAACACCCCCATTATTTAGATTTGACTTCTGTTTGACAGTTTTTTGTTTTTTTTTCCCCCACACCCATGATATGTGGAAGTTCCCAGGCCAGGGATGGAACATGCACCACAGCAGCAACCCCAACAATGCCGGATCTTTAACCCACTGAGCCACAAGGGAGCTCCTTGACCTCTATTTGAATTTCTGCTCTTATATATAAATAACATCCAAAATCTCTCTGAACATTTGACTTGGGGGTTGGACACTGTGTTTTTTTTTTTTTTCAGCTGAGAGTCCAGTTTCCTCTATACAGATCCTTCTCAACTAACAATGGGGTTACATCCCCATAAACCCATCATAAGCTAAAAATATTAGGTTGTAAATGCATGTAATACAATACATCTAACCTACTGAACATCCGAGCTTAGCCTCTCCAAACTTTCATGCTCAGAGCACTGATATTAGCCTACAATTGGGCAAAATCATCTAACACAAAGCCTATTTTATAATAAAGTATTGCATATCTCATATAATCTATAATATTGTACTGAAAGTGAAAACTAGAATGGTTGTCTGGTCACAGGATGGTTGCAGGTGTATTAGTTGTTTACCCTGATGATTACGTGGCTGACTGGGTGCTACAGGGCCCACCCAGCATTACAAGAGAGTATCAGACCGCATCTTGCTAGCCCAGAGAAAGGTCAAAACTCAAAATTCGAAGCACAGTTTCTACCAAATACATACCACTTTCGAACCATTGAAAAGTCAAAAAATCATAAGTCAAACTATTGCAAGTAGAAGACCCTCCGTAGCTGTTGAGATTTAGGAAAACCCAATGCTCATGTACTGTAATCGTGAAACTGTGCTCGTCATGGGTTTCTGTGGGTTTGAATCCTCTCTTTAATGGTCATGGGGCCTTGTAAATAGGTCTTCTTTTATTCCATTCTGTTTCCCTTCTCCTCTTCCTACCTACTTCTCTCCCCAAGTGCTCAAAAATATTTGATTATTTAGATTAAATGATGTGATGTTGACCTTCATCTCTTCTACAAATAAAGAGCATCTTGCTGGTCCCAGCTGGTAAGTGGTAGTTATTGAACACCATGAATGACTTGGTTCTGATTCTAATTTCTCAACTCAGTTCACCTTAATGTTAGCATTTGAGGTCTCTTCTGATGGAACGTTGTGTGAACAGTGAACTAAGGGTTTTTCAGTGGAGAGGATGGCTGAGGATTACGTTATTGCAGGACCATAGAGGGGATGCTTGGAAATGAGTGGCAGCTTGGGGAAGGGTAGGTCAGAGCTTTGTCACAGTTGTATCCCCTCCAAGCTGAGAGGTGTAGGCAATCTCTTCACCTCTTGGTCTTCAGTTGCCTTGGTTTTCTTACCTGTAAATGAAGATGTCTAAACGTTCCTTCCAAGCCAAGGTTTCACCAACTGATCACCACACTACCTATGTGTAATAGCTCTGCTTTCTTCATCTAATCAAGAAACATTCAAAGAGAGAAAGCCATTGTCAACATACACAAGGAAAAGACAAACTAGGCACAGAAACTAAAGCCCATGAAGCAGCTTATCTCCACCCACGAATGCACCTTCCTTTTCTTCTCTTTCTTCTTTCTTTCTCTCTTTCTCTCTCTCCCCCTCGCTCTCTCACTCTCCCTGCCCGTTTGCTTTCTTCTTCTCAAGACTCAGCCCTTCCATTAGGACTTGTATGATCTGTTACCTAGTCCTAGATATTTTGGAATCAACTTGTGTGCTTTGTCTGAAATCTAAAAGGGCCAGGGTATTGTCCATCTTGCCTTTTCGCTGTGCATAAAGGAGAAATACTCTCATCCTCAATGAAGTGAAGCTATTATAAACTTTGATAAAAGAAACAATTGTTGCTGTTCATATGGGCCCAGTTGTTTATATGCAATTCATTCAGTGTGGTGTTTAGCATGCAAGACTTCTTTAAACCTCCTAGCTCAAGATCCATTTAGTTTTACAAGTTGAACCAAAGTCCTTTTTTTCCATAAGTACCTTTTCTTATTCTTGGATAAAAACAATAAACCACGATATGACCAAACCCTCCCTGAGAACTCAGGGGTTAAAATGTGGTTTGAGGCTTAAAAGCCCATTAAGGTACTATTGGATTATGGTGAAATCTTTCTGAACGTGAACTTGACTGCGTTTTAACTTAGAAATGTAATCCAGCTCCAGGTCCTCAACATACAGATGCCAGATACTGCTTTTAGAATACATAAGTGCTGAGGAAGGCAGCAGCTTGGCATGGAAGCTTGAAAATATGATTCTTTCAGTCTCTCCTTTCAACGACCTGGAAAGAGACCCATTTCCCCACTTGGCACTGGGAGAAAATGGTAACCTAATTATCAGCTAGGAAGTGTTATGACGTTAATACATGACACAGAACCTAATTATCAGCTAGGGAGCATTGTGACATTAAAGCATGACACGGGTAAATTACACATGGATTTTCTTAGGACTCCACCATCTTGAGTTTGATTTTGAAACATTTATCACAAAGTTTATTTTGAGCTGGCAGAATCTCTAAGTCATCAAATCAAGTACTCACATTTCACAGATGTGGAAACCAGGGCCCCACAGGGAACAAACTTGTCCAAGGTCACTCACTGGCAATGCCCTGCTTAAACTGGTGAAACTGGAGTTCAGTGAGTGTGGTCTTCAGTACTTTGAAAGTTTTAGCCTGGAAGGTTTTTTTTTTTTTTTTTTTTGCAGTGAAGGACTGTGTTATAGCGAGTTGAAAGAGACTGTAGGCTCTGGAGTTACACTGTCCTAGGTTCAAGGCTCAATTCTGTCACTTACAGTCCTAGGTAATTAGAAAGACACCTCACCTTGCTAAACATTTATTTCCTCACCTGTAAAATGGAAAAAGATGGAAATGACAACTGAGGCTACCTCTTGGGTAGTGGTGAGGATTCAGTGAAACAGAACAGCCAGACTTAGCTTGATACATGGCAGGGCGTGTGATGAGGTCGTGGAAACATGAACAGTGAGTGCTTCTTGGGTGCCTCCTGATTCAGATTTCACAAATAGAGTCAACCATCTCAGAGACTCTAAGTAATGCTCTGTATTGTCATGTGCTACCATCAGTCTCTGTTTAATTTCTAGAGGTAAAAACAGGACATGTGGGTTTACCCTGAAGAGGGAGTTGATAGTGAAATCCTCCAAAAAGCAGCTCTCAGCTGAGGCAAGATTAATGTTCATCGTGGCCAGATGGGCATGTCATAAAAATTAAAGAGTTTTGGAATATAAATGTCTGGCACACAGAAAGCAACCAACAAATGTCTGTTGAATTAAATTACATGGAACAAGGAGGCAGGGAGGTCTTGCCACCAGATTTAACAGAATCCAGGAAACAGACACTCTGTTTAAACCTTCTAATCCCACGCAGCAGGAATGGCAAATACCACTTTCCTATTCCCTGCCCAGGACAGACATCACTAATCTATCCCAGCACTCTTATCCCCCAACCTGATATTTGTTTATATGTGTGACTCTCCCAGGAGGCAGTGGGCCCTTGGAGAGTGCTGACAGAGTTTTTTCTTTTTTATCTCCCACAAATCTCTTAATACTTGCAGAATGGATGAGCTCAGAGGGGTTTAAGAGGTTGCCCAAGGCCACACAGGAAGTTTGGCACTAAATTGAATGTCACACCAACTGAGAAATAGACACCAGAGTAGGGAGATTGAGGTGAAAACACCATCTTTATTCCCTTGCATTGGGAGGTTGGAGGATGTGACTTGGGTTCCCTGACAAGCCAGCCACAGAGCTGTCAAGTAGTGAAACCCACATGGAGACAGCTTACCTTCTCAGACACGGGCAAGCACACCTCCACTTAGTGGTCCCCAAGGAGCAGAGCCTGGCAGTTAAACTTGGGGAGCAGAGGGACAGAGCTGCAAGGGGACCTCAAGACGGAGCCCGGATGCCCTCTCCTTCTCACCTCTACCAGTTAAGTAGCTCCACCACCCCTGGAGCAGACAAGATCTGGAAGGAGGCTGGAAATGGTACCTGATGCCAAGCGGTTTCTCTCCAACACAAGGAGGAAATCGTGTTCCCCTAACAGGCTCTGGACAATAAATTGAATAGTCAGTGGTACTGGGGGCACAGTAAGTTGTTGCTACAGACATCAGCTCCCTGCCCTCACTTTACTGCTCAGGAATTGTTTTTCTCTTTGTTTTGTTTTTATTTTATTTTATTTTATTTTATTTTATTTTATTTTATTTTAATTTTTTTCCCCATTATACCCAGCTGCACAGTGTGGTGACAGGGTTACACATACATATATGGATTCATCACAAGTGGTTAGACATAGTTTCCAGTGCTATACAGTAGGATCTCCTTGCTTTTCCATCCCAGAGGCAACAGTCTACAACTATTAACCCCAGAAACCCCTACCATCCCATTCCTTCCACCACCCTTTTTGGCAACCACAAGTCTGTTCTCCAAGTCCTTGATTTTCTTTTGTGTAGAAAGGTTCATTTGTGCAGTATATTAGATTCCAGATATTAGTGATATCATATGGTATTTGTCTTTCTCATTCTGACTGACTTCACTCAGTATGAGGGTCTCTAATTCCACCCACGTTTATTCTTTTTTTATGGCTGAGTAGTATTCCATTGTCTATATATACCACATCTTCCTAATCCAATCATCTGTCAATGGAATTTGGGTTGTTTCCATGTCTTGCCTATTGTGAATAGTGCTGCAATGAACATGCATGTGCAGGTGTCTTTTTCAAGGAGATTTTTGTCTGGATATATGCCCAAGAGTATGATTGCTGGGTCATATGGTAGTTCTATGTATAGTTTTCTAAGGTACCTCCATACTATTTTCCATAGTGGTTGTACCAGCTTACATTCCCACCAACAGTGCAGGAGGGTTCCCTTTTCTCCACAGCCCCTCCAGCATTTGTTGTTTGTGGACTTATTAATGATGGCCATTCTGACTGGTGTGAGGTGGTATCTCATGGTAGTTTTGATTTGCTTTTCTCTAATCATCAGTGATGTTGAGCATTTTTTCATGTGCTTGTTGGCCATCTGCATATCTTCTTTGGAGAAATGTCTATTCAGGTCCTTTGCCCATTTTTCAGTGGGGTTGTTGG
>PVHT021183705.1:16830969-16850678 GCA_004024745.2 Catagonus wagneri | reverse complement strand
CTGTTGATTTGGGAGACTGACCTGAGAAAACACTTTCAAGGCTGATGTCAGAGAATGTTTTCCCAATGTCTTCTTCTAGCAGTTTAATGGTGTCTTGTCTTATATTTAAGTCTTTTAGTCATTTTGAGTTTATTTTTGTGCATGGTGTGAGAGTGTGTTCTAGTTTTATTGATTTGCATGCAGCTGTTCAGGTTTCCCAGCAATACTTACTGAACAGACTGTCTTTTTCCCATTTTATGTTCTTGCCTCCTTTGTCAAAAATCAATTGACTGTAGGCATCTGGGTTTATTTCTGGGTTCTCTATTCTGTTCCATTGGTCCGTATATCTGTTTTGATACCAGTAGCACACTGTCTTGATTACTGTGGCCCTGTGGTATTGCCTGAAGTCTGGGAGAGTTATGCCTCCTGCTTGGTTTTTGTTCTTTAAAATTGCTTTGGCGATTCTGGGTCTTTTGTGGTTCCACATAAATTTTTGGATTGTTTGTTCTTGTTCTGTGAAGAATGTCTTGGGTAATTTGATAGGGATTGCATTGAATTTGTAGATTGCTTTGGGTAGTATGGCCATTTTTACAATATTTATTTTTCTGGCCCATGAGTGTGGAATATCTTTCCATTTCTTTGTAACTTCTTTGATCTCCTTGATTAATGTTTTGTAGTTCTTTGTATATAAGTCTTTCACCTCCTTGGTCAGGTTTATTCCCAGGTATTTGATTTTTTGGGGGTACTATTTTAAAAGGTAAAGTATTTTGGTATTCTTTTTCTAATATTTCATTGTTAGTATACAGAAATGTGATTGATTTCTGAAGGTTAACCTCATATCCTGCTACTTCGCTGAATTTGTTGATCAGTTCAAGTAATTTTAGGGTTGAATCCTTGGGGTTTTCTATATAAAGTATCATGTCATCTGCATAGAGTGATAGTTTTACCTCTTCTCTTCCTTTTTGGATGCCTTTTATTTCTTTTGTTTGTCTGATGGCTGTAGCTAGGACTTCCAATACTATGTTGAATAATAGTGGTGAGAGTGGGCATCCCTGTCTTGCTCCTGTCTTTAGTGGGAAGGCTTTCATCTTTTCTCCATTGAGTATTATATTTGCTGTGGGTTTATCATAACTGGCTTTTATTATGTTAAGGAATGTTCCCTGTATTCCCACTTTGGTAAGAAGAATTGTTATAAAAGGATTCAGAATGCGTGCTGCTACTACCTGGAAGTAAATTAAGAGCTTCCAATGTGGCCAGGTCCACTCAGGGTCTCACCTTTGCTTTTTCCGCACCTCATCATCTATAAGAAAAGGTGTAAAGCACATCTCTGAGGAGCTGGACTTGCAGCAAGCACAAGGATGCTGCACCCTGTCACGGATACTGACTTGGGTGCAAGGGCGCAGTGCAATCCATGTGCACAGTTCCAGCTGCTCTTCACTTCCTGCATTTGGTTCTGAGCCACAGGCTGCAGGGGGCACCGGGTCAGGTTTTTCCCCACTCCACAGAGGTGCCAGAGCTGTCATCTGCAGCATAAAGAGCTATAGTAACAGAGCAGAGAGAAGCCACGAGGGGTCCAGGAGGGACATGGCTTCTCCTCCAGGGGGGCCTTGGTGCGGGGCCTTGTCTGGCCCTTCTTTTTGGTGGATCAGGTTCCCCCTGGCAACTGCAAGCCGCCCACCTGCTTACAGGTCTTGGGAAATGGCAGGGGAGGTGATGCCCTGAGCTACCTGCCTCTGGGGAGCTTGTTGCATGCAGGGTGCAAGTGAGCTCCAATGTTGCAGGCCGACTGGCTGACTCCATCTCATCTGTCAAGGCCAACTGCACAGTAGGTGAGAACAATGGCCAGCTCAGCAGCAACACTGCCAAAAGACAAACTTGACCCCTTGCCCCCAGGTGACCTTGGACAAGTGGCTCTTTATGCCTCCATTTCCTCATCTGTAAAACAGGAATGATAATACATGTCTCTACAATGTTTATGATGTTTATAAAGCATTTAGAACTCGGCACACAAAAACAATCAAACTTTAGCTTTTCCTGTTATACTCTTACTATCGTCATGTCAGCATGCATTTGAGATGTTCTACAGAAAGCACTCCCAACAAAACATGTAATTAAACAAAAACTGCCAATAAAAGAAAAAAGAGAATAAAAGGAAGGCATGAGGACTAAGGCGAATATAAATTAGAACTGGAAGGGTAGGCTATGGTGGGGGTAGCAGAGGTGGAAGTAAAGAAATAGAATTTTAAAAATCAGAGTATAAACTCCTATGTAGTTGTTATAGTACATTGTCAATTTAGTTCTGTGCTTCCTGGCAGTCAAGTGAAAAAGGGAAACAACTCAGACCATGTGGGGCAACCTTAACTGAAAAGTTAGAATGTAGCAGGATCTAGCTTACCTATTTTCTTTCCTGAAAGATCAAATCACAAAATTAACAACATAGGATTCCTCCCTATTTTCTCCCACAGACAGTTCCCCTACTAAATTTCGTGCAGTATAATCCTGTCTTGGTGTCTGCTTCTCAGAACACCCAGACTAAACCTCATCTGAAGAGTTGACTAGATTTCATTCTCTTTTTTGTCTTTTTTGCCTTTTCTAGGGCCGCACCCGTGGCATATGGAGGTTCCCAGGCTAGGGGTCTAACAGGAACTGTAGCTGCCAGCCTTCGCCACAGCCACAACAACGCAGGATCCGAGCCGTGTCTGCAACCTATACCACAGCTCACGGCAACACCAGATCCTTAACCCGCTGAGCAAGGCCACGGATCAAACCTGCAACCTCATCGTTCTTAGTCAGATTCGTTAACCACTGAGCCACGACGGGAACTCTGAGAGTTTACTAGATTTCAAAAATGGCTCTTCATAGCTCTGGCAGCTGAATCTGGATGATGTTTGATACCTGAGCTGGAACTGTTGAGGGGAGTCCCTGTAATGACATCTTGGGGTGACTTGAGCATGGTCACAGCATGGCGGCCTGGGGGTAATCAGGTTTCTTCCTTGATGGTTCAGGGCTCCCAAAAGAGGAAGCCCCAGAGGATAAAGAAGAAAATGCATTGCCTTTTCTGACCTAGCTTCAGAAGCCATGTGGCATCACTTCTGCTGCATCTGATCGGTTACAAGTCACAGTTCTGCCCAGGTTCAAGAGAAGAAGATGGAGATCCCACCTCTTGATGGGATGCATGTCAAACCTGCATCATAGAGCAGCACATGAAATAGAAGATATTGTTGGAAAAGACAATCTGACATCCTAGATAAAGGCTTATTACTCAGAGCAAGAGGATTATTCCAGTTATCTAGTTCTAGGTAACAAATCATCCCCAAACCCAGGGCTGAAAATAGTTTTTATTCTGATTACCCCTCATCTTTCAGAGGGCTCATGGAGTCAGGTTAGAGGTGCTTACCTGGCCTCTTTGTGCCTTTGCCGTGTCTGGGCTGGAACCATCTGGAAAGAAGGTGTCTTTCTGTATGTATGTGGTGGGGCATTCTGACAGCCAACTGGCCCTAAGCTGGGGAGCTCAGCTGGAACACCTACAGGTGGCCTCTACAGGTGGCCTGGGCTTCCTCACAACATGGCAGCTGGGCTCCAAAAACAAACTTCTCAAGAGTGAGCCTGCAGAAACTGTGTCCCCTCTTAAGATCCTGTCTTGGAAGTCACAGAGCATCACTTTCACCTTGTTTTGTTCATTAGAATGGAGTCAGTGAAGCCTTCCAATGTTCAAGGGGAGGGCACCCAGACTCCCCCTCTCAATGGGGACATGTTTTAACCAGGAGTGTTGAATTTGCCATTTGCAAGGAATCCTGTGGTTCAGGCCTCTGATAGACAGGCAATGAGAGGTTCCATGTTTGTGTGCTGACATACTTTTAGAAGAACTGTGGAGGGCTAAGGAGCTCAGAGTAGCTTCGTGGTAATCAAAGATTAGCTTGTTTCATCCTGCTTTTCCATTGAAAGGTCGCAGACGGGTTTGCTTTGCTAGTGCCCCAAACCCCAGCCACGTGGTTGGTTGGTAGAAGATGTAGGACTCGAACAATTGTCTCTTCACTCTCATTCTGGGTCTCTTCCAATTGTGTTGGGATTAACTGAACTCTAGGCTTCTCTATCACTTCATCTGCCCAGTCTTTTCCAGAGAAAACACCAGGCTAGATCCTGATAGGCATTCAGCTTCGAGACTGATAATACCAAATGCTGCTGAATTTTTTTCTCCCTGTTATAGCTGGCAGGCCCTTACCACCAACTAGGAATGTATATATTTTTAAAGCTCATAGCAGTTCCTTTGTTGCTATCTGTTTTCATTTGCCTTTCCATCCCCCAGGTCACACATGAAGATATTTTTCCAAAAAAACAAATCCAAAAATGAAGAGAGTGAAATTAAATCACTGACATCTGCCACGCAGTCTCACTCAGCATCCTTGCCCCCTGGTTTCTTCTAGATAGAACTTAAGACTTTTTGTTATCACTAGTTTTTACTTTCTTTCCTTTCTAGGCGGCAGGGAGGGTACAGTAATAAGAGAGAGAAAAGAGACAATTCAGCAATCCTATCACAAGTTTCACTTCCCACCAGTGGTGATAATTACTTTCACTTTTCACTTGGTATTAAAAAAAAAAAAACCCAAGGTAATTACTAAAGTGAAATATATTGATGGCATCAAGAGTGTATTCCCTGACTAAAGTCAACAAAACTCTGAGGACAGAATTATTTATTAATAAAATTAAATTGAATTAGTAATTGTGTTTTTTTGCACCTTCCTCTCCTAAAGGACAACATCCTGACAAACTGAGTCTGGAATAACCTTTAATTTCACAACCGGGGACACGTGAATTCCATTTTTGCAGCAAGGCTATTGTTAGACATTCAAAAGCAGACTCTTCAACATAAGTAGATGTCATTCCTAGGGTAAAGAAGAGAAAAGTGTTATTGTTTTTTTAGTTGTGACAATAATTCACATTATGTTAGATGCTAAACAGTCAATCACTGTTACAAAACTGAGCTAACAGCAACTCTCCAGAAAAATCTGGCAGTTATTATTTTGAAGCCTTCTAATGCTTTCAATTTTTTTTTTTTGGCCGAGATTTTTATTTTTTGTGATGCATATTTTTTGGTCACCATTAGAGTTTCCACATGCATGTATGGCTGCATTTGACCAAGAAGGTTGCTAAACACTCTCCTATTGAGTTCTCTAGGTTGTTACTTGACATCCCATAGGGTTCTTGCCATGCCAACCCATTTCTCCAGTCGCACCAGGGTTCCAGTGTCTCTGTGCTGTTTCTCTGGGCTGATATCCTCAGGTATCAAGGGTCACTCATTAAAACACAAGGCAGATCATAACCAAAATGAAAAGGCAATCTGCGGGCTGATAGAAAATATTTGAAAATGATGTGAACAACAAGGACTTAATTTCCAAAATATGCAAAGAGCTCATACGACTCAATAACAACAACAACAAAACCACAAATATGGGTAAACAAAAAGATCCCACTGTGTAGCACAGGAAACTATATTCGATATCCTGTAATAAGCCATAATGGGAAAGAAAAATAAAAACAAAAAAACAGACAACCCAATCAAAAAGTGGGCAGAAAACCCAAATAGACATTTCTCCTAAAAAAACATGTAGATGGCTAACGGGCACATGAAAAGATGCTCAACATCACTAATTACTGGAGAAAGGCAAATCAAAACCACAGTGAGATATCACCTCACACCAGTCAGAATGCCCATCAGCAAAAAGTCTACAAATAGGAGTTCCTATTGTGGCTGAGCGGAAATGAATCTGACTAGTATCCACTGAGGACACAGGTTCGATTCCTGGCCTCGCTCAGTGGGTTAAGGATCCGGCATTGCCATGAGCTGTGGTGTAGGTTGCAGATGTGGCTTGGATCTGGTGTTGCTGTGGCTGTGTGTAGGCCAGCAGCTGCAGCTCCGATTTGACCACTAGCCTGGGAACCTCATATGCCATAGGGTAGCCCTAAAAAAGAAAAAGTCTATAAGTAATAAATATTGGAGATGTGGAGAAAAGGGAACCCTCCTATACTGTTAGTGGGAATGTCAATTGGTGTAGCCACTATGGAGAACAGTGGCTAAAAACTAAAAATAACTACCATATGATCCAGTGATCCCACTCCTAGGCATATAACTGGAAAAGAAGGAAGCTCTAATTTGAAAGGATATATGTATCCCAGTGTTCATAGTGGCACTATTTATAATAGCCAAGACATGGAAACAACCCAGGTGCCCAGTAACAGACAATTGGTTTAAGAAGATGTTGGTCACACACACACAGTGGAATGTTGTTCAGCCATAACAAAAGAATGAAGGAGTTCCCGTTATGGCTCAGTGGGTTAAGAATCTGGCATGGTGTCCCTGAAGATGCAGGTGCAATCCCTGGCCTTGCTCAGTGGGTTAAGGATCCAGTGTTGCTGCAGGTTGTGGCATAGGTTGCAGATGCAACTCTGTTCTAGTATTGCCGTGGCTACAGTGTAGACCAGCAGCTGCAGCTCCAAGTGGACCCCTAACCCGGGAGCTTCCATTCTGCAGGTGCAGCCATAAAAAATAAAAGAAGGAAATACTGCCATTTGCAGCAACATGGATGGACCTAGAGAGTATCACAGTAAGTAAAGTCATACAGAGAAAGACAAATATCATATGATATCACTTATGTGTTTGGAATTTAAAAAATAGTACAAATGAACTTGCAGAAATAAGCTCATTGACGTAGGAAACAAACTTATGGGAAGGTGGAGGAGGGATAAATTGGGAGTAGAGGGTTAAAAGAGGCATACTGCCGTATATAAAACATATGAAAAATAAGGACTTACTATATAGCACAGGGAACTATGTTCAATATTTTGTAATAAACTATAATGGAAAACAATTTTTAAAAGAATATATATACACATGCATACATACATACATATATATATATATAACTGAATCACTTTGTTGTATACCTGAAACCAAAGCAATATTGTAAATCAACTTTACTTCTATAAAAAATAATAAAAAAAATAAGTAAATAAAAATAGGTGGCAGAAAACAGAACTACTGTATGATGCAGAAATTCCACTCTTGGGTACATATCCAAAGGGGGAAAAATACCCACTATTTCTAAGATACATGCACTGCAATGTTGCTAGCAGATTATTTGCGATAGCCCAGATATGGAAGCAACCTAACTGTTCATCAACAGATGAATGGAGAAAGAAGATGTAACATGTATATACATGGTAGAATATTACTCAGCCACAAAAAAGGATGGAATTCTGCCATTTGCAACAGCATAGATGGACCTAGAGGTTATTAAGTTTAGTAAAATAAGTCAGAGAAAGACAAATACTCTATGTTATCACTTATCTGTGGATTCTAAAAAATAAAACATTTGTGTATAACAAAATAGAAATAGACTCACAGATATAGAAACCAAGCTAGTGGTTACCAGAGGGGAGAGGGAAGTGGGGAGGGGCAAGAAAGGGGTATGGGATTAAGAGATAATACATTCCTATGTATAAAATGAAGAAGCAGCAAGGTTATATAACATGGGGAAATAGAGCCATTATGTTGTAATAACTTTAAATGGAGTGTAATCTATAAAAATATTGAATCACTATGTTGTACAGCTGAAACTAATATCATATTGTAAATCAACTATACATCAATTAAAAAAAAATACAAGGCAGCACTTGGAGCAAGGGGCAAGTTCAGTGGGTGGCCCTGGGCCACTCTCTTGATTAGGGACCCTGTGTGGACGTCACTGGAAAGATGATGAAAGAAACAGACTTTGGAAATCTCAGCACTTCCGGGGGGCAGAAGGCCTACCCCCACTTCATTTTCCTCACAAAGTTCAGGAAAGCCTCCTTGGGAAGCACAGCAAGAAAATAGCAGAGCTGAGACCAGAACCCTGGTTCGTGGGACCTAGGACCTAGCCTTGTCCCTGTGATCAGTTCTGTGTTTGTGGCTAGAATCCATCTGGGCCAGTTCTGTCGTGCTGGGCTGAGAAGCTAGGTGGGGGCATTCTTCTCCAGGCTTCTAGCATGAAATGGAAGAAAAAAACACAAAGAAAAGAAAGAAAGAAACAAGAGAATCCCACTGCCTCACACAGTTCCTAATCCCCAGGATGAATTAGAAACAGCCTGTTAACTGACACTTGAGGCAAAAGTGAAAAGTTGTGGAGACTGCTTGGAGAAACCATTGAGAGGTTTATTATTCTGTAAGACGATGAGCAGCCTGCCTGTGCCTGCTGGTTGGAACTCTGGGCTCATGGAAATGCCTCAGGAAGAGGGAAGCTTATAGAGTAAAGCACAGTCTTTGGAAAACATAAAAATGAGTAGCAGGCCACCATGGGCACCTCGGTTTGCTTGCCTTTCTTGCTGCCTGCAACAGCAAGGTCCTTTCTAGCCAGCTCCATGCACTTTGTTTT
Source organism: Catagonus wagneri (assembly GCA_004024745.2). NCBI lineage: Eukaryota > Metazoa > Chordata > Mammalia > Artiodactyla > Tayassuidae > Catagonus > Catagonus wagneri. The sequence continues at coordinate 16,842,291 of PVHT021183705.1, read as the reverse complement.
AAAGGTTTAAAAATGGAATGACAAGACCTTATAAAGCTGTGATGAGGCATGGCTCTAGTCTATGTGTAGGACCTGTGCAAAGGAAAGGCAGCCTGCGAAGAGCTGTGTCTGACCATGCAACATCACAGCCTACAACGAGCCTTAAATGCCCTCTGTGTACAGTTCACACACTGGTGTGTGCCATGCAGAGCTCTTCTGGATCTTGCAACACACTTTGCAGACTGTCAGCCTCATCTTTCTTTGCTTTCTGGTCCAATGTGCCCAGCTTGGGTCACACTGCCTTCCTGTCGGACTTGCTCATGCCTTCTCTTAGGTGGGCTTTGTGCTGAGATGCTTGCCCTCCTGCCAGATTACTTATTCTTTTTTTTTTCTTTCTTTTTTAGGGCCACACCCGTGGCATATGGAAGTTCCCAGGCTAGGGGTGGAATCAGAACTACAGCTGCTGGCCTACGCCACAGCCACAGCAACGCCAGATCCAAGCTGCATCTGCAACTTACACCATAGCTCACAGCAATGCCAGATCTCCAACCCACTATGTGAGGCCAGGGATTGAACCCCCATCCTCGTGGATACTAGTCGGATTCATTTCTGCTGCACCACAATGGAAACTCCTAAACTTTTACTTATTCTTCACGACTCAGCTTAGTGCCTCCTTCCCTGGAGGGCATCTCTTACAAGGTCCCACCTCCCTGCAGGGTTGAAAGGGACCAGGGAGAACCCAGAAATTCTCAGACTGGCAGAGTTAAGGGATGTATCTACAGCCAACAAAATATTTTCAAATTAAGACACAACCATGGGATAAACACAAACCACAGGATGATAGCCTGGCCATTATGCATTTGTTATGACCTCTGATTGGTTAAATGTTCCCCCTTCAAGTCCTCTGCACACATATTTCAGGTTAAAGTGTCCTAAAGCAGCCCCACAAAGGCCTGATGAATTTAAAGCACCTGTGAATAAGTCTAAAGAAAGAAGCTTGGCAGAGGTCAGCCATTGTTCTGTTAAAGCCTTCAACTGCTTGACTGGGGCCCACCTGTGTTATGAAGGGCATTCTGCTTTACTCAAAGTCTGCTGGTTTAAGATTGTTGTGAGTCTGCTATTTGCCCACAGAGCTTCCTGGAATTAAGTTGGCTAAGCAAACAAAAAACACTTAAGAGAGTCTGAATAGCCCAAAGTGCCACCAGCCTGGGCTAAAAGAGACAGTGATTACACAGGTCGTAAATCAACTCTCAGATCTCTATAGTTTATGGGCTGGAAGCATGCTGTAAAAGCTGCTCAGCCTCCAAGTTGGGCATGTCTCCAATGGAGAATAATGGAAAAGAAAGAGCTTCCTAGAGAGCATGGTCAGGAGGCATGGAGAGTGATAGACTGGGAAGCTACTCCCAGAAACATGACCAAAGTCTAACACACACACACACACACACGCGCGCGCGCGCGCACACACACACACACACACACACACACACACAAGAGAGAGAATGAAAATGAGAATGGGAGTTGGCTCATGCACTTGTGTAGGCCCAACAAGTCCAGCACGTGCAGCATAGACCAGCAAGCTGGAGACCCAGAGAGGAGTTGCCATTCAAATCCAGAGATAGTTTGCCAGAAAAAATTATTCTTGCTTGAGAGAGATCAGTCTTTGTTAGAGCCTTCAACTGCTTAGAGGAAGCCTACCTGTGTTATGAAGGGTAATCTGCTTTACTCAAAGTCCACTGACTTAAATATCAGTCTCATCCAGAAACACTTTCACAGAAATATCCAAAATATGTTTGGCCAAATATCTGGGCAATGTGGCCCAGCCAATTTGACACATCACAACTACTTACTGACTGTTGTGTTTTTCCCATTCTTCCCTTTCCAACAGGGAGTGTTTGTTGTAGCTAGTTTATCCCTGTATTGTGTGTGTATAGGTAAGGGGGTGTCCATAATTTGTCTTTTAGTTCATAATTTTCCAAAGCAAGAGAAGCCACATCTAAATCTGATATAGATTTTTCAGTCCTTTGCCTTTAATCTTGATTGAGTGAGGCTACTGGACTGTTTTAGGGGGAGAAGGTAGGAAAATATTGCTATGAATTTCCCTCTGAGCACTGCTTTTGCAGCATCCCATAGATTTGGAGTGGTTGTATCTTCATTATCATTTGTCTCGAGTTATTTTTTCATTTCCTTCTTGATTTCCTCGACCCATTCATTTTTTAGTAGCATATTTTTTAGTCTCCATGTAGTGTGTTTTTTCTCATTTCCTTTCCTGTGGTTGATTTCTAGTTTCATGCCTTTGTGGTCAGAGAAGATACTTGAAATAATTTCTATACTCTTAAATTTGTTGAGGTTAGCTTTGTGCCCCAGTATGTGATATATCCTTGAGAATGTTCCATGTGCACTTGAGGAGAACCTATATTTTGATTTTTTTTGGATGTTATGTCCTGAAAAAGTCAATTAGGTCCAACTTTTCTATTATGTCATTTAGGATCTCTGTTGCCTTACTGATTTTTTTCCTAGAGGATCTGTCCATTGATGTGAGTGGAGTGTTAAAGCCTCCAACTATTATTGTATTCCCATCTATTTCTCCTTTTATGTCTGATAGTACTTGTTGTAGGTACTTGGGTGGCCTATATTGGGGGCATATATATTGATCACTGTAATATCCTTTTCTTGAATGGTGGATCCTATAACCATTAAATAGTGTCCTTCTTTGTCTTTCTTTATGAACTTCATCTTAAAGTCTATTTTGTCTGATATGAGTATTGCCACTCCTGCTTTCCTTTCTTGTCCATTGGCATGAAATATCTTTTCCCATCCTCTCACTTTCAAACTATATGTGTCCTTTGCCTTAAGGTTAGTCTCTGTAGGCAGTAGATTGTAGGTTTTTGCTTTTTTATCCAGTCTGCCACTCTGTGTCTTTTGATTGGAGCATTCAGTCCATTGACATTTAAGGTGATTATTGATAGATATGTATTTATTGCCATTTTAGACCTTGTTTTCCAGTTGATTCTATGTTTCTCTTTTCTTTTTTGCTTTTTTTTTGGTTAGTTGGTTTCCATTTATTTTATGCTTCGGTGCTTTCCTTGTCAGTGTTTGTGGACATGATGATCCATTTGATTTGTGGCTGCCCTGTTTTTTAAGTATGTTAACACCTTCTTATATCTGCTTGCTGTAGCATGATAGCCATATAGGCTCAAATACATCATTAAAAGTTTTTTTAATTAAAAAAAGTCTATCTTTTCTTATTTTCCCTCCCCATAATGTATGATTTTGTTGTCTTTTTAAAAAAAAATTTTTAGCATCATGTTTAGATCTGTATACTGGCTTATTTGAATGATTGCTTTCCATTTGTGGTTTCCTCCATTCTATTTCTTACTTTTTACTTTTTTTTAATAGGAACCCTTTCAGTATTTCTTTTACAAAGGGTATAGTATTGCTGTACTCTTTTAGCTTTTGTTCGTTGGAGAAATTCTTATTTCCCCTTCTATTTTAAATGATATTCTTGCTGGGTAGAGTATTCTAGGTTGCAAATTTTTTCCTTTTAGCATTTTAAATATACCTTGCTACTCCCTTCTGGCCTGTAGTGTTTCTGTAGAGAAATCAGCTGATAGTTTTATGGGGGATCCCTTATAATGAATGCTTTGCTTTTCTCTTGCTGCCTTTAGGATCCTCTCTTTAATTTTTGCCATTTTTAATATAATGTGCCTTGGTGTGGGTCTGTTTGGGTTCAACTTGTTTGGGTCCCTCTGTGTTTCCTGTAATGTGATGTCAGATTCCTTCAGATCTGGAAAGTTTTCAGACGTAATTTTTTCAAATATATTTTCAATCCCCTTTTCTTTTTCTTCTCCTTCTGGAATTCCTCTTATGCATAGATTGGGCTGCTTTAATAGATCTCTTATATTGCTTTCAAGTTTTTTCTTTTGGTTTTCTGTCTGCTGTCCTTATTGGATGATTTCCATTATTCTATCTTCCACGTCACTGATTTGTTCCTCTGCATTATTCAAACTGCTCTTTATTGCCTTTAGCTCAGTTTGCATCTCTGCAAATGAGTTTTCTAGCTTTTCTTGGCTCCTCCTTATATTTTCTAGTTCCTTTCTAAGGGAATCTGCATTGCTGTTTGTGTCTTCTCTTAATTCCTTGATATTCAGCCTTAATTCCTCAAGTATTTTCACTCCCTCCGTTCTGAACTCCATTTCTGTCAGACTGCAGAGGTCTGTTTCATTGTTGACTGCTTTAGATGACTTCTCCTGTTCCTTTAACTGGGAGTGGTTTCTGAGCTTCTTCATCTTTCTTATGGTTTTCTTTTTTTGTGAGTCTGGGGAAGCCACATTGTAGTCTTGTAAGGCTACTTCTAGGCAACAACACCCCTTTGTAGTTTTTGGTGGATTTACTATTTATTTTTGGTGTGAGAGTTTGAATATTTGGTGTCTCTTTCTTCAGTGTGGGCAGGCTATTATCTCCCCGGTGCTCCGTGTGTTTTCAGGGAGAATGAAGCAATGGGTAGGGCCAGCATTTGGTGCCTAGTCTCTGGGCCCTCAACAGTAGAAAGGACCTGCATGAAAGTGGCACTGGCTACTCTTAGTTGCAGGGCCCTAGGAAGTGGTATGAGCTCTAGGCAGATCTACCAGGTGTCCAGAGCAATTGGCAGGAGCAGCAGCAGGATGTGTGTGTTCCCAGGGAAGTGAGAGTCACAATGGCTAGTGTCTGATTGCAATGCCCTCCTCTGAGGTGATTGGAACTGCAGGTGGTACCTGTTCAGGGACTCCTAGTGGTTGTGGGCCATGATCATCTCTAGAGCCAGTGATAACTGTGGTGGTTTGCCCCCTCCACCTCTAGACCATGCATGAAGCAACCCATCTCACTTAGCTCACATAGGAGGTGCTGTACAGGTTGTTCCTAGTTGCAGGGTCCTGGGCAGTGATAGAGATCAGGCATATGGGTACTGCCCAGAGCACTTAGCAGTGGGAGCAGCAGGGTTGGTGTGTTCCTAGGAGTGCAAGAGCACCCACAAGTGGTGTTCAGTCCCAATGCCCTCCTTTGTAGTGCCCCTGAGGTGACTGGGGCTGCAGGTGGTGCCTATTCATGGACCCCTAGAGGTAACGTGCCATTCCCATCTCTGGAGCCAGAGATAACTGCAGTGGTTTGCCTCCTGTACACCATGCAGGAAGTACGTCGTCCTGCTTAGCCCCTACAGGATGTGCTACACAAGGTGCTCTTAGTTACAGGCTCCTGGGAAGGGACAAGCATCTGGGCACTGTCCAGAATATTTGGCAGTGGCGGGTGTGCTCCCACGGGAGCAAGAGCAACAGCAGGTGGTGTTCCATCATAATGTCCTTCTCTATGGTGCCCTCTGAGGTGGTTGGGGCTGCAAGTGATTTTTGTTCAGGTGTCCCCTGTGGCGGTGGGCCATGCCCTCCTCTGGAATCAGGGATAACTTTGGTGGCTTGCTCCCACCCCCTGCAGGCCACCAGGAAGCAGCCTGTCCCACTTAGACCACAAAGGAGATGCTGCACCAGCTGCACCTAGTTGTATGGACTTGGGAGGGGATAGCGAACAAGTGTCTGGGCACTGCCCTGAGGGTTTGGCAGTGGCAGTTGCAGGACGGTGTGTTCCCAGGGGAGTGATAGCAACAGGCTGTGGTGCTTGATAGGCCCCGTGTCGCACTTAGCCCCCGATGCCCTTAACTCATGCTAGAGGTGCCTGGTCACCCGTAACCTGCACAGGAAGTGCTCAGTCTCTGGTATAGGAGCAAAAGTCTTACGGATGGTTGCGCCGGAGATGCCAGAGCACTGTGGACAAGCAAGTGGCTCCGTGTTGTGGGCAGTCTGCACCCCAGGAAGTCTGGTCCGCCACGGTCTAGCAAGCTGCTTCCCTTTGCAGGTGAGCTGTGCCCAGAGATGCCTGATCCACAATAGGCTAGCAAGGGACTTCTGGTCCTGCATTCTGGGCAGGGTGTGTCCGGAAGATGCTGGGGCAACAGTGGTCTAGCAAGCAGCCTCTGGCTACCCAGCTACCGTGGTTTGCACTTGAGTCACCCCACCCTTTGCAAGTTCCCCTCTGGCTGCTGGAGGTTTGCACTTGATTCGCCCAGGTTCAAGGTGCTTCCTGTGGCGGTCAGTCCCTCCTCCTCTCCTCCTCTCCAGCAGTGGGAGTCTTGCCTCTCCTGCAGGCCCAGACCTTCTCCCAGGTTCCCTCTGTCCTGGCGTTCCACTCCACAGCCCATAGAGTATCACTCTCCCCACTGCATGGCGCACTGCTTCGTAGCCCCCTAGGCTGTCTCCACACCACCAACCCCAGCCCTTTCCTAGGGACTGACCTCCGGAGCCTAAGTCTCAGCTCCCAGCCCCACCTGAGCATCTCAGGCTATGGTGTCTGTGCCGGTGTTCAGATGATCTGTGAGGCTCTCACTCCATTTTGCTGTTCTCAGTCCACCTGCTGTGCTTTTCTTGGGCTTTGAGGTCCCTCTGGCTCGACTGATCTTTCCGTCAGTTAGGTGGCTTCCCAGGGTGTGGGTTCCTTTTCTCCTTCACAGCTCCCTCCCTGGAGTGCTGGTGCCATCCTGATTCCTTTTTTTTCTCTCTCTCTCTCTCTTTTTTTTTTTTTTTTTCTGTTGTTCTACCTAACTATACCAAGAGTTTCTTGCCCTTTTTGGAGGTTTAAGTTCTTCTGCTAGCATCTCAGTTGATGTTTTGTGCAAGCTGTTTTACATTTAGATGTTTTTTTTTTTTTGATGTCTTTGTGAGAGAGGGTGAGCATGATTTCTTACTCCTCTGCCATCTTGCCGCAACCTCCAGGAAAATAAATGTTTGTGACCGAGAGGGAAGATTGTGGTAGATTGGATGATGGTACTCAACTATATTCACTCTCTCCCACTCTCTGGTTCCTGTATCCCTGTCTTGCTATCCTGGCCATTTGACTTGTCTGATCAATGAATACAAACACAAGTGACAGTGTGCCAGTTCTGAGCAGAGACTTTAAAAGGCATCACATGCTTCTGCTTGTCCCCTTGAGCTTTGGTTCTCTGCCCTGAAGACTTGAAACTCTTTCCACCTATGTTGCTGATTGAGAAGACACAAGTTGTTGAGCCAAACTAATTGAGAGCAAAGCCCAGGAGAGCTCAGCAGAGCCATAACTAATCCATAGCACTCACTGTCCCTAAGCAAGAAATAAATGTCTTTTGAGTCATTGAGATGCTGGGGATATTTGTTACTGCAGCAAAAGCTGGCACATACCATCAGTGTAGTTCACTAATTTGGATAATTCAGATCAAGTGAATGACTCCTCCTTTCCAAATGGGAGGATTTTAAGTTAGAATTATGAAGATACAATCCAAATTCTTCACCCTATTTTGTTCTTATTAAAAGGGTAAAGATATTTTAAAGACCTATTAAAGGCCTTAACTATATTCTTGTTTTAGAATTTTGGACAGTGTTGTAAACTCTGGGAATTTAATACGGCTGGCTCAAAGATTTTGGTGTTGAAGGAGTAGACACTGTCTTTTCCTACCAAGCTAGGAAAGACTCCCCAAGTCTCATCTCAAATCGAGTTACTCTGATGTCAAAGCATCAGGTGACTCCAGGTCACCTTCACAGGGAAGCCTGTACTTCGTCTTGTGCTTTCTTATTCCTCTTTCAGCTGGTGTTTGGGCTTGACTTAAAAAAATTTAAAAAAAGGAAAAGAATGTGAGGTTTCTCTTCTTCACTGTGTCAACAAATTCCAAAAGGCATCTTCAATTAAAAATAAAACTTGAGAAAGCACAACACTAGCCTAAATCACTGGGGTAACTTTTGTTTTCTGGAAATGATAGAAAGTCTATAAATCCCATTCATTTTTTCCTATTCTTTCCTCCAGCTCTTTGCTTAGTTTGGACTGGGACACAACTAGTCATTTTCAGTTCTGATTCCGAGGCCCAATTCCTCCATAATTAAGTTTAAGTTTCCAGCTCTGTGGGAGGATATAAAATTATTTTTGCTATTATAACTTGGGTTGAGCTTTTTAAAAATGAGAACATGCACTGTGAGCAATAAAAGACTCAAATTCACAAATGCAGGAATCGACCTTGCACAAACAATTGTGATGCTGGATCTTACACAACCCATCTGGATATTTTAAGAACAGGGCAGACCAATGAGTGTTCATGTAAAAGGTTAGAGAACTAGGTTAAAGAAAAAAACAGGTATCCTTCTCATCAGCGTGACTCATCCACCCCCCACCCCACCCCGGAACTAGCAAAATGACTCGGACTTTTAAGTATGCGACAATGCTTATAGAAAAATATGACCTAGCGGTTTTCATCAGGGCTTCTCAGTTGGCTGGTTGTTACCGTTTTGATTCTCCTGTGCCCCTGAGGAAGTTAGGGTATTTTGGTAAGGTATTTTGGGCCTTGTCACAGAATGCTCCAAAGGACCCTGCTGACAGTTCATAAGTAACCCTCTGAAGGTCCAGATTCCAACCTTTACACTCACAAAGGCTGTGGTTGAAAGAGTTGAAGGAAATTTCTGATTAAACTACCAGGAGAAATCGAGCCCCAAGGCCCTAGATCCAAGCCCAAAGGGCCCGCTTGGCACAGACCTTACTCAGATCCAAAAACACGGTCCATCCTAAGTAGAGGTTGGTTCCAGGAACACAGCCAGATTCCCAGGCCCCATGGTCACACCCTTGGCCTCTGTTCCTTCTATCTGGAAACTGGAGGCATTGGTTTGCCGAAAGGGGCCACCAGGAGGTTGGGATTTCATATCAGCTTTGCCCAGGTCAGCTTGGGTCACTTCAGGCTGATTTCTTTTCGGTTCCTGTTCTTCATCAGCTGAATGGGGATGATCCTATCAGCCTGCTTTGCTGGGTTAGAGTCACAGTCAGATCATGTGCTTGGAGCTTTGGAATGTTGAACACAAAGGCACTCAGGATTTCAGCTATTATGTTATTGATGAGAGGCCCAGCTGTTAGGCCTGCTGATGGCTTTCAGGCAATTTCTGTGTCTACATAAGTGTTCTCAGAGGGCATACAGGGAGAAGAAAACAGAACTGGGCTTGGATTTGGTGGACATACACATGCCCACAGCATGTTCCCTGAAAAGGACAATTTGCCCCTGCGCTCAAGGTGCGGGCTGCACACTCTAGGCCCTGCTTGAGGCCTTGGAGCAGCTTCATTTCCCCATCAGGGGTTCCTTCACCTATTCTTGAATGTTCAAGTCCCACTCCTCAGGTCCTCACTGTCTCCCTCCCTTTTTGGCTACAGCCTTGTCATCTAGCCAAGGACGAATCCCAGCTCCCTCTCTCCCTGGCCAAGTGTAATGAAAGTGTCGCCCAAATCACACTGGGCCGTGTTTCACTCCCTAACCCCAGTTAGACACATTCACAAAAGGAGCACAATTTCAAATCCAAAGACCTCAAGGAGTAGATCTCTGCAGAGAGCTTTTCATAAAGGGACAGTGAAGGGATAAGTTAGGCGTACTGCTCACATTAAATCTTTATAAAAACGTAGAGTTCCCATTGTGGCTCAGCGGTAACGAACCTGACTAGTATCCATGAGGACACATGTTCGATCCCTGGCCTCGCTCAGTGGGTTAAGGATCTGGCCTTGCCCTGTGAGCTGTGGTATAGGTTGCAGCACAGCTCAGATCTGGCATTGCTGTGGCTGTGGGTAGGCCAGCAGCTGTAGCTCCTATGCAGCCCCCAGCCTGGAAACTTCCACATGCCACGGGTATGGCTCTAAAAGGAAAAAGAAAAATCTTTATAAAAATGCACTTTGCTCTGTTTCACATCCCATCGTTGCCCCACTGGCCTCTCCCTCACCCAAGCCTGTTCTCTCTCTTACCACTTATCTCTCTCTTACTCAGCTAATAGGTGAAACAATTTTATACCTTTGGGGCTTCTCCCATATGCATATATACCTATTGCCTAAAGAAATAAAGTCCGATGCTGTGAGCTGTGGTGTAAGTTGCAGACACGGCTCAGATCCCATGTTGCCGTGGTGGCTGTGGCTGTGGCCGGTGGCTGTGGCCGGCAGCTGTGGCTCCATTTGACCCCTAGCCTGGGAACTTCTATATGCCATGGCTGCCGCCCTAAAAAGCAAAAAAAAGAAAAAAGAAAGAAAAAGAATCAACAAAGATCTCAAGGGTGTTTTGGAGAAAGGAGCGGGGAGGTTTAGGAACATTGGAAGAAGAAGTTCCTTTAATTTGACTAATCAGGGACAACTCTCAGTCTACCTCCACTCCCAAACCTGCCTCCCAGTGGTGGGGGACTTGGTAGCAAATGTGAGTTCATTATTTGCTCTTTGGATCAGAACACAGATGCTGAGTCCCAGCCAAGAGTTTGGCATGGATAGGGCTTGACATGTGGTCCCAGGACTGTGGCGTGCACCCTCCTACCTCCCCATTCCCTGTCCTGGACTCAAGGGTCCTGAGGACCAGGGGAGAGGTGCACTTGGCACTCAAAATAAGATGCAACTGCTGTTCCTCCTTGTCAGTCAGTGCAAAATCCCACACTAATTGCAGTTGACATTGGGTGATACTTTCCGATTGGAGGCAGCTAAGAATTCTCAAAGCATTTATACAGACATAATTTCTTTGATCTTCCAACAGCCCTGTGAGGTGGTCACATCCTTCAATCATTCAACAGATACTTGCTGTAGGCTCTTAGTTTAGGGTGACTGAGAGGGTTCCTGGGACATGGAGCTTCTACTTTTAAAACTAGGACAGTCTCAGACAAACTGGAATGAGTTGTCACCCTCCTGCCATCCCACACCTTGGACTTACCCCCACCCTCCACCCTAAGATGAATAGGATAGAAGCAGTGCCACCACACGTGGCACCTACAGTGCTGGTGATTTGTGTGCATTTGATTTTCTGCTGCATGTTAACTAAGCTCTGGTGATCCGAAGTTCAGAAAATGCTGAGTTCTTACCACCATTCTGTTTCATTCAGATTTCTGTTTCATTCATTAGGTTCAGAGCTAGTCCCTGCATAAGAAAAGATAGAACGGTGAATTAGGTATTGTCTGGCTTTTGAAGAGCTGATGGTTTAGTGCTTGAAGAGATGACAATGATCTACTGGGGCCTTGGGTCAAGTCTTTAAGGTATCCCAGTCTGCTTTTGCTTTCTCTTTGGATTCCTCTGCTAGCTTCTGTCTATCTCCCCATGCATCCTCTACCTCTTTCTCTGCCTTTTCTTCTTCCCACGTGGACCTAGCAGTCTGCCAGGTCTGCAATTATTACCTCTATAGGGATGCCATCTGTTAAAAATGTGATTAAAATAATTAAATTGATTGAATGCTGATTACATACGTTCAGTGAGAAACACTCAGATCTCAAATAAACCTCCCAGGAAAATCCCCCCCCCCCCCCCCCC
>PVHT021183705.1:16778816-16830869 GCA_004024745.2 Catagonus wagneri | reverse complement strand
CGAATAGTGTCCTATTATGTGACCAGATCATGCATTTCCAGGAAGGACAGAGTAATCCAATTTGTGTTGAAAGGTCAGCCCAAGCTGCAGATCCTCTTTTGGTATGAACTGTAGCATTTTCTTTGGCTGTTGTCAGTGGTGTGGTTGCTTAACTTTAAAAGCTATCGAAGGCATTTGGCATGAATCTTCATCTGCTTGAAGAAGAATGACTCCGGCTCATTGTTTCTCTGAGGAGTCATGCCTTCTGGTTTTCTCTGGCATTGTTGGCTGAGTGTTTTGAGGGGATGGATTTATCTTTCCCTAAAGTACATGGAAAGCCTCCATAGAATGATTTTTGCTCCTTTCACTTAAGGTACGATGGTTGTCAGCTCATAAAAAACTGTCTCTGGGTGTTTTGGCTCTTCATTCATTCATTCTTCCATAAATATCTATGGAGTGCTTACCATGTGCCAAGCATCCTTCTTGATGCTGGGAAGACAGTAGAGAACAAGCCATTCTGAAGAGGCAACATTCAAGTTGAGATCCAAGTGATACAAAGGTGGCAGACATGCACCAATCTGGCTGCAGAGAGTTCCAGGCCTAGAGAACGGCGATCACGAGCCCCTAAGGGGAGAAGGAGAGCCTTAGTGGATCAAAGAGAAGGACAGTGTGGTTGGAACAAGTAAGCATGGGGAGACACTCTATGTAATGACCAGGTCCGGAGAGGCAGATGGGAGCTAGACTGGGACTTTTTTTCCTCCCCTTTTTATGGCTGCACCCACAGCTCATGGAAGTTCTTGGGTAAGGGGTAGAATCAGAGCTGCAGCTACAGCCACAGCCACAGCTACACCAGATTTGAGCTTCATCTGTGACCCACACTGTACCTTGTGGCAACACCAGATCCTTAACCCACTGAGCAAGGCCAAGAATCAAACCTGCCTCCTCAGGAGCACCATGTTGGGTTCTTAACCCACTGAGCCACAACAGGAACTCCAAGATTGGGGTTTTATTCTAAGGACAGTGACAAGGCACTGCAAAATTTCTAAATGGGAGAATGAAGGGCCCGATCTGATTTTTAAAGGATTATTCTCGTTGCCTTGTGGGAGAATGGGCAGTATGGATTAATCAAGAGAAACACCGCACTCACAAGTCTGTTCTCTATGTCTGTTAGTTTGCTTCTGTTTTGTAGATAGATTCATTTGTGCCTTGTTTTGGATTCCACATATAACTGATATCATATGGCATTTGTCTTTCTCTTTCTGACTTACTTCACTTATCAGATCTCCTGCGATAAATCATAATGGAAAAGGATAGTTTAAAAAAGAACATATATATATGTGTATAACTGAGTCATTTTGCTGTTCAGCAGAAATTAGCACAACGTTGTGAGCCAACCATACTTTAATTTTTTTTTTAAGAAAAGAAAACTACTGCAAAATTTTAGGTTAGAAACGATGGTGGTTTGGACTAGGATAATGGCTGTGGAGTGGGAGAGAAACTGATAGACTCAAGACACAGTTGAGAGGTAGTGTTTGTTTATGGATGAGATCTGGAGTGTGTGGATGGGAGAGGGAACAAGAGAAAAATCAAGAATGAGTCTCAGGGGAGTTCCCATCGTGGCTCAGTGGTTAACAAACCCGAGTAGCAACCATGAGGCCATAGGTTCTATCCCTGACCTCCATCAGTGGGTTGAGAATCCCGCGTAGCTGTGGCTGTGGTGTAAGCCAGCGGCTACAGCTCCATTTCAGCCCTTAGCCTGGGAACCTCCATATGCCGCAGGTGCAGTCCTAAAAAGACAAAAAAAGAAAAGGAATGAGTCTCAGGCTTTAGGCTTATGCAAAACAATGGATGGTGATGCCATTAACAGATTCAGGGGACTACAGAGAACCTCGTGTGTGTAGATCACACCTCCAGGCACTGCTGCCACCTTTGTATGCTGCTTTTCCTGGGCCAGTGATACGGGATCCTTTTTGTTTCATGTTCCATCAGCATGGGAACAAAAATCCCAGTAAACTACAAGAAACAGTGAATGGGAGCTTGGGAAGGATTTCCTTGCTAGGAAGAAAGGAAGACCAAGGGGAAAAAAAGAGACATATCGAGTACCTGCTGCATATGGAGTAAACAGGAACTCGCCTAAGATGTCACTTTTGAAGCACCATTTCATTTTTATCACTGACAATGAAAACAGTGGTAACCAGCCTTTAGTGAGCATTTGTTAAGTGCCAGGCATGGTGCTAGGTGCTTTACATAGGTTATTGCATTTAGTTTTCTCACGGCCTAGGAGGTATAAATGGAGATTTTACTTTACTTTTAGATGGATAAATTGAGGCATGGGGGTAAAGTAACTTCTTAAGCTAACACAGAAGAAGTGGCAGAGCCTGTATTTTAAACTCAGGTCCCTTGACTCCTGGCCTGTGCTCCTAGGGCCTCGCTCCCCAGGTCCCTTTGGGCCATTGGTTGACATCCCACCCTATCCTCAGGGCTGGGCTGGTAGTGTCATCACAGAGCTTGATGGCATCTAACCACAGGCATCCAGAAGCATCTACACCAAGCTGGCAGTCTACAGTGGTGCCTATGCACCGTTTCTCATGAGCAGTGCATGCCGTGGTGCTACAGGGGCAAGAAAAACTCACCACGGATAGAAGATGCTGGGAAGTCCTTTTGCTGGAAATGGGGTAGTACCTCCCACCCCAGCAGAGAATTTGGAGTGCTTTTTGTTTACTCAGTGCCTGGCATTTAGTGTGTGTGTGTGTGTGTGTGTGTGTGTGTGTGTGTGTGTGTGTGTGTGTGAAAGAGAGAGAGACAGAGAGAGAGAGAGAGAGAGAGAGAGAGAGGGGACAGAAATGCTAAAGATTGTGGCATGCATAGGTCAGCTGCCCCACCTGAAATGCCAGGGGAACCATTGAGACCTTGGGCCGCTTGGTGAGTCTCTGAACTCTAGATACTGAGTGGGGAAGCATTTCCCTTCCTTCCTTCCTCCCTCCCTCCCCTCTTTCTTTCTTTCTTTCTTTCTCTCTCTTTCTTTCCCTTTCTTTCTTTCTTTCTTTCTTTCTTTCTTTCTTTCCTTCCTTCCTTCCTTCCTTCCTTCCTTCCTTCCTTCCTTCCTTCCCTCTCTCTCTCTCTCTCTCTCTCTCTCTCTCTCTCTCTCTCTCTCTCTCTCTCTATTTTATGGCCATACCCACGTCATATGGAGGTTTCCAGGCCAGCGACTGAATCTGAGCTACAGCTGCGGCAATGCCAGACCCTTTAACCCACTGCACCAGGCCAGGGATTGAACCCATGCCTCAGCAGCCACTGAGTTGCTGCAGTCGAATTCTTAACCCACTGCAACACAGCAGGAACTCTGGCATTTCTCTTCTTAAAATAAAGAGCCTGGAAAATATTGGTGGTTGTGGATTTTTCTCATCACATAATTCTTGACTTAGGATTTGAATTGAAGATCCATCTTTACCTTTAGAGATCTTATAAAAAAATTTACCTTGGACAACCTAAGGTAAATTTGGGGTGTCTGCTGGGGCTGAGGTATTATTAATCTCTTTCCTCCACTATTTTTCTTCTTTTCTTTTTATTTCCCCAGTAAGATGAGTATTTAACTGGGAAGCTACAGCTGGCATAGCTGGTATTACAATCCACTTGAGATCCCTTAATGAAGAATATTTGATTATACAGGGAAACTAGAATCTGTTTGTTTTCAGTTCATTTAATTTGATGTTTTAATGATGCTGCTAGTTATTTGAAATATTCTCTTTCAATATACCCTTTATTTATTGTACTTGTACCCTGAGGCATGCTGACAAAGAGTGACATGTTTAAAAGTCTGCCCTCAAATAATAAATTTCCATTGGAAACCAGAGCAGAAAAGTTTTCTATTAGGAATGCTTTAGAATATGTTAAAAAAAAAAATCAGTCCACATTGGATTCCAGAGATAAGCACAAGGAGACTTTTAAAAAAATAACTGAATTCAATTTTCAGGGTTTTTTTTTTTAAATATAAAAAACCAGCTGGAAACAGAGTAATGCTGTGGATCAGATAAATGGAGACACTGGGCTTTATTTCCACTTGTTGGGAAGAGAAAGTTCACAAATAGTACCTTTGAAGGCCATGGCAGGACTGGCTTTATCCCTCTTCTTCTCGTTTTGATTTCAAGCCAGTCGGGACTGTCAGTACATGTGTTCACCTCTTTAGATGCTGTCTCCCCCTCTGAGCTGCACGCTTGCTAAGCAAGGACCTTATCCGTCCATCCTGCTCCACATCTCTCGCACCAAGACAGAGTCCAGCACTCGTAGTTTCTCAGTAAACACTTGCTCAGTGTGGTAAGCAGATTAATAGCGCCCCCCCCCAAATGTCCAAATCCTCATCCCTAGAACCTGCGAATGAGTTATGTTTTACAGGAAAAGGGGACTTGTGGTTCCAGGTGGAATTACGTTTGCTAATCAGATGACTTTAAACCAGGAAGATTATCACAAGCGTCCTCCAGGCAGAAAGAGAGAGGCCTAGGAGAAGGTGCTTTTCTCCGGGGCCATGTGAGAAGGACTCAGGCCTCCTCTGTTGACTTTGAAGTCAAAGGAAGAGGGTCCCAGGCCAAG
The DNA here is from genome assembly GCA_004024745.2 of Catagonus wagneri. Lineage (NCBI taxonomy): Eukaryota > Metazoa > Chordata > Mammalia > Artiodactyla > Tayassuidae > Catagonus > Catagonus wagneri. Next base: position 16,826,303 of record PVHT021183705.1, on the reverse strand, counting down.
GACTGTAGGGACCTCTAGAAGCCGGGAAGAGCAAGGAAACGGATTATCCCCTGGAGCACCTGGGAGGAACATAACCCTAGATTTAACCCCATGGGACCTGGATTGAACTTCTAACCTATAGAACCTTAAGATCATAGTTTCGTGTTGTTTTGAGTGACTAAGTTTGTGGTGAACTGTTAGAGCAGCAATAGAAATATATGCACCTGGAATATGAGCCTCAGTGTAATAAGAATTTGCTGAAAGCCCTACCGTTCACCTCCAGGTTCTATGGCAGGTACTGTGTTTATCAACTCCCCTTTCCACCTCAGGGCCTTTGCTCCTGCCATCTCCTCTGTCTGTGGGGTGCTTCTTTTATCTCCTTGTTTGTCGGCCTCTGCCATACTAGGGAAACTTTTTCTTTTAGTTCCTGAAAATTCTCCTTAGAACCACTTATATCAATTATATTTTATTTTTTTATTTTTATGTTTTTGTCTTTTTGCCTTATCTAGGGCCGCACCCACGGCATATGGAGGTTCCCAGGCTAGGGGTCTAACAGGAGCTGCAGCTGCTGGCCTTCGCCACAGCAACGCGGGATCCGAGCCGCGTCTGCAACCTATACCAAAGCTCACGGCAACGCCAGATCCTTAACCCACTGAGCAAGGTCAGGGCTCGAACCCGCAACCTCATGGTTCCTAGTTGGATTCGTTAACCACTGAGCCACAAGGGGAACTCCTCAATTTTGATATTTTAAATGTATATAATTGTTTTTAACTTTTGTTTCCTATAAAATATAACACAGACACCAAAGAACTATATAGAAATTGTAGCTTCATGGGCTATTATAAGGTGAACCACATTGGCACCACTATTCAGCTTAAGAATAGAATTTGGGGAGTTCCCGTTCGGCTCAGCAGTAACTAACCTGACTAGTATCCATGAGGGTGTGGGTTTGATCCCTGGTCTCACTCAGTGGGTTACGAATCCGGTGGTGACGTAAGCAGTGGTGTAGGTCACAGACATACCTTGCATCTGGCGTTGCTGTTGCTGTGGTTTAGGCTGACAGCTGTAGCTCCAATGCAACCCCTAGCCTGGGAACTTCCATATGCCATGGGTGTGTGGCCCTAAAAAGATTAAAAAAAAAAAAAACCTAAAAAGAAACAGAATTTTGCTGGTCCAACCCTACACTCTGCAGAGGGTGCCTCCCTCCCAAAGTCACCGTCCTCTTGATGTTTATGTTCCTCTTCCACTGCTTTATCACCTGAGTGTGCATCCCTAGATCCTCTCATTTAGTTTTGTCTCATGTTCGATATGTCTCTTAAGTTCTTGTTTATCTATAGGTTCCTCTCCTGTCTCACTTTTCCCCCTTGCAGTTTATTTGTGAACAAACTCAGTTTGTTTGTTCTGTAGAGTTTTGCAGTCTAAACTTTGCTGACTGCATCCCCTTTGGTGTAACTGAACATGTTCCTCTGTCCTCTGAATTTCCTATAAGTTGAAAGTTGGCTCTTAGAGCTTGACTGGACAAAGGTCCCATTTTTTTTCTTCTTTCTTACTGTCCTTTACAAGCCTGCTTCCTAGGAAGGGATGTCTCCTTCCTTCAGGAGGCATATAATGTCTGCTGGTCTCTCTCTTTCATGTTAGTGGTCTTTGATGCTCAACATCTAGGCCCATTCACCTATTACAAGGCTTGCAAACTGGTGACATTCTAATTTATTTATTTTTCTTTATTAGCTCAAATATTCCTGAAAAGATAAACTTGCCCTTCACTTCTGTTTAGTTAACCAAAAATACAGTACAGTTTGTATTGAAAAGGCAGGATAAATGCTTGACACGTTCTTTTTATGTGCCAGCATTCAAATTAATGATCTGGTTCCTAACATTCTTGTAATTAATTGTTTCATGTCTTCCTCTCTAACATGTACCCCCAAGAGCAAGGCCTGGATCACTTTTAGTCACTGGAACCCCAGGGCCAAATATAGGCCTATGACGTAGTCAACATTTGTTAGATATTTATTGAATGAATGGATGAGTTAATGGAGTAACTTCTCTTTTCTTTCTCATCTCTTCCATTTCACTGCCCCTTCAATTTATCTTAAATTCTTCTTTCATTTCATGTAGCTAAACCATGGATCAAAACGATTTGGATCAAAATCATGAAATTAGTGAGGAAATACCCTCTGAGGCATCAAAAGGGGCTGCTCTACAGTGGCTCCAAAATGAAAAAATCCTAATTTAAAGCATTTAATGTGGACACCTTGTAAGGTGGGTTTTTAAACAGCAAATAGGGTTTTGAACAGCATCTGTCTGATTCTTTTGCTTGTCTTCTAAGTGATGACACCTTAGGGGCCTTCCTAATGAGATCCCTGAGACGACGTGGCGTTATTATGGCTAAGAATTAATAATAATAGAGTCTGCCTTTTGAATGGTTCAGAGTGGTTCCATAGTGAATATTCAAGCTGTCTTTGAAAGAAAAAGCCTTATGAGGGGCCCAGCCAATGAGGTCCGCCAGGGAGGGGTAAGCATTATCATTCTGCATTTAAAATAGGCCTAGGGAGGAGTTCCCTGGTGGCCTAGCAGGTTAAGGATCTCGCATTGTCACTGCTGTGCCTTGGGTCACAGCTGTGGCGCAGGTTTGATCCCCAACCCAAGAACTTCCACATGCCACCACAGACACAGCCAAAAAAAATTTTTTTTAAATAAATAAATGAAATAGGCCTTGGAGGTAAGGATACCCATCATTGTCTCCTGGAAAATAAAATTAGGGCTAGATATTTGTCTTTATATTGGATTAGGTCCTAAGTAGCTTGTAGAATTTAGAGCAGGAATAGTCCTTAGAGCTCATCTAATGGCACTATCGGCCTCAATTATGTGTTGTCACAATAATGCTATATGACAAACAGCCACAAAGTTCAGTGGCACACGCTAATAAGCATGTAGTGCTTTCTTGTCCAGGGTTAGCAGTACTGTTGGTCTTGGCTGATCACGCACATATCTGGGGACTGGTGGTTGTTGGCTGGCCGAGGCTGACTTTGGCTGGGGAGACCAGCGTGACTCAGCTTTCCTCCCCAGTATGCTAGCTTAGAGGGTAAGCAGAAACACCAAGGACTCCCCGAGGACTGACACCTCCACTTCTGCTGCATTCTATTAGCTGGGCAGTCCTAGAACCAGCCCAGGTTCCAGGAGCAGGGAAGAGAATTCTGCCTCTCAGGTGAGAGACCTTGGAAAGACACTTGACAAAGAACATGGATTTGGGGTGTGAATTGGAACAGGAATTGGAGACCTTAATGGAATCAGGTGACTACCACTATGACCTCACTCCCGTCTCGTTTTACAGAGAAGTCAACTGAGATTTCCAAGGGGACCAAACACTTTCCCAAGGTCACTCGGTAGAATGCACGCTGGAGCCCAAGGTTCTTGCCCCCCATCTAGTGGCCTTTTCTTCCACCTTACAGGCTCCCACTAAAGGCAAAAGGATGTGATAGGAACTGGCATTCATTCAGGCTTTCAGCAAGTAATCATTATGTGCCTCCTTGCCGCATACCAAGCAGCCAGAGCTCCCTAAGGCTGGAGTGGGTTCCAGGGGCCACCTCCTGAGACCTGAGCCTGCCTGTAACTCAGATTCATAGGCAGGCAGTGTAAGAGTCACACGAATGACCCCATCCCTGTGCAGGTCTTCTGTGCTGGCCGCTTAACTTCTCCCCATTCCAAGTGGCAGATGCTGCTCTCTGGCGAGACTAGGAGCAGCGAAGTTAGGGACAGGATAATACAAGAAGGCTCCCATTCTGTTCCTCCTTTTTCGGATATTTCTCCTTTTGGTATTCTGTGTTCTCTCCCATCCCCTTTCCAAACAACTCTCAGGAACTGGGAAGGGAATGGCAGTCCCTTATCCCTGTGTGTGAATTTTATTCAAAGCGTTACTCTTCCCGTTTATCCAAAGGTTTGCTTCTGGATTAGAGAATTCCAGGCAGGTGGAAAGACAGAGTCCCCACCTGTCCTTCCTTGGTGTCCTAAAAGTCACACCCATGGGAGGTTGCCTGTTGCAGGAGACTACCCTCGATATGCCGAATAAAACCCCTCATTTTTCTGCTTTGAATGGAAAGGTCACCTCTGACCCAGGAACGTATGATACCCCTTCCCTTATCATCCAGCAGGTGGTTTTAGCAAAGGTGGGTTTTTGTATCCAGAATTTCCCTCTGACTCAAAGGGATAATAATACGGTCATTTTGGGGGTCTGTTTAGTCTCAGAGGGAAACAACTTACTAATTAGGGTAAGAGTCTTTACAAAAATATGTTTTCGATTCCACTGATGGTCAGTTACAAGCGATAACACTGTTAAATGTAGTGCCTAATAAATCTGGAAAAACTACCCAATAAATGTAAGCAATAACAATGATTAACAATAAATTAAATGCAGAGAACCAGGAATGTACCACATTATTTTTAACTAGTTTGGGCCATCGGGTTCTGATTATTGAGTTTGGCCTGTGCACCTGGAGTTGATTATAGTGTAATACAAACTAAACGGTCCCTCGGAGAGGCCACTGAAAGGACTTAGTATAAAACAATATACAAGTTTAATACTGGTAACTGACCTTTCTTTCTTTTACAAAAACATATCTTTGTAACTTGAGCCCCAAGAAAAGGTAATGCTTTTTACCTAATCCTGATGGTTAATTTTCCTTTTATTTAATTAGAAGGTTTCATTATTTCATGAGATAGGAAGATACACTCTATATTCCATAATTCTTCCTGTTCTGGAAAGAGATCCAAAATGGCTAAATATGTCTTTCCTTCTGCTGTGTCTATTACAAGAAGAGGGAAAAACAGACAAGCAGCCCACTCGCTATTCATGGCAGCTGGTTAAAACCCACATTTTAAAATAGCCAAATAAAATAGGTACATGTGTTTATAATCAAGGTGCATTTGACTAATTTTCCCTACATCTTTAAATATTACTCATTCTCAAATGCCAGAAAATTGGGCTGTTTCTCAGTTGAGGACAGGAAGGCAACGCCAGGCTCTTTGACGGAGGAATTTTCTCTCATTTCCCTGAATGCTTATCTTTCAGATGCTATTGAATGGGACTACCGTATTTCAATGACAGAATCTGCACCCCCCACCCCGCTGCCTGCCATTTGAGAGAATCTCTGTGGGTAGATGCAGATCTCATCCTGAAATTTGTTCTAATATGTTTGTCAAGGTTTTCTAGGATGTTTTTCCTGCGCCTCTAGCTGGGGTTTCCATCCCATACTCTAGTCCCCAAACTGAATGCCTTTGCAGCAAAAGGAGTCTTAACTGGCGTCAGCTCCCATAAATGTCTGAAACTTGAGGTGCCCCCAGCAAACAGGAGGTCTGGCAAATACAGTCCATAAAACCCTGCCTTAAAATAATTAAATGAACTGGGCATCAGGGAGGGCAAGAATGGCTTTACCCAAGGGCATCGACAGAACGCAGCACTGTTTTCTTTAGCTTGCTCATCAGTAGGGTTGGCCTCAGACCTCCTGCACCCCTTTGGTGGAGCCCCAATCTTCACGTCTCACTGGCTGAGAGTCAGCCTTCATTTTATAATCAAAACCACTTTTGTTCAGAAGCGAGTCTTTATCTGGAAAAGACTGAGTTCAGCTTACATTCAAAAGAGGAATTCTGCTCCAAGGAAAGGGTGGCTCGACTTTCTAATCAGAAGGCTCAGGTCAGGCAGGCAGAAGGTGGATGGATTTCTCGACCTGTGCCCCTAAGGAGCATTATGTCACTCCGCTTGGCCTTCCCCTTGGGGGGTGGGGAGGGTAGAGAGACGGCCTTTCTAGAAGCTGCAGGAATCTCCTCGGAAGAACATGACCGGTTATCCCAGGATGGAGCTGGACCTGGGTGTCGTTCCTGAGGATGAACTCGGCCCTCTCCCAAACCGCTTAATGAAATGCTACCTGCCATCTCTTGCGATTGCTTAGGTGCCAGCCCTGTGCTGGACATGCATTTGCCCACTGAATCTCCAGAGAGACTCTAGGGGGCATGAGTTATTAACTCGCCACTGGACACCCCCGTGGTTTCCCATGAGCTTCCCTATCCTGTTTTGGAGCTGGCAAGGGGACAGCCAGCTGTGACGGTGCCTGTGAAAGGCTACCACTCAGCGTGTTGACTGATGGCCACGGCTGTCTCTCAGGATCCACCACTACGTCTGTGCTGAGGCCACTTCCTGGGGGCTGCTCCCAGCTGGCGACCGAGGGCGGGTTCCCTCAGAAGCCACTTCTGAGAGATCCAGGCAGCTCTGCTTCAAGGAGCCCTCATCAGCCTGGCCAGACCCTCTGGAGCTGTGCTGTTGGAGACTTTTTCTACACAACCCTTCTTCTCCCCGCCCCCTTCCTTTTTTCCTTCCTCCCTTCTTCCCCCCTTTCCTCCCTCCCTCCCTTGCTTCCTTCCTTCTTTCTTTCCCTCCTTCCCTCCTCCACAGGGGTAGGCTGGCATTGCAGTCAGGTCCTCCCCCGATCTCCTCACAGCCCTTGCCAGTCTTGGAGGCTGTTTATCGGAAGGTCAAAACAGTATACCCATCAATATAGCAACAGCAGCTCAGCACTTAATTCTTCATCTGTTCTGGGTCTTGCAGCAGCCTTGCTGGGCAGCCTGAGCGTCTGAGGAAGAAGCAGTGATTCTCGTTTCCAGCTGGCTCTCTCTGCGGGAGATGCACCCAGCTCCCTGCTGCTGACTTGTTTGGCCATCTTGGGCACCTGTGGTCATTCGCCCTCCATCCCCCTCTGCTGCTCTGAGGACTGCTTCTGGCCCAGTTCCTGCCATTACCCTTCGTCCAAACAGGGCCCAGTCACCTTCCCCTTTGCTTATGTTAGAGGGGCTCCCAGTAGGACTATAGTTCTGTATTTCTCAAGTTCCATGCTGTTCCTCTCCAGATGGACCCTCTCCTCAGTCCTCAGAAGTCTAACTAGCATCTCTCCCAGCTGTCTCAGAATTGGGATGGTCACAGTTCTGAGCACCGACATGGACAGGATTGAGAGCCACACTGAGGTTCAAACCCCAGCTCTGTGACTTAACTGCTGTGTGATTTTGGGCAAGTTACTTAACCTCTCTGAGCTTCAGTTTCTTCATTTGTAAAATAGGGTAATAATAGTACTGTCTAATTTGGACAGTTCTTGTAAGTATTAAATGAGTTATTTAATGCAAAGTGCTTATTAGCTCATATAAATGCTCAGAAATAGAGGCTAGTTCTTATGGTTAGAACTGTTACATTATTAACCAACCAGCACGTCTAGGGGTCAAAGTTAGGAGTCCAGATCATTGCTTCCACTAGTTTTAATTTTATTCTAAAAAAATCAAAGGGTTTGCTAACTAAATGGAATATTGACAAGGTTTTCTATATTTGGGGTCAAATTTTTTTCCCCTGTGATTTAGGGGCGTCGGAGGTGAACATCTCCATTTAAGTCCTGTGAAGTCCTGGCAGCTTGAATGTAATCTTCAATTTCTGTTGCTGTGGAACTCCTCTCAGGGAGCGACTCTGGAGGAGGGACGGGGCCGCCCATTTAACAGCTTGCTTCTGGGAAGAACTGGAAACTTCTTTGTGGTCCTCCCAAGGAAACAAGCATGGCGCCCCCAGGCCCGCCTCTCCTTGCGTTTTGGAGACGAAAGCCAGGTTCTTTACAAAGAAGAATGTTTATTAAAGAGCATCACTTGCACTGACCAAATTTCGTGGGGAGTTGCACTCATTCCTTTAGAAATATGCTAAGCTTCCCAAGCAAAGAGGGTGCATACTTGCCGATAAGACACAGAACATTCTTCAGGCTTGGCTGTTTCCCCGATTTTCTCAGACACAGTGCAGTTTCATGTTGTAACCATTATTTCATGGACCTTGCAGCCAATAAAATAATCACAGAGAGATGATTCCATCTTGGTTCTTAAGTCAGTTAAGCCTTTGTGCCATCAGAGATGGAGGGAAACACGCTCCAAGTTTAATTTTGAGTGACACTGGGATGAGAACCTGGTTCTGGGCTTGGACCAGAGTTATCTATCTGTCCTTTCATCACACATCCAGAAAGCCAGTCACAAGTTTCTCCGGCTCATCTGTGCATTCTTGATCCTGCCTCTAACATTTTATTTCGTATTCCCCTGATGGCCTCAGTGAAAGTTCCCGGCAGAGATTGATTGCAGGGCATGACCCAAATTTGTAACTGGCCACAAAACGCTGTAAAACAAAGTTCACCCAATACCTTGCAGTCAGTTGTAAGTAATTTTCGAAAAAGATCTGGATATGTTTTTCTTCGTCTTCTTTTTCTTTTTCCACATAAAATATCTGAAAAGAAGGGCTTTTTGCCAAGCTCAGATTTTGGTAACATCATCTGTAAAGCATGCTACAGAACACAATGGACTGCACGGAAATGCCAGTGCTGCTCACAGCTCTGCCTCACGACGATTTCTGTTGCCGAGACACCACTTTTAAGAGAATAAGAGCAGGGTGTAGTTGTGGTAAGAAGGGAGGCAGGAGACCTGAGTTCTAGAAGGTCTTGGAAGATTTCTTTCTCTCCCTGCGAGGCATTTTTTCTCATCTGTAAAATGCAAAAGAGCATGTGTCAAGCTGTCGTTTGCAGAACCCTTAAACTCCTTCCTGAAAACAGGATAAGAGAGGGCTTTCCCAGATCTGCAAGATATAATTAATATACTTAAAAGAAGCTTCTCAACTTCAGGCTTTTGCTCACACATTTCTCTTATACCTTTGATACCTGTTCCCTGCTCCCAATGCACAAGCATTGAAAATGCTAATAAAAAAATTAAAAAGTTAAGACCACTAACATATATATGTGTATATATATGTATGTATAAATGAATCGCTTTGCTGTGTAGCAGAAATTAACCCAACATTGTAAATCAGCTATACTTCAATAAGAAAAAGAAGTATGGTCTTAAAGAAAAAAATTTACTATGGTGTCCTGAATGCGTGGAGTTTATTCATATTATTGTCAGTGAAATATTTTCTGGCTCACACTGTAGAACGGAATACATCAGAATGTATTTGCTCTAGGATTCAGGCGCATCTGGACCTGTTGGGAAGCTATGGGCTGTTCCCACCCAAGGTCTGTTTTATAAGGAGTTGAAGAGCTGCCTGATTACAAGCTTGTGAGAGCCATGAGTTAGGGCCAATGGACCCATTCTGGGGAATGGGTGGGATTCTTCCATTTAGGTAGTCTTTTCATATTCCATCTTCAAAATTTTTGTTTTTCAGGCATGGGGACTCCATGGAAGCGAACCTAGAAAAGGCACCAAACACCCAAGCAACTTCAAGGTGCTAAGGGTCTCAGCAACCTCAGGAGAATGGCTCATTGGTGCCATTGACGTTGTCTCCTCCATCAGCAGAGTTGTTGCAGACTCTGGCTGTTCTCAGTGGGCAGAGACCTTGGCCCTGGCACCCTCAATTCAGATTCCATCAGGATCTGATAAGAGCACAGGGCTGTGAATGTCAGAATTCACACTGATGACATCTATAGGAACCAGCAGGAGGGCTGACATTATAGGGCACTGGCAGCAGGGCAGCCTGCAGGGAAAAATGAGCAGATGCACTGAGATGTGGCCTGGGCTGGGGCATGGAAAAGCATCTACTGCATCCTGTGGACCAGAGGCAGCCACTGAAAGCTTTTTTTTTTTTTTTTTTTTGTGCCGCACCCTGGGCATATGGAAGTTCCCAGATCGACTTGGAGCTGCGGCTGCTGGCCTACACCACAGCCACAGCAACGTGGGATCCAAGCCACATTTGTGACCTGTACCACAGCTCATGGCCACGCTGGATCCTTTAACCTACTGACAAGGCCAGGGATTGAACCCACATCTTCATGGATACTAGTTTGGTTTTGTTACCTCTGAGCCACAACAGACACTCTTGAAATCTTTTGAAAGAGAAACACTTGGTCAAAATTGTCTTCCAGGAGTAGACAGGTGAAATGGAGTGTCAGGGGGATGGGAGGAAGGGAGACCAGTTGGGAGGCTGTTTAAAATTGTCTGCTTCATAGATTCACGCAGAGGCTGGACAAAGCTGTGATTTAGAAGGGGCCGTATGAAAACTTGAATGGACACCACGTCCAGCTGAAAGGAGGTCTCATCTAATCCCCAAAGAAAATCTTTTTATCAAGTAAGTCATGTTACTTATGCTTTCAAGGTTTGTGCCCTGCTATTGGTGAGATAAGCCAGAACCAGCTGAACAGACATCAAGGACTTGCTATAAACCCAGGCTGTTTCCCTGACCTAAGTGCCAAGCTGCCTACACTTTGGGACTTCCTTAGATTAGAGGCAATGAAAGCTGGGGCAGAAATGGCTTGAGATCAATGGACAGTGGAGTTCTCTGGCCTCCTGGGAAGTCACTGGGTATAAGTGGTACCAGAACCGGTATGGCAACCAGCGATCCAGCTCCTGTACGAACACTGCCTTTCCTTCAACTGGGTTTCTCCACCAAATGGAAATAATCAAAGTTTGGGTGTGGCTTGAGCTAATTTTCCTGAAGCTAGGGGCTTAGCATCCCAGTCGTAAACATTAATGCAATCCCAGCTATCACTTGTCCTTTTATCTCCTTGGATTTAGAGACAAAAGAGTATTTTTCTGGCAGCCAGAGGGATTTAAAGAAATGAGGTTATGTGGACAAAAATGAAGGTCTAGAGTTTAGTAGAAAGAGCCAGGGGCAGGCAGGAAGCCAGGAGCCCTGAGTCCTATTCCTACCCTCCGACTGGTTGGCTTGGACCTCTGTTTGCTCCTCTGCATAATGGGAAGCTTGCACTCTGTAACAGTGAAGGCCTCGTCTAGCATAAACTCTTGAGTTTTAATTCCAGAGCCCCTGCTTGTGGTTAAGGAGAAATGACTTGACCATTTCAGGGCTCTTCAGTGAGAATATATGATAGAGGTTAAGAGCTCAGGCTCTGGGTTTAGCACTTGAACCTGTAATCAGCTGCTTGTGACTGTGGGCAAGTTCCTTAACCTGTCTGAGTTTTAGTGTCCTCTTCTGTAAAGAAGGACTCAGGATACGTACTTTGGGGTTGAGGTGATCCTTTGAGCACAGAGTGAAGCCCACAAGAAATGGTGGTGCCTGGCGGCGGTGGTGGTGGTGGTGGTGAATGTCACTCACACAGTGTGGAGCAGGGCATCCAGGTGCTGATCCTGGGTCTGGACAGAGTTACCGGCAGCTCCATGTTCTGCCTGCCCCTGGTGGAGTGGACTACCATCTGTGGGGCAGTCTTCTTTGCCCTCTGCAAATTGAGGCTCACCAAGGAGGAACTACAGAGATTCCAGACAGGAAGAAAACTATACCATTTTACTTTTAATACTAAAGAACCAGGACATATGCACTGTATAAAATCAGAGAATGCAGACAAGTAAAAATAAAGAGATGAGGAAAGCATGTATCCATGATGGTAAGCCAAATAATTCCTGCCTCTTCCCAAAGGTACTTATATCCTTGTCCCCAGAAGCTGTGAATATGTTGATTTAAACAGCAAAATGGACTTTGCAAATGTGATTAAGTTAAAGACCTTGAGTTGGGGAGATTATCCTGGATTGTCTGATGGGATGACTATAGTCACAAAGGTTACTGCAAGAGGGAGGTAGGATGATCAGAGTCAAGGAAGGCGATGTGACAATGAAAGCAGAGGGTGGGAAGAGTCTGTGATGATAAAGCAGAGGTTGGGAGGAGGCGGAGCTGTGAATCAAGGGACCCAGGTGGCCCAAGAAGCTAGAAAAAACAAAGAAAGGAATTCTCCCCTAGAATTTCCAGAAAGAGCCTTTGATTTTTAGCTCAGTGAAACTGTTTTCAGACTTCTGACTTCCAGAGCTATAAGATAATAAATTTGGGTTGTTTTAAGCCATTAAGTTGGTGGTAATTCATTACAGCAGCAATAAGAAACTAATACATGCATGCACCCACCCCAAGATCATCATTGTAATTCATATTTGGGTGTGTATCCTTCCCAATTTTTACACACAAGCACAAACACACATATGTATTTTTTTCTTTTTGTAATCTACTTTTTGCTGCCAACTATATCCACATTTTCATTTTAGTAAATGTTCTTCTCTTCTAAAAGCCAGACCATATTTAAATTCTTCCAAATGTCCCCAAATGTCCCTTACAGGTATTTATCCAAACCAATATATAAACCTGTACTGTCCATTTCGCTTAGTTCCTATGCCTTCAAATTGCTTGTAATTTAGAATCTCCCTTTTCTATGTTGCTGACACATTGATCAGAGGTCTGGTGGAATATTCTGCTGTCTAGACTTATCTGGTTGCTTCCTTGAGGTGGTGTTTAGCTTGTTCCTCTATCCCCTGTTTTCCTTATAAGCTGGTTGTTGTATCTGAATGCTTGATGGATTCAATTACACACTTTGGGCTAAAATGCAGCAAAAGTGATACTATGTGTTTGTTGTGGCATCACGACTTCTAGTTGTTCCATTAGATCATTTGCTTTTCTAAGGACTGTTCCTGGGATCAGAACACCAGGTGCTATGTGAGGTTTCAGAGGAATGGGTGATTCACTCTGCTTCCATGGACCTAATGGTTATTAAGGAATCCCACTTCCAGGAACTGCCTAAATTTAGAGCAACTCATTTGCCATACTAGTAGAGCAGAGCCCCAACTCAACTCCAAAGGAGGGCAAACCACAGGAAATACAGACTTGTAGACCACATTCAAACTCATAAATTACTGGAAGTAAACTTGAAGAAAACAAGCAGGTTCAATTTCAACAGAACTTTCCCAACTAGGTATACCAACTTTGGACTGTTTAGACATCATTAAAATACATTGCACCCAATATGTTTACCCACAGTCATCTGTATTACCAGGCAGGTCATTCATCAGCTTGTCAATTGAAATGGATTGCTATGTATAAGTGTTTCTCTAAAGAGCAGAGAACTTTTAAGGAGGAACTTATTGTACCAGCATATTAGGAAGATGCAAATTACCCAAAGCCTTGTTCAAGGAGAACATCCCCACCTGAATCAAATGAAAGAACAAGAATAGCTTATGCTCAAACTACTGCTTCTATTTTAAACTGTTATTAATATTAGCACAGCACAGTAAAAGCATTGTAAAAGGTTTATAGACAAGACTTCTTGAGGCGAAGTTTCTGAAATTGGCATTAATCCCTTGGCCCAGAGCTGAACTATTACATTTTGTATGCACGTGTAAATGTGTGTGTGTGTGTGTGTGTGTGTGTGTGTGTATTTTCCACGCAACCTATCCAAACGTTTCTCTGAGATAATTATATGTATTGATGACATCACAGGAACTGAGCCAACCGTGGGTTTATATCACTTTCAGGAGATTATAAACTCTAATTCAAGCTTTCCAAAGTCTGACCAAATCCAAGGTGCTCTCAGCAGGAATACAGGGTCATTGTCATGCATAATGAGGCATGCTTTGTGTGCACTCTGCCTGTTTGTTCTGCGTCTTTCCTCAGCCCTAAAGCCTACAATTTAGATGGTTCCTAGTGAGAGTCTCACAGCATTAAAAAGCATGCTTTTAGCAAAATCCAGAAAATAATAATGCTGTGTATTTTACCATTTGGGAAAAGAGACTGAGAAGGAAAACTCTGGAAATTAAAGAGCAGAATAAAACTACCTAAAGAACGTTAGATAGATTCTTTAAAAAAAAAAAATCCTTTCCAAAAGACATTGGAAGGCAGCGTATCCTTCAAATTACGGCACTGCCCTTTGGCGTGAATTAAGGACGGAGTGGGACTGTGAATGGACATCACTTGCTTAATGAGGACACCAGATGTCCACATTGAGGAAATGTAAAGAAAGCTCAACCCTTGTAAAATTTTATATATGATCCCTTTCACCAAAATATGAAAAACAGATTAGAAGGGGGAAGGAAAAGTTCTTCTATAAATAAATTTGAAGAAACCCTGAACCAAAAGAAGACACTTGTTTAAATACATTGTCCAAGGAAGAAAAATCGTCAAATAAACAAGAATCCCCACTTTCGACGGAGCAGCAGAAACACGGTGTGGCTCGTCTCTGAAGCCGAATTGTCTTCATCCTGCCCTTGGAGAATGCCTTCCCGAACCCAGTCTTCTGCAGCAATCACATTTGTTAGAGATAATAAACAAGAGGAGCCGTGGGATCTGGAGCCGTCTTTCAGAAATGTGTAGACATTATAAAGACGTTTTTATCAAGTGTCTGTTGAAATCTATAGGTTTGTGTTTGGCCTAGAGTTTTGAATTCTTGGTTGCTTTTCTTAGCCTGCTTTCCCCCCGACTTCTTTCCGTGCATTTTGGATCCTTGCTGCTCTCAAATCATAAACAATTTCCCGTTGCAGGGCTGTCATTGAACTATGTGAGAGAATGGCGCCTGTAGGCTAGAGGCCCCTTCAGAGGCCTTGCTGAAAAGCTGAGCCTGCAGAGCACGTGTCTGCTGCACCCAGCAACGTGGAAAGGGAGAAAACACTGAATTCATGCTTGATAGCTTTAAAAAAAAAAAAAACCTATGATTCTCTGTTTTTGGAAAAACAAAACAGCCCCAACAGCCCATAGACTCAAGGATGTTCAGAACTGCCACCAAAATTTGTACCTGAAACTCTGGGTGGGAAAGTTGTCAGGATGAAGTGGAGGGAGAAGCCATGGTCTGTGCACTTGGCGGTTTACAAGTTGTGTTGTCTTAGGCAAGCCGTTTAACCGTTCAGAACTTCTGTCTCTTCCCTGGCAGATGTGAACGACAGGCCTTGTCCCTTTAAGCCAGCCCTTGCGTGGAGTGCTGTCTGGGACCTGGGGTATCTTCTAGGACCTTCTAGGGGTATCTTCTACACCTACCTGTTGCTTGTTTCACACTGGCTTCTCCTGCATTGGCCTCATCTAAATCCAGTTGGAACAGCTGACTTTGTAACCCCAGCCGTGGTCCTGTCTGGGCCCTTTGGAAAGCTGTTCCCTGGGTGTCAGCACCTTGGCCTTTGGTTTCCTCCTTCAACCCAGTTTGGCTCACATCTTGGGTTTTAGCCTCTCCAATTACATCAAGTTGGAACTCTAAACGCAGCTGGCGCCAGTCCCCCTTCTCACCCGACTCTACTGCTTGGCACCTTCCAGCCCTCTAAGAAGGAGGCTTAGTAATATTAGCTAACATTTACTGGATCTGTACCAAGCGTTTTATTCATCTCACAAAGCCCTGCGAGGCACGTATTATCATCTCCATATTACAGGAGAGGAAACTGTGATCTAGAAAAGTTAACTAACCTCTCAAGGTCAGAGAGCTCGTAGGGGGTGGGGCTGGGATTTGAAGGTAGATCAGAGGTCAGCAGACTTCTTCTGGAAAGAGTCAGAGAGTCAGCACTGAGGGTTGGCGGGCCTGCTGGGCTCTACCATAGCTCCTCAGCATGGGTGCTGTGTAAAAGCAGTGACGGGTGATATATAAACAGGACAGGGCTGGTTTTTGTGTTCCAATAAAACTTTATTTATTGACACTGAAATGTGAATTTCACATCACTTTCATGTGTCACAACCTATTCTTTTGATTTTTTTTAACACTTTAAAATTATGAGCACCATTCTTAGCTCGCAGGCCACACCAGATCAGGTGGAGGACTGGATTGGACCACGGGCTATGGTTTGCAGACCCTGACCTGGGCTGTCCTTTCTAGAGTTCATGCCCTTCACCAGCACAGGACGCAGCCCCTCAATAGTTCCATTCTCACCCCCTTTCACAGACGAGGAAACTGAGGTTACACAAAGCTAGGAAAGAGGGGGATCTGGGAACTCAGGCCATCCTCACCCAGTGCCCAGACTTCTCCTCTGAGTTATGGCAAGAGGACAAAGTGAGCTGGACTTGCTTCGTCCGCTCTGTGGCACAAACATGAAGATCAATGTGCTAATGTGCTCATGTACACAAAAAAGCACACCGGCATCTTTGTTGTTGTTTTTTAAATAGAAATTCTTAGAAACTGTACAATAGAAACAACTAAGATTAGGCTAACTTCTAAAAACCTGTCTCCTATAGGGAATGTATTAATCTTTTTCATTTATTTTACAAGCGTTTGTCCAGTGCCTGGTTTGTGCCAAGTATCCTGGGCACTGGTAGTTGATCATGGAGGTGATGGGTGACGGCACTTAGTTTAGTGGGCAACTCAGACGTGCTCACAAATGATCGCGATCCAAACACTTAATTGCTATGAATGGAGTGCAGGTCATTCAGCCACAGCCTTGTCCTGGGTGTGGGCACAAGGAAAGGTGCAGTGAGGCGGGCCATGCGTGCTGGGGCTTCAAGGCAAAGGGAGAAGGGACTTATAGGCCAAGGGAACAGCAAAGACTGATGTATGGAAATTCAGGTTGGCTGTCATGTGAGGGATCTGGGGAGAGTGGCAGAAATGAGGCTGGGAGGGCCAGCTGGACAAGGGCCTTGTAAACTCTGCCAAAGTCCTGGACTTCGGAACTTGGCTCCTTGAATTAGGAGCACACAAAGCCATAGGATAAACATGAGGCAGCTCTCCAGGGCATCATTTGTACTCAACGAATTTTAGGGAAAAATCATTCTTTCTAAATGAGGGGAAAAGACGGATATATTGAGTAGAATTAAAAACACATAGAGATCAAAGAAATTCTAAGTAGACAGCTTTAGAGTCCGCCCCACACTTCCATAACTTTGTTGTTAGAGGGGATGAGATGGAGAGTTTTGAGAGGCATGTGGTAGAGGATGGGCAGAAAGTTGTTAAACCGTGCAGTGGCATAAATGGGTTTTTTTTTGTAGATTTGTAATGCTGGTGACAACAAGAAGGAGAGATGGAAAGGAAGATATCAGAGGGCCAGGGATAAGTCTGGAAGCTGCTCCAGTGACCAGGGCAGGGGAAGGTGGAACCGAATAGCTTTAAACAGAGGGGGTTTGATCTTGTCATGAAATGCACATCCTGATTCCCTTGAGAAGCAATGGAAAGAGAGATGAGCACTTCGTTGGGCATCAAAAGCCCAATGTTTGAACCCTGCATTTTGTCCAGCTGTGTGACCTTGAGCAAAGCACTCAGTCTCTCTGAATTTTGCTTTTCTCATCTCCCAAAGGAGGGGAACCATACCTGTCTCGCCTACCTCTAAGAGTCCTCGTTTGGATTGTCTTTCTAAGATAACATCTATAAGAGCTCTTTGTCAAGGGCTTGAATGTGACTTGTGAGTTTCAAGGGAACAGAAGGCCAGAGCTCTTTCTGCTTGGTGACCTCTCCAAGAAAAGGCAATTGCTATTCCCTACCCGGCCCCTTCAGCTGTTGGAGCTGTGGATCAATTGCAACCAGGCTCAACAAAAAAAGGTAGTCATACATGATCAGCAAAATGGTCCAAATGATGTCATCCATCAAGATGGACATCGCAATTTGCCAACTATTTTCTCATAAATCAAATCGTGGTCCCTCAAGGAAGAGGGGCAGGGCTGGAGGAGCCAGCATGGCAGTGCTTATCGGGAGACCAGACGCAGGGAAGCGCTCCCTTAAGGATACAGTAATTATTTTCACTCGATGGGAAATCAAGAAGGGCACAATGGGAGGGAGAGCTGGAGAGTGTCTGCCTCACTTCATTACAACTCCCCAGGCAAGGGACACAACATATGCTTTTCATTGGGAAGCCAATAATTTTGAATCGTGGGACAGGTGAAAACTTAAATGACATTTGCAAACCTTGATTTATTTCTCTGCTTAACTCCGGAACATGCTTTAGACTCAGCTCTATAAGTTTCCATAGATTAGTGGTCAATGTCAAGAATTTTCAATGACATATTCAAGCGTTTCCTGTCCCTATCAGTTAATTAAATATTTTCAGTACTAATCTCTTCTTATTGCAATGGTTTCCCTTCTTTCGGTTATGGGTTTGGGAAAACAGCGATATGAAGTATGTGCTTTATTGAAAACAAAATAACAAAAATAAAAAAGGATACTTTTTCCCCCACGTGCTATTTTACTTGCTGGAAATCTCATTAAAAGTTATTTATGAGCTGTTAGGGATCCCATAAGGATTACACCTAATTCAGTCTGTAAAGCTCTTGAGTTTCTTTTACATGAAGGACCTCCTTTCCCATTATTCTACTTTGGTTTGCACCCAAATAAATACTGGAGATCAACTTCTTGGCAGAAGAGGGCTCCTTGGTCCCTAAACTCACCAATGTCACTCATGTGGCCCAGGCAAGTTTGTAACTTCTTCCTTTCCTTTCTGCTAGACCCGCTCAGCCATGATTAGGGTAATCAATCAAGGGCAAATTCGTGGCAATTGATAAATTATTATTTGTGTTACTATATACATTGTGGTGAAGGTGGCAGCGCTGTAGGTATCATTTGTATGCCTGAGGTTTGTAGGTCCTGCAACTAATCATGCAGTTTGTCCTAGTCAACTGTCCCATTTTCTTCTGTTCCTCCTCCTCCAATTCCCTCTGAAATAAGAAAGCTGAATTTGATCAGAATGAGTAATTTCCCAGTCCTTTTATAGGACCAACATGCCCATTATTTTGCTGTTTCTCAGGCATTTGAACCTCAGTTCACCAAAAATTGAAATGTCAATCTGGGCACCTTTTGTCCTTGCACCCCAAATAAAGATGCATTTAAAAAATCTTCCTGTGTTCATATCTCAAAGACACAAGGAATAATGTAGTCATTCAAGCAGCCAAGTATCCAAAATGGAATTTTGTCACTTAGGAAATTGGCATAAAATTTAGTAGCAATAATGACTTTGCTACCATCCTCAGCACAATATACCCCTGTAACTATTAGCTATTACTATTATTACCAGCAATCCTACGATCCTTTCAACCAAAAGTCTGGCCCATGGATGGCTTATTTATCTCCAGGTGTCTGAATACTCCTCACATATCAGCTCATTTCTCCATTTGAAACATCAGGCACAAATAATACCAAGTCCATGCTGAACTCTTTAGCCAGTTCAAGCGTCTAAGACTGGAATATCATTCTAACCACCATGGAAATAGCCAACAACAGTGTCTTCACTTACAAATCTTTCCCTCTTGGCTCTCAAAGCATTTACAACTACATGAAACTAAAACCCTAGCCTAAACTTCTCCGTGTAGGCAGGAGTTGGTCCTCCCCAAAAGTAGTCCAACAATAAGGCAATGGCTACCTATTTTAGAAGAGTTGTTTCTCCTTAGTCTCAACATTCTGAAGAATTTTAACATTCTATATTTTTTAGCTTTATATTAAGTCAATTTATTTTTTAATTTTTTGTTATAGTTGATTTACAATGTTCTGTCAATTTCTACTGTACAGCAAAGTGATCCAGTTATACATTTATATACATTCTTTTCTTCACTTTCTCCTCCATCATGTTGCATCACAAGTGATTAGATATGGTTCCCTGTGCTCTGTAGCAGGATCTCATTGCTTATCCATTCCAAATGCAATATATTTTTAATGTAATTCTATGCAAAAGATGAGTTTAATTTTTAATGGTCATTTAAACATCTTGAGTTCATTGTGAGCCACCAAACAAGAAGCGTATCTTGGGCTAGACCAGGGAAAAACCACATGGGAGGTTTGTATGTTAAGTCTAGGACAGTGGTTCTCAAGCCTAACAGCACCTAAGAAGGCAGACTGAGTCTGTCTTTCCCCAACCCCAGCATTGTTGTTTTTGTTTTGTTTTGTTTTGTTTTGTTTTGTTTTGTTTGTTTTTGTCTTTATGTTTCCCAGGGAATTCTACCGTGGCAGCTAAGCTTGAGAACCAGGAGCCTAAGTTTGATGAGAAAGACAGGCTTAGGTATTCCTACGCCAAGACCCTCCCAGCATCCTCAGTACTGACTTTGCTATAATTAGGAGCAGGAGGGACCTTATAGGGTTCTGACATACCTCTGGCTCCAAATATGGCCTTATTTTTGTTACCACCCACTTTTAAAGAGTTGAATTATGTGTTATGGGTTGAATTGTGTCCACCTGGAAAAGATGTTGGGGTTCTAACATTGTGAATGTGACTTTATTTGAAAAGAATCTTTGTAGATATTAAGTTGAGGTCATGACATCAAGTTAAGGTGAGGTCATGAGTGTGGCCCTAATCTAATATAATTGTGTCCTCATAAGAAGAGCAAATCCAGGATTTCCTGCACTGGTGAACTCCAGATGTGAGGCATCTTGGGAATGCTGGGATGTAGCATGTCTTGGGAATGCTGTGGCATCTTGGGAATGCTGTGGCATCTTGGAAATGCTGGGATGGTTTGATCCCCAGCCCAGCATAGTGGGTTAAGGAACCAGCATTGCTGCAGCTATGGCTTAGATTGCAGTTGTGGCTCAGATCTGATCCCTGGCCTAGGGAACTCCATATGCTGCGGGGCAGCCAAAAACAAAAGCAAATCTGGGCACAGAGACAGACACATACATGGGGAGAAGGCCATAGGAAGATAAAGGCAGAGGTAAAGCTGATGGTTCTACAATTCAAGGATTGCCAGTCAAGCACCAGAAAGCAGGCAGAGAAGCCAGAAAGAGATTCTTCCTGAGAAAGAACCAACCCTGTTGACACCTTGATTTTGGACGTCTAGTCCAGGACTGAGGGACAGTAAATTTCTGATACTAATTTTATATCAGATATGAATACACCTAGTGAATCGACTTAACACTCTTTTAAACTCCGAGCAGATAAAGTTTACAGAGACCAAGGATCAGCCTTGACCCAACACAACCCATGAGACCAAGGTATCTATTTAACTCTAATAGCCAAGTGAGGACTACAAGCACAAGGTGAATAATCCATTCTTCCTATGAATGAAGGCTTCTAGGAGGAGGTGTCAGCATTTGCTCTGAGCTTTGGAGGAGTATTCTTTTTGACAGGAGTGGAGGGAAGCAAAAACATAGAAACAAAGATATTCCAAAGAAGTGAGGGCCGCCTCAGTATCGAGTCAGGGAGTCTGATAGAAGGCAAGAAGGAACAGCGTGTGTGTGTGTGTGTGTGTGTGTGTGTGTGTGTGTGTGTGTGTGTGTGTGTTTGGGGTTGGGAGTTGGGCCAAACTGACAATAATCAAAATAATAAACATCCATAGAGCATGTATGCTGAATGAAGCACTGTGCTGAATCACATTCCATCCTAGGGTTGAACCAGTGGAGCTCTTATCCCCATTTTACAGAAAAGAAAAACAAAACTCCCAGAACTTTCAGATGCCCACAGCTGGATTCTACAAGTTTCCTGCTATACCACATTGTTCACTAGTTTACACTCCTGGGAGGGAGGCACGGATGGAGATGGGGAGATGAAGGTGGTCTTGGAGCCAGTGCACATCTCTGGTGGACTGGATACTCGTGGAGGTCTCCTCTGTGCTAGGGTACAAGGCTGCCCACCTCACCCCCACTGTTTCCTTCTGGGGGTTACTGATAGGCCTGGGAGGTCCATACAGAGCAAAGTGTGCTTTGGGATTGGAGTCCAGCTTTGTCCTTCGACTCCAGTATTACAGGGGAAAGCAGAGAAGGGAAGAGAAGGAAACATAAAAAAGTTTCAGCATATGAGTAGCATTTGCAATGTAATCTGTGTGTTCTGAGCCAAGTTACCGTACACGCTCTGGGGAGAATTACAAATAAATGACAAAACGTTTTGAAACATGGCTTATACCTAATTAATCATGGAACTTAAAGAACAAAGAATGCATTTCTTCAAAGTTTGCAGCGTTTTCTCTATTAAGTGGAGAGGGTGGGAGAGGGGATGAGAACTCTCCATGCCTCGTAATGGATACACCGTGCTCTTCATTTGGGGGAAAAAAGCTCTTAATCTTCTTTGGCCTCCTGCAACCTCTGAATCCTTACATCATTAATACTTTGTGTTGGGTATTTTCATATTAAAGGAAACTGAAAGTTTCCAGATCATGAAATATCCCTCAGCTTTTTGTCTCTTGATCCCTCAGCCCAAACAATACCGGTTTTGAGATTATGAAATCATCAGGCATTTCTTAAGTACCCATGATGTTGTGCCCTGAGATTCCTGTGTCCCTTTATATGCTGCTGCCACCCAGAGACATCTGTGGGCATGTTATTCTTTGAAGGCAACGCTCTGAGACCCAGGTGTTTGCCAGGTCTGTGTTGTCCCCATGCTCTTAACCTCTGGGCTTTGATTTCCCTGTTTGTAAAATGGGGATAGTAATTGATAGCTCACTGGTTTATTTTGACTTTTAAATAAAATTATGCCACAAAAGCACTTCGGCTAGTGCCTGGAACATAACCACTCAATAATGGACTGTGCAATGGAATCTCCAGATCCTTTTCATTCTCTCCTTCACCATGGACTTGGCTGAGTCACCGTTTTGCTTGGCCAGCCAAAGCAATTCTTTAAAGTTTCATTGTGCCAGTGACAGATATAGAAGTCAAAAATGACTTTGCAGTTGGTAGCCAGTATTCACTGCTCCTATAGGAAGCTGTCGTTCCACTTTTTCCTCTGGAGTTTTTCCCACATTCACCCCATTAGCTAGTATGGACACATTGGGAACTGGAGAAGTGAAGGTTTTCATCCCAAGCATTGTCACTTGTACTCTAAGTGGCTTTGGACAAGCCAATCAGGCTGCTTGGGTGCAGGTCCCCACACCCTTGTTGAAAAGGCAGCCAAGAAATGTAACATATTAAAGTGGCTGTGAGTAAAACCTGAAGCCTGAAATTCCCCCCTATTCCAGAGAATGAAAACGAGGAGACTACTTCGCCAAGAATTTCCAAAAGCCATGGTGAGCATCTTCCAAGGTTTCTAAGTATATCCTCTCTTCCTGTCTTCCTGCAGCTTAGCCACGGCCACGTGACCTGGGGTTAACCATTCGCTGGTACAGCCTGGGACTTCGAACTTGAGGAAGCAAAGCAGAGGCTCACAGAAAGTCTGGAATAGGGTGGTGGCACCAAATGGCCAGTACTGATGATGCCAGGGGTGGCACTGTAACCAGACAATGCCAAGGCATATCCTCAACTGTGTTCTTAGCTCTCTATCCCCTCTTGGTTCCAGCTGATTTTTCATCTTACCGCTTGGTCTTCTGGTAGACTCTGAGCCACCCAACACTTTCCTGATAAATTCCTTCTCTGCTTAAGTCAGCTATTAGGCTCCTTTCCTCATAAATGAGAATCTGGACCAAGACAAATTAAGATATACTCAGTAACTTCTAGGTACCAGGTAGTTTACAGATGAGGAAACTGAGACCCAGAGAGTAGAGGTGACTTGCCAAGGTCACCGGGCAGGTCAGAGGTGGTGCTGTGATTTGAACCCCTGTCTGGCTGCCTTTTCCTCTCAATTCTTTCGGCAACGAGAGCTGAGTGGTAAAGCTGTAGCCCATAACCATCCACCTTTGCACTAAAATTTGCCTGGTAGGTGGGGGTCTCTGGAAGTTGACCATTGTGATTAGACACTACATTTTCTTCCCCTACCCTCATTCGAACCTGGTGGTGGGCTGTTTGTAAATTGCATCAAATGTGAAGTGTCTTCCAGTGCTTCGAGGCAACATTGGTCTGTTCTTGTGAACCAGACAACTAAGGTGAGGGATAAAGGGACCAAAGCAGCGGAAGAACTTCGCTTTCTGTCCCCAGAGCAACTCAGTGTTATTTGTGTGTGCTGCTAATTATCTTTGGTTCACGTCCTCTCAGCCATTGCCTTCAGAAATGAAATGCACGTGGCTCGTGCTATGTGGAGAGAGTGCTTGGCTCATTTGGTTCTATTTCACCCATTGCCCTCACACCTACTATTGTGCTAACAGATGGCATGGTCCTGGGCCTCCATCCCTGGCATCTAAGGATGGGCAGTCAGGTGTTGCCGTCTGCCTTTGGCATTGTACCCCACTGGTGCTTCTCTGCAGGCTTGGGTGGCTTGCCAAAGAACAGGGAACTACCAGAGTGGCCATCCATATCCACATTCCCAGCATCTCCTTTTCCTCAAACCAAAGAGAGGCTCGCCACTCTCTGGGCACCCAGCTTCCAACAGCTTCCCTGGAGACACAACCACATAAAAACCACATTTTCCTCTTGACCTCACTCTAGTGTATCTGCAGAGCATCAGTCTGGCCAGAACTTGGTCATCTTGCTTCTTTTCCACCGATTTGTTTTTAGAAGCCAATTATTAAAGACCTCGGGTAATAAAAGCAGTTTGAACTTCATTATCCCTTCTCTAGTATTAGAAACTGAAGGCCTCGGTCAGCGATACTATGTATAAAAACACGGTGGTGAATTAAATGCAACTTGATGGTACATGTTGTACCTTAATGAAAACAAAGGCTCGGGAACACTATTTGTGGATGTGTTACCCAATAAAGTGTTAGCAAAGGAGCTCGTAAAGCTGCCAGAAGGATTTAACCATTGCTAGAGCAAGTGGGAAACACTATTCAGTTGGGCTGGACACAGAGTGAGGTCTACTGGCTTTATCACAGATGCTGGAAGTTTTTATTTAAAACACATGGAAGAAAGACACTTGGGTTTGGCACCAAAATGTCTTGCGGTAAAGAAAAAAAAATTAGAAATATCCAAAAGTGCTTAAAAAAAATCTGGAGGGGAAAAAAAACAGATGTGAAGGAATTAAGACAGGATGACATAGGGTGCTGCGTTAGGCCATTTAAAGTGATGGCGAAAGGAGAGAACACTTCTCCATGGCAGCTGATAGACACGAGCAATTGAACAGTTCATACCCTCTCTGTTGTCCCTGTCACGAGATTTGTAGGTCATTCTCAGCCAGCCACTGGGGCAAAAGGGCATAGGTCGTGACCTGCTGATTTACCAAAGTACGATCAACTCACACAAATTATAGGCGTAAGAGAGCCCTGACAACTTCAATATGATGCACAAGGAACGCAATTATTTGTGACACGCGAAACCAGTGTGAGACCATAATTCTGTCGCTGCGTGACAAGGCGTTATTAGCCTGGGCAGGCAGCGGCTTGAACCAGGAGCAGCTGGAGGAGAGGCGGGGAGAGAGAGAGAATGAGAGAGAGGGAGAGAGAGGGGGCTCACGGGGAAGGCCTGTGATGGGCTGTCTCTCCCAGGGCTGCCAACAGCCAGGGCCCCTTTGTGGAATGTGAACCTGCTCAGAGCACACACTGTCCAGCTGCTCTCTGGTCCTCGGAGAATAAAGAACGGTTTGGTGGGATGGGCAGGGGGCTGGGGGAGCGCATTTGATTTGTCCATGGCTGTGCTTTCTTTGACATTGGGCATGATGTTTTTCAAACTACAGTGTTCTCTCCAGTGGGAGACGAGGTGGGTGTCCAGGTGCTGGGCAGAAAGCTCTTCTCTTGAAGCTTGCTCCCCACCCAGTCCTCTCTGGAAATTGCACTAAAGAAGATACAGCCCACCCCGCCACCCCACATCCCACTCTCATCCTCCCCCACCCTCCGTCCTGGGCTTTCTGCAGCCCTAGAGACCTCACTCCCTGCATCAGCATGGACATTGTAGTGGTTTGGCTCAAGGCAGTGTTGGTCTTTCCCTTCTGATGATGGTTATGGAGGTTTCAGCCCAGGGTGTGTGAGAGGAGGGTGGCTGGGCCCCAGGAAGGCAGGGCTTCCTCATGCTGAGTGTGGAGCTCATGTGACAGGTGAATCTCCAGTAAGCACGTTCACGAAGCAGAAAGTGGGGGGATGGCGTTCTGCTTCTCCCGCAGAGGGGAGCTGCTTCTTCACCAATGACCTTAACTCCAGTGTTGAGTAGTGGGTGGTCATGACAAGCATTCATACAGTCAGTTGATGAATATACAGTGAGCACCTACTACTGGTTGTCAACTACTGCCCAAGCCATGGAGGATCTGAATGCAAAACACTTCCATCTGCCCATAAGCCCAAAGTACTTGCCCAACCAACATATTCTGAGTGCATCAATGCCAAGCATACTCTAAGTGCTCTTGCTTTTAAACAACTTAGCCTGTTTAATCCTCCCAACCACTCGTCAACATAAGTTTGTTAGTTATCTGTTGCTTCATAACAAATCATCCCAAATGTAATGGCTTAAAATGACAATATTTATTATTTCTCACAATTCTGTGCCTTGGCTGGGTTTCAGCTGGGCCAATTCTTCTCTGGTATTGCTTAGAATCTTTGGTGAGGTGGCATTTCTCTGGAAGCTTGGTCACGGCTTGAGCATGCGAGATGGCCACATGCCTCGCAGGACCCTAATCACTCACCAGTCTGGCCTGGACTTCCTTACAGCATGAGACCTGACTCCAAGAGAGAAGAAGCAGAAGCTTAACGTCTAGGCTCAGAAGTCCCAGGTCGTCACTTCCTTCCCATTGACTCAAACAAATGCCGAGGCCAGCCTACATTCGAGGAGAAGGAAGTAGACTTCTTCCTGATCTGAGGAGTGGTGCGCACCTGCACAGACTAGGAATTTGTGTTTGGAGACCATCTACCACGGTATCACTAGTCTGCTTTGTAGTGGTGGAAACTGAGGCTTAGAGGGATAAAAAGGTGTTGTCCCAAAGTGTAGGAAGAAAGTGGCGGAGCCAGAATGTCAGCCTGGAAGAGTCCAACTCCATCTCCAAGGTTCTTTGCTTACTA
This sequence comes from Catagonus wagneri, assembly GCA_004024745.2. Taxonomy (NCBI): domain Eukaryota; kingdom Metazoa; phylum Chordata; class Mammalia; order Artiodactyla; family Tayassuidae; genus Catagonus; species Catagonus wagneri. Next base: position 16,799,914 of record PVHT021183705.1, on the reverse strand, counting down.
GGGCTGCTTGTCAATAGCCCCTCCTGAACACTTGGTGTCTAAGCCCGTATCTTCTGTGGCTGCCCGTCTGCTTTTGACTTTCTTGGCAGAATGGCCAGGGTTTGGGAGGGGTGGAACCCATAGACATGAAAATTTCACCCAGCCTCTACGTTCATGAATTGAGTGACTCTGAGCAGATTTCTGAACCATGCTGAGTGTCTCTTCCTCATTTGTGAACTGGGACAGTAGTGGTATCACTGCACAGGATTGTGGGAGGCTTAATTGAGACTGTATTATATAAGGCATCCATGTGCATGACCTACAGTCCTCATTCAAAGGGTAACAGTATTAAGGTGACAAGTGTGTCTCCAGCTGGACCCCAAGTGAGCCTTCACAGACCAGCTTTATAATGGTATTTAAAGTGTGAGAATTCCCAGGTCACTGAGGACACATCTGTGTTTACTGTTAATCCAAAGGTACATTGTAAAATCAGCAAAAATGCTTTTAGGGAAAGACTGTTGCAAGATTGTTATAAAATAATTAATCATGCTCTGCAAAAGCTAACTAGGTGTCCTAGTCCTGACTTCCTGTTCCTATGGGGATCTTCCCCCCGTTCCCCCCCAAAAAAAGGTGAATGGAATTTAAGATAGGAATAAATCTAAGTTACCAACAGAAAGCTAGGGAGAAACAAACAAACAGATGCCGCCTGAGGGCCACTGTGTCTCATCCTTGACTCACTGGATTAGTCAGGATGCTGGGTTATTGGAGGTGACAGGCCCACACTGACTCCAGCCAGCTTAAAGCAAGGGGAGGGACTTATGGTCAGGCCTGGCTGGATTCAGGAGCTTGCACAGTGCTGTCAGAAATCGCTACCTCCCTGGCTCAGATCTGCTTCTCCAAAGTGGCCTCCCTTTCCTCTTCTGAAGTCTAGCTCCTTCCTAGGCATTTCATTTGCTTCCAGTTCTCTGACTCCGAGAGTCATGCCTTTTCTCTTCCTGTTTCTTATTGTTAAATTTCCAAGGGTTAGAGTGGTTTAGGTTGGGCCCATGTGTGGTATGACTAACCTGAGTCCCAGAGGATGGAATCTGGTTGTTAGGGCCCACCGCTGTGGCCTAGGGGTAGGAATTCTGGGATTGCTAGTGCTATGGATTGAGGAATGGTTCTGCATAAGAAGTGAGAACCTTTAGCAAGGTCTCCCGAAAGTCACTTTCGATATAACCAAGCGGTGGATTTACTGAAACCTCTGGAAGAAAACTTCTGTCAATATGAACATAGCCCTTGTGTTGCCCATGGCTGGGGTGGGGGCGTTTTTCTACTGATTATTTCTTTGTGCCCTATTTGCTGTGTTTCTTTGTGGATATTTATTTTCCTACCAGTATTAGGAAATGCTCAAAATAAGCCTATAACCATGAACCAGAATTCTAATTTAACACCTGAACGTCACAACATTTATTCCACAGCCTCAGGATTAACCCGCATTCACCTAGTAAAGCAAAATTTGTGAAAGAGATTATATTTCTTTTATTTGTCCCCAAATGTTTCCATTGTATACCAAAAAATGAGACAGTGTTCCTTTTGGGGAAAAGAAGTTTCTACTTTGGGTTTAAACGAAACAAAATAATATTTAAGGAAACATTAAATAAATTATTTATCATGTTGGTCAACCTTTGGGGGGGATACAGCTTAGATAAACACATTTTAAGGTCAGCCACTCTAAGGGCTGGGTTTTATAAAAACAGCCTCTGAGGAGCTTTAATAAATCTAAAAAGGAAAAAAAAATCAAGCACTTGTTTTCATTACTGAATCATTTGCTATTGCTGAATAATGGTCATTCAAGAGTAAGCTTAACCAGGAGGCAGTGATAGCCACGCTGGGAAACTCACATATTATGAAAAATCTCTGTTGATGGTGAGCACTCTCGGCCATGCTTGGATTTCTGTAGAAGCAGTCCAGTCCTTTGGTTGCATTTTAAATCAGATAAATGGACAGAGTTGGCTGATTTGGGTCATAAAATTGTCAAATGAAGATAAATTCATTCCTTCTCAATGGGAAACTTCAGAGTAGAGTTAGAATAGATGTAAGTACAAAATAATGTGTTTCTATTCCCTCAAAATAGATTGTGACCAGATTCATCAAGGGCATTTAATTCACCTCCTGAGTCCTCCGTCTTTTCCAGTTGCAGCCCAGGGCATCTTTGGGGCTCATTTCTACTGCTAAATGGCATTCCGCGGCCAAAGGAAGGCATGGGATGGAGAGGAAAGGTTGTTTGGATTCCAAGAAATGGAAATGGAAGAAGCGAGAAGCAGGAGAGCATAATGAAGAAGGAGAATGAAGGGGGAGCAGCCAAGGGGAAGCCGTGAAGATGGGAAGGTCATGGGAGGAAGAAGGCATACATGAGAAAGGAAGAAAATACACTTCTGCAAAGCCTGGGCAGAGACCAGCTCTGAGGCACTGCTCGCTGTGGCTCTGGTTTCATTTTTGTGTGGTTCATCATTTGTCTGAAATGCGAAGGGCTCCCAAGACCCCTTCTCAGCTATGCAAGGAGGCAACATCCCCAGATGCGGCTCTGAGCCCGGGCTTGGCCTTGAAAGGAAAGCTGGGGTCTGGGAATGAGCCTGGAGGTTCTGAGTCTTGTCTCTTCCAAGAGTGCAACAACCTGCAGCAGAATTTCATGGCTTCCAAAAAGAAGCTACTTTCTGTTTATAAGCAGGAAGATCTGTCACTGAGGAGTTGGAGGAGCTGAGGTTGCATTACCATAAATTGCCTCAGGGCCTGAAAGTTCGGGAGAGGAGAGCCCGACTAACCACATCTGGGGCTTGAGGTTTTATTGAACTGGTAATGAAAATAATCTTTGCAAAATATTTTGAAAATATTTGATAAACACAGACTGAAGCTGCCTTCTAAATTCATGGGGGGAAAAGTAGCCCTGAATTCGGAGTAGCAACCTGTTAACAACCAGCCAGTACTTGGGTTAGGCACAAAGCAGAATGATTATAAATGTGGGTTTCAGAGCAAGGCAAAACCAAGTCCAAATCCCAGCTCTGCCCTTTGTTAGTAGTATAACCATGGGCATGTTACCTTAGCTGTCTCTGTCTCCATGGCCTCATCCATAAAATGGAAATGAATACTCCTTTAGTGGGTTGCCAGGAGGACCAAACAAGGTGAGTTATATGGAAATTATGTTATGATAGAATGTCAGAATAGCCGTTTCCCTTTCTGTATCCACTTTCCTGTGATATCCATGGGAGGCAGAGTTTATTTCTCCATGTCTCAAACCTTGGTAAGCCATGTGACTTGGGGCATTAGCAACTGTGAAACATGCAAAGACTCGACCAATTGCTCGCCTCTTGGAGAAATCTCTCTTTTGCTGGACTTGGATCCCTGAAAATGATGCAGATGAGCCTCAACTAGCCTGTTGGAAGATAAGAGGCTGCATGGACAACCAAGGTGACCCACAGCCTGTCATCTGCCAGACATGTAAGAGAAGTCCTTCTAGATCACCTAGTTACCAGGCCTCCTATTAGTTAACTCAAGATTCAGGGCAATGGCCAGCCATAGAGATCAACTGAGCCAGCTCAGAGCAGAAGACTACCCAGCCAACCCAAAGAACCGCGAGCTAGGGAGTTCTCTTGTGGTACAGCAGGTGAAGGATCTGGCGTTGTCACTGCAGTGGCTTATGTCGCTGCTGTGACATAGAGTCACCTCCTGGCCAAGGAATTTCCATGTGTCATGGGCATGGCCAAAAACAAACAAAGGATCGTGACCTAAATAAAATTTATTGATTTAAGCTACTAAGTTTTGGGGTGGTTTATTATGTAGCAGAGGCTCATTGATATAGGTGGTATCCACTATTATTATTCTTACTGGATCCATCAGTCATTTAAAGGGACTGATTCGGAAAGTTCCCTTTGTGGCTCAGCAGAAGTGAACTCAACTAGTATCCATGAGGATGCAGGAGTGATCCCTGACCTCACTCAGTGGGTTAAGGATCTGGTATTGCCATGAGCTGTGGTGTAGGTTACAGCTAAAAGGCAAATAAATAAAAAAACAAATCTTCTTGTCTTTTGCAATTAATCTTAAACCATGTGACAGTACGAAGCAGCTACCAGAAAGATTACCATCCCCTAGTCTGTCTCTATAGAGAGAGACCATTTTGAACAAAAATCAGTCATTTTATTTATTTATTTATTTATTTATTTATTCATTTATTTTAGGGCCACATCTGTGGCATATGGAAGTGACCAGGCCAGGGGTTGAATCAGAGCTACAGCTGTTGGCCTATGCCAAAGCCATAGTTACAGCAATGCCAGATTCGAGCCACATCTGTGACCTACACAACAGCTCATGGCTACACCAGATCCTTAACCCACTGAGCGAGGCCAGGGATCCAACCTTATGGTTCCTAGTCAGATTCGTTTCCATTGTGCCACGATGGGAACTCCAAGACAAGAAGATTTAAGACAGCAATAAGGATTTTTCTGAAAATATTTTAAAGTCTTTCGTCTCATCATATTTTCAAAAGTTTGACATCAACCCTCTCCAAGCCAGAATAAGGGACAAAGCAAACCCCAAACACTGAAGCTCCCTGAAGTTCAGTTGTAAGATTGGTAGAAATAGAAGTCAGTCTTGAATGGTTCTGAAACCCTTATTCTAGGGGAACCAACTGGAACCAAAAGAAATGAAATGGAGGAGTTCTCATCATGGCTCAGCGGAAATGAATCTAACTAGTATCCATGAGAAAGCAGGTTTGATCCCTGGCCTCATTCAGTGGGTTAAGGATCCCATGTTGCCCTAAGCTGCGGTATAGGTTGCAGACAGGGCTCAGATCTGGTGTTGCTGTGGCTGTGGCAAAGGCCAGTGGTTACAGCTCCGATTTGACCCCTAGCCTGGGAACCTCCATATGCTGCAGGTGCGGCCCTAAAAAGACAAAAAAAAGAAAAAAAGAAATGAAGCGGAACTAAAGGTGATGAAACTGGATCAAAGGGAGTTCTGTGCCTCGGAACCCATTTGCATTCTCTGGTGGAAGTAACAGGCTTTGCCAACCTCCCAGCTATAAAGGAGCTAAAAGAGTTTTTGGACCAAAGCAAAACGAAGAATTATCCAGATAATTTAGGCCAAATGAATACTCTCACCTAAATCAAACAGTGAATTATAGCCAAGGTGTGTGTGATGGCTTCTATCATCTAGGCCATTGTATTATTCTTCAGTTTTCCTTGGAATATGTGTGCTCTTTGGCATTCCAGCTGCCTTTCATTGCCTACATTCTTTATCCAGGTTGTTGCCTTCTGAGGTTTTGATGGTAAGATGCGTGGTTAAGTTTTGGAAGCAAATTTTTGCCCTGAAGATTCCAAAGCATGTGTTCACTTAACAGAAATATTTATTGATCTTTAGGTGCTAGAGACAGTCCATTGAGGATGCAACAGATTCAAAGGGACAAGAGACCTTGTCTTGCAGCTTTAAGTCCAGTGTTAGAAAAGGATCCATAGCCAGATAATATAATGTGGTAAGTGCTATGATGGGGAAAGTACAAGGCATTGTTGGAGAGTAAAGGTTGAGAAACTGACTCAGACTTGAAGCTAAGAGGTCAGGAAGTGCATCATAGAGGAAGTGGTGCTTAAGATGAAAGATGAAGAACAGGCATTAAGTGATGTGAAGAAGTAAGTGGGAGAGTGTGACAGGCTGAGAAAAGAGCATCGCTTAGCTCAGCCTGAGAGAGTATTGCAGAACTAAAATATTCAGTATGGCCAAATGCTTGCCTTGGGGCCAAGTAGTCAGTGGAACCTCAGCACTACTGAGTGAAATGATGGTGAACGCTAAAACCACAGCCGAAGCCTAGCCCTGACCTGTCCTGCCAGTTCTGTCCCAGAGTTATGGTTAATTTCAAGTGGTGATACTGGTTGGTGCTTTTAACATCTGTGTCTGTGTAGCCAGAGTATGTGCTAGTGGGAATGAGCCAGCTGGCCAGCTGGTTTTCCCAGCAGAGGAAAGTAGATATCCCTTAGGTGAAGCCAGATTCTGCAGCACCTCCTTCCTACCTTCAACCAATCCATGTATAAGAGGAGGGTGAAGCCTAGAATCTGGAGAAATTATGACTGTCACAAGAAGGGTTTTAAACTTTAAGAGTTTTAAATTTTAGCAATCTTTGTTAAAAAGCAACATAGGCTACTGGCCAGAAACAAAAATTCAGAGTGTGAGCTACATGTAAAAACACCCCATGTTAGTTATCCAGTGGTATGTAATAAATTACCTAAAAGTACAGGATCTTAAACCAGCAAATATTTATTATTTCCCAATTTCTGCAGCTTAGCACAGTGCCTCTGAATTACAGTCTCTTACAAAGTTGGCATTAAGCTGTCAGCCATCTGAAGGTCTGACTGGGGAGGATACGGTTCTAAGCTTACTCATGTGGTTGTTGACTGGATCTAGTTTCTCTTAGGCTGTTGGACTGGTGCCCTCAGCTCTTCGATGGCTGTTTTTTTTGTTTGTTTGTTTTGTTTTTGTCATACAGACCTCTCCATCATTCACTTTATAGCCTGACAGCTGTCTTCTCTGAGAGCTAGCAACTGTGAATGCGAAAGAAGACATTCAGGATGGAAGCCATAGTCTTTTTATAACCTAACCTTGGAAGTGACATCGCACCACTCACTTCTGCTATATGCTATTTTTTAGAGATAAGTCAATAAATCCTGTCCACACACAAGGAGAGGGTCTGCTACGATTGTGTGATTACCAGGAGGCTACGAATGATGGAGGCCATCTTAGAAGTTGCCTAAAACATCTCCCAAACAAGGAAATGATTCATTCTTTTGAATATGCCAGGGTGGTTTTTTTTTTTTTTTTCTTACTAAGCTGGTCTCAAAATTAGAGGGGATCAGAAAGATCATCTAGTTCAACCCCTGCTTACTGCGTGTGCACTACTCTCTGGGCCAGTCCACCTGGGAGATCTTTATATAGTTCCTCTGAGTAGGAAAAGCTTTGTTGTTTTAAGACGAAGTATGGCCAAGGGGCCCTATGCTTGCCTTGGGTCAATTTCAGTACCACTCTATGCAATTCCAAAGACAATGAGTAGTTTGATTAGAAACAGATTTTGTTTCCTCCCTCGTGTGTCTGCCTTTTTCTTCTCCTTGTCTTCCTTCTCCTCTTCCTTTTTAGTCTTCCAATTATATTTCTTTAAATGGCTATTGCCAGTGAATAGAAATGCTTTTAATTTTAGAAGATTAATTTCCTATCCAATCCTGACACACTCTCTTATTATCTAATAGTTTGTGGATGCTTTTAGATTTTTTTAGTGGGGGCAATGATAAAATCACAATATCCGCAAATGACACTTTATCTCTTCTTTTCCAATTCATAAGCCTCGTTTCTTTTCCTAGTGGCATCAGCTGGCACCTCCAGCACCATTTCAAATAATAGTGAGCATCTTTGTCTACTTTTGAACTTTTACCTGGGCCATGGACTCTTTGCTTAAAAAAAAATCCAACCATGACTTCTTTTAGGAGTCCAAATGAAGGGGTTAAAGAAAGCTTGAGACTTAGTCTTGTTTTATTTTCTTTGGATGCCCATTAATGTAAAGAAGGTTTTCTTTATTCAGTTGAATACAGAGCACCGTTCAGATGCTCTGTGCTGTCCAGGTGCTGGGATGCTCTCGAAAAGAAGCTCATGGTTCTGCCAGGAGAGCTTTCAATTGAGTCTCATCAGCAGCATCATGAGAAGCATGGACACGACACGGGGAGAAGGAGGGAGGGAGGGAGAATGGTGCCTTAGAGAGAGTCAAAGAAAGCGACCCCAAAAAGCGCCACTCAGTTGGCTCTAGTAGAGGGAGGAGGAAGCCTTTGCTCTCGTTATGGTTTTTCTTTGGGTGATCATCTCTTACTGGCCCACTCAGAACTGATAGAAACTCTGTGACCTGGAGTTTATGGAGACTAACAAAACAAAACAACTCAGGTCTTTGTTCCTCTCCTCTCCTTTCCCTTCTTTTTCTTCCCGCCCTTCCTTTGCCTCCTCTCCTCTCTTCTCGTCATCCTATAAGGAATAACAGTACTTAGCCTGTAAAGTTTTGAAAGGATGAAATGAGCTAATAACTGGCAATTGCCAGACACATACGGGACCACATTCAGTGATGGGTACTGAGTGGGGAAGCATTTCCTCATCGTTTATAATTAATATATCCATGGGCTATTGTCACACAGGATCAGCCATTTAAGTTTTGTGGATGAACGAAGTCTTAGGGAAAGCTGATTTGACTTTTTTCCACGCAGTCATTAAAAGGCATAGAATGAGAACGGGAGGCAGGGCGAAGGAAGGAGCAGCAGATAAGTGAGGTGCAGGGCTAGTGTCTCATCAGAAGGCAGGTCCCCTGGGCACCCTCTGTTTTGATTTTCTCCCAGGAATGAACTTTCACAATTTGTATACTGCCTCAGAACAAATGGGAGTAACTGATATTTGTTCAACAATTACTCGTTGTCGGGCATTGTCCTAAGCATTTCTTCTGTGTCCTTTGGTCTTCAGACAACCCTGTGAGGTAGGTGCTATTATCAGCCCCATTGCAAAGTCAAAGATGAAGGAGCTTGCCAAAGCCTATATAGATAGTAAGGGGTGAGGGTAAGGCAATTGCAGAAGAGGTGATTATCCCCAAACTCTGTGCTAGACAGTGTTGCATGTGCCACAAGGGCTGTGGCTGATTTCGGAGAACTTTGACGGGCTTGGCACAGTCTTTGGCCCTGGTGGGACACTGCAAGCTCTACCTTTGTGATGAGGATGCTCGGCCCACAGGCTTCCCCAGTGTTGCCCTCACGTGACCAGCCAGGTCAAATGTTGCCCTCACGTGACCAGCCAGGTCAAATGTTGCCCTCACGAGACCAGCCAGGTCAGACCCACTCCTCTCAGATTCCCTTCCAGTTTGCTGAAGAGCCAAGAAGTTCCTTTTCTCTGACTGTGATCAGAAGAGCACACGCCTTGCCCAGGGTCTCTGAGGCCCTGGATTTACGCTCCCCCAACCCCACCTCATTTAGGTGGAAACAGTGATTTAGATGGTGAGCTCCGTCTAAACAAGGGGTAAGCCAGCCCAGAGGCCTGGAGCTCACAACTGCTCATGGCATCTCCTCATCATTTACAACATAAAATCAATTATTTTTCACTTTTCAGGCCAAGAGAACTTTCCTCTTAGGTTTGCTTCTTAATTAAATGTACTTTGGGTCTAATCGTCTTTGCCTGCTTCTCTTCACGAAGACTGACTGATGACTGCTGCAACCAGAAAGGTGCACTGGAGTTGGGGGGCGGGGGGAGATGAGATTTTTACAACTTGGAAAGCATTCCAGCATGTTTAGAAACCACTGACAGAGAACAACTGTTTGTTCCCGGGACATGCAAAGCTATGCCAGGGAAGGAGACTAGAAATTGTGGAAATACGGAGGGGCTCAAAACAATGACAGTAATTAACATTCGGTGGGAAGAAACCCCACTGAAAATGTTGGCATCTGGTAGATTCTAAGCTCAAGGATTAAAATCTCCAAGTTAGGAGAGCAATTGGGGGGTTTTTTAGCCAGTACCCCTCGGGGCAGTCATTCTCAGGGAAAGGTAGCTTATAACACGGTACATAATCTTAACATAAGCAGGCCACTTGCCCAAGCTTACTTTATTTTCATTTGCATTATTAGTTTGAAAACTCCCCTGGGTTCGTGATCCATATCGTGTTGGCACATGTCCTCGTCTCGTAGAAACTGAAACGCTGAGCCTGCATTTGGCTCTGACTGTTTTACTTCACTTGGGAGAGGCCCAAAGAAATTTAGGTTGCTCCAGGAAGTGTGATAAAACTCTCAGCCCTTCTCCTTGATAGATCATGCCCCCAGGGAGATGTTTGGAGGGCTGGATAATTTTCAGCTGAAGCCCCAGAACATCAGTGGGGATGCAGAAGCTTCCATGATATGTCCATGTGTGTCTGTGTATATAATGCATGTGTGTGCACGTGTATATAACATACATACACACTATTTTTTTTTTTTTTTGAGGGCCAGACTTGCAGCATATGGAGATTCCCAGGCTAGAGGTTGAATCAGAGCTGTAGCCACTGGCCTACGCCACAGCCACAGCAACGCAGGATCCAAGCGTGTCTGCGACCTACACCACTGCTCACGGCAACGCCAGACCCTTTAGCCCACTGAGCGAGCCTAGGGATTGAACCCGCCTCTTCAAGAATACCAGTCAGATTTGTTTCCACTGAGCCATGATGGGAACTCCAACACAGTTTTTTTTTTTTTTTTTGCAAGAGTTGTGATGAGAGATTAGTTATAATCACATACAAATTTGGATAATTGGCAATGAGGGTGCCTACAGTGATAGCCAGATCTATTGGTATAGTCTTTTTTCAACCATATTGACAACTGTGACTTCTATCCTGGTTAAGCAGGTGAGGGATCTGGCATGCCTGTTTTATATAGGAGGAAACTGAGAGTTGCCTTCGGCCATAGAACTAGAGGGTGGAAGACAAAACTAGAACTTGTGACTTTAGCCTCTATCTTCAACTCTACTTTCCTCTTCCTCTAAATCTCCTGTACTGAGAAAGAAAAGTCACCCAGGCTTTCTGGATGGTTGGAATGGCCTGAATAAAGGCCTGGAGTTGGGGCAGCGATGAGTCTAGTTTGCAGCATGATATATGTATAGGACCATGCTGGGAGATAAAGCCGACGCACCAGATCAGCATCAGCCTTTGGGGGTCCTGAGTGGGAAGTTGAGGAGTTTGGAAAGCAGGACAGCAAGAGGATGGGCATCTCCACAGTCAGCCCATCCAATCCTGTTCCACTTCTTGACTGAGCTCTGAGACCCAAACCACAGCCCCGTAGATGTCCACTGCATGTCTGGAAGAATGAGTAGACCAGACCTTTCCACAATGGGAGGTCAGGAAAAGCCTTGCAGTTCCTGCCAAATTGCACCCTATGCGTCACTCTGTGAGCTTCTCCATTAGCACTGTCTTTTCTCTCTTCACTTCCCAAAGCTGATGACCAAGTCCTGAAAATTCTACCCTCTATATATCTCTCATAATTGACATTTCTCCCTCTCTAAGCTGTGAGCTTAATCAGCTCTCAGCACATGCCCCCTGGCACAGGGCACACAAGGTCTCTAACTGACCTTCCAGCTACAGTTGTACAGCCCCTTCCATAAAGCCCACAGGATCCAGCCACCACAATCCGCCAGAGGGATCTCTAGAGCTCAGTCCCATGATGCATTAGATGTCCTTAATGACTGACCACTGCCTTTGGGTATATCCAGTCTCATGAACCTGGCCTGGAAAGCCCATGTGTACATCATCATCTTAGGCCCAGGATGAGGGCTGCTTCCCCCACTCCCTCCTCCATAACTCTCTCCCGCATCCTGTGCTCCATGCCTTTGCTGTTCACACCTCCGTGACTTTACCCCCGTTCTTCTTTCTAACTGTAATGCCCCCCTTCACACTTGGGTTCCACTTAAGGCTCCTCTTTCTCATCTTTCTAGATTCTGCTTAAATCTCATGGTGGACATGTTACCTGGAATGTAATAATTACCCACTTGGTGTAGAATTCGGATCTCAGCAAAAACTTTCTTCCCTCTTGGCCCCAGCTACTCCTTTCTTTTGACTCCCAGGAACTTTTTTTGTATGTATGTACCTCCACTGTTGCATTTCTTACACTGGGTTGTAATCTCTAATTTTCTCAATAAATAGGAGGCTTCCTGAAGGAGTGTGTGTGTGTGTGTGTGTGTGTGTGTGTGTGTGTTTCTCTGCTACCCTGCATCCATTCCTCCTTCCAAACAGCATTTTCTTCAGAGAATTCTCACTCACTCTGCAGAGTTCTCTGTAGGCATTTTCTTTTACTACTAGGTGGGCAGGCAGGGGTTGTCTGACCTAAGTTTGGCTAATTGGGTCCTTGGCTGAATGGCGCTGCTGAAAGAAATGGCTGGTGCTCCTTTTCTGGTGGCAGAACCCAGGTGAAATGATCAGGAGGTTCCTCCCACAGAGACCTGACACCTGGTTCTTGTCTGTCCCTAGCTGGGTTCTGGGCTTCCCTTTCCATCCCTGAGTACCTCAAGTTTTTCTGGGAGACTCACTTTTTTTGTTGTGAAGTTCATTGGTGCTAGTTTCTGTTGCTTGCAACCCAAATAACTCTTAACAGATGAAGGGGAATCAGGGGAGAGCTAGACTACATCCTTTGAGATCCTGCTCCTCTGCCATTGCTGGTGGTGCAAGGAAAGGAAGGTCTTTTTTTTTTTTTTTCGGTCGCACCCACGGCACGTGAAGGTCCTAGGCCAGGGATCGAACTCACACCACAGTGGTAACAATACAAGATCTTTAACCCACTCAGCCACAAGGGAACTCCCTGAAAGCTCTTTCTTTCTTGTATAAGAAACAGAAATCTGCTCAAAGCAGCTCAAGAAAATGGGAGCAGCTAATTAGAAAAATACCATCTTCGTGGGAAAGTAGGAAAAGTTGAACTATTAGTTTGAAGTAGGAAAGGAACCAAGAACAGATGCTCCCTCCCTGCCTCTGCTCTATATCTGATCATCAACTTCAGCTTGCATATAAGCCCACTTATAGTGCTGCTGTCTGCTCTATACCAGTGTCCTCAGCACTTATCACTTCTGATTGGACGACAGTTCATGTTTTAACTGCCAGCCCTAGGACTCTGTTACAGGGTAGATCAGAAGTCCTGGATAACCCACAGCCCTGGGAGCAGTTCTCAAGCAATGACAGACGAGAGTTGCAGGATAAAAACCCCAGCTCCCACACCCCTTGGCAGAGACCACCCTGAGGCACACTTTCTCTGCGTTCCGTCTGCAAGATGAAACTCCATTTGCCCACTGTGGAAATGTGCTTGACTGTGTCACTCCCTTTCCTTCTCTCTTTCTTTCTCTTTCCCAGACCAGTGTTTTCTGGGACCACCTCCCAAAGAAACTCAAGGGTCTGCCTCTGGAGGAATGCACTAAAACGCCCTTAACAGCACTAGCCTGGCATTTACATGTCTATGCAGCTCTAAGACCCATAGCTCACCAACACCTTCATTCTGTCTCAATTTGTTCAAATTCCAAGAAAAGAGATTGGCGCTCTTCTTTTGGTGAGAGATAAGCTCATCTTTTTAAGTCAGGCTGCATTCGGAGGTGGCCAGTAGGTCCATGGATGGCCACCCCAGGCCTGGTAATTGTCTCCAACCAGGAGGGGAGGGACATCAGGTTGACTGGTCCATCCACAGAGCAATGGGCACGAGACCCTTGAGTCTCAACTGGAGCCATTTGCCTTTCAGGCAACTATCACCCAGGTGGTTGCACAGGAAAGTCAACCCGAAAGGCAGTTTATTGGACATCAAGTAATTATTTGCAAACAATGCTTTGCTAGGTTAAGCACGAAAGAATCAGAAACATATGGATTAAATTTCCATTGAAATACGCATATGAGTTTGAAAATTAACAGGATATGTGCTTAGGAAGGGATTTTTCCTGCTTTCTTTTGCCAAGCCAGATTATTTGGAAAATAACTCAAGAATTTTTCACAGCTCAGGCACCCTCCCTCCTACTCCCTCCATTCCTTTGCTTTAGCTTTCCCCTCAGACAGTGTTAATTAATAAAAACATTTATCAAAGATGACAAGTCTGCCTGTGTACGTGGCATGTGGTATTGGGAGGGGGTGTAATGATCTGCGGGATGGATGCATTTCAGGGAGACCTGAGGTCATCAGTGCCATCGTGACCAACACCCTGTGCTCATGTCCCATGTGTCAGGCACACAGTGCTGAGCCCCCAGGAAACCTCCACCAGGTAGGTGCTGTCACCATACCTCCATTACAGATTAGGCACTGAAGTTTAGGGTTAAAGGTATTTTTCCCATATATAAATAGCTAGTAAGTGTCAGAACCAACGCTGAATTTTTTCCTTCTGTCTTCAGAAACCATTAGTGATCCTACCCTCTCTATGGATGGGGACTCATAAGTGGGAAGAGCATTCTAATACCACCCCTTCATGTTACAGAAAAGGAAACTGAGGTCCAGAGAGGCAAAAGTTCAGACTAGATTATTGGGCTTGGGATCCTGGTTTAGATGGACAAGTTGTTACCCAGAAGCATCCATTGGGCGCCTTCTCCAAGAGTTATTAAGTATTTGAAACATGTAAAAGGAGAAATTCCTAGCTGTAGCTGTAATGCGTAGTATGCAAGCTCTGGTCCTGCAGTCTTTGTTTGGGAATTGTTTACATATGAGGTATGATCACACGGACAAGATTTGTTTTCCATCAACCTACTGATAATATTGGGAGTCCCGGAAACAACCCCACAAAACTCTGATACCTTGCAGAATGCTGCTGAGACTGCTAGTTGTTTCCCCAAATCTCTCTTTCCTTTCTGCTTTTTCCCTGGCAATAGAACCCTTTCGTGTTCAGGTGGCGCACGTTCTCCCAAAATAAAGACTGTACTTTGCAGCTTCCCTCGCCGTTGGATGAGTCACGTGACTTGTCCGGCTAATGGGATAGAAACAGAAGCTTGTGTCCGGGTTCCAGGGAGGGGTCTCTATAGGGGGGAGTAACACTGTCTCCCTCCTTTAAGGGCATAAGGATGCTGTGCTTGGAGATGAGGCAGCCAACCCGAACCAGCGGAAGCCATGCGTGGGGGAGGGCAGAGCAAAAATAATGACAGAGTCCAAGACCCTGCTGACTACAGGCAGTTGTTCCAGCCTGGACTGCTCAGGCCAACTTCCCTGTGACAGAAATAAAGGTCTACCCTGTTCAGGCCATTGTTATTTTGGATTTTCTATCGTTCTCAGCCAAACCTAGCCCTTTATACTAGAGGGCATTCAAGGAAGCAGACCTGGGGATTGCTTTGTTTTCCCATTTTTTTAATTAGAGCTCACGTGCGTGCACTGGGGTGTCTGTGCATGAGTGTGCTCACCCCCCGTCACACACACACACACACACACACACACACGCTTACACAGAGCAAGGATGGAGAGAAGTTTTTTTGCCTTGTCCCTAAACTACATCTTGTCTCTTACCTTTGCAGTAAGCCTGTGGCTTCTGAATCTTCATCCTTGAGGGCAATTGCATTTCACTGAGGGATTATTTGGGGAGATAGTCAGGATCTCTAGAGGGAATTTCCTGCTAATGGACAGATTCTTTCTCCTCCTAATGATAGGCGAGCTTCCAGAAAGCACCGAGGCCTTTGTTCTTTGTTTTCAAGGAGACAAACTGTTATTTCTTTCCTCTGAAGAGGTTTCTTATATGGGTGAAATATCACGGATAATTAGGCCAAATAGCAATGCAAGTCCCACTAGAAATAATGCATCCATTATTTCATTTTATCCTCATCGTTAGAGCTTCTGCCTGATTTAAGTTGGTATAAAGAGAGCTGTGGGTATTCCCTGACTGAGAACTCTAATCCTGCTTTTATGGAATATTTACCATTTCTCATTTGATTCTTCCTCTCTTGATTCATTGTTTCACAATTAAAAAGTTCTGCTGCTATTTTGATCTCACGTAAAAGCTCTGTAGTTCCGCAGAGGCCTTATTCCTGGGCATCCTTATGTCTTGGGGAGGCATCTGGGGTGAGGTTGAAAAGCAAATTCGCTATAGTAACTTAGTGCTTTCAGTGGGTGCCTGAATGTGATGGAGGGGCTTCCTCCAGAGTCACCGAATGGGCTGAGTGAGTTAACGAAGCCACTCAGGCCCCCAAGACTGAGGACAGGCATGGGGCCCATCTGGACCAGTGTCTCTTTCCACAAGCCAGCAGGTGGGGTTGGAGGAGGGAGGCGGGGGAATCTGGTCAGCAACTAGCCCCCCGCCCCAAACAAATATTTTCTGATGAACCAAATGAAATGCATGAACATTTTAAAAGAAATATTACCATACAAGACAAGATGTGGATTACATTCTGGAGAAGGCAAAAACATCAAAGGTGTGTGAAATCTAGCCCTGGTTTATGCCTCAGTTCTGAACCCTGAGTTGTTGCTTCTAAGGAAATCATTGCGATGTCATCAGCCAATAAAGGAATAATAGGTGAGTCTCCACTGTGTGTCCAGCATTTGCCAGAAGATGCATTCTATGCCCCTGGTGAGGGACGGCTAACCCAGCCTCAATGAGGGAGTAATGTAACCTGGGTATATTAGATACGTTTATAAGTAAGAAGGATGAATCCATCAGCCAGGACATCCATCACCAGATGGTGGGGAATCAGCTAAAAGTAATGTCAGGAAGTAGAGATGAGAAACACAGTCGAGAACCCCTTAGAGGCAGTAATCTCACACCAGGTCCTATGGGTAGACATCATATGAGTATCATATATAATACATTAATATAATATAATATAATATAATATAATATAATATAATATAATATAATATATAGATGAGATATAATATAGTACAATACAATATAATATAGGTGGTGGTCTTCTGAAGCCAGACAGACCAGGGATCAAATCCCAACTCCTGTGCACACTAGCTGTTCCCACAACTTTGACTAAATTACCGAATTTCCCCTCTGAGACCCAGATGCTTCATACAGAAAACCAGGGTAATATGAACAACGCAATCCACATCACAGGATTTTGTGAGGATTAAATGAGACAAAACATACAAAGTATTTGACTTATAGTAATGCCATTGGATCTTAGCTCTTGTCATATAATAATGATAGTAATAACAAGCCTAAACCTAAAGGTTGTAGCGGATACACATTCAATTAATCATCGATTCACTCCACAACTATTTATTGAGTGTCTACTTTGGGGCCAGGCCCTGGGGATACAGTAATGAGTGGAAAAGGATGAAGGATCTGCTCTCACCAGGCTTAGAGCATAAAAGGAGAGACACACATCAATCAACAATGACACTAATGGAAGCAGAAGCATAAACAGAATATTTTAAAGTAAAGAACTAGTTTTGTGAGCGCCGAAGCCAAGGAACCTGACCACAAGTGGGGGTCCAGGAAGGCTTCCCAGGCAAAGTGAGGACTGAGCTAACATCTGAAGAATGAGAGGGAGTTTGCAAGAGGGGAGGAGAGAGCAAGTGGCGAAAGCAGAGAGAAGGGCAGGCAGAAGAGCAAGTGGGAAGGCGAGGCACAGTCCAGGATGCAGGGTGGGTCCGGAAATGCAGCAAGTGTCAAAACAAAGTATGCTGAACGAAAGTCCATAAGCCCCGGGGCTGGGGGTGCCTCGGCTCTGTCTCTCCCCAGCTGGTGTCATCTTTAGCTCTGCTGCCCTTACAAAGACTATGGACCAGGGTCTTAAACAGCAGACAATTATTCCTCACGGTTCTAAAAGCTGGGAAGTCAGAGATCAAGGTACAAGATTCAGGTTCTGGTGAGGACTCTCTTCCTGGCTAAGAGATGGCTGCCTTCTTGCTGTGTCCTCATCTCGCCTTTCCTCCAGGTTTGCACACGGGGCGGTGGCAGGGGGTGGGGGCGGGGAGGTCGTCTTCCTCTTCTTATAGATGTAGCAGATCTCATCCTGAGGGCATCGCCCTCACGACCTCATCCAAATCTAATTACCTTCCAAAGTTTCCATTTCCAAAATACCGTCACGTTGGGGTCAGAGTATCAGCATACGAATCTGTGGGGACACAACATGTGAATTCCCTAAAACACTGGGAAACCACGGGTGAGGTGTTTAATGTCCTCGGGCCTTCATCCTCAGCATGTAATAACAGTAGCTTTACACAAGCGCGTGCGGATTACGTGGGATGTGTCAGTAAACTGTATGGGACAGTCCTGGTATACAGTAAGTATTCAATAGTGCATCCAGGAGTCCCTGGGGGCCTAGAGATTAAGGATCCAGTGTTGTCAGTCACTGCTGTAGCACAGATTCGATCTCTGGCCCAGGAACTTCTGCATGACGTGGTCATGGTAAAAAAAAAGAAAAAATATTGCACCCATTAGAACATTGTAAATCAATTATAATTAAAAAATTAAAGACCGACCCCACAAAACAAACAAACAAAAAAGAATTACAGTATCAGATTTGGGGAGGTCATGGACCACTTGGAGGTCGTCAAATCAAAACTTCCCCCACCAAAAATAGACACGTGGACTCATACATCACTTTGCAGTCAGTTTTTGTGAGTCTCCATCGTAAAAGACCCCTATAGAATTGCCAGTATTCTCGGGTCTTTTTGGTGTGCTCCAATTAATGATATTCTCCTTTCTCTGCAATCTTTCAGAGCATATGGAGGATGCCACACAAGTCACTCCTCAATTCTGCCCTGTCTCATGCTGTTCATGAAGAGTTTGTGCTGATAGTTATATACACTGGTCTTTGCAACCGGACCAGAAACTCCTTGGAGACAGGGGCTGTACTTAATGCTTCTTTATCATCCTTGTAGTAGTGAAACTGAGACTTGGTCTACGGCCCCAGGTCAGGCGGATAGATCAGCCCTGAGAATGATTTCTGGGTCTCACTCATGAAAGTACCTGGGGATATTTGTTTCCCCAGGTTATGCTGCTCAGCTCAACCAATGGAAGGAAACTTTTTTTTTTCTTTTTAGGGCTATACCTGCAACATACGGAAGTTCTCAGGTTAGGGGTCGAATCGGAGCTGCAGCCACCCAGCCACAGCAAAGCAGGATCCGAGCCAAGTCTGCAACCTACACCACAGCTCACAGCAATGCTGGATCCTTAAACTACTGAGCAAGGCCAGGGATCAAACCCGAATCCTCAAGGATGTTAGTTGGGTTCATTACCGCTGAGCCACAGTGGGAACTCCAGAAGGAACCGTTTTGGTTGGAGCAAGTAATCACAGAACACTTCCTGGCTGTGATTAAGAGGACAATAGCATATTGTGAGGGCCACATAGACAGCAGGCACCATAGCAAGAGCCTACTGTACGTGATGTGATGGGTTCCTAAAAGCCTACAAACTCAAAGTAGATATCATCATCCTAATTTTTGCATAAGAGGAAAGTAAGGTGCAAAGAGGTCAAGTAACTGGACAGAGTTCAACCTCAATGCCTCCAGAACCCACACCCTAGAAGGCACCCCAGCCCGTCTGGATACTAATGGCTTAGGAGATCAGTTGATTGCTTCTAAATAATTCTCCGATTGGGGGGGGGGCTGTTGCCTTGTGCGGTACCCCCCTTCCCTCAAGGGCTCTCATGAATTTTTGGTCATTAGAGTTTTGAATTTCTATGATTAAAGTTTTCCCTGACTGCAGGGCTTCAGGTACCATGTGAAAAGCAAAAGGGAGAGCGCTTAGGGGAAGAAGGGCCAAGATCACGTGACCAAGCTCCTCTGGGAGGTGAGCCAAGCAGAGCACCCTACACATCGCTCTGTAGGCATCGTTTCACTCTTTGCTACATTGGTTGTTCTTCACTGACAATCGACAAGCCAGGGCTGTCCGGCCAGTGCTTAGGGCTGGCTGGGGATTCGTCAAATAGCCCTTTAAAGCACTTCATCCTAGACTTCTCAAAGTCCCCAGAAACATAGCCTCATGCCATAAAGAAAATATGTAGTGCTGAACCCCCAGTCCCTCCCCTGCCCCCCCACGTTGTAGATAAATACAGTCTGCAGCCATGGAGGTTGGAACGTTTCCTTCCACGGGGAGCTGCCGCTGGTGGCAGGCACGGGTGCTGGTTTCCAGCCGAGCAGGCTTGCGTGAGCTTCCGGCCGGCCTGTCTCTGCTGGTGAACAGGGAAGTGGAGAGGCTGACCCATCATCAGCATCAGGTTAACCCCCTTTTCATGTCAACGTCGGTCTTAGACAATTTGAGCACATTTTTAGGAAAAGCTGCCTCTCCCTTTGCAAAGTGATCCTGACGGATACTGATGTTTTTATGATTATTAATAAACTCTCTGAGACAGAGTTTTATGGGCACACCGAGACTCTAAAAAGTCATTCTTTGCCCTGGAAAATTGTATATGTTAGAGAAGATGGAGGAAATTCTTAATAAGTATGTTCAAGTGGCCAGGCAGGGTGTGAAAGGCAGAATTTTAAGTGTCTGTTGTGGTTCCTTTTGACATTGAACTTGCTTCCTGCAAAGGCCTTCGGGGGACGTGTTTTCTGAAGACAGCACACCCACCCCCAGGAAGCGCCTGCCACAAGAACATGCCAGTGATGGTTTCAGTTTAGGTGGGCAGCCAGAAGTCTGTTTGGGAAAATGCATCCCACTTTAGCTATTCTTTGGCTCGTTTTTCTATCATCCACCTTGCTCTCCCCCTTTTCCTCCCGCCCCTCCCCACTTATTTGTCAACATGCTCTTTGGAGTTGCATGGATCTGTTCACCCAAACCGTGTAAAATCAAAGTGACTTACAAGGAAACCCTCACTCCTTTTTACCCCCCAGATAAGAATGGGTTGAAAAAGAAAGCAAACTGGGGGAGCATGGTGAGTTAGCAAACTGGGGGAGCATGGTGAGTTAAACATTGATGTACCCTGGGCCCAGCATCTGGTTAGAAGTCAGCTCGATAATTCCTGTAGATACTGTGAAGAAAATTCTTCAGCCAAGCCTGGAAGAATTTAGCTTTGCTCAATGCAAAAGGAAAACCTGGCACTGTTTCCATGTGTTGTCTTTGCTGTAGCAAGGAGTTTGGCCACAAGCAATACTGAATCCTACCTACGGATTCTCCATCTTTCCGCCTCCTCCATCTCCCCCTCAGCGCCCAGCTTTGGGACGCCTACCGATCTTGTATTTCTCAGTGAGAATCCTGGAAAAGTCGGCCATTACCGGCACATAGTGACAGGTTGGTTAATGAATTGTGCCTTCAAAAATGGGAGCTGGGGAGTTTCCTTCGTGGCTCAGTTGTTAACGAATCTGACTAAGAACCATGAGGTTGCGGGTTCGATCCCTGGCCTTGCTCAGTGGGTTAAGGATCCGGCGTTGCCGTGAGCTGTGGTGTAGGTTGCAGACACGGCTCGGATCCCGCCTTGCTGTGGCTGTGGTGAAGGCCGGCAGCTACAGCTCCTGTTAGACCCCTAGCCTGGGAACCTCCATGTGCCGCGGGTGTGGCTCGACATAAAGGCAAAAAGACAAAAAAAAAAAAAAAAAAAATGGGAGCTGGACAAACGAGGCAACTAATTTTGATAAAGAACAGATTCAAAGCAACCAAGTGACAATGTCCTTTGCATATTGTTCCACACCGGCCGTGTTTTTATTTGGATTCTGTGTTAATTTTAGAAACTGTAAAACA
>PVHT021183705.1:16766515-16778716 GCA_004024745.2 Catagonus wagneri | reverse complement strand
GAGGCTAACAATCTGTTGTCTCTTGTAGAGGGTTGTCCAGTGGCTCAGTTGTAGGCAAGAGTTTCATGGAGAATTGAGTTAACCGGATGCTTTGAGTATTTTGATTCTGCTTTGTCTGCCTGAATGTCCCCTCATTCACGCATTCGTGCTTCTATGCATTGTTTATTAGTTCGATTCTCTTTGCCAGTGTAGACCTGGACTATATTTTGATCTGGAACATTGACTTTTCACACAAAAGTTATATATCCTCCATAAAGACATGTCAAATTTTTGAAGTTGGTCTTTTCAAAGAATTTGACAGCTATCTGTTCCTGACAGAAGTTGAAGGTTTATGGGAATTTTAGACCCAACAACATTCAGTTACTGGGTTTTAAAATGAGTGGAGGAGAGGAAGGACCGAAAGAAGGGAGGGAGAAAAGAAGGAAGAAAAAGAATGAAGGAAGAGAGGTGATTTGGCTTGTGATTTTAAATTTAGACAGACTCTGAAGAAACACTTGCCCTTTCTTTAAGTAAATAAATACTGACTGCTAAGTTATAGTGTTGAATTTTAAATCATATGATAAAGTGGTACTTAACAGGGCTATAAACAATAAAGGTAAATATTTTTGCTTTTCTGGGACTTCTATTTAAAAGCAGGCAAGAGAGCTTTAACAGGTCACCCTATAATAGCAAATGGGGTAGCTGGCATATTATAAAATTATAAATGTTAATTTCTGAATCACATTTTATAAAAGTTGTCACCGTGCACAGGTATATATGCCAGTTTTTTTTGTCAGTGTCACTAAAGCCGTTCTCTAATAAAAGACTCAACACTGAGCAATATTTAATGGCAATTGAAACAAGCCCCTGTTTTGAGGGGAGCTGTTCCTCGAGAGAAAAGTCCCCTCAGAATATGAGGTAGAGACTTCATATAAACATTCAGAACTACCTCTGGCTAAGCAAGCAAGCCAGGGAAGAAAGAAAGAAAAAAGGAAAAAGCCCCTCAGCCAAGACCCCCATGGCAAGTGAGGAGGATTTAAAACAGCTTATAATTTGGGCTTTTAGCTGTTTTGCCGCGTCGTTAGTATTTGATTTTATCCAAGAGCAATTCTGGATTGTAAGGCATCCTTCCTTTTGCGAAGATAAATAAATAGAAATTCAGACATTTAGGGAGAATTGCACTTTTATTTCCTTCTTCCTCATTAGAACCTATTTCGACCCCCCCCCCACCTCTTTTTCATGTCTGTCCTTTTCCTTTCGTACTAACTTGTTAAGAAAGAAAAAGAGGCGTGAATCAAACAGCAGTGAGAACCTTTGGGGTGGGGGCGGACTCCGGTGAATGTATTTAGAAATAAAATGCAACTCTTGCTTTCACCCTAAAGAGCATTTCGGAGGCCCTCCTCTCAGGCCATCAGTAATGAGAAAGAGGCAGGATTGCCATTTACTTTTGTAGTTTAAATAGACTTAGAACCCAGGGAAATTGTTTTGTTCTAATTCTTCTCTTTCTTTCTCACTTTGCCCGACTTCTCAAAGAAAGACTTTCCCCGAAGTAGCTGGCAGTTTCCAGTACGATAAGGTGAAACAGGGAGAAAGTTTTGTGGTAGTTTTCTTTGTCCTGCTTTTTCCGCCACTTCAAGAATCTGAGGCCCCATGGAAATCCTTGGAGGATGCTTGGGGAATATGGACCATTGTAAATGAAATCCGAATCAAAAGCATCATTCCACCAGCTCCTTTAGGTTCTTAAGCAGAAGAATGTTCTGATCACTAAAGCCATTTCGGGGCCCGAAATTAGAAAGTAATAAAAAATATCACACTCTCCCCGGTGGGTAGTACATTTAATTGGTTCCCCAGCAGGAGGCCAGCCGGAAGTCAGAAATGCTTACCCTCTAGATCTCTGCTTAGGCAGGACTGCATGCAAACACGACCAGATAAGTAAGCAGTAGAAAGGAAGGGAAACCAGAAAACCAGAGACACATGCAGAAACAAATAGCTTGGGGCTAGAAAGAATAAAGAAAAAAAAAAATGCATTAGCCCGCAATTTCTTTAAATACAGAAATTTGCCCCGGAACAGATGGCAAGTTTATGCATTTAGATCAGCTTGGACCAACATCTCTGTTTAGGACTGAAGTTATTCTTGGGATTAAATTCTGGCTGCAGGATGTTCTTGGGGAGAAAATGGACTGTGCTCACAGAATCCTGACAGTTTGGGATTTGTCTTAAAAGACTGGCCAGAGCTTTGATTCAAAGTCTGCTCTTGGCCTAAGCACAGCTTTCCCGGCCGGTCCAGTTAAAGGATTTCGGATCTGGAGGAGTTGGGACCTGGCTGCACTACCCACAAGGACCACGGAGCCTGATGCTCTGCTGCCACCTTCTGTCCCAGCTGTCGCGCCAGAAGGCTGTTAAACTCTGGGCCGCCCAGAAAACCACGGGACTGTCCCCCTCTGCCTTTGAGAGTCAGCCCTGGGTACACTGCATGCTCCCGAGGCACTAAGGATCACTTGCGTCCACCTGGAGGCTCGGGCTTTGGGTCTGGCCCTTGGAAATGGCCTCTTCCAGAAAGAAGGAGAACATCAGCTTGTTTGCCTGCCTCCCGCCCTCTGGCTCACCTTTTCTCCCCGCCCAGATCTCGAGATCTGGAACTTTCCATAGGTAGAAGGGTCTGGAAAACGAACTTGAAGGCAAAGACAAGGCTTTTTGTTTTCAAACGTCAGCACGCTCTTGTCGAAATCACTGTCAAAGACAAATGGGATGAAGTGGAGGAAAGGAAAAGTGAGATTGAATAGCAGGAAAAAAGCCCTGACAGCGAGATCTATGGCCCCGTGGAGCCGCGTCCCCAGGGGCGAGCCATTGGTAGAGATATTTAAAACTTGAGCGGACAAAACATGAGACCCTTCCCTGCAGGGAACAATTCGACAGAAGCTCCTGGGACCTGACCCTCGTGAGCACAGAGGTCCTTCCCAACTCTAATTTTTTTACGATTTCTCAATCGACTTCCCTTTCTATAAAAAGCACTTGGTTGCAGCTGGAGGAGTCCAGCCGCTCCGACGTGCACTGAGGTGAGGACGGCTCCAGTACACTCTCATTTCTGTGCAGCAGGAAGAATGCCTCGACACCTAGTCTCTGTGAGCCAGACGAAAGCAAAATTCACATAATTAAGCCTATAAATACGTATTTTAGGCAGGGGATGGAGGAGCCGGCCCTTGACAACTGGCCAAGAAGTGATCAGAGCAGCCTCGGCTTCGCTGCACAGCCTATGGCAAATGCTTACTTCTCCCAAGTCTCCAGTCTTGGTCTGTGTATCTCGTCTGTCGGGATGATGCTCTCCGAAGCCAGTTGCGAACTTTTCAGAAGGACGGTGAGGTGGAAGAAATGGCTGAGCTCTGCCCCTCACCGCTAATCGTGCCTTTTTTGTGTGGATTCTATACACCTCAGCCCGCAGGCTTGGACTGGGGGAGACAAAAGGGAGCAGATAGAGGTGGGCTGCAGAATCATGCTCTCTGCTTTCGCTCTTTAGGGTGACTTGGTTCAACTGTCCAACCAGTAATGATTCGGTTCCCATTAATTGCCAGGCGCTACCTGCTGGGAGCTGGTGTGTCAAAGAGGAGGTGAGCAGAGACAGAGAAGAAAAGCAGTGGAGTCCTTAGGCTGAATCTCTTGGTGGCTTTTAACTGTTTTTAGGGGAAGGTAGGCATTCCGTATTCTGCAAAGCATCACCGGATCTGGCCCCTGCCTGCTTCTCTGACCTTGTCTCAGCCCTTCCTCTGGGCCCACTTCTCATTCCATTGGTGAGCTCTGTTTTTTCTCATTGCAGTGCCTGCCTGGGTGCTCAGCCCCAAACTCAGCTGGTCTTGGGAGTTCTCTTGTGGTGCAGCGGGTTAAGGATCTGGAATTGTCTCTACAGTGGCTCAGGTCACTGCTGTGGCACGGGTTTGACCCCTGGCCTGGAAACTTCCCCATGCTGAGGGCGCAGCCCAAAAGAAAAAAGCAAACAAACAAACAAACAAACAAACAAAAAACACCTCAACTGTTCTTCTTCCTACACCGTTCTTTCTTTCTTTTTTTGGCTGCAGAAACACGTGAAATTCTGCCTTCTGTTAAGCCAGACATTAAAAAGATTTATAAAAAATATAAAAAGGTACAATTTTTTCACTACTTTTCTGTTTTGGAAATTGCAGTTCTTCACAAAAATGTTATGTGAACATGTAATGGATGTACTATAGTGGTTTTTAAGTAAATCTTTTAAAAATTGTAATTTCTAGATTGGTAGATACCAATAGATATAACTCACATAAACAAAAGCTCTTTGAGACCTGTACTAGTTTTTCCTCCTGCCCCTTTCACCTAGTTAATGTTCCTCATCTATTAGTTCCCAGCCATAAGGTCATTCACACAGAGAAGTCTTCACAGGTCTCTTGGCCAATGCCAGGTCTCTCGAGTGTATGCTCCCTTGGCCCTTCTCCTTTAGAACCCATGACATAAGGACAGCTAAGGAATCCAGGACTGAGGGATCACTGTGCATTT
Organism: Catagonus wagneri; assembly: GCA_004024745.2. NCBI lineage: Eukaryota > Metazoa > Chordata > Mammalia > Artiodactyla > Tayassuidae > Catagonus > Catagonus wagneri. The sequence continues at coordinate 16,774,216 of PVHT021183705.1, read as the reverse complement.
CCCCCACCGGAGCTGAGTCTAGTAAGCAGGCCCCTTGCCTGTCCTCCTGATCTGTGCTCCCCAGAACCTCCCCCAGGGCCTTGTTCATAGCACGTCTGCTGAAAAGATGAACAAATGAAAGGCTGAATTAATGAAGTGCTATGACACTGGTGGTACAAAGTGCTGTTGGATTGCAAAAGAAGAGATAATGAATTCCACCTGGAAGGGATTCCTAGAGGAATTTACAGTTGAGCTGGATATTTTTTAAACCATCTGTGTTTTATTGAGATATAATTGACATGTAGCATTGTTCAAGTTCAAGGGAACAGTATAATGACTTGACTTACATATGTTGTGAAATGATGACCGTAGTAAGTTTAGTTAACATCTATCATCTCATATAGATACCAAAAAAAAGAAAAAATATTTTTTTGCCTTGTGATGAGAACCCTTAGGATCTGTTCTTTTAACAGCCTGAGCTTCGTCTTAAGGAAAAATTTAGTGTCTCTGTTGAGAAGGGCGGAGGGCCAGTTTCTATTAGGGTGCACCCTCTAGCCAACCTAGCAATAAGCGGTAATTTCTTATTACAAAATAATAGGCATCTGTGGTAAGAAGTTCAAACACTACTGAAATGTACAAATACTACAAACTACCATCCTTACTCCCAGCCCACACCCTCCAGGCTTACCCATTAGTCACAGTAGGGGTTCCTTTCTTCCTATCTACACGTTGTGTTGTTGTTGTTTTTTTTTTTTTTACACTCCCCCTGCCTCCCTCCCTCCTACCATAATGAAATTATTTTAGATAATGTTTTATTCCACCCAAAAGGTGTATCTGCATGGTCCCAGGGAAGAGCCTGAATCCCTTTTTTTTACTTAACTTGGATCTTGGACGAGTCTGGAGAAGTTTGTAGACAATTGCTCATTTCCAGGAGCTGTGGAAGACGCGCTGGAAGAGATTTTTACATTGTTGTAATAAAGCAGATCTGGCCCCGATTTCTCACCTCTAAAAAGCAGAACTTTTGGTCTGGAGAGACCATTTGATAGGTATGGTGACTGTTGGGTTCCATTACAAAGAGGATTGAAAAACAAGATGTACCAGGAAATCCAAATAGAATGGAAAACATGAATAGTTTGAATGTATTTATTCTCCATAATTCCCCAGGTTCAGAGAGCTGACATATGTTGAGTGTCTGGGGCTGGGCTAAGTGTTCTACCTGTGCGGTTTCATGGACTCTTCATGACAGCCACGCAAAGTGGGCCCTTGTTGTTATCATTCCCATTTTGCAGATGAGGGAGTTGAGAGAGAAATTAGGTATCTTTCCCTCAGGGCAGCAAAGCAAGCATCAGAGCTGGGGCTTGAGCCTAAGCACCCTGGCCCTGGAGCCCGCAAGCTTCCCCACTAGGGTGTTTAGCCTCTGCTGAAGTCCTGGAATGGGATGCACGGACTCAGAATTCCTAACTCTATCCCCTCCTGGCTTTGGGAACTGGAAATATTTGAATTTCTGTGTCTCAGGTTCAACTCTTAAAAAATGGGGTGAATGGTTGTCATCCCACTGGGTTGTTGGGCTCCTAAATGGAACGTGGAGCTATTCGGTTAATTCTAGCACATTCTAGCATTTTCAGGAGGGCTTGCCTCTTAGCTGATGTCACAGTGGCACTCCTCAGGATGGCTCAAGTTGGCTGAGAACAATTCTGAATGAGAGAAGTCGCCCACATCAAAGTAGGGGTGGGAAGGAACGAGAGCTGTCTTTCCTACCCAGCTATCTACCCTGGTCCTCGTCCTTATCCTCCATCTCGAGCTGCATCATTGTTGGGGTAGATTTGTGCAGATTTTTTTTCAAACTATTATTTGATTGTCTTTGTCAAGTAATTTGTGCTTATTGTAAAAAGTCAAAAAGTGCAGAAAAGTAAAAATAGCCTTATTTTTTAAATGCTCCCCTCTGCGTTTTCAAGGTACTTAATCTTTTGGTTCTTGGCATGTGGATGATAGAGTCTGTATTACCCAGAGCAGATTTTTTATTTTTACTTTTTTTCTATTTTTTTATTTTTATGGCCGCACCTGCAACATATGGAAGTTCCCAGGCTAGGGGTTGAATCAAACAGAGCGGCAGCTGCCAGCGTACACCGCAGCCACAGCAACGCGGGATCTGAGCTGCATATGCAACCTGTGCACAGTTTGTGGCAACGCCAGATCCTTAACCCACTGAGGAAGGCCAGGGATCGAACCCGCCACCTCATGATTACCAGTAGAGTTCTTAACCTGCTGAGCCACAACAGGAACTCCCAGAACAGATTTTTAAAATGGCATACGAATCCCATCCCACCCCTGGGTCTTGTTGAGGAAAGTCCTGTTGTGAGACATTTGTAAGCAGAAGAAATATGGAAGGAAAGAGAATTTCTTGAACAAGTTCCCAACCTGTTCCCAACCCTAGGAGCTTGGAATCGGATTTTTCTCCTGCTCGTTCTTGTTTCTTCAATACCAGGCCAGGGGGAAGCTGGCCTTGGTTTATTACATGCCCTGTGAAATGTCCACATTTTTTTTTTTTCTTTAAAAATCCAAACACTCCCAAAGAATGTAAATAGGCCTCCCCTTCTGCTCCGTGGCCTCTTTCCTCTGGCCAACATGTGTGAAATCTCACACGCATTCGTGCGCCAAGGCCAACTGTCTGATTCAAGATGACAAGGCTGCTCTCCATGTGTCTGTCAGAGGCGCCAAACCCCCATCACCAAATGAGACCAGATGGGAAACCGCAAGGCCAGCCCCCTGCCCTCGCCAGTGTGTTGTCACCTCATTTGAGTGTGCATCAAGTGAGAAGGCCGAGGGGGTCAACCCCATTTGCGAGCCGGGCTTCGCAAACGGGAAGGCTTTCCACACCTCACTCATCGTGCCTCCTTAGCCTGACCACCTGAAAGCAACTGGCCCCCCACACACCCCCACCCTCCTCTGCTGCTCAGCGCTGCACCTTTCCCGAAACAGAACAGACGTGGGAAAAGAACTCAAGTACACGGTGGGGAAGCAGGGCCGGCAAGTGGCAGTTGTTCATCATGGGCTCCCGAGCTGCCTCCCTGGTGGCAGCTGAGTGAAGCCAAGAGACCATGGGGTTCTTCATACTTTGGCTTTTTCAGCATCTGGGGGGAATCCTTGTCCCAGTGGAGACAGAGACATCATCCTAGTGCTGCACAGAGTATCTTCACACCCTGCCGAGCTCTTTCGCATCTGTGGCCTCCTCTGATCCTCTCAACATGAGCATCCCAGCCTCACAGAGGAAGATTCTGGGACTGGGAAAGGTTGAGTGGTTTGCCCATGAAGTGTTGGGGTGAGCCATCTGCTCCCCTCTTCTTCCCCCAGACACATCCTGAGAGCTCCCCAAAATCCGCACTTCTTGGAGCAGAAGATGAGCTTGGCGGGATGATCCTAGATAGCTGGGCCCGCTGCTTCTGCTCATGCCTCTCCCCACTTCCAGCCCCATTTTCAGTCCCCTTCTGGGGTCTGGGCAGGACAGTGTGCCCAGAGCCTAGGGTGGCCGCGTGGCCTTCTCCTCTCCAGCTGGCAGCTTGTCACTGTCTGAGCAGGAAGTTGACAGTGACTGGTGGCTGATGTGTCTCTTTGTGGAGCAGACAGGCTGACATTCTTTTACTGGCTGTCCTGGGTGATATTTCTCAAACTCATTTTTTGAAAAACCGAAAAATCAAGTCCAGTTAGTGTCTGGCTGTTCCAGAAGGGGCGGCCGTAGGTAGCATCAGACAAGGTGATCCCGAATGGCCCCAGGGTAGAAACAGTCGCTGAGAGAGAAAAACATGGTTTTTGACCTGCAGGAATTGGAAGAAGAAGCGACACACAAGGGTTGTGTTGGCCCCTGGTGCCAGCACTCAGGGCCGATCAAAGTCCCTAGTGTTTGCCATGACCCTGGCCTCTCGTTTCCACTTGGATTTGTTGGCGGACCACACTTAAGTGCATAAAACCTTCCTACAAAGACCAGCCACTTGGTTGTCATTTGCATAAAATTCTACCAACCAATATCTCCCTTACTTAAATTGTCATCATTGTCTGCTTATATCAGAAGTGGCAGGATAAGGACCAGAAGGGTAGTTGGGCTAGGAGGCAGCAGTTAGTTTCCTATTATATTTGTCTGCTTGTTGGCTGAATTTGAACAAAATATATATTCCTGTATTAACAATAACAATAACCCAGTCACTATGCTAAGAACTTTAAAATATGATCTGACTTAATCCCAAGACTCGTCAATTAGGTGGAAATGTACAACTACCCCCGTATTATAGATGAGAACATTGGAACTCAAGGAAGTTCATGAACTTGTCTAGAGTCATACATTGGCAGAGAAAGGTGAGATCCACACCCAGAACTATCTCACCTCAGAACCGTATGTTTTGAGCCCCTGCCCAATAGAGACTAGTGCTTCTCGAACTCTAGATGCAGAGTTAGTAATGTTACTAAGAAGCCCCATCAGTGACTGAGCCTGGAAAGCAGAGCTTTTCTCCCAGTTGATTCTGGAGTTAGTCTGTCCTGCTGTCAATAACTCACACTGGGTGTTCAGCCCTGACTCTATGAGGGCTCCATGTTAACACACAGGAAATACAAGCACAGAAACCCTGTTTCCTGAAGCAAGGGTTGTCAGGTGAAATAAAGATTCCCAGTTAAATTGGCATTTCAGATAATCAATGCATACATTTTTAGGTTAGGTGTATCTTATGATATGTTTGAGATATACTCATCCTTTAAAAGTTATTCACTGTTTATCTGAAATGCAAATTTAATTGGGAATCCTGTGGTTTTATTTGTTACATCTGTCAGTTCTTCAGGAACTAGAACCAAATATATCTGAAGCAACCAAAATATGTGATGCAGATCTGATGTGCAAGTACATCTCAGAGACATAGTTAATATGGCAATAATAATGGTATTAGTAGTAGTAATACTACTATTAATAATAATAATAATATCAGGTAAGGACTGGAAATTTAAGACTTCTGATAAGCTTCCATGGTTTATGTGGAATCACCTTGACAGATGCTTGAATTAGAATTGGTACAGAACACTTCAGCCAGTCAGAATTGCTATCATTGATAAGACCACAAATAACAAATGCTAGAGAAGGTGTGGAGAAGAGGGAAACCTCCTACAGTGTTGGTGGGAACGTAAATTGGTGGGAATGGAAAACAGTATGGAGGTACCTCAGAAAACTAAATATAGAACTACCATATGACCCAGCAATCCCACTTTTGGGCATATATCCAGACAACATTTTCCTTGAAAAAGACACATGCACCCGTATGTTTATCACAGCACTATTCACAATAGCCAAGACATGAAACAACCTAAAATGTCCATCGACAGATGAATGGATTAAGAAGATGTGGTATATATACACAATGGAATATTACTCAGCCATAAAAAAGAGCAAAAAATGCCATTTGCAGCAACATAGATGGAACTAGAGACTCGCATGCTAAGTGAAGTTCAGAGAAAGACAAATACCATATGATATCACTTATATCTGGAATCTAATATTTGGCACAAATGAACCTTTCCACAGAAAAGAAAATCATGGACATGGAGAACAGACTTGTGGTTGCCAAGGGGGAGGGGGAGGGAGTGGGATGGACTGGGAATTTTGGGTTAATAGATGTAAACTCTTGCCTTTGGAATGGATAAATAATGAGGTCTTTCTGTATAGCACCGGGAACTATAGTCACTTATGATGGAGCATGAGGGAGGCTAATGTGAGAAAAATAATGTATATATATTATATGTATGTGCGACTGGATCACTTTGCTGTACAGCAGAAATTTTTCAGAATACTGTAAAGCAGCTATAATAGGAAAAGTAAAAATCATTTAAAAAAAGAATTGGTACAGAATATCTGGGACAAATGTTCTCTGTGGGTATAGGAGGTGACTTCTGACTTTCAGTCAATGATTCCCAGGCCTAGTATACATTGGGATCATCTAGTAAACTTTCAAAAAAATACTCATGAGATTCTGGGATAATTGGTTTGGGGTGTGTCCGTGGCATAGAGATGGCATGCTGATGATAAAAGGTTCCAAACCCTCCCTGCCTTCACAATGGTGTGGATGAAACTGTGGAAGAGGTGTTCAGACGGGTGATGGTCTATGACTGGACGGGTCCCATCAGCTCCTGCACGGGAACAGGAAACCTAACAGGTTGAAGGATGCGGAAGGTTTGGATAAGCAGAGGGGAACAAGCAAATTATGTCAGGGGAAGGCAACGGCCTGGAACAAAGGGGTCACAGAAATATGTGCAAACCAGGTACGGAGGGCAGACCAGTCAGATCAAAGTGGCACATCTAAAGAGAAACAAATTTTTCTTTTATTGAATGGTTTTTGTTGCTGTGTATAAAAATAACAAAGTTGAGGGAATTTTGGAAAATCCAGTAGAACAAGAGAAAGAAAAGTCATTGCCTATGGATCCATCCTTGAAAGGAAATCATGTTTAAATTGCGACTACTTTTCTATGCCTTTGTACATTGATGAGAACATACCATACCGTAATTTTGCATCCTGTATTTTGAAGTTAGCATTTATATCACAAGAATTTCCCCATGTCATCAGAAACTGTTCCTGAATATTTATACTGTCTGCAATTATCACCACGATATTGATGTAGCATAAGTTTTTCAACATTTCTCCTAAACTTGGGCGTTCAGGTTATGTCCAATTTTTTACATATTTAGAAGGATGATTTTAGGCATATAAGATGTGAGTGGTAGAGTCTGAATACAGAACTATTCTTAGTAGTTCGTGGACTGAAAGAATTGGCAGGACCCTCCTTCACACTGTGCTCTCGTATGCCTTGGAGAAGAGCTTTGAAGTCTTCAAAACCCAAGCTAGACATCAAGTTCATCTCAAAGTCAAAATGGCGCCAACCTTAGGGCACTCTAAGCAGTGTGTTGGGCTTTCTCTCCTTGGCCCCAAATCACAATTCCTAGCAAAGAGAGGTGCTTCTTCTTCCCATTACAGACTGCCACCTGGCCAGGGAAGAACAGTTGGGATCTAAGATTTTTTTTAACACCCAATTAAATTGGTGTAATTGGATGGAATTGCAGCTTCTTTGCCTCTAGCTGTGCACCATAATGTTTGGTACCTGAGTGTTGTTTTGCTTGATTTTTAGTTCTTTTCCTAGAGTTGTGGTGATGGGGTAGAAGGCGAGAGCCTTTTCCCACTTTTTGATGTGTAGATGATTTTTCCTTCATTTTGAAGGAGACATTGGCATTCGGACTATCATTGTTAACCCCCCTTGGGCTAAGACTCTACCTTGACCCTGAGTCTTTAACATCCAACTTTTTCTGGGGCCTGCTGTTTAAAATGTCTCATGGAAATAGTCTATCCAGGAAAGATTAGTTGGTCAAGCTCAAGACTCACGTGTAACCTGTGAACAAAGTGGAATTTTGTTCAAGGCTCTTCTGGCCCAATTCCCAAGGCTGTGGGAATGACAAGTAGTCATGCTACTGTGTTAAACTCTGATCAGTTTAAAAAACTTGAACCAGGAGTTCCCGTCGTGGCGCAGTGGTTAACGAATCCGACTAGGAACCATGAGGTTGCGGGTTCGATCCCTGCCCTTGCTCAGTGGGTTAACGATCCGGCGTTGCCGTGAGCTGTGGTGTAGGTTGCAGACGCGGCTCGGATCCTGCGTTGCTGTGGCTGCGGTGCAGGCCAGTGGCCACAGCTCCGATTAGACCCC
>PVHT021183705.1:16737523-16756381 GCA_004024745.2 Catagonus wagneri | reverse complement strand
GTTCTTTTTAGGGCCTCACCCACGGCTTACGGGGGTTCCCAGGCTAGGGGTTGGATCGGAGCTATGGCTGCCGGCCTACACCACAGCCACAGCCATACCAGATCTGAGCCACATCTGCGACCTACACCACAGCTCACCGCAATGCCAGATCCTTGACCCACTGGTTGAGGCCAGGGATCAAAGCCATGTCCTCATGGATACTAGTCGGGTTTCTTCCCGTTGAGCTACAACAGGAACTCCTGTGAGGGGGGATTTTTGTCTAAAGTTACCCTCCGGTTTGGGGCACAGAAGTCCTGAATGTCTGCAGAGGTGACTTAACTTTCGCCTTGGCCTAAGAGACGAAGTGCTCATGCTTAACATTACTTGTGGCCTCCTGAAGACAACACAGATGCCAAATTCTGCTTCGGAATCCACAGTTCAGGGCAATAGAAGGAAAATGTACACCCTCTCTACTGGGTCAAAGAGTATCTCCCCACCCCCGCCCCCAAAGATATATTCCTAAACCCCTCATGGCTCTGAAGGTATCCTTATTTGGAAATAGGATCTTGGCAGAAATCAAATCACAGCGTGGTCAGAGTAGATTGGGGGAACAGTAATCCAGTGACTGGTGTCCTTATAAAAAGAAGAAAATCTGGACAGATTAACACAGAGAGGGGAAGGACACGTGAGGACAGAGCCGGACGCTGGAGTGATGCACCTGCAAGCCAAGGAACGCCAGGGATGCCCGCGACCATCTCAAGCTGGGAAGCAGCAGAGGAGGATTCTCCCCAAGCCCTTCTGAGGGAGCAAGGCCCTGCCAACACCTTGAGCTTGGACTTCTGGCTTCCAGAATCTACTTCTGTTGTTTCAAGCCACTCAGTTTGTGGTAATTTGTTACAGCAGCCTTAGGAAACCAATATGGTCGGCCGGAAAGGAAGTGCCGGGGTCGCCTTGGGAAAACATTTCATCTAAATGTACCTGACAGGTGGGGAAACCGAGGCCCAGACCTGCGTACAGGGCAGAGCAGCAGTCACACTGCAGAGGGCCACTTCAGGGTCATGACAGGGGGCAGCTGGGTGTCCCCAAGTTCTCGGTGAAACACAGCTGGTGCTCACTGTCACTAAACACAATGAACCTTCTGCCCAGCGTGGAGTCTCCACGACACCACACCCATGACAGGGGTGCTGTGAGTCCTCTGGGAGGGAGCCCCCTTCTTGGAGAGACACCTCTGCTCCCCTTTCAACCCAGCACACCCTCCCCAGGCACACTGAGGCTCGTGCAGACCAGGTTTCAAACATCAGGCAGGCTTTATGGGCTCCATTCTTCACGCCGTGGGGAGCGCCCTGGTTGGGGTGGGAGAGTTTTGTGCAGTTATGTATCTGAAAGTCTTCCGTATGAAAAGATGCAGGGACAACGGCATCGACTTGACTCTTCTCTCTCATTAAGTTGCAAATATTGAATAAACCTGAAGACTCAGCTAACGATCTTTGGAGAGGAGGCATCAGAAATCTTGAAGAGATTTTCCAATGCACCAAAGGCAGGCGATGTCAATAACCCTCCAAGGCCACCTCTCCCCAACCCCCACCTTGCCAGGGGACTGCAGGGAAGGGGTCCCAGCCCCTTGTTCTGCCAAGGGGTGGCAACTAGGATTCAGGCAGCCACTGGCAGGTTATGATTCTACTTGAAGGGAGCCCTCTGACCCATTTAGGGAGATGCACTCGGCAACCCCAATTATCTGAATATTGGGGACAAAAGGGTTTGGCCACACAGACACTTGTCTCCTTTGTTTAATTTTGTAGAAGGAGGCACAGCCCCGCCCCTGTGCCCACACGGCATCCACCATCTTTGGGATACGGACGATTTCACCTACTTCCCCGCTTATCTATTTACTTATAATTATCCACCTATGTGTTATTAACTTTTTATTTTTCATGCAAATATATGAGCTGTTCATCCAGAAAATTCACTGTGAGTAGCTGATGCTTTGCGTCTTTATTAGATTTTGCCATCTTCTCAGCCCATTATGAGTCGTATGTTCTTCAGAACCTCTCTATTGAAATATGAAATTACTACTATTTTCCTCTTAGTCAAGATTACAGTCAATTCGATGATTGACCTTCAGATCAGAAACTATTATTCTAGGTTCAGATCACCGCGTGAGACCTGGAATCAGAGAATTAGCTGTGCCGAGCGTGCAGAGGGCTGGAGTGGTTCCAGTAGCTTCTTTCCCTGACTGTATGGAGGCTGAGGAGCAGAGGTGGGCAGTGACACTTGGATGGGCTTGACCCCTCTCTTTGCTAAGTTGTTCTCTTTAAAAAAAGGGGGAGCAGCCCTTGCAGGGAAGCCCCTGCTGTGCTTCCCCTGCAGACAATGGCTAGGGAAACTTCCAGAAACACAGACATCACATAGGATGCTGCTTTCCTTAGCCCTGTAGAGAAGAAGCATCAGTCACCTTGACTGAATTGATTAGAGGATCAGAAAAACAAGTATTTTGACCGGGTCTGGTTCTTCTCCATTTACTCACCGGCTGTTTGCCTGAATTGCTTTTTTCAGCTATGCAAGGTGCTTTGGCCTCTGTGTCCCCGGGAGGGTCGAACATCCAGAAGTCTCCTATAAATGCCATAGATTTCTCCAGACACCTCTCTCAATCTCCGCACCCCCCCAATCTCCGCCCCCCCCCTCCTTTCCTGCTGCCCTCAGGAAGAGGTGACAATTTGGCAGCAACAACCACATCGGGCCCCTCCCATCGAGGGCCATGAAGAAGATGCTTTGGGGAGAAGCTGACCCCCCGCCCCGGTGGCCCTGGTGAACCCAAGGCTAAATCCCAGCTTGTCTACCCCCACCCCAATATATGCATCAGATGAAAATAATGCCCCCCCCCCATGGCAAACACATCCAGCTACCCCTAAGTTCCACACCGCAGGAATTCTGGTGTTGCCTGGGAGTTTATGCAGTGTCTTGTGTTAGGACCTGCAAAAACATTTTCTAGGGTGAGGAGGAAGCCCTGAGAGCCTTTAGGTCCTGGAGCAGAACAGAAGCAGCACCACCACCACTCCCTGCGTCCACCTAATGCCCCCTACAGGCCTGGATAGCTGACCACACGGCCTTGGCCTTCCCTGGCCCGGCCTCCTGCTCCGTGGGGACCCCGCAAAATCCCCTTGGAGCCTCACCGCCCTGCTCTCCGCCTTCCCCTTACTCTTCTGAATCCCAGGCTCTCCCGCCCCGGCATCACTCCCTAGCCCAGGGCTGTCTCTCCTCAGCCGGGAGCCTGAAACGCAACCTTCCTCCTGCCTGGGACGCCTCAGAATGCCTTCAGAAGCATCTCTTTCAGGAGGTCCCAAGGCGAGTGTCATCTCTCAGTTGCTGGAGAATATATTTAAAACTCTTTATAGTGACGCTTTACTCTTAAATACAAAAACCAGCCCCTTTCAAAGCCCCCCCGAAGGGCCAAGGACATGCCCTGACTATAGAGAAGGAAACAGTTTATCCCAGTGATTTTTTTTTTTTTTAAGCAGAGAAACACCCAGTTGATGGGGCTGTGGAAGTGTGAAATCATTTATACAGCTTGCTGCTGGGCACAGCCACAGGGCTCCCCAGGCTGAGCTGGGCCCAGGCGGGCTGGCTCTTCGTAGCCGTTGCTTCTGTTCTAGGACTGAGTTCATTAGCATGCGCAGTGCCGGGAGGGCAGGGCACAAAACTGCATCCTGCCTGCAAATTAACTGTATGCCCACAGCTTTGCAGAAACATCCACTTCGGCTCTGGAATCTTCCTTTTGACACCCATGAAGATCCAGGCTTGGCTTCCGAGGCCTTCAGCCTAGAAATAAGGCAAAATAGGGCTGAGCGAGTTAGGAAGTAGAGGCAGAACTGAACTTGGACTACCCATGAGCTAGCTGTGTGACTTGTGGTAAGTTACTTAACCACTCTGAGCATGACTTCCCTATCTGTAAATTGGGACTAAAATACCAGTCCCTACTTCCTAGGTTGTTGTGAGGATTAAATGACACAGGAGGCCGGTGTTTAACACAGCACATGGCGTATGGTAGCTTCTAAATGTTAGCTAGCATCATAGCCTTCATTGAAATATGGGCTGAATCCCAAAGCCAAGGAGAGCAGGCAGTGAGATGAGGGTGAACCTGCAGGTGGGGACCAGGTCCTGCAGGCCTTGTGGGTTGAGACGGACCTGGGATTTTATTCTAAAGCAACAGGAGGCCACTGGAGGGTTTTACGTACCAGTGACATCATTGGATTGACCCAGGGTCACACCTTCCAATCCAGGACCACCCTTCCTTATCATCTGCTTCTTTCTTTCTTCTTTCTTTCTTTCTTTCTTTCTTTCTTTCCTTCCTTCCTTCCTTCCTTCCTTCCTTCCTTCCTTCCTTCTTTCTTTCTTTCTTTCTTCTTTCTTTCTTTTTCTCTTTCTTTCTCTTCCTTTCTTCCTTTCTTTCTTTCTTTTTCTTCCTTTCTTTCCTTCTTTCCTTCTTTCTTTCCTTCCTTCCTTCTTTCCTTCCTTCTTTTTCGGCTGCATCTGCAGCATATGGAAGCTCCCAGGCTAGGGGTCCCAAGCCTACACCACAGCCACAGCAATGCCGGATCTGATCCACATCTGCGAACTGCGCTGCAGCTTGAGGCAATGCCAGACCCTTAATGCACTGAGCGAGGCGAGGGATGGAACCCACATCCTTACAGACACTATGTCATGTTCTCATCCTGCTGAGCCGCAACGGGAGCTCCCGTCATTTTCTGTTTCAAACATTAAGAAATTTTTTTGCAGGAGTAGACCAAAATAGGAAGGGAAAACTCCGCTAATAAGTCCGTGGAAGAATATGTGGAAACCAGAATCCTGTTTCACAATATAATATGCTTTTGAAACGCTAGGAAAAAAGATTCCCATCTGATTCCCGAGTCTTTGGGACTGCTTTCAGCTCACTTGAGCTGTAATGAAGGTGGCCCTTATCAGTCTGAGCTTGAGCTGCCTTAATTAGACCCAGATTCTCTATCTTTAAATTGGTCTTACATCAAAGCGAGAGTTATAATTGCAGGTGATGCATTTTCGAGCTGCATTGTTATGTAGAATACGGCTGCCAGCAGGTTGTGTTGGGATTATTGAAAAGCAATTTGCAGGGGAGGTCTATGGGGGAACGGTAGTTCACCTCACTAAGCCTCAAAAAAAAAAAAAAAAGAGCAATAGATTGCTGGAGGTCTTGGGGAAAACATGCTCAGCAAGAGGTATTAAAAAAGAAAAACCCTTCAGCATTTACCAGCTCTATTTTGCATGCACATATGGCTTAAGCCACTCCTGACACATGGCTATTAAGGTCCGCCTTGTTAGAAGTCGTTGCTGGTCTGCGTTCAGTATGGCTGTGGGGTTGGCTTGTGGGGTCAAAACAGGTTATCTGGAAAGCTCAGGCAGCTAGAGGCAATTCCCTACTCTAGGTTTTGGAACTAGGAGATTTTAGGGTTATAAAGTGCTCTTTGACTTGATTTCTTTGTTTTGAAGGGAGGTTGTTTTCGTGTGACCAGATGCAGAGTTTCACTGGAGAACCCTTTCTTGGTAGTGAAGGCGGATTGCCAGCCAAGCCCTGAGGACAATATGGACGTGTTTCTAGGTTTAGAGGAGGTTGTGGGGAGGGGTGGGGATTTGTGATTAGCTGAGTCTCAGGAGAGAATATCTTAGAACTTAAAAAAGGCCACTCAAGTTAAAGGGTCACTCAACTTCCGAAGCATAATTTTGAAAAATTCTGGTTAGAAATACCATTGAGAGGAAGGCATTTGTGAGTTCCCTTTTTTTTTTTTTTTTTGCTCTTTTCTAGGGCCGCACCCACTGCATATGGAGGTTCCCAGGCTAGGGGTCTAATCGGAGCTGTAGCCACTAGCCGACACACAGCCACAGCAATGCAGGATCCGAGCCGCGTCTGCAACCTATACCACAGCTCACGGCAACGCCGGATCCCCAACCCACTGAGCAAGGCCAGGGATCTAAACTGCAACCTCATGGTTCCTAGTCGGATTCATTAACCACTGAGCCATGAGCGGAACTCTGATTTGTGAGATCTTAAAAACTCTGACTTGAGAGGCGTGTCTGCAGCCGTGTCCTTATTTATTTTATTTTATTTTTTAGTCTTTTTGCCTTATCTAGGGCCGCACCCGCGGCATATGGAGGTTCCCAGGCTAGGGGTCTAACAGGAGCTGTAGCTGCCGGCCTTCGCCACAGCCACAGCAACGCGGGATCTGAGCTGCATCTGCAACCTTCACCACAGCTCACGGCAACGCGGGATCTGAGCTGCATCTGCAACCTTCACCACAGCTCACGGCAACGCCGGATCCTTAACCCACTGAGCAAGGCCAGGGATGGAACCCGCAACCTCATGGTTCTTAGTCGGATTCGTTAACCACTGAGCCACGAAGGGAACTCCATGCAGCCGTGTCCTTATAAGTTTCTGTGTCATCTTTCGTGGAAAAGATATTATTATACTCTCAATCAATTTTATTATTTCCACTCATTTCTAGATGGGCTTGGTTATTTGCTTTTTTTACTGTGGTGGCAATATTGTTATGCCACACATCTCTAATTTGGTTTTGACCAAAGGACTTTTGGTCCTGAGTTGTAAGACATTTGATAAGACAACAAATTATAAAATAAGTAATGTTTTTTTTTTTCTTTTCTTCTCTCTTTTTTTGGGGGCCACTCCCACAGCACATAGAGTTTCCCGGGCCAGGGGTCGAATTAGAGCTAAAGCTGCCGGCCTACTCCACAGCCACAGCAACGCTAGATCCGAGCCCTGTCTGTGACCTACACCACAGCTCACGGCAACCCCAGATCCCTGACCCACTGAGAAAGGCCAGGGATCGAACCCACGTCCTCCTGGACACTAGTTGGATTCGTTTCCGCTGCGCCATGAAGGGAACTCCAAGTTTGTTTTAGTTTGTTTGTTTGTTTTTTCTTAAAGGGAGAGCCATGTTCAATGCTAACTACTGGTAAATATTTCTTTGCATGTTATCTGAGGCTGCCCAAGAGAAGAGTATAAGATCTCGTCAAAGAACAGATTTCGAAGAGGTTGCTTAACTCCTTGATTTGTTGTGGAGTGGGACCTGGCAAAATAATCGCTCCTGCCACCCAGACCTGATTTGATACAGTCACTACTAAATAAGGAGCCGTGCGTTAGATCGCCCCGAAAATGTTCAGAGAAGCCTAACAGGAAATGCTTTACAGAGTCTCCCCCTTTTGTCCTATATCATCATTTCTGGAGCTGCTTTGTAAACATGCAGTAGTTTTTCATAACAAACTCTGATCCTGGGGGTCACTGCTGAAACTGTGTTGTCTACAGTTGTAAGTACAGCCTAACCAAACAACCGGTCACCTCTGTGGGGTGAGGGTGAGCATGAGGGTACGGGGAGGGGCAGCTGTCTGTCAAAGGCTTGGAGAGGCTCTGTCGTGTGGCTTAGGTGGCCGAATGTTTACTTTTCAGCAGTCTGTTCTGGTGGTGAACAGTCTCGGCCTCTGGGGAAGTAGGCGACCTCTTGCCTCTTAAATTGGGATAGCGTCCCCGGGCAAGAAGGCAGCTTTATCTCGAAAAAGTTTAGGCTTATGGAAGAGGAGGTCAAGCTAGTCACCAAGGAGAGGGAATCCAGGCCCTCACTCCAAACCACATTCACTTTTCTAATCAAACCGGCTCATATGATTCCAATTATTTTTCCATCCTCTCCAAGGGCAGTGGGCCACGGGCTAGGCTAATGACCTGTGAAATTTCAATTTTTAAAGAATGAAACTGGTTTTGATTTATTCAAAAATCAAGCCATTCTTCTGGTTCTGTGTGGATGCAGAGAGAGCAAAAGAGCTGCCCAAAGCGTCCCATCTGATGACCTCCCCTCCCCCCGCCTTGGCAGCCCCTCGGGCCAAGTTTCGAAGCCCAGGACCCATGGAGGGCTCTTCTATGGTTTGATAGACGAGGGGTCTGCAGCCACAGAGCCGCACATACCCTCCTGATCAGGCCGGGGGTGCAGCCTGGATGGGGCTGTGGGAGGCTAGGCGCCACAGTTGCTCTAGAAGCTGTGGGTTTATCAGCGTGGAAGTGGCTGGGTCCATAGCCACTGTCATGGCATCCACCCCTTGCTTCTTTTTTCCCCCTGTTTCTGGCTGACTTCTTGAATGTGCTGTTTGTGGGAATCCATTCTGGACTTCTAGGTCAGTAGCTGAAGAGAGGGCCCAGGGCTGCTTCACTTGGTAGAAATTTCGGCTCTATTTTCTCAGATTCCTACACTGACTCATCAGTCAAACAGCCCTGCATTTTATTTGCCTTCCCTTTTCCCTTGGGAAATGACCCAGTTCTTTGAATAAATGGACTCGTTGCAGGTGTGTATCCACCAGTGTGGCTGGATCCTAAAAACATGATCTTGAGTTAAATAAATAAATGAAAACACCACGATGAAAGATAATACAAGAAAAGGAATGTGTATTTGTGCTGGGTCACTTTGCCATACAGCCAAAATCGGCACAATGTTGTAAATCCACTATACCCTAATAATCAAAAAAAAATAAATTAATTAATAAAAACAAAAGAAATAGAATGAGGGAGATAAGACACTATAGAAGCAGAAGCTCACAAAGCAGCAATACAAATAAAACAAGAAGATCACACTAAACACATTAGAAAAGCTGCCTCTGGGAGGAAAGGAATGGACATGGAAAATAGGGATCAAAAGGAAGAAATAAGGAAAATGAATGAATGCATCAATCTATCAATGACGATAATGGACCATGTGCTAAAGGGTGATTAACTCAACACCCTATCCTTAAAGAAAAATCACGAAAAACAATGTCATTTTGGTGATTTTCTAAGGCTAGACCTGAGGTTGAGGACGCAAGTGGTGTTAAGACACCAAAATGATTGACTCAGCCCGAATCCGTCTGTGCTCACGGGCTTCGTATCCAGATGCAAAGGACCCACCAGAAGAAGACAGGAGACAGGCCCCCAGGGAAGGCATCTTTCTGGAGGATGACAGCATCAGAGTGGCTGCCTTCTCCTCCCCTGACCACCGCACCTTCTCCCCCACCTTGTCGTGCAAATGTTACGGGGCCAGGAACAGTCTGAGCTTCAGCTCTACTGTATGTAAAATGGGGAAAAGCCACTATGTTCCTCATCAGGCCATTGTGAGCAATGAATGCAGAAATATCCACTCTGCTCTCAGCATAGCGCCTGGCTCATAGTCATAGCTGCTGTCACAATCAGAATCATCACCCATATTTGTTAAGTAGACTAATAATAACAGTAATAATGCTAATAATAAATCATGTCATAGGGAGCCTTCTTCTCCTTCTTATGTAAGACTTGCTCAGAAGGTCCTTTTTTGGAGTTAATTCTGAAGACCTTGGTGTTCATCCAGAAAACAAGAAATGAAGTCAAGGAAGTCTTCTGAGATTCTGAAGGACAGAAGATTCTTTGTCATCTCTCAAGTCTCCCAAAGATACTAAGAGGCTGGGGCTAGAGCAGAGGAAATCCTGGGCGTCACATCAGACCTTCATGTGAGTGAGCCGAGTCCAGAATCTCAGCAAGAAGGAAGCACTGGGATAAAGAAAAGTCACATGCGATGCTGAAGATGTGTAAAGTCAAGCCAGGGATCAAAAATGCACGTGGTGCCTGCCTGCTCCTTCCTGATGGTGCCTTACAACTCAGACTTGTTGACCGTCTGAAGTACTTTAATACTTATATCATTTAAGCTTTATGAGTAGGTATAAACTCCCCCTTTACAGATGGCAAAACTAAGTCAACAGTGTCCCAAGCCCAGGACGAACATGAATTGTAGACCTGGGCCTCGAACTTAGGCTTACTAACCCCGAGTCCAGGGTGTTATAGAGTAATAATGACGATAAAGATAATGATAATCAGAGTTCCTGTCTTGGCACAGCAGAAACGAATCCATGGGGTTGCAGGTTCGATCCCTGGCCTCGCTCAGTGGGTTGAGGATCCGGCATTGCAGTGAGCTGTGGTGAAGGTCGGCAGCTGTAGCTCTGATTGTATCCCTGGCCTGGGAACCTCCATGTGCCTCGGGTGCATCCCTAAAAAGACAAAAAACAAACAAACAAAAAACAATGTCTACTCATAAGCGGCTACATGAGCCAAGTAATTTTTTAGGGGTTTTATATTCATCCAATCCTTACAATAGGCCTCTGATATAAATCCTGTCCTCGTTTCACAAGTGAAACACCTAAGACACAGAAAAACTAAGTAACCTGCCTAAGGCTGCACAGCCCACAGGTGGTGGAGGCAAGACACAAACACGGGAGCACATCCCTCCTTTTGTCACCTTGTGCTGCTGTGCTTACTCTATAGACTAGTCTCTGCTGCTCTGGGTCCTCTCAAAACTCCCACAGACCCAAGGCTGGGTAGTGCCCTCGACTTAATCCTAAGATTAAGGAAAAAAATCTCGTGCCGCAGGGCTGTGCAGGAAGAGGGGGTGGTGGTTTCTGCAGAAAAGACTCTTTGAGCTCGGAGACCTGGCCAACCACAGAGCTCCCTGCTATGCACAGAACTCATTCCGGTTTTGGCTGGGGGTCTGGGGAACTTTTCGGGGATACTGATAACTTAGTGCCTGGTTCCTCTTTTATTGACTCTCGGGGGTTCACTGGAGTTCAGCCTGCCACCAAAGCCTCCCTGCCCTGTGGCCCAGGCTTCACCGCAGGAGCTAGTACAGATGGCAGGAGTGGACGCGAAATAACCTCACTCTAGCGGTAAAGCAAATCCATATCAAAAGAAGTCATGGTTGAGTCAAGTGTGCCTTGATCCTTTACTTGATATTCAACCATTGCTTGCTTTGCTTCTCTTTTTCTCTCTTAAATGTGCTTTCTTTTTTTTTTATTACAATTTCTATATATATCTGCATTCTCTTTCTCATACTATCTTCCATGTTGTTTTGTATTTTTTTTTTTTTTTTTAAGGCTGTACCTACAGCATATGGAAGTTCCCAGGCTAGGGGTCAAATCTGAGCTGTAGCTGCTGGCCTACGCCACAGCCACAGCAACACGGGATCCAAGCCATGTCTTTGACCTACATCGCAGCTCACAGCAATGCCGTATCCTTAACCCAGTGAGCAAGGCCAGGGATTGAACCTGCATCCTCATGGATACTAGTAGAATTTGGTACTGCTGCGCCACAATAGGAACTCCCCTATCTTCCATCGTATTCTATCCCGAGATTGGATATAGTTCCCTGTGCTCTACAGTAGGACCTCATTGCTTATCCTTCTAAATGTAACAGTTTGTATCTACCAACCCCAAACTCCCCATCAATCCTACTCCCTCCCCCTCCCCCTCGGCAATCACAAGTCTGTCCTCTAGGTCTGTCTTCCCTTTCTTCCCTATCATCCTGTTACCTCCAGCCTGGAAGTGCATGAAAACGACTGGGCAGCGGTCCTGTTGAATGAAGGTGAGTTAGGTGTCCATAGCTGAGAACACGTGGTTTGTCCAGGAGGGCCTGGGAGATGGCAGAGGGTGACCACAGAACATTACCTCCTTCTGTGACCATCACCACCCCAGCATACTTTTATTTTGCATCTGCTCTTTGCTGGAAAGTCTTTGTGGTGAAAGGAGGGGTGGGGACTAGGACTGGCGGTGGATGTGATTTAGAGCATCCAGCGGATGGAGGAAGAGACTAAAACAGGAGGGAAGTATCATGCCAGCAGAAGCAAGAAGTGGGGAAGGGCAAAGTGTGACGGGGTTAGAGTGGGCACCAAGTCTGGCTGGAAGGGAGGAAGAGAAGAGCCAGTAGGTAGGCCTAGAATGTCAAGAAGTACTGCAGACTTTGACTTTCCTTGATTCTCCCAAAGCATGTGCAGAACTCTGGTGAAGTGGAATAGGGGTTCTGGGGAGAAGTCTACTCAAGTAACTTGGAAACACTGTGTTAAATCAATTAAATGCTTTTCTCTACTGCACAATTTGTTAGAATCTTTATTATAAAAATATGCCCTTTGAATCTTCACAGGAAGAGGATAACCTGTGCGGTATTTCCCAAATTTATTCTACCAATGAGTCCATTTTTTCAAGGTAGAGTTTGTCGGACTAGTTTGTGCACTTTGGGAAATGCTTTTCCATCTGAAATTCATTATGGGATGATGGCAAAGGAAATCAGTAGAAAGGCAATTCCACTCTTAGTTCACCATGAGGCCTGCATAAGCCCCTACCCTCTTCAGACCCAATTACCATAGCTCCCCTTTACTCCTGCTGATTGAAGACTGAGTTCTATGCTTAGTTTTTACCAACTTTGGGAGCATCTCTGCTCTGTGAACTGCCATAGGACCCCAAGCCTTGACATGTGGGTCCTTGCAAGAAGTGGGCCACTGGCTCTCCTGGCAGTTTTCAAATTATACTAGTCAATGGTCCTAAAACACTTTGAGGTTATGAATCCATTTGGAAATGTGCTGGAAGCTAAGAAATCTGTTCCTGGGTTGGGGGGGAGTTAGTGTGGGGGAGTTCATAGATTTAAAATTTGCATTGTATTATTAATGGATTTTCCAAACTCTTGAGACTCATGTATGGAATGGAATACCTGCCTAAACACACACTGGCCCATTGACTTCTTTGCTGGTTCATCACTGTTTTCCTTTGTTGTGATTTCACTGAGCTGCTTAAAAGGACAGCCCAATTGGCCCACTCATAAAATTGGCTGTGTGGCCCACATGTGACCTCTTTGCCTGGAGAATTATCCAAACTAGCCAGCTGGAAGCCATTTTTTTCTGGGAGCATAGGGAGACTTCTGAACTGTTTTTAATTTAACATCATCACTTTTGTTTGGAAACAGAAAGGAGATAGGTGGAATAGTCCACCCAAGAGACTTCTATGCTTCTCTCAGCTTCTAAAATTGGAAGGATTCGGGGATGAATGGAAGAGAAGTTTTAACGTGGAGTCTGCCCTGGAGATCCCAGTAGGACACGTTCTCCCTAAATGCTTTTCTTCAAGATCAGTTTGAGGATAGAGCCAAGAAACATATTTTTTAGAAATATTGTTTCTTGGAGAGTGGGAACAGTCCAGGAAGCCACTCTTTCTCTGTTTTCCACCCCTATTTACCCACTGTTTGGGGAACCTGATTTATCACCCCTTTATTTTGAATCCTCTTGAGTCATTTTATTTTAGCTACTGTTTCTAAGTACCAAAAGTCAGTGTGAGATATCTTTTCAATCCAGTCTGAAAGTCTTTATCCTCTAATATGACAGCTTTGATCCATTCACATTTATTGTGATCACTCAGCAGCTTGGATTTATCCAAACCATTTTCTTTTGTGTTTTTTTCACCCACTACGTCTTTTTATCTTCCCAACTTGCTTTGTATTGAGCACAAGGGGTAAGAGAACACATTCTGTAGCATTTTTATCTCACACAAAGATTATACATGGGTGCTCCCCTGACCTCCCTAGGCAATTTTGTCTTTTGTGTCCTGAGTCTCCTAATCTCTTTATTTCCCTGAGGCCTGGAGAGCTCCTATAGGAAGGAAAAAACTAGGTGCTGAGTCAAGAAGAGAATACAGTGCTGCTCCCTTGGTCATTGTGTTTCTATAATAATAGGAGAAAAGGACAAGAGATGAGATTGGAGAGAACAACAAGCCGAGAAGGTGGCAGCACATGGCTTAGAGTTTTACAGACAGGGCCAGGTAAATCTTCACAACCTCAATGGCAGAACTGGATTCATCTGTTGGGGATTCTGGCTTTGGTGGCAGGGGGATTTCAGCCTTCTGAATTTTTAGGACCTTCAAGAAGAGAGTAGCCTTCTCTCTTCTGCCCTTGCCCTCACTATCAGCTCTCCTCTCCCATGACTGTGGAATGACCCAGCATTTGGAACCCAGTCCCATGGTGTCCAGATGTCAGCAGTTGCTTTTAGTTTCCAGAAGACTCAGCCAGTCCACAGCTTTGTTGGTTTTCTCCAGTGACTGGCCCAATAAACCAGTGGCCACACTCTTGCCCTAAATTTGGCTGAGCTTTGGGGATAAGTGGTCAGGGCTATGGGGAGCAGACTGTGTGTATATGGGTGGCCCAGCTGAAAGCTCTTAAAGCATGCCCTGTGAGACACAACCTATAATAAGAGGCTGTGAATTGTTCCATTCTTGAGCCTCCAGCTGGAGGTCAAAAGTTTTCATGGTTCTTTTAATGAAGGAGGAAGAGTCCAGTGCCCTGGTGCTCTCTGAAATCCTGAGGTCTCCTATCTTAGCCTGTAAGAGATATATTTACAAAGATGAATAATTTAATGAGCAGCATGAGGCACAGAGGTCTATAGCAGGGCCAGGGGACAGGGACACTGAGCTTGCTTGTGTTGAACCAAGCCAAGCCACTTAGCCCGAGGCTGCTTGGCTGACTTGCTGTTTTATTCAGGTGGACACTGAACTCCACTCTCAGGTGATTATCTGAGGCAGTAGCCTGCTTCAAGCTGGCTTGGCCAAGACAGAATTCACATAAGCTGCACCAGGGGAGCCTCGGCAGTCTCTACCCATTGACTGCAGCTGGACCATCCAGAGACTCTGGATGCAACTCAATTCAAGTGACATCTACTCAAGACAGGGGACTCTGCTAGGATGAGTGTGCGGGGTCCGGCAGTATAAAAATACAAGAGTATAACCTGACATGGGGGAAATGAGACTGACACGTGGACATTAGGAAGCAATAGGAGAGCATAAACCAAGAGAGCATCATGGGTGTCAGAAGTCTGGGAAGATATCCAGAGAGTTGGAAGATATCCAGGCTTTGGTGCCCCTCTGGGCTTGAATCTTTATTCTCTTTCTGCTTATAATCCATTTTGAGTGTATTTTTTGGTGGATGATGAGGCTGACTCCCCAGTGTCCATCTGCTCCTCCTCTAATTGAGTAACGATGGTGCTCCTTGTGATTTGACCACAGCTCTGGGGCTAATCCTATCCTTCCAGCCAAGGACACTGACCATGTGACAATTGAGGACAGTGCAATATGAGAAGAAGTGGACTGGAGGGCTTCCAGAGAGTGTCTCCCTATGTTACCACCTGATGGACAAGACACATGATGTCTGTTGCCATATTATAGTCATGAGGGAAGCCCGCCTTTGGATATGACCACACCGTAATGCCAGATGGAAAGAGAAAGGACATGCGTCCTTGATGATCTAGCTGATGGATCAGAACCAACTTAGAAGCCCAGCTACCTCTTAACTTCCTGCGCTTGGAATGTCATACACTCTTTAGTGGTTAGGCTCATTCGAATTGAATTTTCTATTATTTGTAGCCTAACACATCCTAATGGACACACTTGATATCACAGAATGAGGAATTTATTTAAATGATTATACCTCCAGTTGGACTTCTCGTGTGGCTCACGACGTAAATGATTATTCCTCTCATTGGCTTCATTAGGGCCTTGGTTTCTCCCAGAGGGAGCATATTCAACTAAGCCCAATCCTTATTCATCTGACACCCTGTATGATGCTCCCAGGAACTCTCATTTTTGTATGTTTAATGGAGGCCTGTTGGAAAAACAAACTGTGGTGACACCAACCTTCTTGATTAAGTCAGGTTTGATAAATAGCGAGCCAGGGCTGGCTGTGCCTCAGGGCCACGTCTGAGCACTTTACACACTTTTCTCTTCTCAGAAACCCTGTGAGGTGTCCTACCACTATATACATCTTATTGTTGAGGAAACTAAGATACAGAGACATTAAATAACTTGTCCAGAGGTGCACAGGTAATAAGTGGCTGAAGCTAAACCCAAATTCAAGTAATTGTTCGGCTTTAGAGTCTGTGCCCCTAGCTGAAATGTTTCTCATCTGAGGTAGTCCTATAATCTACAGCCAAAATATATACAATGGAAGAGGCAGAAATAACCAATTAAAACAGAGCTCACTTGAAATTATAAGATGGGAAAAACACATCTTTAGGATTCCATCAATCTTCAGGGAAGCCATTGTTGGCTGTAGAGAACAGAGTACTAGTTTTAAGCAATTGACCATGTTTCTCAAACTCTCTCTTCCTGATCTCATCTCTCCATCATTCCTCCAGGATTGTCTCTCTTTCCATCTCTTCATCTGTGTTCAGAACCAGTGAAACAGCTACCTGCCATGTCAGACCAATTCTGCAACTTCTGAGTACAGTTACTTTGATAAGAATTCTATATTTTGACCTACAACGCAGGCAAAAAGAAAGTTCTGCTGTGAAAAGAAGCCACATGTGAGTCTTCCATGTTCCCTGCCAAATGCCTTGAGCTCACCCCATCTTTTTAATTTTGCAAAACATTTGCGTTGTGGCTCCAATTTCCCATGATGCACCGGCAGGGTGGGTGATGGAAGGAGGGCCCGTGGGGACGAGGTGCCTGGCTGGGCCCTGTGGTGGGCTGCAGGTGCTCGGTAAGACTGGCCAATGGGAGCGACTTCTTGGAACAAGCCTGACGAGTTACTGCTGGCCCCAGCCTGGGGCCTCATCTCCCTCCAGCTTGGCCCCAGGTCACCAAAAGGAAATGTATTTAATTTTCAAATCCCTCCTGGAGCCTAAGAGAATTCCAACAAAACAGCCATAAACATTGAAAGAGTCTTGTCTGATTTGGGAAAACATTCCACTGGATTTAAAATGAAATATCCTGTGACTAATCTCATGTAAGACTGGGAACGGGTCTAATTGTTCAATCTGGTGGTCAGTGAGGGGACTCAGGAGAGAGCTTGTCCCTCCCCCATTCCACTTTGGGAATGGCAATGAATCAGCCAGGACCGAGTTTTCAAACAAAGATTGTGAAGGGTTTGCTCTTTGATCCTCAAGCCCCCTTCTTCTCAATTTGTCATTGATTTCCCATCAAGAGAGTTTGTGCAACTGAATCCCCCATGCAATTCTGGCACTTTGCAAGCCAGTAAATAAAACCCAAATGTTAATTCTTACGAGCACAGCATCCCCTGCCAAGAAATGAATAATGCACTGTGAGAGCAACGGCATCCTGCACCTTTGGATGAGGGAACAAGAAACAGTGGGGACAGAGCTGGGGAGCAGGAAGTCACGGGGGAGGAAGAGACAGGCAGAGGGAAGAGGAGAAAAGAACAGAACTACCTTGGAAGGTATTTGTCCTGCCTCCTTGACTTGCGTGTAAGCTCCTACGGCCAGTGCCGGGCAACGACAGCCAACTAAGGGTACTCTGGTTCCTTGCGCCTGTTCTGCATGGAGAACTTTCCAGATTCACTCATTTTCTGCCCACAATGATCTAGGAGGTAGGTTCTGCTGTTCTCCCCATTTACAGATGGAAAAACTAAGACTCAGAGATGTTCAATACCTTGCGCACGTGATAGAGAAGGGCTGAGGGACTCACTAGGTACAGAGCTGACTCAGCCCCACTGTGCTGTCTGCCCCAGAGGGAAAAAGTGTGGATAGAGTGGCCAACTGTCCCCGTGTGCCCAGGACTGTAGGGGTGTCCAGGAAGCAGGACCTCTAGTGCTAAAACCAGGATCGTCCCAGACACACTGCGATGAGTTTTTCACCCCGGGTGTGGGAGTTAGATGCCAACTCCGAGTGACCTTCTTAGGTGCTTGTGTCGAGAGCTTTTTCAGAAAAGCAGACACTGAAGTCTGTAGCTCCACCTCTGTAAGGTGGGCTGGTAAGTTGGTCTATTAAAGACAATCCCATTTCTTGCCTACAGGGTACTCTCCAACCCCACCCCCCCAACACCCTCCTGCGACAGGACAAATGAAGGAAATAATAAGGACACATGCTACTGTTGTTTAACAAGACCAAACGTTTCCCCTGGAACAATATTCTAGGCAAAGACAGGAGGAAATCATCTTGAATTCCAGTTCCAGAAAGTCTGTAAGTAACTTATGATTTTTGTTTGTTTGTTTATTATTTATTAGCCAGCAGGTCATTTTAAAGGCCCCGGGGGACTCTTCCTGCTTACCACCGGATCTGTGTGAGGCGGAAGAAAGAATTCCTAAACAGGGACCTCATCCCCATTTCTGGGTCCTAGTTTATAAGCCGAGACCTCTTGCTTGTGAATTATGCTACGGTCGAGCCTCTTGACTCCTAGAGGAGTAAAGTCGATCTTGGATAACATCCAATAATAATAGTTTCTTACCACAAACAAAGCCGTGCGTGGGTAAACAGAGTTTCCCCATGTGTTATCTGCCTTGAGCTCCTTGAAACAGGGAAGATGAGATGAACTCCACGTTGCAAGTTCAATGTTGGGGAGCACCGGTGATTCATGGAAGGTCATATATTTAAGGAGGGGAGGAGCTCTTTGTGGCTAGTATGATATCAGGATAGCCTATTCAGTTTAGTACAAAAAAGACTCATGTGAGCTCCTGCAGGTCAAGGGATAGATAAAGAGTAAATAGATCTTTCTATTTCCCAAACTGATCACAGTGCCTGGCACCCAGTAGGTAACTAGTTAGCCACCATGAGGAAGAGAGGGCTAGGGAAAAGATTTGGCTACAAAATTATCCAGACTGGAGTTTGAATCCTAGCTCAGCTGCCTCCCCATGAAACTGCAGTCCAGGTAAGTCGCTTCACCTTTCTGAGCCAACTGACACCTCCTAGGCAGAAGGGCAGGTCAAAATGCCCTCAGAGCTGCTGTGAGGTGTGATCATAGCTGAGGGGGGCTTGTCACCCACTAGGTGCTCCATAAGAGACAGCTATTGTGGTTTCCAGGCCCCAGCGTTCTGGGCACCTCCTTGCACCCAGGCTGGTGATGGAAACGGAAGACCCAGGGCACAAGGCTTTAATCTCTGGAGGCAGACTCCAGACCAGATGCTTTCTGACCTCCCGTCACGTTTAACTCCCCTTTCCTATCGAAATGAGAGGGAGGAGTTCCCGTCGTGGCGCAGTGGTTAACGAATCCGACTAGGAACCGTGAGGTTGCGGGTTCGATCCCTGCCCTTGCTCAGTGGGTTAACGATCCGGCGTTGCC
>PVHT021183705.1:16690565-16736523 GCA_004024745.2 Catagonus wagneri | reverse complement strand
CTCAGCTCAGTCAAAGCAATTTCAGCGCTGTGGGTGACCCCTTCTGTTTGTGCCTGGGGCCAAGCTACAGGTGATAATTAGCTCACAGAAAGCGGAAGGACCTTAACTCCTGTCTCTTGACTCCATTCCAATTGCGATAATTAAATAAAGTGCCCACAGGTGGATCTGGTTAATGAGGCATCAACTGGGTCGCCGCTGAGCCATCCAGGCCGCAGGCGCGGAGCCGGCAGGAGCTTAGGGTGGGTGACTAAGCCGTGGGCGTAAACAGAAGCGCCCCCTTCCTCCCTCTCCACCCCGGCGTGTGGGTGTCTTTAGGAGTGCTCTGCTGGGGGCCAGGGACTCATGCTCTGGGCTCTTCCATGAGCTTGATCTTCACCTTGAGCAAGTCTCTTCAGTCTCCTTGGCTCAGTTTCCTGAATAGTGAAAAGAAGGATGCAGTTAGGCGGCAGCCCAAAACATGGGAAGAAGAGCTTGGGGACAAGAGAGCTCTGTCTCTTTCTCTCTCCTTTCTGTCACTGCTAGTTTCCGCTGTTCTCTGCTTGACTTCCTTCTCACCTCCAATAGGCTGTTCCCTCTTTCTTCCTCAGCCTTTAGCAACAGCCCAGTTCACAGTCTGTCCCTGATGAGGTAGGAGGACCTCCCAGTTTCCGGTTTTTACATCCTAGAGAAGGACCTGATTGACCCAACAGGTTGCAGTTTCACCCTGTGGACCAATCATTGTGGCTGGGAGGGGACCAGCACTCCCCTTAATCAGAGCCCAGGTTATTGATCTGTCATCAGAAGATGCTCGTATTTGAATCGTTCAAAGTGACAATAGTGTCACATACATGGACTCTTCCCTCCACTAAGAAGCAGAAGCAGCAATTCCTTCTGTGGCACAGTGGGCTAAAAATCCTACTTAGCATCTCGGGTTGCTGAGGAGGCACAGGTTCAGACCCCAGCCTAGTGCAGTGGGAGCCGACATTGTCACGGCTATGGCATGGGTCCCAGCTGCAGCTAGGATTCAGTCCCTGGCCCGGAAAATTCTATATGGCTTGGGTATGGCCATTGACAAAAGAAAAAGCAGAAGCAGGTTGTGTTCTTGGTGTGTGTGTGTGCACGCACACGTATGCGTGTGCATGTGCATGTTGGTCCTATAGAAGGGAAATACAGTTGACCTTCACCAACACCAGTTTGAACTGCGTGGGTCCACTTACAGGCTGGTTTTTTTTCACTAAATTTTTGGAGACCTGTGGGACAATTTGAAAAATCTCACAGATGAACTGTGTAGCCTAGAAATATAAAAAAAAATTTAAGAAAAAGTTAGATATGTCATAAAAACGTAATATATCTAGATATACTTGTAACACAAAATACCTGTGAATCAACTGTTGATATTATTGGTAAAGCTTCCGGTCGGTAGTAGGCTATTAGTAGTTAAGCTTGGGGGATGTCAAAAGTTATTCATGGATTTTTGGCAGCACAGTGGGGTGGCAGGAAGTCAGTGTCCCCAGCACCCACATCATTCAAGAGTCAACTACCTATTTTTTTCATAGAAAGAATGCTATGAGTTGTGGTTATTCTAGATCAGTCTAAAAGGAGGTTAACGGGCTGGCTGGGCAAATTGCTTATCCTTTCTGAGTTTCCTCATTTAGAAGATGCGCAATCATCACAACCAGGTCATGAACTTTTCTGATAATTATTAATTCAGGTAGACCCAGTCCTTAGCACACTGCCTGGGCCTCAGTAAGAGTTCGATAAGCAGTAGCCATTGTTATTACAAAGTGAAATATTGCATGTGTGTTTTTTTAAAATGGTGGAGAACCTCACTTGTAACAAAAGAGACCAACGGCACCCAAGATGAAAATACTTGTCTTTATCTCAAGCACTGGTGCGTGCAGAAAGGCAGGTCTGGCTGAAAATGGTGAGAAGAGTCTGAAGAGAATCTTGGGCACTTCCAAGGACCTCACACAGTGGGTGTGATAGCTATGGCTAAGTGTGTTAGTCACTTTCCTTTTCTGTCACTGACATTACTCATCGGCTTTTTATTTGAAACTTTTTAAGGGGGAGGGCTCAAAAATAGGACTGAGAGAAAGAGAAGAGTTGAGAAGAAAGAACGAGAAATAAAGGTTATTCTGATGGGCCTGGAGAAGAGTGACTTAAGACAGGGATGAAGAAGAATAAAATAGAATGACTATTAGAATAGTTAATAGTGACTAATAGAATAGAATAGTAACTGTGTTAATAGAATGGTAACTAATAGAAAACCAGCTGAGATGCAGTCAAGTGACTTCTATGGGGTAGAAAACAGCAGAGCAAGTGCCTGAAACATGCACCATCCACCTTAAGAAGATGGGTGGGAAAGACACGGGAGAGGTTTCTGGTGCTGACCCCTAAACAATGCAGGAGGAAGAGTTGTTTTATTACTTCTTGAAAATCCCAAGGAGAGTGTGTCTTAAGGGGAAGCAGTGACCATGTGTAACTGGGTCTTTCTTTGTGCTCCATGCTCAGTTCCCTGCTTTGACCTGATGGATGCCCTCTCCTGCCACATACTGTCTGGGTAAGTGTTGCCTTCTTGTCCACCAGAGCACGTGGTACCATGATGGGCCCAGGAGGCAGAGAGCCACTGGAGGCAATGAGTGCTTACACATCTAAGTTGCTCCTAACACTGCTCGCTGTGGACCAATCAACGCATTCCTAAAGCAGATGCTGCAGAACATCCTAGAGGATGCCATAGAGGGGAAAAGGAGTTCCCTCTGAGTGGTTTCATTCATTCCTTCACTCATTCACTCATCCATTCAACAAGTATCTCCTAAAGGCCTGCTGTGGTGAGTGCTGGGAGACACATTGGTGAACAGGACAGGCAAAATCTCCGCCCTCCTGTAGTCTACATTTTGCTGGAGAAGAGAGAGGAGAGACCACTGATCACATAGAATGGGTGGTCAAGTGGTACCAGTAAAAATACAGGAGCATATGAGAAAGGGCATAAGGTTGCCTGATATAACAAGAAGTTAATATCTTGGTCGGTGTTTCAAAATTAAGGTCCATGCTCCTTTCAGAAGCTCAGTTATTTTTACAGACATAAAGGAAATATAGGCCCCCTTATGGGAAACCTGGAAAATATAAGAAGTGTAAAGATATAAAAATCTCCCATAAACCACCATTAAAACCACACTTATTTTATGCCTCTCTGGGATCGTATTGCATATAGTTTTGTAATCTGCTTTTTCACTTCAAATTACATGGTGAACCTCTCCTCCCATTGTAAAAGTTTAATTTAAAACATCATTTTAAATAATTGCATCATATGCCATTATATAGATGTACCATAAATTATTCAATCATTCCCTATTGTTGAACATTTGGTTTGTTTCCACTCTTATAAATAGGCTTCAATGACTCTCCTTGTTCCTAAATCTTTGTTTGAGATTCTGTTGGCTTCTTAGAATAGTTTCCTAGCCAGTCAGTCCACAAATATTCATGGAGTGATTACTATGTGCCAGGCAGATTTCCTTTTGCTTTTCTAGCCTGATCCTTTGGGTGTTCTTAGCAGTGCTTGACTGTGCTACCCTTTTTTTTGCTGATCTGACAAGGTGGCCCATTTACCCACTTCTTGTCTTGACCTTATTTGTACCTCTGGGACCAGGACATGAGGGATCCCCTGTATTATTATTTGGTCTCCTCTTGGCATCAAGTATGTTTTATTCCTTGATCTTTCTGCTCGTGCCACCCAATCTCTCTGGGACTTGGTGCCGTGCTCTCTCTCACACCTAAACTTTATGCGCCCTACCCACTCTTTTAGGGACTGGGGGCTGTGGCAGGAAATGTCCCCAGAAATTGGACCAAGGTCTATCCTGAGTGTGTACGTGTGTGGGAGGTGGGAAGAAGCAGACAGTCCCAAAGGGAGGAAGACAGAAGATGAAAGCCCACGTGGAGACAGCAGAAACTGTCCTGATTGCCTCCTGACATTTCTGCAGATAGACTCAGTTAACCTGTTCCACTGACTGTTCATAGTCTGTGGACTTGAAAACCTCTGACAGATGCCAAGGACAATGCCGGAGAGTGCTTGCATGGATAGTCCCAATTATGGCCTCCCTTAATCCATGCTCTTTGCCTTGTAACTGTGTGGTCCCTTCCCACCCAGATTCTGGCTTAGCCATGAGACTTGCCTGGCCGATGGGATGTTCGCAAATTTGATGCAAGTGGAGGTTCGGAAGTGCTTGCCTATTTGTGCCAACATTCTTGTGCAACTGGGCTCCCTCACCAAACTGACACCACCAGCATAACATAGCTCTGTTGGAGGGCTGTAAGAGCTCTGAGGACCTGAGGCCATCCTAGACCAGCTGGTCCCCGTCAGTCCGCCAGGTGCCTATAGACATCTGAGCAAGTCCAGCTAAGATAATCGATCGAGGGTTGAGGTGCCTCAGATGAGCCAAACTGAACTGTGAGAAAAAAAGAAAGCACATGTTGAGTTTGGGGCTTGTTTGTTTCTCGGCAGTAATCAACTGATAAAGACATTAACACTGGAAAGTAGAGACAAGGAGGGCAATGGGGGAATATGACAGGCAGAGGATACAGCATCAGATCACAACACTCAGAAAGCCCCTAGCCCTGAATTCACACTAACGCTGCTATAGAGCAGAAATTCCACCCTGCAGCCACCCTTTGACCTCCTGGTCAGGCTTGACTACCCCATCACTGTAGGCAAACCCCTTTCTGGGCCTCCCGTTTAGCAGTCCCAGGAAACAGAGCTGTGAACGCTTGGGAAGCAGATGTCCCCAGAGACCAGCTCATCCTAATTTTGAGGAAAATTCTGGAACTGCACAAACCGTCAGGAGAAAGCCTTGCAGTCCCCACCTAGGAACATCTGGGGCTTGGCCAGCAGCAGCCCGATCGCCCTTCTTCCTTGTCTATACTTTTGTCTTCCTCCTGCCTGAGTGGCTGACCCCCGACCTGAGACCCCACTGGCCATGCCTCAGCTGAAGCAGCCTGCAGGAACGTAGCCCACTATGAACTCGTTACAGCCCCAGCAGCGGGGTAGGGGAGGGGCAGATAGTCCTGGAGCTGGATCAGTCTGCCTCCAGCACAAAGCGTCCCTGGTCCCACCCTGTTTGTCTCTTGTGTCGTGGGCGTGCACAGGGCCTCGAGAGGCACCCCTGGGGGAACTGGAAATACACAGACATAGCTCAGTCAGTGCAAATAAATAGCCCTCCTCTCTGGTTTCTTTTTCCTTCAAACTGGAGAAATGCAAGTCGCCCTCCACTCTTCTAAGCCATTGCATGGAGTTCCGATCTCATTATTATTGCATTATATGTAGCACATCTGTTACTGGTCAGGAGCCAGCTCTTTAATTCTATTAGATACATCTATACAGCAAAGTGATAATCTACACCAGGTTGGTGGAACAAGCACTTAATACTTGGCAGCAAGCAGCCAGAGGCTTGATGCACAAGCAAGAGCGTGTAGGAGGCCCTCTGAGGCCGGTGGGTCACAGGCGGCCAGAAAGCTCTGCGGGTCCTTCCCCAGGCCAGCATTCCGTGTGGGAAAGGAGTCCGTCATCAGCTTGTTCCAACATCTGCAAGATATTGATGGAGAACGAGGGAGGTGAGGAGGGGAGGGGAAGCGTTTACCTAACCAAACGCTAACTCTTCCAGGGGGATTCATGTCAGCGCAGACTAAATGATGTGAGAGTTTCAGGCACATGTGGTTGTATTTACCCCCCAAGAAATGGACACAGATTCATGTCTTGTTCAGGAACTGCAGCGCCCTAGACGTGCCTTCTGCAGTTGCCCCTGAGTTCCTACTCGTGTTTCCTGCCTTCGTCTCCACACATCAGGGAATGGGTTTGCTCTCAGCCTAGGGGCACGAAAAATGGGTGCTGTGTGCTGGGATCTCTGACCAGGGCTCTGACCCCCCTGGAAACACCAGCTGGAAGGGTATCCCTCCCTCCCAAATACTCCGTCTTGCCTGGGACCGGTCACGCTTGTTGCTTTGTGGCCTAATTGGCCACCTTGTGTCAGCACCTCCTGCATTATCACCCAGAGGGCTGGAGGGACAGGAAGAATGATGATAGGATCCATATCTAGTTTTCCCCCCCATCCAGGAGGAAGGATCATTTTTAAATCTCAAAATTGATGAAAGGAAATGGGGAGGGGTGGGTCAAGAAGAAATCACGTCTCATATTATAATGACTCTAAGTAAAATGTCATCAGTTTTAAGAAGCACCAGCATTTTACATACCACTAAGAAAGAAAAAAATGCTGACTCCTCAACTATGATATGCCATTAATTAAAAACACATCCCAGAGTTCCCGTTGTGGCTCATCCGGTTAAGAACCCAACTAGTATCCATGACGATTCGGGTTTGATCCCTGGCTTCGCTCAGTGGCTTAAGGATCTGGCTTTGCCACAAGCTGTGGCGTAGGCTGGCAGCTGCAGCTCTGATTCAACGCTTAGCCTGAGAACTTCTATATGCCTCAGGTCCAGCCGTGAAAAGACAAAAAAATAAAAATAAAAAATAAAATAAAAAACCCACATCCCAATTTCACAGATGGTAAAGTTTGGGGAGAAAATTGTGCAACCATGGATGCCCAACCCCAGGACTCCCCCAAGACTGGCCACTTGTGGCGTGTGTGATATTGGGCAAACTATTTAACCTTGCTGTGCCTAAGTTTCCTCACCTGTGAAATGGGAAT
Source organism: Catagonus wagneri (assembly GCA_004024745.2). Classification (NCBI taxonomy): domain Eukaryota; kingdom Metazoa; phylum Chordata; class Mammalia; order Artiodactyla; family Tayassuidae; genus Catagonus; species Catagonus wagneri. Next base: position 16,729,849 of record PVHT021183705.1, on the reverse strand, counting down.
AGTTAAAGCATTTACCTCATGCAGTTATTGCAAGGACTAAATATTAATGTATGTCAAGTGCTTAAAGGAGATGCCATGTGTTTACTTATTGTGTGCCCTTTTTTTTTTTTTTGTCTTTTTGCCTTATTTGGGCCGCACCCGCGGCATATGGAGGTTCCCAGGCTAGGGGTCTAACAGGAGCTGTAGCTGCCAGCCTTCGCCACAGCCACAGCAACGCGGGATCCGAGCCACGTCTGTGACCTACACCACAGCTCACGGCAACGCCAGATCCTTAACCCACTGAGCAAGGCCAGGGATCGAACCCGCAACCTCATGGTTCTTAGTCGGATTCGTTAACCACTGAGCCACGACGGGAACTCCTACTGTGTGCCCTTGAATGTGTCGCTTAATCCCTCTGAACCTATTTGCTCAGCTACAAAAACGCAGGGAGCCATCCTATTGCTTTTACTTCCCTTTAATGTGGAGCAGTGTTTGGACCTGCACTAACCAGGAAGCCAAGAAGGCTGGTAGATAGCAGAGCTGTTTGAAGGAAAGAGTCCACCTATTGTGGTGAGTGGACTCACACGCCAGCAAGAAGTCACGTCCCTCCCCTAGGCCTCCTAACTGTCTGGGCTACCTCTGTGGGCACTGCCCTGCTGAGCCCGCTGACCACACCAGGCTGCCCTCCATTCCAGGAGCTCGGGGGAAAGACCCGTTTTGTCCTTGGCCACCTGTCTTTGCAGTTGACGTGAACTGCAATTTACTTTGCATACCAAATATGGTCGATTTATGCCCTTTGTCCCTGGGGTGCTTTAAGAATCATTTACCAAGCAGTTACATATTTAGTCTCAGGGTTAATTTTCTCAATGGCCCCGTAAGGAAGAGAGGGTAAGTATTACGATTCCCATCTACCAAATGAAAAGACTGAGGGCTGGAGAAATTAAATGACCACCCAACGTCACATAAAGCTGGTTCTCTCAGAAATATGTTATGGTGCTGACATTCATATGGAAGAGTGGAGGCTGATCGCCCGTATTCTGTGCCCCTTCCTGCAGTGGTCCTCCCTGCAGGAGGATTTACATTCCTTGTTGAACTTCACACTTGGCCAAGTGACTTCACCGGGCCAGTGAAATGTGAGTTCTGTCTAAGAAGCTCTAAGAGTTCTGCAGGATTTGCCATATGTCTTTTCCTTCTGCCACCAAGTTGGTCAAGTTCCAGCTAGAGGCTCCTTCATCAGCTGGCTCTCCTGGAGAGTCCAGCGTGGAGCAGAGTTGTGGCTGTCCCACAGTGGGCACGTAGTCTGAGCAAGAAGCCAACCTTTGTGGTGGCGAGCCATTGAGATAAGTGGGGTTGTATGTTCCTGAAGCAAAACCTAACCTTTTCTAAGTAACATGGTGTATTTTCTAAAACATACCCTCCGTGCATAAGACCTACCCCACACCTTCTGCCCTCCGTGAAACGTTTGCTGTCTTAGAAATGAGCTGTGGTGTTGGTCACAGATGCAGCTCAGACCCCACATTGCTGTGGCTGTGGGGTAGGCCGGTAGGTGCAGCTCCAGTTTGACACCTCGCCTGGGAACTTCCATATGCTGCAGGTGTGGCCCTAAAAAAAAAAAAAGAATAAGTTTGTTCAAATGGCCTGATAATGCTGACCTCTGCTTTCCTATTTTAGCACATAGCTCTGTTCTTCAGATAGCCCTGATTAGCTTTCTCTGAGCACAATATCAGATAATTCAGATCATGAACTAAAGCAGTATACATTTAACCCTTGATGCCTCCCGTTATGACATCATTGTACCTCCCACCATCCTGCCAAATTCATAAGTCTGAATCCCAAGTATCTCAAAATGTGACCTTATTTGGAAATAGGGTCTTTATAGAGGTAATCAGGTTAAAAGGAGATTGTTAAGGTAGCTTCTGACCTAATATGACTGGTGTGCTTATAAAACGGATGTTTGGACAGAGACCTATCTTTGGGAAGAATGCCATGTGAATATGAAGATGGCCATCTATAAGCCAAGGAGAGGGGCTGGAACAGATCTTCCCCTCACAGCCCTCAGTAGAAACCAACCCACCAACACCTTGATTTCTAACTTCTAGCCTCGAGAAGTGTAGCTCATATGCTTTTTGTTGTTTAAGCCAACCCCATTGGGATACTTTGTTTTGGCAGCCCTAACAAAGACACACTGCTCAATCTCTCAGGATCAAGGAGGTAGCAGTAAATTAGTCACAAGGAGAAGAGTTCGGTAAATAAAAGGTAGGGGTGGGGAGGAAGAGTTACTCCAGACAAGGGCATGGCTTCAGCAAGGTCCAGACGTGGGAGCCCACCTTATGTGTTTGAGTTCTGGAAAGTGCACTGATCTCCCTCAGGTTAGGATAGGAGATTCTGGAAGAAGGAAGGTTGGGACCAGGTTATGGGAAGAAACCTTGGTCTTGATTTATAGGCTAACACCAAAGGCTTTCGTTTTTGACCAACAGAAGCTGATGTGGCTTTCTGGGGAAGAATTTTCTGGAGGATTTGGATTTGTTAAATTGTCCAGATTAAATCTGGAGTAAGTCTAGTTGAGAAAAGATCATCAAGTTGGGACAAGAAGTAACAAAGTGATGAACAGTTTTCTAGAGTGTTTGGCTTTGGTGAAGTGAATAGAGCTCCTCTGGCTACACCGCTGAGCATATTGCTTCCTGGGGAAGCCACCTTGTTGGTTAAACTTTTGATTCATCTTATCACTTGTCAGTGACACCTCGGTTAGCACCCCAGGAAATGGTACTTGGGATCCCGACAGCCTTGGAAGCATCTGAGTGGAGTCATCTCTCCAGATTCTGACACCAGTCTTGTTCCTGAGTCAGTCCGCTCAAGTCAGGTGGAATATTCTGCCTTAACTGGCCAGAAGGTGTGATCCGCTATAGTTGCACTCCCCTAGACCTGCGGTGGGGGAGCCCAGCCTTTACCTGATCTTGCTGTGTCTGCCCTCGTCCAGGCCCATGGGGTACACTTGTGTCCGCCTTCCTAGTTCTCTGTTCCAGTTTTCCCACCACTCTGACTTCGGAGTACCGACCTTATGCCTTGTGCGCTGATGACTCACCACCTCCCAGGTTCCGGCTGAGGTCCTCCTTCAGATGGTATAGATCTTGTGCTTGGAGAACAGGTTCCACTCCCCAGATCCTGTGCCCATGACACTGACTCCATCTGGCCTGGGTTCACGTGGCAAGTTTGTATAATACAGAATTGGACAACGGGCTACCCTTCTGAAAGGCAATCGGCAGCTTTCCAGCCAGGTCAGTTTCCAGTTGGCTGCCCCAGCTGGACAGCTGAGGACACTGAACATGTCACCTAAAGCTCCCTACCTCATAATTTAACTACGATCGCTCACTTCCTTGGAGAACAGGCACGCTGGCTTCCTTCTGATCCTCAAATGCGTATGGAGGGCTAAGTGCCTTGTTTTGAAGGCGCTTGGGGACTGGCAGATAAATGATGGCACCCAGAAGCCTGGGCTCATGTTACCACTGAGCTGCCCACAACTGGCTTTCCTCACTCTGAATGCCTTGGCAGCGGTATCTTTTCCAGCTGTACGCCTCTTGCTTAATAGGGAGCCCGTCCAGAGCTCTGGAGTGAAGGCCACGAGCTCCAAATCCCACTCCAAGAGGGTGAGTGACAAGCAGCTAATTTCCAAAGCTGTGCAGCGGATATTTTTTTTTTCTCCCTTTAATCCTCTGGGAGAGAAAATGATGCAAATGAAATACCCGAAGGGGGAGTAGCTTGTTGTAACATATGATTAATCTTGAAAAACCACATGAGTTAAGCATTCCAGTCCTGGAGCTAACCTAAAACCAGGAACATGATCCTGCTCACTCACACGCCTGTTTCTTCCCTCCCTCCCTCCCTCCCAGGAATCCTAGGTGCTTTTGCAAACCCCCTGCCACTCAAGTCAGCAAAGGATATCTTTGCTGGGACCGGCTTAAAAAAAAAAAAAAAGGAAAAGCAACCCTGGAGTCTGTCTTGAGGAAAAGCTTCTCTAATCAGAAAAATAGCCCAGTGCATCTTTATAGCATTTTGTTCTTTCAAAGACTTGATTGCATTCTTCTTCATGACAGCCCAGTATTGAGGAGTAGCTCACCCTTTCCAAAGTCCAATACAATGCTTCTGGAAGCATGTTGGGCCATGGTTGACCCGTGGTGATGGTGACGGGTGTCTGGGGGCAAAGTGTGAAAGTGTGGCCATCACACCTCCTCAAAAGCAGGGCGTCTAGGGAGTTCCCTTTGTGGCTCAGTGGGTTACAAACCCAACTAGTATCCGTGAGGATGTAGGTTCGATCCCTGGCCTCGCTCGGTGGGTTAAGGATCCAGCATTCCTGTGACCTGCAGTGCAGGTCGTGGACATGGCTCAGATCCCACGTTCCTCTGGCTGTGGCTGTGGCTGGCAGCTGCAGCTCCAATTGGACGCCTAGCCTGGGAACTTCCATATCCTGCAAATGTGGTCCTAAAAAAAAAAAAAGCAGGGCATCTAGAGATCCCCAGAGGGCTTTCTGCTAAGTGATAGCCTCTCACTGTGAGCAAATTACACCTCAGGCTTCTGTTCTCCTCTCACAAATGACACTGATATGATTTGCCCCTTCTCCGAGATTGCTTGGGGAAACAAAGTCACTGTGGCCATAACTTCATCTGTTTGTGCCTCAGCTTCCTCCCTTGGGGTTGTTATGAAACTTAAATGAGCTCATGTGTGTAAAGTGCTTAAGATCGTGCCTGGCACACAGTAAGTGCTGAATAAATACTGGCGATTATTTTTATTGGCTTTGCATGAAGCCACGCTAAAGATGGTGAAAAGGAGAAAGTGTGGTACCAGCAAAAGCACGCATTACCTCCCTGTCATTACAACTCTAAGGATGTTTCCCTAAGCCGTCAGTTAGTCAAGATGTTCCGTATCTCAAGTACAACTGGCAGTTGCCATCACACACTGGCTAGGGGCCGGGGCTGGGGCCGGGGGACGGCGGGGAGTAGGGTGGAGGGTTTCCCAACAGTGGGATGGGACTTTGGACAGGGCTGTTTTGAGTTAGAAGACAATACAGTGTGGCCTTTTGCTGTTGAGCCATCATAATGCAGAAACACCTTTAAAAAAAGAAAGGACAAGTGACCTTGAGCCTTGAGCCTTCCTCCCTCCCTCAGCCCAATCTTGTCCTCAAAACCAACCCCCTTTGGAATCAAGGAGGAACTGTTGCTATTTCCACATCTCTTGTTAATAACATGTGGTCCTGTGGTTTTCTTTTTTTTTTCTTTTTTTCTTTTGGTTGAAAGTTTAAGCGTTTGTTTTCTAGGCTGCATCCAAATATCCTGGATCAAAATGGTGATGTCAGATGTCCGTTCTCCTCGCAGACCACCCAGTCTTAGACTGTGCAACTTTCCCGGCGCTTCCTGCCGGGACTCTGGTCTCCCAGGCTCTGTCGGGGGGCTAAGTCAAGGGCAGCGTTGGACCAGTTTTAACCTGAGAAGAGGGAGGCTGCGTCACTGGCCTCCAGATTGGGAAAGGCTGAGTCGGGGTACTGGGGTGTCCAGGATTGGAAGGCATTTCCATTCACTGGTACCCTCTCCGGCTTCGTTCCCAGCTCTGGTTTTAATTAGCTGCTTCCGGATTTAATCTCCCCAATGTTTTGCCTCCGTCCTGTCTAATCCTGCAGTCTGATGGGCCCCTTATTTATGCACATCAATACTGTTTACAAACATGAAAGCCGCCCAGCAGTGTTTGAACTTTAGGCACTGCCATTGGTTATCGATAAGGAAAGGCAGCCCTGCAGGGGGTGCATCGATACCACTGGGTCAATATCGCGCCACGCAAGCGAGATCCCCGCCTTTCCGCACCGTCCGGGGGAGGAGGCAGCGGTTGGCAGAGGCGCTGTCAGGCGTTGCTCCCTCCATATGACCGTCTTCTCTCCCTTTCTGCCGCGCTTGGTGACCCCCTAGGGGGTTGATCTGGTTGCAGAAGAAGCTTCCTGTTGCAGCAGAGAGGAGGAAGCCAGTTTTTTGGAAGAATATCTTTCTCCCAGCAGACACACCAGGCCATGGTTCACGTGGGGTACTAGGACTTGGGGTCTGTTACCTGCCAAGCGCCCACACTTAAATGCTCTATGTGTCGGGAGAAGTCAGAAGCTCTCTTGGCCTCTCTTTGAAATTTAGATATTATGCCTCAGTAGGCAAACACGATTACATGTGCCAAAGTGTTTCTGTAAGGTGTGAAAGTTCAAATGTGTTATACCACGGTTTATGGAGCCAGGTAGACATAGCTTCAAACTCCAGTGCAGCCACATCCTGGCTGGGAGACCCCTAACAATTCATAGAATCGCTCCAATCCTCAATTTACGCGTATGATAAATGGGCTTAATGGTGATATGACCTAGAAGGCTGTTTCAGGACTAAATGGGATTAAACATTAAAGAGTGTAGCCTAGTACTTGGACCTAAGACTAGCTTAATGCATATTAATTGTTACTCCATCATGTTGGCTATTTTTATTAAATGTTATTGTTATTACAATTCCCAGGACGCCACTTCTTAGCTGAATGAACTTGGAGCACTTACTTTCCTTCCTGAGGCTTGGTTTCCTCGGCTGGGAAATCTGAATCATAGCACCAACTTCTCAAAATTCTCAGACACTTAAATGAAAATACTATGGAACCCAGGGACTAGCATATTTTAGGTGCACCATGCACGTTAGTTCTTTTTCTAATTTTTGTTTTCTCACTTTCTTCTTTGGAGAGATGTAACCATCCCCTTTGCACAACTGGAGGAGGCATACTTAGCATTTTAATTTCAAGCCAATCACCCTAGTTGAGAAGCGCAGATTTTCCGGGTACTGATATCAGGAGGTGAGAACGTGGCTGATGTCCCACAGGTTGCGCCTCCGGTGAGCAACATCCACGAGGCCCCTGAGGGTTTTTTGTTTCTGTCTTATTGCCACTTAAACATATCCTTGATAAACAAAGACCTACTGTATAGCATAGGGAACCATAGTCAGTATCTTGTAATAACTTATAATATATACACACACACATACATGTTTATGTGGAAAACTGAATCACTTTTCTGTACACTGCAAACAAATCAACTATACGTCAAAAATTTAATGAAAAATAAAATAAATAATATACGCGCTACTGTATACGAAATACTTAGCCAACAAGGGCCTACAGTAGAGCACAGGGAACTACACTCAATATCGTGTAATAACCTATAATGGAAAAGAATCTGAAAAAGGATAGATTTCTATGTGTGTGTACATATACATACATATACACACTCATATACATATATATGTATTACTAAGACTCTTTGATGTACACTTGAAACTAAGGCAACATTGTAGATCAACTATACTTCAATTAAAAAGTAAAGTTATGGAGTTCCTGTCGTGGCTCAGTGGTTAACGAATCCGACTAGGAACCATGAGGTTGCAGGTTTGATCCCTGGCCTCACTTAGTGGGTGAAGGATCCAGCATTGCATGAGCTGTGGTGTAGGTTGCAGACGCGGCTCGGATCCCACGTTGCTGTGGCTGTGGCGAAGGCCGGCAGCTACAGCTCCTGTTAGACCCCTAGCCTGGGAACCTCCATATGCCACGGGTGTGGCCCTAGGTAAGGCAAAAAGACAAAAGAAAATAAAAATAAAAAATAAAGGCAGGAGTTCCCATCATGGCACAGGGGAAACGAATCCAACTTGGAGCAGTGAGCTTGTGGGCTCAATATCTGGCCTTGCTCAGCAGGCTAAGGATCCAGCGTTGCTGTGAATTGTGGTGTAGGCCGGCAGCTGTAGCTCCAATTGGAACTCTAGCCTGGGAACCTCCATATGCTGCGGGTGTGGCCCCCCTCCAAAAAATAAGTAAAGGCAAAAAAATTTAAAAAAATGAAATATCTTTAATAAAATGTAAATTTTTTAAATAAGTAAAATGTTTTTAAAAATTCAAATATCAACCCCCCATCTCCCCCCCCACACATACATTTGTGTAGATATGTATATTCCATAGCGTATTCTGTGTGGAGCGGCTTGGTTGCCTCAGGATTTCCTTTTCTGTGAGTCCCATGTGATACTTCAGCTTCAAGGGCATGAGTCCCACAGCCCTGGTTCCATGTGACTGAGCAATGCCGTATTTCTACGACATGACATCTGCCATCACCCCCACCACCAGCACCAAGCCACACAGACACATCTGGCACCTGCTGATATGCGCTTGAGAGCCCCCGCCCAGCCCGGATTTTACTGGGTTTGTTAACTTGCTGGGTGGCTGGGGATTAGCGCCTCCTCCAACTGCGGCTATTCCCCTAAACCATTAAATCTCAGCCTTTCAGGGAGGGGTGACCAGTACATCCTGTTTGGCCTGGGGGTTCCTCTTTGGAGTCCCCCCAAACCTGTGTCCCAGAACCTCCTCCTCCCAGGCACCGCCCGCCTCTCAGGGTGGTCAAGTGACCTCTCCTTCCAGCTGCTGACGAAACCAAAGAAACACAGGCCTAACTGTGGGGTTTCTCCAGCAGAAAGGAACGGGGACACCCAAGGAGAATCTGGCTCCGTGCTCTGAGAGCTAGGACTTAAATCCCGCCTCCCAGACAGCGTATGAGGCAGGTCCTTCCTAGGAGGGATTCTGTAGAAAGTTCTAGATGGTATGACTGTGATGGGGCATACCGTTCGACTTCTTGTGAAATAGGGCAACCATTTTCTCCACCTCCTTTGAGTTTTACATGAGACCTCCGGGGACAGAGCAGTTCCTAGAACAAACCGGAAGAGAATTTTGATATCTCTCAGAGTTTAAGAGTCGTAAAAACTCTCCGTCTTTTTGAGAAAGAACAGCAGAGGCCACTCTATCAAATAAGTAAAGGAAATTGGAGAATACTGCAAGCATAAGCTAAGCAAACTACTTTGAAGATATTGATGTTGAGTTCCTGGTGCGACTGATGTTTCTGTCAAGGTTAGATTTTTAAAAGTATAAAGGGAGGAAAGTGCATGGGAGCTGGTGTTTCCTGGGTGCCAGGTACTCACTGTTCACACTTCTTCTCTCCTCTACTCCCCTCAGCTTCCCCGGGAGACAGGCACTCTTAGTATTTGCATTTCAGAGTTGAAAACGTGTGTCAAAGATGTCGAAGTAGCTGGTCGAAGGTTGCCCAACTAGCAAGCGGCAAGGCCAGGATTTGAACCTTGATCGTCAAGGCACAGAGCCCTGTAAGACTTTGACTGGTGCATATACCGCCTGCCACTGTCGCATCCTCCCAGCAAGATCAGCCTCCCCAAATGTCCCCATAGCTTCTTACCATGATTTCCCGAAAACCCTTCAGAGATGCTTTGCTCAGGATGAACCCAACGCTGTTGTAAAGCTGGTACACACACACACACACACACACACACACACACACACACACACACACACACACACGCACACACACACACACACACACACACTCTCTCACCGCCGCTAACAAAATGCAGATTCACATGAAACATGCAGCTTTTCTTTTAACTTTGCACCTTTCGTGCATGCGTCTCAGTGACTATCCGCCCAAGTGTGAGACAGTCTAAAATCTTGGGCGGAGGCGGGGGGAAGCATGGCCCCTCCCTTTCAGGTCTTCAAGAAAGTTAGAATCTCTCTGATTGGAGACCTTGGGCAGAGCAAGGGATCTAAAACTAGTTTGGGGCCAAGCTGAGGCATCACCGCTGGGGGGGGGGGATGCATAGGACTTTCCTGGGCAAAGGCTGGGAGCTGGGAGAGGCTGGGAGGAGGGCTCTGGACGTGGTGGCTGAGCTGGGAGGCTAGATGATGGAGTCAGGAACGTGAGTCGAATGCCCCTGAAGCTGCCCCCGGGGAAGACGCTCCAAGCAGTGTCGAGGTCACACACGTTCCTCAAGTCCCCAGGCTCCTGGCCACATGTTTTCAAAGCTCCGGGCTTGGCTAGCCCGAGGTCAGAGGTCAGGAGTGCTGTCCTGTGCGCCTTATCCCTGTCCAAATATCTCTGCCAAACCCGGAACCGTAGGGGCTGGAAAAATCTCTTGCTGCCACAAAGTTTCTTCTGAGTTCCTCAGCTCACCCCTCCCGCCCTCCGTGCGCCCCACCCCACCTCCCAGCATCCACCTCCCCCACAGCCTCTCCCATCAGCCAAAGGATGCTGCCCAGCTTATCAGATATTTGGGCTTTGCCAGCTCCCAGGAGCAGCGTGAGCTGGAGTTAGGAAGCCGGAACTTTCAGCTTCCTTCAATGTTCTCCCCTAATTGGAAGTGAAATCTGAAGACAATGCCAGGAGCTGTGGGTGAGAGTTGAGAGCTACGTCTCGGAGACAGACACCTTCACACTAGATTTCCAGATTCCTCCCTGAGCCGGAAGGCATTTGATTAAGAAAGGATATTTCTCAACCGGACAGTATAGCGGCTCTATGTCTGGGGCCTCCTCTACGAAATTCTGGAAAAGTTTTCTTAAGCATCGACAAGTCTCCACTAGGTCTGGTAGATGGCTGCCACCTCTTTACCCAAACGGGAGGCAACATGTAGCTTCTAAAAACACCATCTTCGCAAGGTAAGGCATTAAGCTGGAAATCTGGACCTTTTTCTCCCCCTCGCCTGTCTACCTTTTTTTTTTTTCTTTCTTGCTAATTGGCAGAAAATTAATGAACGAGGCACCGATTGAGCAGATGCTCCTCGTGGAAAAAGGCAGAAGTAGAGTTTTTCTTGCCCTCTTTTTAAAAATTTTTTGAACACATCAAGAAAGTAGTAACATGTGGCAGGTCAAAAATTAAGAGAAGGTAACAGTACAGCTTGTGAAGAATACAAAGGAAGTGTGTGTGCGTGTGTATGTGTGTGTCTGTGTGTCTGTGTGTGTTTTCTCTTTTGTTTTAACTTCCTTGCATCTTTTTTTTTTTTTTAAGATCATATTCGGCTGTGCCTCATAATTAGCAGCTAGGCCTCTGGGACCTAATTAACCAATTCAATTAACAAAAAAAGCACACAAGTCACCCTGACATTTGTCAGCCATTAGGAGGAATGTCAGACTGGCAGTTTCAGCCGAAAACGTTAATGGTGATTAGCTCGTTTGTGACTCATTTTACTCCACTTTCCTGCTGGAGAGGCGGCCTCTAAACCACACTGCCCAGAGCCGGGGGGCCAGTGGCTTGACCTTCAAAGGTCAATAGAAGGCTCCCTCCTAGCTCTCCCCTTGGGTCAAGGGGCCACATCCGAACCTTACTAAGACATGCCTACCCTTCCACCAACGTTTCACTCTCTCTTTGGATAAGCCCAAACTCTTGGCCATTTCTTCAGAGGGTGAGAATTCAGCAAAGGCTTCTTTACTGGGGATGAAGCTTCTAAAATCCTATTACCATTATTCTTTGGGGCCTATTGGTTCCCATATTTAGTTCCTGCACTCAGTAGGCTGGCCGCAGCCAGCTCCAGCAGGCAGTTTTTTCATTTAGGCGCTGCCTTTGTTCTTGGAGTTGATTAACTCCAGTATCTTAGATGATGCAGACAGGTATTTATATAGCACCAGGGCCATCTTTGCCTCTGATCTCCCTCAATTTAACTCCATTTCCCCAGAAGCCCTGATTTAATAGTAAGCAAGGAAGCCTGTGTAAATACAGAGCTCAAGTTCATAGATGACAGGTACCAGGGAAGGTGGTGAGGTCTTGATACAGTAGAGACTGGGTGATTTTTCTCCCAGTGTGTGCCTCCTCTTTGCCTTAGTCAGTCTCCAAAGAAGTTTCCAAGGGCTTGTCTTGCCAGCCTGAAGAGATAACAATTACCAGGTATCATTTAGAGACTGTACTTGGCTGCACATAATAGAAAGCTCAAGAAATGGGACTTAAATCATGGGCATTTATTGTTCTCACCTGTGGAGGTCCCAAGGGAGGACAGGGACTCACAGAGGACAGTACCGCTGCTCCATAACCTCCTCAGGTCCCCCCCCCCTTTATCCTTTGGTCCCACTTGATTTAGCACAGGTGGATTTATCCTCATGGTGACAAGATGGCTGCTCCCACACTTGCAGGCATTGCAACTGCATCCCAGGAAGGAAAAGGACAGGGGAAGGGGCAAAAGCTTTGTGAAGTTTGCCTAATTTTTTTTTAATCAAGAAAATAACAGATTTCCAGGAAGCCCTACCTAGCAGACATCCACTTTTGATTGACTAGAAATATGTCCTATGGCCACTCCAGCCTCAACGGACACCAAGAAATTGGAACTTTCTTAGCTAATACACTGCTGCCCCAAACAAAAATGAGATTCTGTTCATGAGGAAGAAGGAGGGTAGACACTGGTAAGCTAGCAATATGTGCTCCCCTTATTTATTGAATGCCTACTAGGGGAACATGTTTTCTTTACAAAAGCCCGGCAAGGAGGTGATAACAAAGGATGCTCAGAGGGGCTAAGCAGTTTGCCTAAGGTCACATTGCTGGTAAATGACAGTGCAATGATTGAGATTCAGATGCGCTGGACCCAAAGCCTGTGCCGTGCCCCACCCCACCCCCAGCGCCACCATGCACTAGCCGTGGATTCTCAGAGGCTCAGCCTGCAGCCACACAGCAGGAATCCCTAATGATTAAGATTTTGCCCAGCTAAAGAATCAGGGGGTGGGAAACTCAGAAGATGCTTTCGCCCTTCCAGCCTGCCTCTTGTTTGCCTGGTTCCCAGCCACATGCTAATAACCACACATATGGGTTTCATTTCTCCCAAGACTTGCCCAAGTAAGCCCCCCAAGCCAACCTTGCTTTTCACCCTCTGCCCTTCCCGCCAGCCCCCAACCCCAACTCACACACAGCGTTGACCCTTTCCAACTGGAGACACCCCAGGCAGTGAAGTTAGGCTGGAAGAGAAAACAGACCCTATTTCAAAAGGTGACTCCCTACCATTTTGAAAGAAGACTTCATTAATTGCAGGCCCCTATTGATTCATTACCATGGAACAGCCTGGACTGCTTGCCTGTAGCATAACCTTTCTCAACAGAGGGAGCCGGACATTCTTTGCAGGTAATCTACAGGGCCCAACAGCAAATATCTAGAATCGGGACTATTCATGCATGAACAATATAGCAGCTCTTTATTGTTACGTCCATTGTTCCCACACAAAGAGCAGCGGGCAGGTTAAATCTATTCGAGCTGAGAAGGCTACACAGAAATCCTTGCGACCGAGCATTTGATACTGATCACAGAGTCTCATCAGGGAACAGTGGCTGAAAGGAGAAAGTCATTTTTATTGCTGAACTTGGGAGGTGACCACCTCTCCTCAGCTGCGGCTCCCCAGGACTTAGGCCTCTAAAGTGGGAGTGAGGATTTTGTTTGGTTTTGTTTTTCTGCCACTCCGTGAGATGGGAGGAAAAAAGATTTTACGCAATGTGGCATTCAGGCAACAGATGTGAACTCTGGATTCATTCAACTTTCAGAACATGTTCCGGGGGGAGCCAAGTCTGTGGGTGCGAATTATAATGCAGGGTGCGTCAGCTGGAGCGTTGGTGGTGCCTAAGTGGTACCACTTGACACATCGGGTCTGGGGTAGGGAAACGGGGATTGGATTCGGCCCTGGGTTTGCCTCTCTTAGGCCAAGCAGTGGAGATGTCACTGCCCAACTGCGCCTCCTTCTGTGAAACATGAAGCCACCAGTGGTCCTTTCGAGATATCTATAATGTCCAGCACGTGAGGGCTGGGTGGAGCTGGTGTGGACATTCAGCCATGGTAGATGCAGAAGTATTTAGCCCGGTCCTCATATTCCAGCACCAGAGGCGGTGTGGCTTTCTCTGCTGATTAGTGCTGGGCTCAGAAACCAACCCAGTAATTCTCCTCGACCACGGTAGTTTAGAGTAAGAAACACAGTGCCGAACTGAGGCAACGGCCTCCAGCAGCCCGCCGTCAGCCAACACTCTGGCCCTACAGGTGCACCTGCGAGCTGCCCCTCAGGCCCGCTCCACACCTCGGAAACCCATCATGTCACAGCCTGGGGATGGGGCCTGCGAGGGCAGCTCCAGCTGGGAAGCCAAGTGGAGCCAGCAGCCGACAGTCACCGGCTGGTCCCGCGGGAGACAGAGGCGGGGAGGTGGGGGACACCACTGGTGGCTTGGAACTATTTATTCCGCAAAGTTCCCATCTCGAAAGGTGTATGGACGTAAGCAAAGACCAACCAAAACGAGAAAAGCAAAGTCTAGTTCTTCAGAGCTTGCTACAGCAAGGGAGTCAGCCACTGTGACTTGCGTTTTGGCAGAGACCCAAAGACAGGCAACCCTGCTGGAAAGTTCTGTAGTGGAAAGAAGAGAAGGCTTCACGGGTCAGAGGCTGTCAGCCTGGGGAGGCTGGAAGCAGGTCACTAGAAGGGGTGAACCCTGTGTGCTTTGGGTAGGGGTACCTGTTTGCCTCTCTCGAGGTTGATAGTAAGTTGGAAGCAGGGATATAATTTAAGGAAGCCGTCCGTTATTAATCAAGTCCTGATTATTTGGGGCCGACTGTTACAGAAGGTATTGTTTAGCTCCCTGGATTATCACTAGAGATCGCAATCTGGCTTCCTGCAAGGCTGACTCATAGCAGGCTGGCTTCCCAGGCTGTTTACTATAGATGAGGGGGCGCTGCGGGTTCTGGTTCAAGTTCCATTTTTATATTTGATCTGGCCATTGTCTGTCTGTATATTTCATCTCCCAGGTGTATAAGGCCCTTTAGTTGAGGCTGGGATTCCCGAAGCTCTCAGGTGGCCTCTAGCTTGGCTCCGTCCTTTCTGCCCCATCATTCTGCTCCTTGGGAAAAATAAAAGCACTGATTTGCTTTGATGTGCCTTCTTTATAACCACAAACCACTCCTCATGGATTTCAGTTTGAATGTCATGGAAAATCAAAGCTGGAACTGGCTCCTTTCTGTAGGTAACGCCGTGTTGCTTCCTCAGCCATTTTACAAGATAAGATATTCCGGAGGCCTCACAGTGCCTCCTCTTCCCCACCCCCACTTCCCCATTTCCCACCCCATCAAGCAGAGTCACAGTCAAGTCCAGGGAATATGCTGCTTTGCTTTTGGCTTTGTGCTGCCCGTCTTATGGTCTCGGATCTAATGCTATATGCGAATATTGCCCATTATGCGGTTATATGTGTGTGTGTATATGTGTGTGTATTTAAAAAAAAAATCATTTTGAACTCATGTAACGTATGTTAACTGGAAAAAAAAAAGGTATCTTGTGGACTTTTAGAATAAGAACAAAGAGTATGTGATAAAAAGTGTACCAGAAGAGGGCGTGGCAAAGAGGGAACCCTCTTACAGTGTTGATAAGAGTATAAACTGGTGCGGCCACTATGGAAAAAAGTATGGAGCTTCCTTAAAAATTAAAAATAGAGTCACCATATGATCCAGCAATTGCAATCCTGGGCATATATCTAGAAAAAACTCTAATTTGAAAAGATACGTGTACCCCTGTGTTCATAGCAGCACTCTTTACAAGGGCCAAGATGTGGAAGCGACCTAAATGTCCATCAACGGATGGATGGATAAAGATGTGCTATCTATGTATTATTCAGCCACAAAAATGAATGAAACAATACCATTTGCAGCAACATGGATGGACCTAGAGATGATTATTCTAAGTGAAGTAAGTCAGACAGAGAAAGATAAACATCATGTGATATCACTTATATGTCGAATCTAAAAAAATGATAGAAATGAACTTATTCACAAAGCAGAAGCAGGCTGTTTTAGGGCCACACCTGCAGCATATGGAAGTTTCCAGGCTAGGGGTTGAATTGGAGCTGCAGGTGCCAGCCTACACCACAACCACAGCAATGCCAGATCCAAGCCACATCTGTGACCTACGCTGCAGCTTGCAGCAGTGCCAAATCCTCAACCCAGTGAGCAAAGCCAGGGCTTGAACCTGCATCCTCATAGATACTAGCAGGGTTCTTAAACCACTGAACCACATTGGGAACTCCCCATGCATTTTTTAATTAAATTTTTTTTTATTTTGTAAGATACGCATAATATAAAATTTACTATGTTAACGCTTTTTAAGTGCACGGTTCAGTAGTGTTAAATACATTGACATTGTCATGCAACCAATCTCTGGAACTCTTCATCTGGCAAAACCGAAACTCTGCCCAAAGTTCTATACATTTTTATCACATATGGGTTCCCACATCCACCACCACAGGCAGGATTCAGAGTGTTTCCATCCTGTCTTCCTCATAACCACACCCATTCAATTCACTTTTGCCCTCAACCTCTCATCCCAAATCTTTAGCAACCATGGTTATATTCTCTATTTCCATAGTTTTTGTTATTTCAAGAATGTTATATAAATGGAACCATATGTGACATAAACCTTACGGGACTGATTTTCTTAACTCAGCATAATTCTCTGGAGATTCAAGCTAAGCTGTTTCATGTATCAATAATTCATTCCCCTTTTTTTCTGCTGAGTATTATTCCATGGTATGGATGTACCACAGTTAAACAAACCATTCACGGGTGTGCAGGCTGTTTCCAGTTTGGGGTGTTACGAATAAAGCTGCTATGAACATTTTGAGTGAACATGGTTTTCATTTTTTCTGGGATAAACGCCCAAGAGTGTAATTCCTGGGTCGTATGGTGATTGCATGTTTGATTATAAAAGAAACTGCCAACTATTTTCTGGAGTGGAGGTACCCTTTTACATTCCCATCAGGAATGAATGAATGATCCAGTTTCTCTACAACCTCTCCAGCTTCTGATATTGTCCTTGTTCTTTGTTGGAGCCATTTTGGTAGGTTTATAGTGATGTGTCATTGCCGTTTTAACTTGAATTTCCATAATGGCTCATGAGGCTAAACATTTTTTCATGCGTTTATATACTATCTGGATAACCTCTTTGGTGAAATGTCTGTTCATGTTTTTTGCCCATTTTCTAATTGGATTATTTGGTTTTTTGCTGTTGGGATTTGAGCGTTTTTAAACTATAGTTTAGAAACTAGTCTTTTGTCAGATTTGTGTTTGAGGCATGTTTTTCTTCAACAGTTTTATGAAGCTTCAAGCTTGCTCATCACCTCCATTTGCATCAGTGTGACACATGTAATAAATGTTCTTTGAAGGGACAAATTAACTTTGTTCAAGGTTGTAGAATGAGTTACAGCCTAGGATGGTTTTCCTCAATTATGTTCCCAGAAACAACAGATGGTAATAAGTATTTGAGACAAACAGGATTCTGTGATCAAATGAGATTTAGTCTTGAAGAGCCACAATGTGCACTGACAAGAGTAAAACTCTGAGAAGAGCAAAGCATAGAAAAGTCTCCGAGAAGTTCTCCCAGGAAAAGCTCACTAACTTTTTTGCACTGGCAACTTTCCATAATTTTTTGACTGTGAGATCTTTTATTTCATGGAGCTAAAGCTTCAACATCTTGTTGAGCCAGTGTTTCCCGATACAGAGTTCAGGAAGATGGCTCAGGTGCTTGAATTAGTGCAGCAAAGAAGAATGGAAGAGGATTCTGCATGAACAAGGAGACAGAGATGAGAAATCACAGGATGCATGGCAGTGGAAGCTACAGGCCGTTTGGTGTCGCCAGAATATGAAGTATAAAGTGGAGAGGGCGAACAAAGAGGCATGAGGGCCAATAAGGGCCAAGTCCTCTAGAGGACCTTGCCTGCCATCTGCGGAGTGTGCATTTAACTGAGTGGACACACGGGGGCGCTGATGCTCTGAACAGTAGAAGGATGTTGTCAAGAGCTGAGGTCTAGGCAGATTGTTCTGGTTGTTGAGTAGAGGATAGAGTGGAAGGGGACAAACATGACAACCCATTAGAAGTCTGCCTGGAGGTATTTCTGTAGAAGATGGGGGCTGATGAACAAGCCATGCATGGGGTCGGGGGAGTCGGGATAGATAAAATGCCATCCAGTATGTTCCCAGGCTCAACCAGAGCTGGGAGAAAATACTCCCAAACCAGGCTAAAGGCCTCTCAGATGACACCACAGAGCTTGGTGTCATCAAGAGCACAGGAGACCTGCTGAGAAGCAGCAGCAGAGCAAAGGGCATCGTGGCTCAGGTAAAGGGGACAGAGCAGCTGTTTTATTCCTCTTTGCCTCTCATTACTTTGCAGTAATGGATGCAAACTGGATGCTCAATAAGTGTTCTTTGAGTGAATGAAGACGCTGACTTGTTTGTTCAAGGTTTTTTTACCACCATGAGCAAGTTTACCACCTTTCAAAGAGAGACTCCCACAGCAAGAGCAGCCCAAACAAGATTCCCTTGGTTGCTCGAGTAACCAAGGTCTCATTAAGTCCCAGGCTAAGATGATCTGTCATTTGTTAAAAGCTGAGTGTGAGTTAGGGGGTCTGGGACTTTGGGGGGGTGTGCACGCCATCGAACAAACGACCCTGTTGCTAAGGAGCAGAGCGGAAGTTGCGAGTTGGACCCCAGCCTCTGACCCTGCCCACCAAAGCCCATATTGCCCCAAAGCATTTGTCCTTAATGGTCAATCCTGAGTGTATTCCAAGGGAAATTTAATCCGTATGGTTTTGATTCATTTACACTTAACTCATCAGAACCCATTTTCCCCCACCCTGGGAGAGTTCATTGCCATTTGGGAAGCATTTTCAGATGTGATAAAAGCCTTAAGATCAGTGAAAAGACTGGGAGTTGGACATGAACCTGACACAGGAGGAGACTGAAGGTCTAGTCTGGCCTTTCTTTGCTCTGGTTCAGAGATGGCCAATCTGAATCACAGTCTTCTTCCTTGATTTTGGAAAGGCACTAGGTTAGAGAAAAATGGAAAGTGTGGGAGAGAAAACCTAAGCAGGAAGCAGGGTAGAGCATGGCGGATGAAGTCTTGGGCCCCGACCATCAGATTGATGGGCAGGGAGAAGGGAAGCTTCTGATCCAGCCACCTCTCCAGGCCCAGGTCATGTAGCCTCAGTCACCTTGGTTGTGACAAATGGCTCTAAACCCTGGAGCAGTAGATGGTTAGAGTGGACGGTCTCAGCAATCCCACCCCTGCATTGCCCCCTTGCTGCAGACATGGACCTGCCCTGAAATGTAACCAGCTGGTTAACACTCTCCTTTCTCTGTGTTCTCCTTAATATTCGTTGAGACTTACCATGTATTAGACCACTTGACAAGTACTTTGTGTACCATATTAAGAGATGTGGGCTTGGGCAAGTGACTCAACCTCTCTTAGCTCAAGAGATAGTAAACTTGGTGACCAGGCATGGTAGCTCTGAGCCACACTGCCCGCATTCACCACTTACTAGGTGGCTGACCTTGAACAAGTTATGGATCTTGAATAAAGTTGGCCCCTGAGTTCCTATCTCATTGGGCTCTCACAAGGCTGGATAGTGTTATTATTTTAGGTAACCCTGCATAACGATCCAGTGATGTGGCTGCTCTTATTACCACCACCCTATAGGTGAGGAAAGTGGGGCCCATCGCAGTTACGGCAGTAATCCAAGATAATCAATCGGCAGAGCTAGAATTCAAACTCAGGTCTCTTATGACTCCAGAGAAGCAGGTCTCTGGGATTTATTAATAATGCTGCAGTGGGTGCTTATTTGGGATTGTTTATTTTCTTTCTCTCTCTCTCTCTTTTTTTTTTTTTTTTCTTAGGGCCACACCCACGGCATATGGAGGCTCCCAGTTTAGGGGTCCAGTCAGAGCTGTAGCTGCCGGTCTACACCACAGCCACAGCAACACCAGGTCCTTAACCCACTGAGCGAGGCCAGGGATTGAACCTGCATTAACTGCTGAGCCATGACAGGAACTCTGGTATTGTTTATTTTCTCTATGATATCAGGTAGGCATAGCACAACATTTTCTTTTTTTTTTAACGTCTTTAATATCTACAACACAAAACAATCATGATTGGTATTAAGTGTCAAAAATATTTCAAATGGAATTTCCACTGTGTTCTCAGCACCCAGCTCACTGGTATATTTAGGGAGTGTTTCTCCATCAGACAGGAGGCCTTTGCATCGAAGAGGCAAGAACTCAACTCCCACCTGCAAAAGCACCAAGAGAAATGTAGGAGGTGACAGAACTGGAAAAGACCACGGTTGAATCTAGCCACTAGGAATCTTTTCCTCACCTTCTCTTCTCTCTGCTTTCCTGAAGGCTAGCTTCCTCTCAGGTGGCTCTCACGGGTGGCAGTAAGACAGCAGTTTCGGGCCCGCCAGCTTAACAACTCCTGAGAGGAAGAGTGTGTTGTTCTCAGGTTCCAGCAAAACAGGACGGTGGACTCTCTTTTTATTTATTTATTTTTTTTGTCTTTTGTCATTTTTTAGGGCCGTACCCATGGCATGTGGTTTTCCCAGGCTAGGGGTCTAATCAGAGCTACAGCCGCTGGCCTACGCCACAACCACAGCAACGCTGTATCCGAGCCGCATCTGCAACCTACACCACAGCTCACGGCAACGCCGGATCCTTAACGCACTGAGCAAGGCCAGGAATCGAACCCGCAACCTCATGGTTCCTAGTCAGATTCGTTATCCACTGAGCCACGACGGGAACTCTGGGTGGACTCTCTTTTGATCCTGCTAAGGGTACATACCCACCTCCTCCGGGGCATAAAGCCTAAGGATTGGTCAGCTGTGGTCACGTGCACATCCCCAGGGCCAGTGAATGGAGTCGGCTCCATTCAAACCAGAAGACTGGGCGTGGGGAAGGGGTGGTCCCCACGGGAAAAACCATGATGCTAACATGAGAGGAAGGGGAATGGATGCTGGGCGGGCAGAAACCTCGGCTGTTCGCTGCACCTTGACATCGAGTGTGGAGGGAGCGGAAAAGAAGCTGTTCCTGTTACACTTGACACCCCAAAGGACCCAAACCCTCGATCCTCAAACATCCTGGAAACAACACTGGAAATTTCCTTTACCTGAGAAACACTTTAACCATGCTCTGTCAGGACGTCCAAAAAGCCGAGGCGGCGAGACGAGACCATAGTAGCACCTTGCATGTAGGCTGAGCTGCCATCTGTCACCTGGCCCACCTTCACCATCCCCAGCCCTGCAGGTCTCTGATGTCACCATTGTCCCAGTCAGGTGGAGGGCCATCTTTAGAAACCTTGTGAAGAGAATGGAATTGCTAGAATATTTCTGCTTAGCTTGTCCTCAAGCTGACAAGAGGCACTTAGGTGCTTGTTGAATTGGGCCAGTGGACCAGTTGAGTCCAACGGGTTTCCTTCTCCCCTGGGAACCTAAAAATGGCCTTTCTCTGGGAGTCTGAACGGTGTAGACTTCACCCCTGGGGGACTTGGGACATTGAGCTCTTCTTCCCAAAGGTCAGATGAGACAGCCACCATGCCAGAGGGGGCCGTGCTCTCAGGGACTCCCACCCCAGGTGGCTCATGGAAGGGCAGTTGAGGATGGGCTGGAAGGAAGCTAACAGCATCATGTAAGCTGGTGGCATAGCCATCTACTCAGTTTCTAGCAGCTCGTGCTTCTCCCCATGTGGAGCCAATGGATGTCTCATTTGGACTACACTGACCCACTGGTCCAATTCGATAAGCATTTAAGTGCTCTTGGCAGCTTGAGGACAAGCTAAGTAGAAATCTTCTAGTAATTCCATCAAAACTCTCGGACAGCCTTCAGGATCTGGAGTCAGACGGCGTAAGCCCAGCTCTGGCACGCACTTGCTCTGTGACTTTGGCCTCCATTTCCTAATGTGTAAAATACGGATGCTGACACAGGGGCCCTTATCTGGGGGCTCTCCTGAGGATGGCATGAGGTGACATAGGTCAAGGCCAGTAGCTGCCACTGTGGATCAGTTCACAAAGGCGTGGCCGTCCCTCCTCCCTCTCCTCGGCCAGCTCTTTTTTGACCAGATGGGCTAGTAGGTGGGACAGATCCTTTTCCTGCTGCGTCGAGATGGACCAGAACCTGATCCTGACAGCTGGGCACGGGGCGCTGCCAGGCCTTTGGCATCAGCTTTCTCAACCCCCCTTCAGGTGGTACGAGGAGGAGGCAGTGACTGGATGAAAACTGGCCATTAATTAACCAAACACACACCCACACACCTTAACGGGCACCCTGGGGCTTTACATATGACCCCCAAATGCAGATGTAAACTTTCATATTTATCTTGGACATCATGGCCTCTAGGTTGACTAATAATAACAGACAGCAGATACCAAGCTAAATACTTAACACTCTTTCCATAGCTGGTTTCATCCTCACAACGGTCTCGTGATGGTATCAGCATTAATATTTCTTTTTACAGAGGAGGAACCTGAAACTCTCGAGAGGTGAAGGCAAGGCTGCCATCCATCAGCTGTGTGTGTGAGAGCACCCCCTACAGGTGAGGGCTGCACATTGCTAATAAAACTAGCAGGCAGCCCTCCTTTGGCATTTGCTCTGTGCCAGATGTAGCCGCAAGCGTTCGTTCTTCAATCCTCACAGCCACCTCCCACAAAACCTCGCGGGCCATATGGAGGCCCTCGTGAGCTTGTCTAAGGTGAACAGTTAATAAAGGGCAGAGCCTTCCAGAGTCCCTGCTAGAACACCCTGCGCTTTTCCTGCAAAGCACTTTTTTAAAATTGTAATCAATAACGGTCCCCACCCCCGTCAATAGATGCACGTTCTACGACGGCAGGAGACTCATTCTTATATCCCCAAGACACAACACAACGCTTGGCTCATAGCAGGTGCTGAAGATACACTTATTGAAAAGTGAGTTATTGAGTGCGTGAATGAACAGGGTATAGGAGACACAGACCGGGAAGGGTTTTAACAACAAAAACTGCCCACTCTTGCACCCCCAGTGTTTGGTGCAGGCGGCCAGGCTGGTGGGGGTGGTGGGAATCTGAATGCTGGCACGGGCGCCAGGCGGTGCCTAGCGAAGTCCCCTGGAGCAGAGCAAGCGAACGGAGCTTCGGAGAGATGTACTCTCGCCAGGGCCGCCAAATTCCTTGACCCCCAGAGAAGCATTTCGTTTTTCAGACAACATCCAAAGCGGCCACTGGCCAATAGGCACTTGGGTTCGACCTTCTGATTTTGCTGAAACAGCTGAATGCTTTGCCACAGAGCCTCAGCCCTTCTGCGCTGGCCCTCTGGTCTCCCGTCTCTGGCTGAGGACATCCTCAGGCCGGGACTCTTAATCCTCTCGAACACGAGGGAGGATGTGCTCCTGACCGGGGGCCAAGGCACCCCGGAGCCCCGAGTGGCCGCCCCCAGCGGATCTGGAACTTTCAGAAATGCTGCCATCTAGTGGCGTCTTCAGGCCAGAGCAGGATGCTGTCTGGCCAACTTCAACAAGCAGCTCCGAGCTCGGCTCCTCTCAGTTCACCTTTTCCTTTGTCCTCATATTTTCCCAACCCTGCCTCCGCTCCAGAGTGGCAACCAATTCATGCTGGCGATTTGGAATTTTTCCCTCTGAAAAGAGCGCAACCAGCATGCACTTTGGAGCTTTTAAGAGTTTCTGCAAATTCTGTCTTTGGAGAGAACATGTCCCTGAGACTTAGTGAGGACAGTCCCCAGTGTGTCCAGCGTCCCCAGGGGGTTCAGAGCACAAGCCACAGAGAGCGGACATGGTCCGAGGCGTCTTTGTCCACGGGCGCTGCTTCTTCTTGTGAGCTGGTCCAAGAACCCCGTGGTGGACGTGGGTACTTACGCTCAGCTTCTGAAACCTCACTCGCACCCTTGATGTCATTCCCAGGGAAAGATTCAGCTGAATCTGAAAGGTCTTGTCCATCAGAGGCCCCGGCCCACCAGCCCTGGAGGACTCCAGCTAGAAAAGCCTCTTGTCAATTCCAAGGGGGTGCCCCTGAGACGGCAGATGATCCAGCCCCCAATCCTCTGGCTTCCTGAAAGGAAGAAGCAAAGCCTTGACTCCGTGCTTTGAGGCCGATTCCCAGAAGATGTCTCCCCAAAGAAGGGTGCACAGACAGGAATGTTTGCATCGCAACCTGCCTGCGCTTCCAACCTGCTCTGGGTGGATTACCTGCTTCAGGGCCAGCCTTGGGCAAAACTGTCAAGGGGAAAATAATGATCTTCAGCACCTCCCAGCTCTCTTGGAAGTTATCAGATCGCAGAGGGCAAGCTCCCGAGGGAAAGGGGTGGGACACAGGACAGGTAGATTTGACAGGAAAGGAAACTGGGTAAACGGTCTAGGATGCTCCCCAGAAGTGGTGTGGGTAGGGGAGGGTGGTAGTGGAGGCTGCTGAGCTCTGAGTTGAGGGGTGAGACTCAAAGAGCAGTAGAGGGCTGAGAAATTGATGGACGGCAGAGTCCTTTCTGCTGGGCTAAGTTGAAGTCGGCTTGTGGGGCCCGGCAAAAAAGCTGCAGGCTGCTTCCTACGCACAAGGAGACCTGAGCCTTGTCCTGCAGGGGGTTGGGGGGTGGGGAGGAGGCTGGCTGGGTGCCTGCTGACTCTGCAGGGATGGGGCAGGGGCTCACACGTGTATGTTACTATTTCACTGCCTTCACCTTTCCCTATGGGCTGGCCAGTCCTGAACCCTTTTGGATTATAAAAATTAGTATGTCCTCATTTTACTGATGAAAACACTGAGGCTCACGGAGCAGAGTTCAACGGCATGGTCAAATGTTAGGGCTGGTACAAGGCAACATTTGAGGCAGGCTAGATTCACCACCTGTGCTGCTGTAACAAGTTACCGCGAATTTAGTGGCTTAAAACAATGCAACTTCAGGATCTTATTCTTGGGCTAAAACGAAGGTGTCAGCAACACTGCGTTCCTCTGGAAGCTCTAGGGAAGCCTCCATTTCCTTGTCTATACCGGCTTCTGGATGTCACTGTGTCCTTGGGTGATGACTTCCTCTTCCACCTTCAAAGCCAGCAGCATTGCATCTCGCTGGCTCATCCATCGGACCACTCCCCGGAAAGGACCCGTCGTGCCCACTTGAATAGCCCAGGCTGATTTCCCCAACTCATCCTCAACCTTAATCTCATCTGCAAAGTCCCTTTTGCCAGGGCAGTAACACTGTCACCGGTTCAGGGGGTTAGGGTGTGGACGTCTTTAGGGGTCATTACTCTGCCCCCGCCGCACGGTGGTCCCCCCTCCTTGGCTCCTGATTCAGAGCTCTGGGCCAGACACCAGGCTGTGCTTCCACCCCTTTCCCTCCACCTCCTCCCCGCCTCCCATTAAACCCGGGGAGTGACTTCACCTCAGGCTACATCTGCTTCCAAACCTTTTGCCTGGTTCTCACCCAAACCCACCATTTGATTCCAAAATTACATGCAGGACTAATTGTTGCTTGAGGCTACTTGTGAAATGGGGATAGTTTGTAACAAAAAAAAACCAGCACAAGCCTTCAAGGTAGGGGATGAATTGTTCAGGGAGGGGGACAGGAAACACACACACATACACACACACACACACCCCACACACACACACCGTTCCATTTGGGCCCAGTACTGTGCCTCCCTCCCGGAACCCACAAAAGCCTGGTGAGGGAATAGTGAAGACACACCTTTAAATTTTTTTCTCTAAACCTTGGGAGTTCCTGTTGTGGCACAACGGAGACAAATCTGACTAGTATCCATGAGGATGCGGGTCGATCCCTGGCCTCGCTCAGTGGGTCTGGGAATCCCATCTGTAGCTCCAATTCGACCCCTAGCCTGGGAACTTCCATATGCCTCGGGGGCAGCCCTTAAAAACACAAAAAAAAAAAAGAGAGCAAAAAAAAAATTTTTTTTTTTCTCTAAACCCAATAATAAAATGGAAGCAGAAAGGCAAAGCCGTTAAGATGTGGACTTGGTCTGGAACATGATTATTCTTTCACTTGTCAGGTAAGTTTGAAGAAAAAAATTGGCGGATAAAAAAGTGAGGAGGAATTTGACCAACTTGTTTCAAGATATGTAGGCTCAGAGTTCCCATCGTGGCTCAGCGGAAATGAATCTGACTAGGAACCATGAGGTTGCGGGTTCAATCCCTGGCCTCACTCAGCCGGTTAAGGATCCGGCGTTGCCGTGAGCTGTGGTGTAGGTCAGACGTGGCTCGGATCCCGTGTTGCTGTGGCTGTGGTGTAGGCCGGCAGCTGTAGCTCCAATTAGACCCCTAGCCTGGGAACCTCCACATGCCACGGGTACGGCCCTGAAATGACAAAAGACAAAAAAAAAAAAAAAGATATGTATGCTCTTGAAAGAGAGGAATTTCTATATGAGAAATGTTTGTTGCTGACTTTCCAAATGAGCCACTTGGGGTTGATCCCCACGGAAGGAGGCCCAGCGGCTGTCTGCTTTACCTCAGCTGCCAAGTAAAGTTGGGACTCAAGTCCAAATATCTTTCCTGTAAAGAATTCTTTGCCCTCTCCATGCATATGACTTGGAATCTCAGTAACCTTCTTTGTAAATGCTTTGCTTCTAAATTTTTGTATTTTTTTTTGCCCCTCTCTCTCTCTCTGTCTCTCTCTCTGTCTCTCTGTCTCTCTATCTCTCTCTCTCTATATATATATAATTGTGTTCTTTTATTATCAGCCTCCTCACGTAGTTTGGTCCAGATTAAGTGATAAATAAGCCAAAGAATGAGGCGCCTTAGCTGGAGCCCAAACTGCCTCCCCCAGGGGATGCAGGCATGCGGTAATCAGCCCAGGGATCCAGCGTCCTCCCAGCGGGACCTACTTACTGAGACATGGAGCAGCCTCCTGAGAGGGGACCATTCCTAGAGGAAGGGAGGATGGACAGTGTCGGAAAAGATGGGGGCTTGGTACTCCAAGGGCAGGCTGTCACTCAGTTAGCCTCTGACTCACCTACCAAAGTGGACCTGGGTTCCAGAAGGGGCCTGCGACAGAGGGAGTGAAAGGAAGCTGAAAGGATAGGACCAGATGGTAAGCTGTTGGAGGCTGCTGGTCCCATCCCTGACCCCAGCCCTGCAGGTGCCTTGGGGGCCAGAGGAAGGTGGATGGAACAGCAAAGTGAGAGTGAGGATGTGTGGGACTACTAAGCAGACAGAAGACTGGCTCTCCAGGTTGAAGACTGGGAACCCCTCAAATAAAAGAGGGTCCGCTTCCAGGGTGTGGGAGAGCGTTTAAGGTCTGCTCCTTCCTCTTTCTCACATTGCCCCAGAGAGACCACCGATCGCTTCATCTCCTCTGGGAGGCACAGCAGTGCCTACCCGGTGGCCCCTGAGGATGCAGGTCAGCATCAAGGTGGCTCCAGCTTAGCCAGGGCGGTGTGTCACCCCCTCCACCACTAGAAGCTTATCTCCAGGTGAAAACACGTCTTACTTCACTTTCACCCTGCCCTGCTGTCCTTCATTCTCCGTCTCCCGAGAGCTCTTCTCTGAGACATCACTTGGACAAAATCTCTTTTCAGGCTCCGCTTCTAGAGAACTTAACCTAAGACAGTGTGATAAATAGAAATAGATAGAGTTCCCATCGTGGCTCAGTGGTTAACGAATCCGACTAGGAACCATGAGATTGCAGGTTCAATCCCTGCCCTTCCTCAGTGGGTTAAGGATCCGGCGTTGCCGTGAGCTGTGGTGTAGGCTGCAGACGCAGCTCAGATCCCGCGTTGCTGTGGCTGTGGTGAAGGCCGGCAGCTACAGCTCCTGTTAGACCCCTAGCCTGGGAACCTCCATATGCTGCGGGTGCAGCCCTAGATAAGGCAAAAAGACAAAAAAAAAAAAAATAGAAATAGATAAAGTGCCAGAAATTAGTCCTCCTATAATAGCAATTGCAAATAGATTAAATTCACTGATTAAAACAATAGAGATTCCAGATTGGATCAAAAGTAAACACCAAAACAATGAATAAGAACCAAGGTCTAGGAATTCCTGCTGGGGCTCAGTGGTAACGAAACTGACTAGCATCCAAGAGGATGTGGGTTCGATCCTTGACCTTGCTCAATGGGTTGAGGATCTGGCGTTGCCATGAGCTGTCGTGTAGGTCGCAGATGCGGCTCAGATCTTGCATTGCTGTGGCTGTGGCCTAGGCTGGCTGCTGTAGCTCCAATTTGACCCCCTAGCCTAGGAACTTCCATTTGCTGCAGGTATGGCCCTAAAAAGGAAAAAAAAAGAAAAGAACCAAGGTCCAGAAATAGTTTACTTAGTAAAGTCACATTAACAAGTGCTTACAGAATAAAGCATTTAACACAGAATATATACATCTATTTATAATTTTATATAATTTTTGAATGCACATAGAACATACACAAAAACTTAGCTTAGACTTAGCCATAAAAGAAATCTCAATAAATTCTAAAGAATTAACATCACACAATGTTTTCTGATAATGTTGGGAAAAGAAGAAGCTGGCATCAAATTATTGGCTTAAAAATTCATCCATTATGTAACTGAAAATGTGCTATTTAATTATTCTTGGATTGAGGAAATCATAAGGGAAGTTCTAAAATACTTACATCTAAATGCAGATGAAAATACCGTATACCAAAATTTGCACAACAGATAAAAGAAGGAACATATGGCTTTAAATACATTTGTCGATGAAAAAAAAAAACTTTGAAAACAAATCATCTAAGCTTTGCGATCTAAGCTGTCACATTTTTTTTTTTAGTAGCAAAAAAATTTCAAAAAGACACAATGGAAAGCAATGATAAAAAAAATAGGACAGAAATCATTGGAACAGAGAACAGAAAAAAAAATTACAAGACTAACAAGACCAAATGCTAGCATTTTAAAAAGATTAATAAGAAGAGACAAACATCTGGTAAAATTGATTTTTTAACAAAACTTTTGATTAAAAGAATTATAGATTTACATGTAATGATATGAAATAATACAGAGGGATTTAATATATTCTTTATGCAGTTTTCCCCAAAGGTAACATTTTGCAAAACCGTGGTACAAAATACAACCAGGATACTGACAATCATACACTAATTTTATTTAGAATTTCTCAGTTTTACTTGTACACACTTGGGTGTGCACTTAGTTCTAGGCAATTTTGTCAAATGTTTAGATTCATGTACCCACCTTCCCAGTCAAGATACAGAACAGCTCATTTACCATAAGGATTTCTCCTAAAAAATGCTTCATGAAAAAAGGGAGAGAAGATACAAATAAAGAGATACACAAAACAGATCAACACTTATCAGTGCGGTAAAAAATTAGAGCATAACAACAGAATATTACGGATAGCTGTATACCAAATGATTGTAAACCTCAGGCAAAATGGATAAATTGTCAGAAAAATGTAAAAAATCAAAATTAAGGCAAATAGAAATATTGAATAGACATAGCTAATAAAATAATAGAGTGAATCCTTGAATAGCAATGGTTTGAGCTGTGTGAATCCACTAATGGGTGGATTTTTAACTAAACAGGTACTACAGTACTACTGGATCAATCCACAGTTGGGTGCATGCATGGGACCATGAATGTGGACAATTGACTGCAAAGTTATTTGTGGATTATTGACTCCACGGAGGATCAGCATCTCTAACCCTCACATTACTCACGGGTCAACTATAGATAGTGTGATCAAATAGGTTTCCACTCTAAATGCCAGTATCAAACGATTTTCGAGGAGAATTCTAGTAAATTATCAAATTAAGAGTTACTCCCTACTTTACACAAGTCGTCTCAGAAACCAGAAGGAGGGAAAACGATCTAAGATATTTTATGAGAAGCACATGCTAGAAAAATATTAGCCAACCACATTCAACAATATAGCTAAAGTAAATAATGACAAAGTATAGCTTAACTTCAGAAAAATCTAAATAATGAAATCTACCATGTTATGTACTAGAGAACAAAACCTACATATATCCAGAAGACGGTTTTCACAAAGTTCCACATCTAATTATGATTTTTTTTAACTCAGAGGAAAGGTACTTTAAACAAAGCGTTCCTTACACTGATAAATGCATAACAGATATACAGGAGCAAAAACTAAACTTAATGAAAAAAATTCAGGTATTTGTCATTAAGATTGCTAATGAGGGGTTCCCTTTGTGGCTTAGAGGTCATGAATCTGACTAGTAACCATGAGGATGTGGCTTTGATTCCCTGGTCTCAGTGGATTAAGGGTCTGGCGTTGCTGTGAGCTGTGGTGTAGGTCGCAGATGTGGCTCTGACCCCGCATTGCCCTGGCTGTAGTGTAGGCCGGCAGCTGTAGCTCAGATTCATCCCCTGGCCTGGAAACTTCCATATGCCACAGGTGTGGCCCTTAAAAAAAAAGGGCAAAAAGATTGCTAATGAGACAAATATACACTCTATCCTTTTAAACAAGTACAGGGCATTCTGTCTAATACTACAAAATTAAAATGAAACAAAACATAGGAATTGAAAGAATAAGAAAAGACTGTACTGGAAATCCCGTCGTCGCGCAGTAGAAATGAATCTGATTAGGAACCATGAGGTTGCGGTTCGATCCCTGGCCTTGGTCAGTGGATTAAGGATCTGGTGCAGCTATGAGCAGTGGTATAGGTCACAAATGAAGCTCGGATCCTGAGTTGGTATGGCTCTGGGGTAGGCCAGCAGCTGTAGCTCCGATTTGACCCCTAGCGTGGGAATCTTCACATGCTGTGGTGCAGCCCTAGAAAGCAAAATAAATAAATAAATAAATAAAAAGAAAAGACTGTACTTATGTGTAATGAGATAATGATCATTTCCATAGTGAATTTAATAGACTCAATAGCGAAACAAACCTCTTAAACCCATAAGCATCTGGTAAGATTGTTAGATACAAGAGTAATTTACATACCTCAGTGTAAAAGGTTATCTCTGACTTTGACTTATGGTCATGTCCAAGTAACTTGGGCAGGACTTACCGTTCTACCATCAACAACTAGAAAATAGGAGAAAATGTATGAAACAGAGGTTTTCAGGCATTGAACAGGCAGCACAGGGTTGTGATGTTTCAAAAAAGGCAAACAAATGGGGCAAACTCTACAGTCCCCGGCCTGCCTGGAGGAACATTCCAGAATACAGTACAAGGGGGGCTTCTCAAGCAGTTCGTGGCTACCTCACTGAGTCGGGAACAAAGAGATCAGAGTTTGATGAGACTTGGGTGACTGGAACTGGTGGACAGAGAATCAGAAAGGAAGGAGATTAGGGACAGAAAGAATTCCAGGAGCTGCTGCTGACTATTAAAATGTGCCCATATGGAAGGAAGCTCTGGGAGACCAGGATAAGAAGCTTGGGGAACTGTTAGGTGAACAATTTCGAGACTTTATAAGGGCAGGAAGACCCTTGAGCTCTGACCAAATAAAGGAGAGAGTCCTGCGTGAACATCTGGGATTTTCAGTAGAGTCACCAGAAGAGTCACACCTTAGTCATGATTCTAAAACGAAGGTTACTTTAAATCTACCTTTAAAAAAAGGTTAGGAGTTCCCGTCGTGGCTCAGTGGTTAACGAATCCGACTAGGAACCATGAGGTTGCGGGTTCGATCCCTGGCCTTGCTCAGTGGGTTAACGATCCGGCGTTGCTGTGAGCTGTGGTGTAGGTCGCAGATGCGGCTCGGATCCCGCATTGCTGTGGCTGTGGTGTAGGCCGATGGCTACAGCTCCGATTAGACCCCTAGCCTGGGAACCTCCACATGCCGCAGGTGTGGCCCTAAAAATGACAAAAGGCAAAAAAAAAAAAAAAAAAGGCTAAAAACAAGCCTCAAAAGGACCACGCTGATCTGCACGTTACTAAACCATCTGCCAGACAAACCCAACCCTCCAGAAGAAACACAACAATCTAGCACTCAAACAACATAAAATTCACAATGTCCAGCATCCAAAAAATATTCCTCAAAATGGTAAGAAACAGGAAAATATGATGCATAGCCAAGAAAGAAGAAAAAACAATCAAAAGAAACAAACATGAAAATGACAGATGATGGAATTTGCAAGCAAGATTCTTATATGTGAAACAGTATGTTATTGTTAAAAAGACAAACTGTAGGGAGTTAAATGTATTTTTGGTAAATTTTAGAGCAACAAAAACAGAATCAAAGAGGTATCATTAAAGAGTTATTAATGGAGAATAAATGTCATGTGAAATAATACCCAACTGAGCTGCAATAACATGGGTATGAGAGAAAAATAAATGAATAACAGACGGGAGGAAAAGAAAGGAAATAAAAGAGCAGTGTATTTAAATCCAGCCATATTGTTAATTACATTAAATGTAATTTTAAAAGATTCCAACTAAAAGACAAGTTTGTCAGACTGGACCCATTTATTTGCTGTCTCAAGGGAAATTAGAAAATATTTTAACTTCAGGAAAATGAAAACAAAAAGTTAAAATTTGTGAGATGCAGCTAACATACCATTTAGAGAACGATTTATAGCCTTAAATTGCCCCTATTAGGAAAGAATAAAGGTAAAAAATCAGGGTTATTACCTTCCACGACAGTGATCTTACCTTTTAGTAAAAGTTAGAAAAATAAGAACAAAATAAACCTGAAGTTAGTAAAAGGAAGAGTATAATAAATGTTAAGAATGGAAATCTAGGGAGTTCCCTTTGTGGCTCAGTGGCTAACAAATCCGACTAAGAACCATGAGGTTGCGGGTTCGATCCCTGGCCTCGCTCAGTGGGTTAAGGATCCGGCGTTGCCGTGAGCTGTGGTGTAGGCTGCAGACGCGGCTCGGATCCCGCGTTGCTGTGGCTGTGGCGAAGGCAGCAGCTACAGCTCCTGTTAGACCCCTAGCCTGGGAACCTCCATATGCCCTGGGTGCGGCCCTAGATAAGGCCAAAAGACAAGAAAAAAAAAAAAAGAATGGAAATCTAAGAAAAGGAAAACATACAAAAACGGGAAGAGAATTAATGAAACAGAAAGCAGTTTTCTTGAAAACGTCAATAAAGCTGATAAATTTCTAGTTAGGATGGTCAAGAAAAAAAGAGAGAGAGAGAAGACAGAAATTACTAGCTATAGGAATTCCCTGGTTAAGGCTCTGACATTGCTACTGCTGTGGCTGTGGTTACTGTGGGAGCACACGATCGATCCCTGGCCTGGGAACTTCCACATGCCATCAGCACAGCCAAAAAAAAAAAAAAAAAAAGGGAAAAGAAAAGGAAAGAAATTACCAGCTATAAATGAGGAGACGTCATTATAAATCCCACAGACATTAAAAGAACAAGGGAATGGTATGAGCAATACTATCAAATAAACTTAACAATGCATATGATGGGGGAAAAAATCACCTAAAAGACCCAAATTCTCAAAAATATACTCAAGAAGAAATAGAAAACTCTAATATCATAAATCAATTTAAAAAATAAATCAGTAATTTAAAACCTTCCCATAGGAAAAGCCCCAGCCCAGATGTCTTTACTGCTAAAGTCTATCAAACATTTAAGGAAGAAACAACATTGATCTTAAGTTTTTTCAGAAAATAGAGTAAAAGGGAGCACTTCCCAACCCATGTTATGGAACTGATGTACCTGAACAAGGCAAAAAAAAAAAAAAAAAAAGAAATTACAAGAAAAGAGAATTATATACCTATACCCTTCATAAACTACAAGAAAAATCACGAACGAGATACTAGTAAATATAAGCCAATAATGTATAGAACAGGTACTATATTGTGGCCAAGTGGGGTTTATTCCAGAGATGCAAAGATGGTTTAACATTCCAAAAAAATCAATAAACACAATTCACTTCATTAATAGAATAGAGAAATCTTATATGATCATCTCAGTAGATACAAAAAAAAAGACATCTGATAAAATTCAATACCCGTTCATGATAATAACTAGCAACAAATTAAGAATAAGAAAACTCTCTCACACTGATAAAGATCGTCTATAAGAAATACCTAGAGCTAACCTCACACTTAATGGGAAAGATGAAAACGTCTTCCTTAAGATTAGAAACAAGCAATGATGTCTGTTCAGTAGGGGACCGGAGATCCTAGCCAGTGCAAGAATTTAGGAAAGAAATTTTTTAAATTGAAGGCATATAGATTGGAAAGAAAGAAGTGAAATTCTCAAATAAATTAAGAGAATTTATTTGATTATCTATGTGGAAAATCCTGAAAGCCTGCAGCCGTGAAACTGGAACTAATATATTAATTTAACAATATTTTATGATCCAAGGTTATTATACAAAAATCAGTTTATATTCACATACTATCAAAGAAAAATTAGGAAATAAAATTCTAGAAAAGGCAGTTCTAATCTATAGAATGGAAAGCAAATCAGTTGTTGCCTTGGGTGAAAAGAAAATATAAGGATTAGTTACAAAGCTGTGAGAGGGGACTTCTGCGGGTAATAGAAATGTTCTACATTTTGATTGTGGTGGTGGTTACATAGCTGTGCACACTTGTTAAAACTCATGAAATCCTACAGTCAAAATGGGGGCATCTTATGGTCTGTAAATTTTTGTGTCAAGAAAGCTGAGGTTTAGGAGTTCCCGTCGTGGCTCAGTGGTTAATGAATCCGACTAAGAACCATGAGGTCGCGGGTTCGATCCCTGGCCTTGCTCAGTGGGTTAAGGATCCGGCGTTGCCATGAGCTGTGGTGTAGGTTGCAGACGCGGCTCGGATCCCGCGTTGCTGTGGCTGTGGCGAAGGCCGGCGGCTACAGCTCCTGTTAGACCCCTGGCCTGGGAACCTCCATATGCCGCGGGTGCGGCTCTAGATTAAAAAAAAAGGCAAAAAAAGAAAATTGAGGTTTAAGAAAGTTAAAAAAAATCATTGGGATTCCACTACACCAGTGATAACATACTAGAAAAATATAATAGAACTCTTGTCACAGTTCATAGTAGTCTACCACCACCCTGCATTACCAGGCATACCTAGGAATAATCTAAAAACACACAAGATCTTTTATAGAGGAAAAATGTAAATAAACCTAAATAAACACAGACATAGAACATGTTTATAAGTAGACTGACCTAAATGTCAATCCTCCCCACATTAATTCCTAAAATTCTACTCAACTCCAATAAAAATTTACCTTTTGGGGACCTTTATGAATCTCTCGAAATGAAGAAAAATAAAGTTACACAAATAGCTAAGATACTTTTGAAAAATAAAAAGAACCAAAGAAGGAAAACTTTGCCCTATCAAGTGTCAGGATGTTCCACAAAGACACGGTAATGTAGATAACGGGTATTAGTACAAGAACAGGTAAACAGACAAGTGGAATAGAGAAGAAAACTCAGAAAGAGACCTCTGATCTGTGATAAAGAGGCACAAGGATTCAGAGGAGGAAAAAATGAATTATTTAGTAGATTCTGTTGGGGTAACTGGCTCACTGGCCAAACATAAATAAAGTATAGCTCTAATTCAAACCACATTAAAAAAATAAACTCAAAAAAGACCGAAATGTAAAAGAAAAATGCTATGTATTCAGTAGAAGAATATGAAAAAGAATATCTTTTCGACCCTAGTGAGGTAAAGCTTTCCTCAATAAGGCACCGGAACCATAAACCACATGGCAAAAATCGGTGAACTTGATTACATCAAAATTTAAAATATCTGTTCAAACATGGCCGGCAGAGTCACAGTTAACTGATAGATGGAAGATTGAGAGGAAATACTGAACGCTGTCTAAAACTAACAAAGGAATAGACTAGAGAATATAAGGTCCTGCAAACTGACAAGAGAAAGACAAAATCTAAAGCAGAGATACAGGCAGATGCTAGAAGGGGAAGTTAAATAGCCGACAAGTTTATGGGGAACTGTTCAACCTCACCAGTAATTTGAAAGATGCAAATGAAAATAACAATGAGAGGAGTTCCCTTGTTGCTCAGTGGGTTAAGGGTCTGGCGTAGTCACAGCAGTGGCTCTGGTCACTGCTGTGTCTCGGGTTCGATCCCTGGCCCGGGAACTGGGAACTTCCACATGCGTTGAGTGCAACCAAAAAAAAAAAAAAAATTAGTGAAGAGATGCTGCTGGGCAGCAATGAGAAAAGTCAGAAGAAAAGACAAAACGGTAGGATGTGGAGAAACAGGACTCTTCCAGTCAGCTCAGTCCTCCAGAAATACAAGCAACCCAATGTCCCCAGTGAGCTCTGGGTTGTGGGCTGGCACTTGGGCAGGAATGGCGTGGAGTCGTTTCATGGAGCTGTCCTTGACCTCCCAGGTAACCTCCCAGGGCCGCCTGGACTCACGCCAACAGGGGAGACCAGGCTGGCATTCAGGTCCTGATACTTACCCAGATCAGACTGGAAAATTCGGGAGAGGCTTAGAGAAGGCAATATCTTTTTCCTTGGAAATAAACAAGCTAGAGTGGGAGAAAGAGAGGTCAGCGATGGCGTATGGTCATGTTAATGCCCGCGCCCTGCCTCCCACTCATCCCAGGAGGAAAGGAAGAGACCAAATACGAGGGAGGTCCTTGGGTCTGGCTCCTCTGGTGCTTTGAACATGCCCTGGGACCCGCGCGGGGATGCTCCCTGCCTCAGAATCCTCATCCACACCACGGGAGGGCGCCCTGCCCCAGCCTCCCCCGCAGGCCAGGTTACCTAAAGACGCAGGCCTGTGAGTTCACAATGCAGGTGGTGGGCTGAACCGTGAGGAAGAGTTGGCTGGGCTGCTTTGAGGTTTGACCTATTTATTTTTCCGCAGGAGCTTTTTTGGAAACTCTCTTTGTGAAGGTTTTTCCTTCCTTCTTCCTTTCTTCCCTCTGACTTTGACGTCAGCTACAAAAGCCAGCGTGGGCAGAATTTGGGCGTTTCGAGGACACTGCAGGGTGACAAGTCCATTCCTGGCCCTTCCTCTGTCCAGGGCCCTGGTCTCTGCAAGAGGCCCACTGAAGTCCCATGATCAAGGTCAGGGTTCTCCATCCTCTGATTCCCAGCTGTCTCACTTTCTGGTCCCTCTAGGCAGCAGCCCAGGACCAGTGTCCCAAACAGAAGCCTCAGGACCCAGGATTTTTCCAGGACCACTTAGGTCCAAGACTTGGTCAGATTTCCCCAGTCCATCACTCAAAAAAAAAAAAAAAAAAAAAAAAAACAAGGACTTTGTGTCTACAAAGTGTGCCCCCAACAGAACATTCAGGAGGCAGTAAAGACTTGTTCATGGAAAGAGACTCTGGCCACCAGCTTCGCATCCCCTAAAAGTTCCCCTACTTGGCTGACAGAGCTCTCAGAGTTTACCATTTGCACTAAAATAAAACAAGAAAAACGAGTCCAGCCAGGAGCATCCCATTAAGATGTATCAGTCATTTATGCCTCAGTGTGAATGAGACACTCACAGCCTTTCTTGGTGTAGTACGTGTGAAGATTCCAGCAGTCTGCCACCTACGATGGAGACCCCAGACAGGGAAGAGGGCCAAGGCAGGACAGGTGAGGGTGACCAAGACAAATTCATCCCCTCCTGCTGGCTCTGGTTGGGACCGGCTTGCCCAAAGTCCACCCAATGAACCCATTCCCATGCCCCTGCCCAGGATGCTGGCCCGTCTCCTGGTCCCCTCTCTTTCCAGCCTAGTACCAGCCATCAGACCCACTAGCATCTATTGACCCTGCCTCTCCAGTCACCTTCTTTCTCTACAGATCTCTCCATCTCTTTTTTCTTTTTTTTCCCTTCTTTTTAAGGCTGCACCTGCAGATATGGAAGTTCCCAGGCTAGGGATCCAATTGGAGCTGCAGCTGCCAGTCTATACTACAGCCACAGCAAACCAGATCCAAGCTGCATCTACGACCCACACCACAGCTCACGGCAATGCCAGATCCTTAACCCACTGAGCGAAGTCAGGGATTGAACCTGCATCCTCACGGATACTAATCGGATTCGTTAACTGCTGAGCCACAGTGGGAACCTTTTTGCATTTTTTTCACTCTTTCAGTTTGTGGGCTTTCTCATTTTGTGTCTTTCGCGTTTTCTCACATTTTATCTTATTTATTGCTCCTTTGCATTATCGCTCACCTCCTCTCTTTTATCTTCGTTCTCTTCTATTTCACTTCCACTTTCTCTGACTCGCTTTTTGCTGTAGTCTCAGCCTGCTCTCCACTGTGGAGGGAACACCATGTCTCCCACCAATGTCCTACGTCTTTCTGCATAGCCTTCCAGAGAAAAGTTTGTGTTCATGTATTTGCTATACATTGGATGAGCATACATTCTCTTCTTTCTTTTTCCCATGCCTGTCTCCTTCTTTCCCCACTGCCATTATTTCCGCCCCCTCCTCTCTGCCTGCCCTCTCCCCTCCTTCCTCCTCGTTCCCCTCTCCAGCCTTCTCATCCCCCATCCTCTTCCTTCCAACTGCGTGAACATCTCAATTGTACCATGTCAACGGATCCTTGCCGGTCTGATATTTTATACTAGGTGCGTCTGCTTTAACTACTCCTCTTAAAAATGAAACCCATCTGCCCCAAACTGAAAACAGCCTCTCCCCCACCAGGGACAATAAATATTGATGACTTGAGGCATGATTGGCTTTATGATGTTTGATGACAACTGGTATCAGTTACAGAACTTACATCATTTAATAAAAAAATGAAAAGCCCTAGCAGGGATGTTGCATGTCAACAGACATTATTAAATGTCAAAAGAAATACATTTTCTTCAAGAGCCTGAAATCTAAACAATGTGAGGGTGCCGGGGTGGGGTCAGGTGGGGGATGTTGGACAGCTTTTATGTGCAGTTAGGAATATTGTTTCTTTTCGCGTCCACCCTAATTTGTGCCAGTTGATTTTTTTTTTCCCCTAGGGCTGTACTATAGCCACCACCACAAAACCTGTCTCAAGAAATCCTCCTCCTGTTCGTTCTTTGAAAAGCTGAGTCCACTTGAAGACTCACTCCTTCTCCCACGGGAGACGTCCGAGATGCTCAAGAGAAAACAGGATACTGAAGAGAAGCCGAGGACGAGGTGAGAACACTCATATCTCTATTTTTATTGTCAGTACGAAATCAGGACTGCCTGGCTCTGAAGGTGAAAGCACATAAACCAAGTTCTGATATGTAAGCCTACTGTGCTTCCATTTATACCCTGATAAGTTAAATATAAATAGAATTAGTAAACGGGTGACTGCCAACAATTTCTACTTGGGATACCTTCAGTCATAAAAAACAAATTAGAAGGGTGGAGACATTTACTGCCATTTTAAATGTATGTATAATCTTTTCAGAGCTGGATTCTGGCCACCTGAGATACTTCCGGAGACTTGTTTGGATATATTTAGAAGGACCATAAATTCTTGTGGTCTTGAGGGTGGTTTGGGTGAACTCAGTCTCTAAAGGCTTTTGTAATTGAAAAAGTTAACATGGCTTCTTCAAATTCCTATCTGACCTCCCCCCACCCACCCCTGCCCCCAGAGCTTGTGCTGAGGGAGAATCAGACTTGTTTTCAATCACTGCAGTTGTCATGGTCTTCCAAAGAAGGTTCTGAAAGAAGAAAATGGGACTGCATGGGAATCCAGGGATTTATGCTACTCCATCCTGCATTTGTAACAACCCTATCCATCTGACAGGGTCATCCTGCAAGTCCCAGAAGTATTAGCTGTGGAAGTGATATGAAATGGCAAGGGGCTAAGAGGTGTCTCTTCTAGAGAAGCAGCATGTGGCTGGGAGGTCACTGGGTTTGGGACCCTTAACA
>PVHT021183705.1:16658375-16690465 GCA_004024745.2 Catagonus wagneri | reverse complement strand
CTGGAGCCTCCCACCCCCAGACCACTGGGGGAATTTCAAGGAGGTGGGAGAAAGTTCTAAGGAAGGATGAAAAGAGCGGCTGGTCACAATTGTCCAAGGTATGGAGGCTGGGGGGGCGGGGCCCCCGGAAGAGTGGGGAGCTTGAACTTTATTGGTGGACAAGGGTGTCCAAGGCTGATAGATACACAGGAATAGGGCCAAAAGGAAAGAATGATGCTGAGTTTGGAGACAGGAGGGATATGGAAGTGCAAGGCCTTGGATGAGGAGAATGGTGAGCAAAATAGAAGGTGTGTTGGGATTTTTATAGGCATTGCCACTGTGCTCACATTTACGAGATCTGCTCTGTTTTCTCTCTGTGGGGTTAAGATAAGGCTGGAAGGAAACTGGGAGTGCTTCCAAGGTTCACGTCCAGATTCACAGGGTTCTCTGCGATGCAGGCCATCACCGCATGATCTTGGTCCCCTGAGCTGGGAGGTGGGGAGCAGATATTGACAGATTCTCTCAGTAATGACTTTCTTGTGATTCTTTCAGCCATTCCTTCCCTCAGCCAAACCAGAAACACCACTGAACCTGGGTACTTGGCGTGGGTTAAGGGTTTCTGGATCTTTTAAGGGCAAATGACTATAAAATGAAAACGGTTCCCTTAAAAGTTCACACTCAGTCCTTGGAGTGTGTGTGTGTGTGTTTGTGTGTGTGTAGGACGGCAAAGGGTCCAACAAGACTCTCACTTTTTTCCAAATAAACTTCCCCAACTTCTAATTAAGAGCAAGTGCAAACAGATGGGGAGGGTGCATATTTCATAACAGAAACAGGCTCTTCATGACTGACCACCATCAAATTAAAGAAAAAAAATCACTCTCTCCCCACTCTGCTCCTTTTGGAAGTTGTCCCTTTAAATGAAGCAGACAAGCTGGAGTTGTTTTCCTCTGAGGAATTTAAGAGAATCAACATGTTTTCTTTTCCTGGTTGCATCTGTGGCTCAATTGCTTCAAATGTTTCACTTCTTAAAGTAACCTCAGTTTGTTACCGTGGTGGATTTGTTTTTTGTTCCCACCTCCTCCCACACCCTTGTTTTCTTTTTGTTTTTTTGTTTTGTTTTTTAAGGTAGAGAAGACCAGCTCCCGGAAAAGATGAAGAAAAAAACAAAACCAAAAAAACTTCTAGTTGTCAGAATCGGAATGCATATCAGTTATGCTGGGAGACAATGAAAACATCAAAAAGCACATACAAGCCATAAAAAATTCAGGTCCTCTGAAGCAATGTGGGACACGCTTGGTTGCGCTCATTTGCATGTCGGTACCCACGATGCTTTGCAAGCTCCCAGATCTTTTTGAGCAGCCCCAGTGCCTGAGCCCTAGGGAACTAAGTGAAAGGTTTGCTTGAGCTCCTGGGTGACCGAGGTACTTGGTATCTGCGGGGAAACGCCAGGCGGGGTGTGGGGTGGTGGTGATTAGCAGCCAGCCCCGTAGGGCGTAATCACAGGCTGGGAAGCCGTACCTTACCTTTTGTGGGGTTTTTTTGTTTGTTTGTTTCTCGCCTTCCTCAGCTTCCCTTTCCCCAGATGTGCTGCAGCAGGAAAGGCCCGCTGTGCAGGGAGCGGAGGACGTCAACCTTTAGAAGTCTTGGCTGGCTGGGTTGTTACAGCACTTGCCTGGAATTT
Organism: Catagonus wagneri; assembly: GCA_004024745.2. NCBI lineage: Eukaryota > Metazoa > Chordata > Mammalia > Artiodactyla > Tayassuidae > Catagonus > Catagonus wagneri. Next base: position 16,688,805 of record PVHT021183705.1, on the reverse strand, counting down.
GAGATTATTGTGCAGTGTGTTTTTTCTGATTCGCGTCCTCGACCCAGGATGCATTGGCTTTTTCTACATTTGGGCTCCCGCCGACAGACTTTGTTTGCTTGAGGCAAAATATCTTGATGGCACCCTGGCCCCCTGGTGGGGGCAGGCGTTTGTCCTCCGCGCTGCCATCCGGCCAGTCTCTGCCCTCCCTTTTCCCACCCACGCAACAGTGCTTCTCCCTCCAAGTTTTGCTCCCCAAGGAACCTGCTAGAGCCATTGTCTGGATGTTCCAAATTCCATGGGTGGCTTGGGGATATAGGCCTCAAATTACGAGTCAGAGAAGGAGGAAAGTAAATTTGGCCCCCGACCAGCCCCCCCACCCCAGCCTCCTGGGTGGTCTTGGGTGTGTCACTTACCATCCTTATTTCTCCCGCCCTTCCCCAAACTGTCCCGTCCTGGGAGCTACAGAGAGGATCGTGACTGTTCTTCCACCTGTGATTTTAAAATGGCCAAGCATTCTGGGCCATGACAAAATACATAAAAAAAATAAAAGTAAAGCTCAATCTTTGAGGCTTCTACCTGGAAGGTTTTTGTCTGGGTTTGTACTTTGATTTTGAAGCGTCGCTTTTCTCAGTGCTGCAAAGGACTTCTTAGGCTAGATTAATTTAGCAGAAGGAAGATCTGGGCAGCAGAGTGAACGTGGATCCGTGTGGGCTCTCAACCCAGTCCCTGAAACCCCAAGCTTCAGAGGTAAGATAAAAGTCAGCTCCCACCCAATTCAGAAGCGGGCTGCCTGCGAGCCAGATCCAGCCGACAGATTTGTTTTCTTCAGTCAGTACACAGCGTTGTAAAATGTATGAATCGGTTGCCAGCATTTGAAAATCAGGAGTTTCATAGCATCTCTTAAAACATCTGAAGATCTGGCCACAGGGCCTACATTTCTGCCTAGTAACCGCCAGCCAGGGTTGCATAGACAGCGCCCCCTGGGGGCGGCTCTCTTCTCCTGCAGGGCCCGCGTTCCTGGTCCCCTACACACCCGTCCAGCCCTTTGGTCTCAGGCCACCCACTCCACTTACATATGTTATTGTCTAGATTTTGCAGGCTTTTACACACTTTAGCCTGAATCCCCGTTGTTTGCTTTGCTCCCAACCGCACTGGCATAGGGAAAACCCAGCCTTCAGCTTGAACAGCTTTTCACGGTGGGAATAGAGGAGAGGCAGGACCAAGGGCTTGGTTTCATAAGCACGCTCAGCTTTTCCCTCCCAAACTCCCAGATGTGCTCTGCTTTAACAGATGTGTTTTTCACCTGCTACAGCCTGAGGAATACGCCCTGGCCTCCCACCTCCTCTTGGCATGCATATTTCTCTTCGCTTCTGATGCCTAAAGTAGTCCAGGGTGAGGGGTGGGTTGCAAGGTTTGGATTTTTAAAAATTCCTTCCCAGATTTGTTGTGTCTATTTGGGGCTGCAAATGGTTTTTGGTGTCAACGAACTAACCAGTGTTTGGTCTGCAGAGCCATCTCTGTTGAACTTGGATGACGGCGAAAGCCCAGTTTCCCCAAATAAAGTCTAAATACATTTACACATTTATTCCCACATGTGTCTTTATGTTTCTGTCTGTCTCACCACACCTCAGACGTGTCCATGTCTGGGAGCATCCTGGGAAGAAAACGGGCAGGTAATTTGACCCTTTCCCATCATAAAAGAAAAAAAAAAAAAAAGCGCAAATTGACCCAATCAGATGGTAAGAAGGATGTTTCAGAACATGGATATTAGAATGAGAGCTTAGATTGCAATTGGTTGTTTCCTTATGACTTAAAAGACAAATAACATCACTAGAGAAAACGGGAAATAAAGTAGGGAGTTAAAAAAAAAGTGAAAATCACTTTCAAAATTACCCCTCCCTCTACAAAGAAAACAAAAAATCTAATCGAGATTCTTTACCAATAGCAGAACCTTAAATCTGTTTACTGTTCCCCAGGTTATGAGACAGTTCCAACAAAAAGTGATGCCAGGTTTTACCAATACTGATGGTGATAACTACCGTTTCCTGAAAGCTCACTGTGTCCTAGGAACAGGGCTAAGGGTATTGCATTTTGATTCCTTTCATATTTATAACAACTCTGTAAGATCAAGGTGTTGCCCCCATTTGACAGTCGAGAAAACTTAGCCCGGTTAAGTGGTTTGTCCAAAGTCCTACAGGTGGAACAGGATGGAGCTGGTATTTAGACCACACCACCTTCCAGCAAATTCTGAGCCCAGACCTCAAGGCTGCTGCTCCGCCACCTCCCTCCCCCACCCCCACCAACTGGCCAGAGTAAGGACCTGGCAGACAGCCTGCCTTAGTCATGGGGGGTTAGGGAACTGACACATAGGAGAGTCTGAGAATGCTGGAAAGAAACAAACCTTGTATTTGACACACAGTTCCACTGATAAAAATGACCCCTGGGGAGGTACCTTGGGAGCCCCACTGGCCCCCCTTCGATGAAACCCTTGATCTTCAGAGATTAGCCCACTCTAGACCAACTGATAGAATAGGCCACTGACTGATGGGTTGGATGGTTTCTCACCCTGAATACCCATGGTTGGTTGGGGGATGTAAAGGGTACCCATTGCCTGAGGATGCTGGGACCTGGCTGAGCTGACAAGGCCATACCTGAACCAAGATCAGGGTGGAGAGGTGGAGTCAAAATTGAGAGGAAGTCCCATCTTCCTCCACATCTTATCTGAGAAGAATGGTGAAGATGAAATGGGGTTTTGAGCCTCAAGGCATGTGGCTGGAGTGAGGCGGGCATCTTCAGTAAATGCTGAGTCAGAACCGGGCAGCTATTAACATGGTGACTGGCAAATATGGGCAGCTGCTGAAACAAGGTGGGCTGGGCTGCAGGTTCAACTTTCATGTACCCTTGCCATGGACATTGAGCACCTAAGCAGGAGGCTCTGGGCCAGGGGCGAGGGGAGGGAGATACCAAAATGAACAAGGCAGTTTCTGTGCTTTCCAGCAGCTTACACAATTCCTCTGTTGCAAGGCAACTCTAACAGAGACTCAAAGTTCAGGGGAGAGGGCAGCTCATTCCTTTTTCTTTGGAGGGGGGGGCACCACATTCACATGAAAGTTACCAGCTTAGGGGTCGAATCAGAGCTCCAGCTGCTGGCCTATGCCATAGGGGGAGCAATGTGGGATCTGAGCCACATCTGTGACCTACACCTCAGTTCACAGCAACAGTGGATCCTTAACCCACTGGGCGAGGTCAGGGATCAAACCTGCATCCTTATAGATACTAGTCAAGTTCATTACTGTTGAGCCACAGTAGGAACTCCGAGAGCAGCTCATTCTAAGGAGGAAGTGGGGAACTGTGCTCCCAGGGTCAGGGACCATGTCTATGCATCTTCCCATCTCCCCATGTGGACCACAGAGTTGGGCCTATAATGAGCATTGAGTAAATGTCGATGAATGACTGCCGCAGTCAACGACTGACGTTTTCCAGGGGCTCTTGGAAAAACTTGTGGGGAAGACTGAAATTGAATGTATGTTGTATGTGTTAAAATTAGACTTGCTTCCAGAAAGAGATATCTGCATTAATAGTTGTCATAAATAAAGATTTACTTTTCTGTCAGGCAACATGAAGTCTAAAGGCTGAGAATCCCATGGCAGTATGGCAGCTTCATGGTCATCCAGGAACCAGCCTCCTTCATTCTTTCTGCTCTTCCATCTTAGGCTCATGAATTCTAACCCCAAGTTTGCCTCATGGTTATAAGATGGCTGCTGGAACTCCATTTATCACATCCGTGTTCCAGGTAGAAGGAAGAAGGGGAGAAGGACAGCCTTCCCAGAAGACTTGCTTGACTTCCATCAACATTTCATTGGCTATTTATAACTGCAGTTCTTTTCCTGGGCATATGGTCAATCTGGGTAAAATCTTGCTCCAGTTAGAAAGGAAGAAGGGAAGAACAGATAATGGCTACATAACAGCAGACTCTGTCCTGTAAGATTCAACTTTCTTTATGGAATTCACCAAGGTAACTCCTGTTTCACTCCTGCCGGGTGAGATGAACAGCTTTGAGACATTCTTTATTGTGGCCTGATGATGTGGCAAATCAATGCGTGGGTGCCTGGGGCACATAATTAGTTCCTTCGCTGTTCAGATCCTACGGCCAAAGGCTTGACTAATTGCATTGACTTCTCCTTCATTATTTTTTAGCTGTTTAAAGTGCCTCTAAGAATGCTCAGCCTCTATTCCTAATGAAGCTTCTGGTGAAAAATGGAATCTGACAGGTATGTGGACAGAAATGCCCTGCAGTGGCTGGCAAAGCTGGACGTGTTCTCCAGGCAGGTAGATGGACAGATAGGCAGATAAAGTCCTCAGTAAACACTGAGTATTACTCAACAGCAAACTTAGCTCCTCTCACTGATTCAAACAGCCTCTTACAGGATGTTTAATGACTTCTACTAAGCAGAACACTAGAGTTTCTCACATTTTTTTAAGGCTACAAAAACTATAGCTACCGTATAAAACAAGTGCCAAATTTCCACTCATGTGTTTGTTCAGCTTTCTTTGCTTTTCCCCCAAACCCAAACCAAATAGATGCTCTTGGTTCTCCCAAGATGGCAACACAACAGCCAGCCGTGTGTTCTCAAGATAAGGAGGGTCCCCTTGGCCCAGAGAACATAAGGAGCTAGGATATTTTCCAGTTTTCTTTAGCCCAGGGCTGGAGAAGCTGGATGGAAGCTGGATGGGGGCTTCTCAAGAGGAGTGGCAGGAATGTAAGTGAAACCCTTGGAGTTCTCCTGTCCATTCTTAGCCTCGAAGGGTTGCTGAAGGGGCAGACCACCTCCTGATGAAACCTCAGCTTCTACTGGGCATCAGGAAATAAACGACCAGTCCTTGAAAGAGGCTGAGATTACCCAAAACCCCATATCTCACCAGTATTCCTGTTCCCAAGGAGAAAGACTTATAGAAAGGAGAGAATAAATGTTTCATATCATTCATGCTGGTGAATATGTACAAATGTCTTCCTTTCTAATTTCATCCTAAATTTTATACAAACAGGGAACACGTCTTTCTTGTTCTCTGTTCTAGCTCCCTGCTCAGAACGTAAGCAATGCTCAATAACTATTAGTTTAATGACTGTAGAGATAATACCACCTAAATCTTTCTAGAACAGTGTCTGATTTGGCTTCTTCCATCTCCTTTTTTTGCCAGACTTTTGACATATTTTCTCCTGGGCATTTTCTTTGTGTATTTTTTAGTGATTGACATTATATTGTACATACAGCCAGCCCTCTGTATCTGTAGGTTCTGCATCTGTGGATTCAACCAGCTGAAAATATTTTTTAGAAAGTCCAGAAAGTTCCAAAAAGCAAAACTTGAATTTGCTGCATGCTGGCAACCGTTTTTTCTTTCTTTTTAGGGCTGCATCTGCGGCATATGGAGGTTCCCTGTCTGGGGGTCTAATCAGAACTATAGCCTCCGGCCTACACCACAGCCACAGCAAAGCCAGATCCGAGCCACGTCTGCGACCTACACCACAGCTCATGGCAATGCCGGATCCTTAACCGGCTGAGTGAGGCCAGGGATCGAACCCACAACCTCATGGTTCTCGGTCGGATTTGTTTCCTCCACATCATGATGGGAACTCCCCTGGCAGCCATTTACATAGCATTTGTATTGTGTTTATGACTATTTACATAGCATTTACATTGTATTTGGTGGTGTAAGTAGTACAGAGATGACAAAGTATATGGGAGGATGTATGTTTGTTATAGGCAAACACTAGGCCACTTTATGTAAGGGACTGGAGCAGCTGCAGATTTTTGTACCTATGGGGTGTCCTGGCACTGTACACGCAATTCTGTGTAATATAATACACAGAATAATGTAATATGAGGTGATACACGATTGTGTGTGAGGCTTTGTCAAGTAGCATTATAGTGTAAGCATGTTCCTGCATGTGTTCGTTTGAACTGCCATAAAAAAGAGACTACAAGATACAGAGGCCTAAATAAAACCGGATTGATCCAGCTCTCATTTAACAGCCTGAAGATGGGCCGGAGCAGGTAGATAGTTGTGTTTCACAAGATCACCCGGGGAACGAACCGGAAGAGCCACTCTGTCCTCTTTAACACACGCTGTGTATATCTTGGTCCCAGAGGGCACCTCCAGTTTTCATCATCTCCAGGCCAAGAAAAAGAGAGAAAGAGCCAATGGAGGGCGAGCTGCTTCCTCCTAAAATGATGGCCCCGTGTGCGCCTACTTTACTTGGGCTTGCATCACACTGGCCAAAACTTGGAATATAATTATAACTAGCTGCAAGGGAGGCTTGAAATTGTATATAAACGATTATATGTAGAATCCGTGTTTCCAAATATGTATTCATCTTTAGAGTTTACAGATGAGAAGTTGGAATTCCTGGGGATTCTTGGAATTTCTTGCAATCATGTTATTCTTAAAGGACAGCCGACATTCTTGGTAGTCTGCTTGTTACTATGGATATCTAATGATAAAAGCTAAATAAATAAGAAATAATACGTTTAGTGAATTTGCAAATTACTATACCTGTAGTACATAATCAAACACTGGAAATTCCCAGTGGACATTATTGGTTAATATTTAAGTGTGGTAATCTCCAGTGGTTAAAGCACTATATGGAATCACATGTCACATTTGCCCATTGAGGGATTTATTTTTCTCCTCACATTTGTTATTTGTGAGAATATCATTAACAAGATATATATGTGTGTGTGTGTGTGTGTGTGTGTGTGTGTGTGTGTGTATATAGTATACATGCACATAAACTTAATAATATTTATTTTATTTGCAAGAATGACTTGCCAGTAGTAGCAATCGCAGCCACAAACACAGGACAAGAGCTACGAGCAATATTGACGGACTAGAGCTTAGCCATTTGTCTCCCCTGCGCTCCTGTCCTGGTTCCCAGGAATGTTAAACTTAACTTGTTTGTGTTTCTGCTCTTGCTGACTTGACATTAGTGGATTCAAACAAATAATGTCTTGGTGGTATAACAGGACTGGTTGTATCTATCTCTGGAGCCCTGAGATGCAGGTTTGATCCCGGCCCACACGGTGAGTTAAGGATCCAGTGTTGCGATCTAAGGATCTCAGATCTGATCTGATCCTTCGCCCCAGGAACTCCATATGCCACGGGGCAGCCTAAATAAATAAATAAAGTCTCTATGTTGTTAAGCTTCAGTTTTTGCAGGAGGATTATTGGGATTATTATTTAATTTCTCATTTCTTTTCTGATTTTTTTTTTCAGAATTTGGAAAAATATAAAACATTTCCTAAGAAATACTAGAACGGAATTCTTTAGTGGAAATTTAGTCAGGGTGAATGTGCACGTGGGTTGGGCTGGGAAAGGAGAGAATGAATTCTGGGAGATGTATCTGCTTAGAACAAGGTGCATGATTCCTGGGCTCAGTGCACAACCAAAATGTGGAGCCCCTCATTCAAAACTTAATAAGAATTTCAAGATGGTGGCTTTGGAGAATTAAACCAAGTGGGGGGCCCTTCTAAACACCAGGCTCTGTTTAAGTGCATAGGTTCCACACCCACGAAGCTCACCCTGTCTCTGCTACATCATGTTCTTTTAAAATCTTTGTTAATATCATTTTAAATGGCCACATGGTATTCCACTGGCCACATGGTATTCCAGATTTACTATCATTAATATAGTATTTCTATATCTTTGGAAATTTTGTTGGGCTTTTAACTCAATGATCTTTTCCACCAGTTTCACTTTTCTTTCTATTCTTGGGATTGGTTTGGTCTCAGAATACGTACAGAAACGTTGGGTGTTCTCGCCAAGATGTAGAGGCTTAGCTTTGATTTCCCTTGAGCTGCAGACCACTGTTGAGGCATAGCCTGTTACCCACAGGGTTCAAGTGTGAGTCAAGTTCAGGCAGAAACCAGGACCAGACGGGAATCTGGACAGGTGGGCAGCATGACTGTGAGCAATGCCAGCAGGCAGATCAAGGCAAGGCTGGGTGGAAAGACATCGGGGAGGCCAGAATGGCAGAGAAGCCAGGTGTAGGCCTGTTTCTGGGCATAAGACTAGGTGTTAAACTCCCCAGGGGGTGTCACTAATGCAAGGGCAGGTATTGTCCTTGACTTGGGGCTACCTGGTTCTTCTCTAGTTCTTCAGTCAGCAAATCCCTGAATTGATTACCTAATTGAAAGAGCAATCTATGTCTATGCTGGATAACGGACTCTCTTATAAACCCTGGGCCAGCTAGGAGCCCCGCTCGTAGGGGCTGGGAGGGGAGCGGGCAGGCTGGACTCTGGATGGCCGCTTCTCTGGGACTCTGGCATCTCCTCTAGGCTTCTCTGTGTGATGGTCAGCCTCTGCATTTTGTTCAGAGCAAATAAACATTTCCTTCTTGGCTGACACATTTAGCAGGAACAGAGCAACATGACAAAGTAAGAGGTTTTACAGTAAAGAGCGAGGAGAAGTACTTGAATAGTTTCTCTGAGGCCAGAGATGTCTCTGACATTCATTTAAAACCTAATGATCTTAGGCAACACATCTGGCCTTTCCGTGCCTCTGTTTCTCTATCTGTAAAGTGGGTATGAATGACCCATTTCAGGGGTCAGCACACTTCTTCTGTAGAGGGCCATGGAGTAAATATTTCAGATTTTGCGGGGCATAGGGTTGTTGTCACAACTACCCACCTCTGCCCTTGTAGAGTAAAATCAGCCTCAGATGATGTATAAATGAATAACATTGGCTCTAGTCCAACAAAATTGCTTTTACAAAAACAAGTGGCTGACCGTCGTTTGCCAATGCCTGACCTATTTCATAAGACTGTCGGGACAAGTCAAGGAGACAGTGTGTAGAACTCTACGGGCCCCCCATAACGAGAGTTACTCTCTCATGAGGAGCAGGGCGGCCCAGGAGAGGCAGGTGGGCGAGTCACGCGCAGCAACTCCAGCTCTGAGGACGGGCCCCTCATTTGTTAACAAGACCCCCAAAGGGTCCTCTTCAGCCACTTTTTCTTCGTAGGAGACAAAGTGCTGAAAGGAGGAGTCTTAACAGTCTTCTAGCCAGACAGAAGGGCTCCCTTCTCTACACGAGTCCTTCTTCGTAATGGTTTTTGAAGATGCACGCGTTCCAAGATGTACTGACAACATGTCTGCAACCATGCAAAGATTCTCCAGCTCCTCTTTTCCACACTCTAAATTCTGAAGAAAACATCTCTCCTTCCCAATGCTGTCGGCTTATTCCTCCAAGTGGAGCACTTGAGGAGAATTCTCTTGAGCTTGGGTGAGATGCAAAAAAAAGTTGGAGGTAGCTCAGAACCATGGCGTCTCCAGGACCAAAACCTTCATTGATTCCTGTGAGTTTTTTCCGTCATGGAATCTCCCAGAGAGGATGTTAAGATGGAGATTATGGATCTACTCTAGGGTAGGACCGAGGCATCTGTCATTAAATAATAATTTCAATACTACTAATAATTTAAATGAAACGTCCCCTGCTGATCCCGCGGCTCAGCCAAGCATCTGCTCAGCTCTTGGCCAGCTTCCAGCTTAACACACCCCCTCCCCAACCTCGCCTTATTCCAAAACCTCCACTCTCCAAAACCCCAAGCCCCACAGCGGCCTGATTTGCCTCCTTTTTCCTTTGTCCACTCGCTACGTTAGCCAGGAGGCAGAGGGCTTGGAAGGCGCGTTAATACCTGAAGCAATGGCCCCTTGCTCCAAGAAGGAAATGATTTCCCACTGGCTACGGATGCTGGAGCCTGAGTGCTCAGCCCCAGGACTCAGGAGAGCTTCCGGCCAGGAGGATGTCAGTGTTTCCAAGTCAATGCCAAAGGCTCAGGCGCTGGGAAACGTATTGATTTTTCTTGAGATAAGAACTCAAGTGTATTTGTTCATGTCTTTCAGAAACCAAGCCTTGTCTGATTTGGTTTTTGTTTTGTTCTGGGTTTTTTTGGGGGCGGTTCTGAGAAGAAAAAGCTTTGCTGACTCAAGCAAAGTCTTAGTGTTTTTGCGTTTGATGGCCCCTGGGGTCAAGCTGGTCACATCCTTCTACCAAATACACTGATCCTTCAGAAGACATTAATGAGCACCTCCTGGGTGTCATGGCAGGCACTGGAGAGCTTCGAGAGAAGCATGAGACAGGGCAATTTCTGAGATGATTGTCCTGGTCCTGGAGTCCACAGTTCCCCGCTGAGGGATGTCCAAGCCCTAATCCCAATTCTACTCCAAGAAACCAATCCCAGACAGAAGTATTTTCAGGGAACTTGGACCAAGAGCTCAGTAAGTCAGGTTTGTTGTCCTGTTTTACTCCCTGTACCCAATTTGTGCCTTATTCCCAGGGAGCAAGTCTTTTACCGTCTCATTTATTCAGTGCCTGCCACATAACATAGTTCTTTACACCTGCTATCTGATTTGTTCTTTCCACAACCACAGCAGGTAAGATCCATGATGCCCATATAACAGATGAGGAAACAGGCTCAAGAGAGACGAGTTACCTGAGTTTTGTTGTTTTTCAGTTTATGGCCTCAGCCTTGGCCATAAAAAAAAAAAAAAAAAAAAAGAAAAGAAACCTTTTAGGAGTTCCCTGGTGGCTTAGCAGTTAAGGACTTGGTGTTGTCACTGTTGTGACTTGGGTTATTGCTGTGGGTCAGGTTCGATCCCTGGTCTGGGAACTTTTGCATGCTTTGGGTGTGGCCAAAAAAAACCCTTTTGAGAAAACAGCCCCAAGGGACAAGCCTATAGGATTGGAGCCCCCCCTAGAGTTGTGCCTCAGTGCAGCCTGGACCTATACTCAAACCCTGAAATAATGAGGGGCTTAGGAACTAAAATGTTTCCATCTATCAGAAATAACTTAGAAGTGAGAGGTTGGGGGAGTCTGGAGAGCGGCTTTCCAAGATATTTAACTCTTTTAAACCACATGGAAATTATTTCAAGATGAACTTGGCCCATTGTAACTATTGCAATAAAAGAAATTTCATTGACTGTAGTCCTATTTCTGTTCCTTTCAGCCTCGCTCATTGCACATTTTCAAAGCATTTGACGAAAACACTTTGCATTTAGGTAACATCTTTCAGCCCCAAGACTCAAGAATCTACTTAGAGAGATGATTGGCAAGAAAATTCCCCAATGTGGAAGCCCCCTAACTCTAGGGGGATGGGGAGCTGCTAAGAGTAGCAGGATATGTGCCTACGCGGAAGTTCCTGGCAAACTGTTGAAGATGGCATCAAAGCCCATCAGCATACTGAGGAACCAGCCTAGACAACACGACTGTGTGTTTCAGAGTTCCATGAGTTAATTTAAGAAAAATAAAAGGGGAGTTCCCGTTGTGGCTCAGTGGTTGGCGAATCCGACTAGGAACCATGAGGTTGCGGGTTCGATCACCGGCCTTGCTCAGTGGGTTAAGGATCCGGCGTTGCCTTGAGCTGTGGTGTAGGTTGCAGATGTGGCTCAGATCCCACGTTGCTGTGGCTCTGGCGTAGGCCAGTGGCTACAGCTCCTGTTAGACCCCTAGCCTAAGAACCTCCATATGCCGTGAGTGCGGCCGTAGAAAAGGCAGAGACAAAAAAAAAAAAAAAAAGACAAAAAAAAAAGAAAAATAAAAGGAATAGATCTTGTTCTCTTTGTGGTGCCCTGGAACTTTGCATTTAATAAGGGGATGCTGGCTACCTCTGGGCCCTAGTCATGCCTGAGAAGTGCCCCAAATTACTTTGCATTAGATGCTGGTTCCAGATTCGGCAGGCAACCAGAAATATTAGACACACATAAAAGTTGGGCATAGGGAGAAGGTGAGAAGGGCTTTGAGTGCCATTCTGCTTGGCAGGTGACTTCTTTTTTTTCTTATTTTCAGATGAAGTTTATTATTTTCTCCCTTAGGAGAAGAATATATTCTTATTATAGAAAAATTGGTAAAAGGAGAAATGCAAGAAGCAAAGAAACCCTCATCACCCAAAGAAAATCACTATTAACAGTTTGGTGTACTTCCCTCCAGTCTTTTTTCCATTTATTTCGGAAAAGAGAATTAGGTCAAGGTTCATGTTCCTTTCTTTCCTTTTTTTTTTCCTTTTTGCTTTTTAAGGCCCCACCCACAGCACATGAAAGTTCCCAGGCTAGGGGTCCAATTGGAGCTACACCTGCTAGCCTGTACCACAGCCACTGCAACGCTAAATCCCTAACCCGCTAAGCAAGGCCAGGGATCAAACCTGAATCCTCATGGATAGTAGTTGGGCTCGTTACTGTTGAGCCACAATGGGAACTTCCTGTATGTTCCTTTCTAATGCCAGAATATTATTGTACAACGCAGATGTGCACTCATGTTTTTGCAAATCCTGCTTAAACAAATTAATACGTTCCTGGAGGGTAAGAATGAGATCTTTCTCATCACAGTGACCCTGGGACCTAGTGCAAAACCTGGTACCCACTACTTTTATTGAACAGAATAACAATGGGGAGTATTTCATAGAGTGGATAAATCAGAATTCACCTCACCCTCCCTCTAATGGAGACATTAAAGTTGCATTTGATTTTTCACCATTGTAGGTAGTGCCGCAATTCTGCTATGCTTACTTTCTTATTTTTTTCTATATTAGGATTATTGTCTATAACAAATATTGTTAGCATCCATCCCTAGGCCTTTCCTAGGGCTACCTGAAGTCTTACCCTGGATGGTCTGCTGGCTTCCTCTGTCACGTGCCTGAACTTATTCTCTGGCCCTGGGAGCGTGCTTGTCCTATGTGCAGGTGAATAGCCTTGATGTGCCAGCTTCGACGTCGCTAAGCAACCCTCAATCAATGGGGATGGGAATTCCAGCTTCCTTGATCCTCGGGGTGGCCAGTGAAAGGTGTGTTCTACACGGTCCGCCAGGCAGCTCCCCCAGGGTTGAGCCCTAGATACCCACAGGGTCCGACCTAGCCTGTCCATCAGATTGGCTTTCCTCTGGTGAAACCGGATGCGAACTCAGAGTCAGGAAGCCAGAAGGGGGAACTCTCGGTACAACTCGAGGTCAATTTCAGGGAGCACTGTCAGTTACAGACCCCAACAGGAAAAATGCGCATTGCACCTCCTACAAGACACTGACCCCCTCACCAACTCAGCCAATGAGAAACCGTCATCACCTTGAAGTCTCACTTTTCTCCCACAGACTTTCTTTCAAAACCATCCCTTCCAGCTTTTCTCTATAAAATAGCATTTTTTCCCCTTTGTTTGTTGGACTCGCCTATGGCTTTCACTGTAGCTTGCTCATCCCACACGGTGATTCCTCTGATATTGCTGAATAAACACACTTTTACTGGTAAAATAACTTTCATTTTTAAGGCCAGCCTACTTGTTCCTGTTTCTCACAATCCCCACGCCTTCACCATGCTTCCTGCGATCACCTGCCTAGGAAACCACCCGTTTGCACAAAATCCATGTCTCAGGCTCCGCTTCTGAGAGACGCCAAGCTAAGTCATCAACTCTGGATAGGCTTTTAGCAGCAGAATTACCAAGTCAAACCCGATGACTTCTTTAAAGATCCAGGATACATATTGATGAAGAAGTCATTTCCATGTAGGGGTTTCCAGAGCCTTTTTACCAATCCTTAATTTTATTTGAAGAATTTCAACCACCAAACTGGGCATTAAGGAAAAAAGGGGAAAGAAGGAGTGTCCCCCTGTGGTGCAGGGGAAACAAATCTGACTAGTGTCCATGAGGATGGGGGTTCGATCCCTGCCCTTGCTCAGTGGGTTAAGGATCCAGCATTGCCGTGAACTGTGGTGTAGGTCACAGATGCGGCTCGGATCCCACATTGCTGTGGCTATGGCATAGGCCAGCAGCTGCAGCTCTGATTCGATCCCCAGCCTTGGAACTTCCATATGCCATGGGTGTGGCCCTGAAAAGCAAAAACATAAAAAGAAAAAAATGGAAAAGATGTCAAAGTAAGCCCCTGCCGGGCCTGCGCTATAAGACCCTCAAGCAGCTTCATCTGAGTTTGTTCTTCTGTTGTTCACTTTTCTCTGTTGTTTGCCTTTGCTTCATTTTCTTCTGCGTTCCTGGGCAAAGACTTTCTCTTTTGTCTCTACAAATAGAAAGGGAGAGGAAATTGAAGGCAGCCGAGACAAGAACCCGAGAGAAAGGAGTGAGATGTGCCTTTGGAATACTTTAGCTTGCACCAAATCCTTTTACTAAAATACTTTAGCCTTGGTTCTCTGAAAAACAAAGCAAAACAAAACAAAACAAAAAAAAGAGTTTGGTATTTTCAGGGGAAATGACAAGAAACAGGCAGTGCTTTCAGAGGTTTCTTTTTTTTGCTCTCATGAAACCCCTGCAATGTCTGAGGAGTGTGCACAGTTGTTCCAAAATAAAGTTGCATGTTTGGGGATTGTCATAGTGACCCAGAAAGCACAGCTTCTCCAGGGACACAGAGGAATGAAGTCTCCTACCAGCTTTCCTGCTGAGCCATGACTGTTCAGGGAAAGAGAATGGGAACAGTTCTCCGAAAATGAAGGACAAATCATTCTCTTTTGCCCAAGATTGACTGGATATTCTAAGAACGCATGGTCAACCTTCGCTGGACGGGCATTGGAGATAGAAATTTGAAGAGTGCTAGCACTCATCTGTTGTGTCCAGTTTTCTTGCACGTTACATGTAGTGGAGGGTTTTTTTTGTTTGTTTGTTTTCCTGTTTTTTTGTTTTTTTCAGAATAAAGAAGATACCTTGGTCAATGTCAGTTTACAGGTAGTTATTGGACCTGTTTGTCTGTGAACCAGAAAAGGTCAGATACCTCCCCACTGTCCTAGGTCCATACAGCCTTTTTCAAAACTCCCCAAACAAGTTTTGCTGCCCTCTGCAGAATTCTAGCTTACTCATAAATCCATGTGGAGGGAAAGAGAGTCACACAGGACCCCCAAACTTGATGCCCAGCTGCCTGAGAGCATCTCTAGCAGAGTTCCAAGTTTGGTGGTAAGGGGATACCTGGTGTTGAGGTGGGGGACCCTGTGTGGCAGGTACTCTCTTATTTTACTAATTCAGATTTCCTTTTCCAGAAATAACACATCTCGGCCTCCCTGGCAGTTAGATGGGACCATGTGACCAGCAAAGTGACATATACAACACTTCTAGTCCTGACTCCTGGCTTTTGTGCCCTTCTCTGCTCTCCATCTTTCTGTCATTCCTGCAACTGGCTATGCAGAACTCCACAGTCCCAGAGGAGGAGGGAATCACAAGATTGTAGAAGCCAAGCGCCTGAGTCATAGCTGCCCAGGAGAGCTAATGATTAGAAACAACAAGAGCATCATGGGAGTGGGAAACCATCTTTTATTATGTGTTCCCAATGGGGCTATTTGTTACAGCAATTCATCTACCCTGACTATTACATCCTACGAATTTTGATTGCCTCCCGGCACATGTGTTAGTTCACCTGGATTGCAGAGTCAATTATGCTGCTTTGTCTTGACTAGCCGCTCTCAGGAAGCAGTATTCAATCCCAAAACAGTTATAAGAGCGGATGAATAGTGTGTGATCAACACCTGCTCTACACACCATGGGAGCACAAAAGCACAGCCAAGGTGGGAGGGATGCCAGGCAATGAGGCATGAAAAGAGCAGAGAGGTGCAAGTGACAGATGTGTAACTCACAGAGCCAAGCAGAGTATCGGTGGCTTCTGCCTAGCATTGCACTTAGGAAGCGTCAGTCTGGCACCCAAAAGCCACTCAGAAGTGACTGAACTCTACACTGAAGTCCCTTAAGCAACCACATCACAATGCAAAGAAAACCTCACAAAATTCCTTCTCCCCATCACTCCATGAAATGTACACATGCACGACAGCTGCTTCTCAACTCTCTCCCCTCCTCTACGCCAAACGTATCCCCTAGAACCTCTCTCTCAACCATCCCAAGCCATCCTTCTCTCCTTTGCCGTCTCGCCCTCCCTTTTCAGCTCTTTTGTCGCCCTGCTCTCTGGGTCTCTCAACCGAGCCCAGGCTTTCTGTCGTCCCCGGCCTGAACATTTTGTTACAACTCATAGGCTCAGTTGATGAGCTGATCATAGACCCAGAAAGGCCCCAAAGTGAAGACAGACTTCTTGGGGGCAGCTTTGGGAAAGTGACTCAGTATCGGAGTAGTAGTATTACATACTACAAAGAGACTGTGACCACCACTACTGAGGGGTTAGGTGACCTTAAGTAAATTCTTTACATCTTTAGCCTCAATGTTCTCGCCTGTAAGGTGGGGTTTATAGAGCTTTGCTGGAATGAGGTGTAGTTTGTATAGTATGTGACAGCAGCTAATGCACAGCCGGCAGTGAACCATGTTTGTTCGGTCGGCCCTGAACTTGCAGCTCCTTTGCTCTAGGTGAGGAGAATCAGATGCACGGATCCAGCCAGACGACACAAAGGAAGGTAAACTGAGGCCCCAGCCATCAGCAGCGTGGGGTCTTGATGTCAGCTGCTCTGGATCTCACTCCTGAGTTTCCCGGTCAACTTTCAAGTGACCTTGAAGGAAAAACTGCTTTTCCCTGTGCCTCCAGCTGAGCGTTTCCACCACAGGGGAAAACGTGCCCACTCTTTGTCCCCCAGGGCGGGTGGTGAAGGTTAATGAATTGGTATTCGCGAAGTGCTTTGAGATCCGTGGATGAAAGGCCCTATGAAGTCAAAAGCGTTCGGATGATTATTAAATTGGCTTGCCTGAGGTCAGACAGCACAGGACCAGGGGAGCCGGGAAGGGTTCGCTTTCTTCCATTCCCCTGCTAGAACAACGGAGACTGCAACCTGTTCTTGTTAAGATGGGCCTGTCCCTCTGTGTGTGGATGTCCTCAGGTCTTCATATCCTGTCTCCTTTTTCTCCCTGCCACCCTGGTTGGGGCCGGACACAGGGGCTCCTCGCCAGCACGGCTCATGGAATGCCAAACAGCTCCCCCGCTCTTGCAGGGTTTTGAAAAGCTGAAAAGCTCAGGGAAGCGGTTGTGTGAGGAACCAGGAGTCATGCTTGACCCCGAGGGTCTTCTTGAGAAAGAAGGGACCATCTTTCTTTGTGCCAAAGGGGCACCCAAACCCGGGAGGGTTTCTGCCCTGGCTGAATTGGGGGGTGCTGCATTCCAGACCGCCAGCCATTTCCTCTGCCCCATTTTCTATTCTCTCCCTTTTTTTTTTTTCCTTTTCCATTCAACCAGCCCAGCAGTTGCAGTATTTGTTTTACAAACACCCCCTCCATACCTTTGTCCTTTCCTCCCCCGTGTTGGCAGTTGTATAGACACCTCATTGCAATTCAGACACCTGTCACTTTTGGATGTCACCGTGGCTGTTGCCACCCTGATTAGTTAAGATGAAGAAAAAAAAATGCAGCGTCGTATAAATAAAAAATTAGAGACGGTCACGTTGTGTAAAAAGGGCCTACCTTCCAACACCAGATCTCACCGAAGCTGCATTCCTTTTCTTTTTCCGGGGCATCTCAGCTAAGGGGACGGCTTATCATGTCTTGTTTTAGTGATTAAGCGGTTAATGATTTAATGAACCAAAAAAAAAAAATCTCATTTGTTGCTTCCCCTGGACTTGGAAAAAATTTCAAAGAGCTGATTTTCTGTGTACCTCAGTCCAATATTGCTACCTGCTGGGATCCGAACACAGTCTCTAAATAAATTGCTAGTGGCCTTAGGCAGGTGGAAGAGTCTCTCTTTGATCCTGCTCGAGCGGATGAAGTCAAATGTTCAATCAATCAATCACATTCATAACTTGCAGCTACAATCGGGCTGACAACAGCCTATTATTTATTTTTAAAATCATATATTTCATTATTGCAAAACACACAGGCTCTCACGAGGGGGAAGAGACTAAATTATTGATAAGCCATACAGATGACGGAGTTTGTTGGTTCTGACATGCTTGTCACTAACCATTGTCAGGGAGAATTTGCTACGATGTAGAGTCAGGAAAGTTGGCCAGGAATGTATGTTGTGCCAAAGCGGAGATGGGGAAAGGAAACTAATGGCTTCTCCCTCTTTCTTATTGGAGTCTTGTAGGTAAAAGGCAGCTGAAGGCAGAACAGGTTTCTATTGTAAAGCAAGACTTGAAAAGCCCCCAATTTGATTGCTACAGAACAGGAGATTTGGTTCTCAAAATAGCCATGCGTCTGGGAAATGAATTTCTGCTGGTGTCTGTGCATTCCTGGAAATAACAGTCGTAACTCTCCAGAATTCCCACATGGACCTGGGCCAGGCATGTTTATTCAGTATTGTGTGTCAGGGGGCTGGGGGTGGAGGCGATGAGCAGGCTGAGGAGGAAGGCAGGAAGGAGGCTGGCTCTGGGCTCCGACGGGACAGAGGGAGAAGAGGGGGCGCATTCCCCACCGCCTCCTTGTCCTCCCTATGGACCTGAAATTGAACCTCTCCAAAGGACCTGGAGAAGGCGGAGCAGTCGGGAATATTCTGACGGCTCCATTCTGTGTGTGTCTCCATTTTCTGTTTTCTGGGTCACTGGCTGAGGTGGCCGTGGCAAGCTGTCAGCCCTGGTGATGCTTAAGGTCACCTTGGACCGCCTCGTCTGAACAGTGAGTGAGGGATCGGACGGTAAGATCTCCCCAACGTTGTCACCTGGCAGTCGCCTCCACAATGAGAAAGTTACTTCTGGCTTTGCTGGAAGAGAGATCCCCTGGACTGTGGGCATGGAAGATGTTTTATTAAGGGAACTTAAAATTTTGCTGGTACAGATCAAACCCTATTACAACCAATACCATACTACTTGAACAAAAACAGCTGTGGAACTAAAGATTTCTCATACCCACCCACCCCCTTTTGATATTCCTTGGAACACAAGGATGATATAAGTAAGATGCAAGATCCTGTGGTGGTCCAGTTTAAATTCGACTTGTACTTCTAATTTATTCATTCATCCCAGTGACTGGGATGGGAAGAGAAGGTGCTACGGCTGTGCCCTAGATCCAGAATCTTCTCAAGACAGAAGGGCCTTTCTGAATCCATTCATCCAACCTCTCCCTTCCCTAAGTCACGGATAAGAAAACAGAGTCAGAGAAATAGGAATGAGACAGCCAGTTAGGCCTCCAGCTCCTTCCTTAAGTGAACTGTTCACAGAACGGCAGTCAGAAAAGTGACGTCTCCACTCGCGGTCAGGATCTTGGTCCACTTCATTATGCTCCCTTCTAGTATAACATCCCAATCCATGTTTGTTTGGTCTTAAGGTAGTAAATTCTGCTTAGAACTAGAAAATCCTAGAAAATTCACTTAATCATATGTGTTTTCCAGTGCTAGCCCCTGACAGTGAGTAGGAAAGTTATAAAGGAGAGAGTTTGGGTGTAGTTTCCGAATCCATCATTAGATGCTCGATCCACCTTCCAGGAGCCGGGAGCCTGCTCTTCCAGCTTTGGTCTGCTGCTTCCTTTGTGCGTCACTCTTGGCTGCCATGGCTCCCTCTGGGACACAGATTTCTGTCCATGGTGTGAGAAGCCACATCATGTGCTTCAAGTCAACTTCTAGCTCCAACATTCTCCATAAAATCCTACATAAAATCCTCTTCAGGAGCATTTTCCTTTCATTTTTTTGAACATTTTGCAGCCTATGTCAGCACATGTCGAAATGGAGCTGACCAAAGCAACCAGTGCACCAGGATAAACCATTGTTTATCATCTTCATGATACGGTAGAACTAACTCTTCACTGGGAACAAGGAAACCTGGCTCTGCTGAACTTGGATGCGTCATGGGACCCCTCAGCACTTCAGTTTTCCCATCTGTAAATAAGGGGGATACTTACTTCTTTTCTACCCACCCAGCTGGGACAGATGGCTGTGAACGTCCAAATCCATGATATAAGTGAGAGGATTGGAAAAAAGACGCTTAAAGTGCATTACAGATGTAAAGCAGTAGTATGATTTGGCGGTGGGAATTTACTAGGGATGAGAGAGCTTGCTGCAAATATAAGATTACATTTTTAATTACCTTCAGATGCTGACCTATGTAAATAAGCCTGTTTTGCTTCTTTGGAAGGGGGTAGGAGAAAGAGATGGGGTGGGACTCATTAACTTTCTGGCAATGCTTTTTTTTTTTTTTTTTTGCAGCAGTTTCAAGGAGAATCTTTAGGAGGAGGACAAACCAGCTGCTGCTGGCTGCAAGGCTGGAGTGGGAGAGAGACGCAGAAAAGCTTGTCCCTTCTTTTCTTTTGTCATTCTTTTCTGTTTTCTGGGTCGCGAGGTGCCCGCCCCTGTCCACTAACAGCACAGCGGCAACTGGCCTTTGACAAACTCCGTAAGCATGCCCATCACTTCCTATGCGTGGCTCTTTTCTTTTGAAGCCCTTTACTGCACGCTTTGGTGAGAGTCGCCACCCTTAGGAGGGCTGGAGTACCTGCGTGGTGTTGGGTTGTGGGATGCCAGACAGAGGGCTCTTTTTTTTCCCTGGCAAGATAAGATTCTGTTAAGATTTTATGAATAGTCTCTCTCCCAGCCTTGACTCCCTCGGGGGCCCCCCCGCGACTGGTCAGTTGTATTACAACGGACACTAATTATACCCGGAGGGTGAGGGATAGCAGGCGTAACTTACAAAGCCCTTGGTGATAAAGGTTTGGGGTAAACACAGTGGGAGAGAAACAACTTTATCCTTCCAAAAGGACAAAGAATTCTTGAAAAATGAGTCACTTAGGAAAACAGTTAAAGAGAGGAACAGAAATAAAACAGAAATGCTTCCAGCCGGTTAGGGGAGCACAGGCAAGTCGGGATGCATGCTGTGTGACCAAAGTGGAGTCAGCAGAGGGTAGTCACTAACTCATCTGGGATGGATGCTGGGGACACTAGGATCTCAGGGTGATGGAATCCCAACAAAAGGAATTTTTATTTATTTATTGTTTATTTAAAATATTTTTATTACAGGTGATTTACTTTGTTCTGTCAATTTCTGCTGTATAGCAAAGTGACCCAGCTATATATATATATATATATATATATATATATATATATATATATATATATATATATATACACACATACATGTTCTTTTTCTCACGTTGTCTTCTATTATGTTCTGTCACAGGGAATTGGATATAGTCCCCTGTGCTATACAGCAGACCTCATTGCCTCTTCATTCTAAATGTAATAGTTTGCATCTACTAGCCCCAAACTCCCAGTCCATCTCACTCCCTCGCCCTCCCCCTTGGTAACTACAAGTTTGTTCTCCATGTCTGTGAATCTGTTTCTGTTCTGTAGATAGGTTCGTCTGTGCCATATTTTAGATTCCACATGTAAGTGATATCACATGGTATTTATCTTTCTCTTTTTGGCTTACTTCGCTTAATATGAGGATCTCTAGTTGCACCCATGTTGATGCAAATGCATTATTCCATTCTTTTTTATGGCTGAGTAGTATCCCATTGTGCATATGTTGCAGAAACTGTGGCATCGGAAATAGACAAATGACATTCAGAAATGCGAAATAGCAGAGTTTATTCAGCACCACGCACCTCCAGAGTCTGGGCACCAGGTCTTTGTTCAGGGTAGCTTTTATACAATACACATTTCTGGGTCTTGTTTTTCCCGCACAAGCAGCCCAGCCCTCCCCTTTCCCCAAGCAGACAGTGTTCCTGCCTAAGAAGCTGAGTAAACAAGTTTACAAAATACAAAACTGATAAGCAATGCTTAAAGCACTGCTAGCAGAGCTGCTAGCAAGGACATAAGGCACATAGTGGTTATAAGATTACAAGAAGGCTGGTATGGGGCGAGCAAAGCTGCTGTCAGGCATGTAGCTGCTCCTCAGCTGGGGTGGGGGTTGTTTCTTTAGTTAAAACTCTTACTTCATATATGTACCACATCTTCTTAATCTGTTCATCTATCAGTGGACATTTAAGTTTTTTCCATGTCTTGGCTATTGTGACTAGTGCTGCAATGAACAGAGGAGTGCATGTATGTTTTTGAATGGAAATTTTGTTTGGATATATGCCCAGAAGTGGGATTACTGGATCATATTTAGTTCCATATTTAGTTTTCTGAGGGACCTCCATACTGTTCTCTATAGTGGCTCTGCCAATTTATATTCCTACCAACAGTGTAGGAAGGTCTCCCACAAAGGGAATTTTTAAACGTAGAAATTAAATTAGGTCTTCTTTTTGAACTCCAGATACGTTCTAGACCTCAAGAAATAGCCCCAACCTACACCCTGATACAAAGCCTCATTAAAAGTCTCTCTCTCTCTCTCTCTCTTTTTTTTAATTCCAAATGACACCGCAGCTGTGCACCAAGACTACGAACTTGCCTTCAGCCTGTGGCTCTTCTCCCTTGGACTAGTCATCCAGGAACATTCAACAAAGTCAGGATAGCTATATAATAATGTGCCTGAGAGGCAGCTTGGGTACACAGAGGCGACACAAGCCTCGCCCCCTTCTTCAGCCCACCTCCACCGGGCAGCCTCACTCTTCATTCCTGTTTGCTTGTTAGTGTTGGGGCAGCTGCTCTCCCATTGTGGGAGGGGTGTGTCCCAAGGACTGCTCCTCCTTGTGCCACCCCTGGGTCCTCACCAAACTCTCCAAAATCCCTGGTGGCTGATACCTATTGGGGTGAGACTGGGTCCCTTGCCTCCGGCACGACCAGCAGTGGCTTCCTGCCAAAGTCCTCACACTCAGAAATTTCCATCCCATCCCCCACTTGTGTGCCCATGTGCTAAGCAGACCTCTTCAGAATTAAAGATGGCCCCGCCTTCTCATCCAGTAGATGGGAAAGCTTACTTCGACACACCCACTCTCTTGCCCATGCCAGGGGAGCCTTGTTTGCCCAGGACTTTCCCAATTTTATGTATCTGGGAAACCTTTCCATCGTAGACAAGCCAAGCCATTTTGTCACCTACACCCATTCCCCTTCATAGCCAGTGGCCAGAAGTCAAGGGACAGAGGTTATGAGGCTAGAAAAGAACCTACATTGATCCGGGTAAGGAAGCAAGATGGTCCAATTCTTAGACAGCCACGAGGCTTCCGTGTTCATTCCACCTTGGTGAGAATGTAAAACAACCTCCTCGCTTGTATATTTGCCACGGAAGAGGTTACTCGTCTCATAAATGGACTTGGTAAAATAAATAAATAAGTAGGACACATGCTTTAAAGTGTGGGGATTAAGTAACTAAGCCTTATGCCGAAGTCAGAAGAGAAACAAGAACCCAAGGTCATGTATCGGAGTTTATGCAAACATCGTCTAATTCTTATTTATTTGGTTAACACTTTGGAGGAGAAGAAAAAAAGTCAAATGTTATAGTTTCAGCATCAAAAACATATGTAAAGCAGCTCTTACTCGCCCGCACAGTTGATGGAAACTGCCCCTTTGGAAGGAGCGTGGAAGAATGTCTTTGTGTTGCTGAGTTTTTAACGTTCTTGACTTAGCAGATCAAGGACAGATGTGAATGTATTTTTTGACTTCACAACCAACGGGGAGTATTGCAACTTAAAGCAGCTGGGGGAGAAAGCTGTGTGTATAATACAATGTTCCTTCTGAAAACTGAGTTTAATGGGCAAAATGGGAGGGAGCAAGGCAGACACCTTGATTCACTGGGAGAGGTATGATTCGGGGGAGCAAGGGGGGATCCTGGCGTTTCTCCCAATGTTACCGCAAGTCCCTTTGGCTCCCTCTTCAAAAGTCTGCCCTCGCTGTTTTTTCTGTCTGAGGCCCAAACGTGGTAGGATGCCATTTGGCATTGGGGGTCAGGTAAAGGATTTCTTACTAGATGCCAAGCCCCGTGCTAAGTGCCTTGCAAGTGTTATCACTGATTTGTAGAAGATTCTTTTGAGGAAGGTATTGCAGGTCCTCGGACCCTTATCCACAAATCCTGGGGGTCTGATGTGTTTCAAAATTAAGGCTTTTTTACTCCCAGATTTTAGTAAAGAAATAATGTGGGTGTAGACCATATGGTACATAATCCCCCGCCCACACCCCGGTAGGATCAGCCGTAGTACCCTTTGATCAAACGCATGCATGCTTTTCACCTTTGGTGGGACAAACAAGAGCTATAAATTGTTTCACATCAGTGTGGCTCAGGTTTCTCCACTAAATGAGTTATTGTGCCAAACATTTAGGGAAAAAGGCGAGGCTTTCCGTTTTCAGAGATTTTTGGATTCCAGAATGATGGGAAAGCAATTTGGACCCGAACTCTAAGGTCCCTGTGACGGGTGAGGAAACTTGTTCATTCTCTGTAGCTCAGTCTCTCTAAGTGTAATAATCGTTTCTGGATTAACTCCTTCTCAGGCTTTAGCTTTTTTCTTTTTTTTTTGTCTTTTTAGGGCCACACCTGCGGCATATGGAAGTTCCCAAGCTAGGGGTCAAATTGGAGCTGCAGCCACAGCCACAGCCATGCCGGATCTGAGCCATGTCTGCGACCTACACCACAGCTCACCTCAACGCGGGATCCCCCACCCATTGAGTGAGGCCAGGGATGGAACCCCCATCCTCACGGACACTACGTTGGGTTCTTAACCTGCTGAGCCACAATGGGAGCTCCTCCTTCTCAGTCTTTAGAATTTGAGTTCAGCGGTTCTGGCCTTTCCCTGCCCCCACCCCCGCCCCCAGGCCTCTTTCCTGGCCCTCAGGGTTGGCTGCTCTGGCTGAGTCTTGAGGCCCCTGGTTCCTCAGATGCACAAGGACTTGGCACCGCCTTCCTTTATGTAAACCCCTTCTTCCTCCTTGTCTCCAGAAGAAGGAAGATCAGAGGGGCAAACAAAAAGCCAAAATATGGCTCATTAAAAAAAAAAAGAGAGACACCTATGACTGCCCTGCCTGGGTCCCCCATGGCCTGGGAGCTGTCTTTTGTGGCTCTAGAACGTTCCAGTTCTAGAACAATACTGTTCCAGAAATACTTTCAGAGCACGGTATTTGCAGTATTGAACAGTGTTTCCAGGGCAGGAGAGAAGGACCTCTGTCCATCCACACAGGGACCATAGCTTGTCACGCAGTAACCCCTCGCCCACAGTGGTCTGGGGAAGAAGGAAGCCAAAGGCTCGGAGGTGCGCCCGCAGGAGAGATGCATTTGCAGCCGAGGCCCAGGTGGATGCTACCTGCGAAGCTCGGGTGGCGAGGCGATGAGCCGAGTCCAGCCACCGTGTGAGGGAGAGTGGCTGTCGCAGAGTGAGGTCCAAGTCAGCTCCTTTGCAAACGCAGACACACCGCTGATGGTCTCTGCCCGCTCTCTCCTGCCAAACTTTTGGCCAAGGGGAAGCCAGGGGACCAGAGCCAAGGGGCCAAAGCCATGAGGCCTGGGCAGGCGATGGCCTGGGGCCTCCCCGTCCCGGCCCCTGTCCTGCTGGCTGAGGGACAGACCGCCAGCACCTGCATGAGTCCCATGGTCAGGAGACAGGGTTGCTGGGTCCTCCGTTACTGCTCTGAGGGCTGCGAGGTGTTGGCGAGCCATCAAAGGTGACTTCTGCCTCTTCAGGCTGACCGCGAAAGTCTTTTAAGACGGTGGCAAAGCCTTGCGAGCGGGGAATGGAGCCGAGAATTCAATCGTGCCTCGGCAGTGAGAGAACTTTTGCCCAAGCGCACAAGCTCCGCAGTGGACTGGCTCCCCTGCTGACCCAGCTGATGCTCTAACTTTCAAAGAACTGGTAGGAATCTGACAGGCTCACCGAAAATAGAGAAAAAGAAATTTTCCCCGAGAACTTTTAAAATCAAGCTTTTTTTTCTTCTTTCCATTTCTGAAGGGCTTGCACCCACATTCTTGCCTGGGGAGAAATTCCTCCTGAGAGCAAGGGGAGAGAGAAGGAATGAGGGAGGGGACAGAGCTCAAGGGTGCTCACCCTGCGGGCACTGGGAATTCTGGTGGGGACCCTGTAAACAAGAGATGAGGCAGAAAACGCAAGCTCATCTGGCTCCCATTCTCTGACGATGGCTTCGTGCCAGGCCCAGAGCTGAGGGCGGTAGGGAGGGCCCATCGCCCTCTGTCATCAATTCTAAAACAAATATCCATTGCATATTTTAGTATCATCAAATTTGGGATGTGTCTGAATGTTCATGGCATCTCAGCATTGAGTCAGAGTTTAATGGGCAGCATTAAAAAATAAAACCTTTTGCAGCGGTCCACTATGCACTATGATAATAGTGCATCTTCTCAGAGATGGCATCTTAGCTGTGGATAAGTCAGATATTCTCCCATCTCACAGATGAGACAGTTGGGGCCCAGAGAGGTTAGGAGACCTGCTTGATGCCATACAGCCACTCTTTAGACTTGAAACAAGGTTTGCCTGGCTCTCAGTCACTGGTTTCCACTGGGGCAGGAGCCACTCCCAGCCGCCGCCCCCGAGATGCTCAGGCATCCTGGTGTCCAAAGCCCAGGCCCTCACCTGGAACCCTGGTTCACATTTAATTCTACTACAGCTCAAGCCTGGGAGGAAAGGATTAATGCCCATTTTCACGATTAAGAAATGGAGGCCCAGAGAGGTTAAGTGTCAAGTCCAAGCTCACACAGCCAAGGTGTGGTCATGGCCTAGATCTGAGCTCAGGGCTGACTTCAATGGCCTCCTGACCTCCTGCCCTGCCTTATTTATACTCAGAGGCTCAGATTCACTGCCAGGGTAGCTGTTATGTGCCACAGAATCCAGCCTAAAGCAGCAGAAAAGGAGGAAGGGCCATTTTGGAAAGAGAGCTCAGGGAGAAAGAGGAGAAAGAGCAAGGCTGGAAATCCAGCTGCTCGGGGACTAGGTCTGTGGCCTGTTTTCCAGAGCTGAGAGCTGGGCCTTCGGCCGTCTCTAGCCAGGTGCACAAGTGTAGGTGGGAGAGCCCTTATCCTTCTAGGCTTCCTCCAGAGGAAGATGCCTGATTCCTCTGCTGGGAGGACCCACGAATCTGCTCAGGAAGAATATAACCACAGGAACTTTCTAGAAGTGGTTCCCACTGCTACCCTTTAGCAGAGCTTATAGCTCCACTCCTGTAGGAGGTTACAAATCTGACCAAAAAAGACAGGAGAATTTCAGGAAACTTCATGTAAATATGACCATTAAATTCCAGCCCCTGGCAAGCAGTAAAAAAAATCCACTTCCGTACCAGTGACTTGAGCAGCTCCCATTCTCCTCATCGCCCCAGACTTCTCTGTCTGGGAAACTCTGAGACTTCCTCCAAGACCCAACTCAAACGCCGCCTCCTCAGAGATGGCATCCCAGACTCTTCCAGGGACAGGATGAGTGCCTCCTCTGAGGTGGTAGGTACCTTATAGAAACCTGTACTGGAGTTTTCAGTTTACTTCTCCATCATCCTCAGTAGCAGCACAGTGCTTGGAATACAGTAGGTGCTCAATAAATGCAGGGAGAACAAATACATTTGTGAATCTAAGCCCATTTAGCCTAGTTTATACTGGAAATTGCAAGGAGGCCACAAGTTAGATCTTTGCATCATCCTATTGTGGTACATTTCATCTGAAGATTTATGACAGTGGCCATAATCAAAGAAACAATGGGGGCCAAGGTCTCCACTTGCTTCAGAGCCTTGTAGGGAATCTGGGGCGATTTGGTCCTGGTAGCCTTGTCTTTACTGCCCTCTTGTGGCCAAAAATGTTGCTGTCACTTCTGAAAAAGCAGATTGCCTTGAGACCACAGAGAGGGAGATAATTTCTCTTCCCAGAACAGTGTTTTTCAGATCCCTGAGTCATTTTGATCCAGTCCCACATATCTTGTGTGTATCTGTGAACCTTCTTCCAGTGCTTTGAAAATATGTTAAGATAATGCTAGATGGATAACTAAATGGGGCCTAACTGACCTCAAAAATGAGCATCAGAGACTCCAAGTGTCCATCAGTGCCGGCTTAGCACTCTTAGCTCTGGTTATGGGAGGAGAGGAAATGACAACCTGTGTGGCAGATTCCTGCCCTCAAAGACCTAGCAGTCTGCTGGCCACACTTTCACCAAAAGTGAATAGTTCAGGATGACACAACTAGACACAGTCTAGTAATAAAAGATCATAAAAGACCTGTCAATTTAACAGCCAAGCTTTGAAATCAGGCAGCCCTGGGCATATATCCTGGTCCCACTACTTACTGCCTAATTGACCTTGAGCAAGTTACTTCACCACGTTGGACGTCTCCATGTCTGCAAAATGGGCCCAGTAAGAGCTTCCTCCTTCACAGAGTCATGATGATTATACGAGATGACGTGTCAAGGCCACAGCATGGTGACTGGTGCAGAGCAGTTCTCGTAAGTGCTAGCGACTATTTTATAACTAAAGTTTTCAATTGTCCAGGGCAGGTAGAGAATAGGGTGGGATGTAATTAGGAGAGGGATAAATATACTCCTAATCGTGGCTTTGTCAAAGGCAGATCTCCCCAGCTTTTTATTAATTCTCAGAGCCCATTGTGATAAGGTGTTTATTAATATGCTGGTGCATCAATGGCAAGATGACCCATAGGGCCGCCTTATCTCAAGCCTGCATGGAAGAGGCAGGCTATTAGCTGGCTCTCACCAGAGTCTACTTTTTTCAGCTTCTCCCTCCTTTCCCATGGCAGATATCATTAATCAATTATTTCCCTTTCCACACCCAAGGCAGACATCACTAATCAATCATTTCTCTTTCCACACCCGTGGCCGACATCACTAGTCAATCACAGTTCTTGCATATACTCCCTCTTGTTCATAGACTGGGTGTGTAATCTCAAAGTTCTCATTACAGAGCTCCAGGCTGTTACACCAATTAAACTGAGTGGGAAAATGGCAGATAATCTAATTTACCTTTCTAGGTTTTGATACATAAGTAGCTAAAGTTATATAAAGGGCGAGGGCATCATAGCCAGAGGGAGTGTAAACTAAATTATGAGTGAGAAGACAGATCCAATAGGAAAAGGAAGTAGAGAGAGGCTGCTTTCTGGAGCCTCTGGACTCCGGGCTGATCACAGGAGCAGGTAAAAGCAATCACTGAAGGCTGTTGGGCAGGTGACTATGTGACCGCGGCTCTTTGGAGGCAAGACCTCACTGGCAGCTGGTGCCGGGCAGAGTGTAAAAGGCCTGAGCCCTGAGGGGAGGGGAGGGGAGGAGGGCTGCAACTCAGGACAAGGCGCTGAGGGAGACAAGCGCCCGGGAGGCTGGGAAGGTAGCTTTTGTGGGCTTGGTGATTCCTGGCCCATCAGGAATGAAGGAAGTGGTGCCATCAGAGCTGCTTCTCTGACCTTGAACTCTGCAGGCTGGGAGAACAATGGCACCTCCAACACACGGGAAGGGGGTTGGGCACAGAGGAAAGGACGTGCTTTGTTTAGGGGGGTGGAGTTGGAGGTGCCTTGGCTCAGCCAGTGGCAATTTCCTGTGGGCAGCTGGCAATGGGAGACCGGAGCTAGAGCTAGAGCAGCAGATATTAGAGAGGAAGAGAGAAAAAGGATAATGCTTTACAGGTCCAGCCTCGTTTCTACTCAAAGCAGTTTGGGTAGAAAAAGAGAGAGTGCATTCAGGAACAAGATAAACTGGGTGAAGGTCATGGTTTAATTAAGAGGCATTTGCGACAATCCGGTTATTCCAAAAGATACTGCGTATCTGGGTCAAGTGTCCTTTTCACAATACCGCCTAAAATGAGTAGGAAAAAAAAAAGTGTTCTTTGGTAATAGGGAACAGTAAGTCTCATGCACAGGACCCCGAATGTCCCTGTTGCTAAGAAAGAAAGTGTATATTTAACTGAAATACCCCAGCAATCAGAAAAGAGGTCAGAGGGACGATTCCTTTATTAGGAGACTCCATTTCCTAATGTGTAGCGTAATAAAGCCCCTTGGGCTCGACGGTCAAATAGACCTGGATTTGAACCTCAGCTCTACCACTTCCTAGCTGTGTGACCTTGGACAAGATACTTAACCTCTCTGAACCTTGGTTCCCTCATCCACAAACTGGAGATAATAGAGGACCTAGTTCATAGGGCTGTGCTGGTAATCAAATGAAATAATGCGTAGAAAGGTTGGGTCCGGTACTTGGCATGTAATAAGCATCAAATGCACAAGAGCTATCTTTTTATCCTGTCACCTAACTTTTTTAGGAACTGATTTTTAAATAAGCAGTGATTCTTTTCATGGCTGATGTGATCCTGGGAAGTCCTCTGAGGGAGACAGAGACACCCTGCGCTGATAGAACCAGCAGGGTGGCCAGCAGGAGACAAGAAATCTGCAAGGTTCTGAAAAGTTCCAGTTCACAGGTTGGAGTTTAGGGTGGAAAGGCCATTTGTTGTAGGAAGGTTCACCTTGAGCTATAATAACAATATCAAACATTTACTGGGCGATGATTGGGTGCCGGGAACTGTCTGAACTACATACTAACTCACTCCATCCTCCCCAGGTCCTGGAGGGAAGGACCTTCCCCATTTTACAGATGGGTCACTGAGGCCCAGAGACATGAACCAACTTCTCTGAGGTCTCACAATTACGAAGTGCTGCCACTTAGAAGGATTTGAACCCAGGAAGCCTGACTTGGCAGCCTGCGCTCTTAACCACTGTGGTCTCCCTGTGTCCCAGGCTGGGCTCCGCACTCAAGGGAGGGGAAGGGCCACAGTGTGAAGGCTGGACT
>PVHT021183705.1:16534056-16657375 GCA_004024745.2 Catagonus wagneri | reverse complement strand
CCTCCCCCTCCTTCTTCAACTTCCTCCGCTTTCTGCCACCTCCTCCACCTCCTCCTTCTTCAGTTTTTCTTTTGGCCACACCCAGGACATGTAGAAATTCCTGGGCCAGGGATCGAACTTGAGCCACAGCTGCAACCAGAGCCACAGCAGTGACAACACCAAATCCCTAACCCTCTGAGCCACAAGGGAACTCCTGAGGGCTGGCCTTCTGAGGAAAGGCCTTCCCGGTAGGGAAATCGCCAGTAAGGGCCCACCTCAGTGGACTGCTTCGCCCGGTGCCAGGCAGCCAGATAAAGAGCCTTTCTGTCAGATGTTCCCAAAGGCGAGTCACCCTCAGGAAACGGCTGGTCTCCTCTCAGGACCCCGTTCTTTGGTTTCTTTGTTCCTCCCCGGAGATAACTAGGACCCTGAGGATTTCTCCAGTTCCTATATTTCCTCATACGATCTTCTCATCCCCCAGCCTTTTTTTTTTTTTTTTGCTTTTTGCCTTTTCTCTAGGCCCTCACTCGTGGCATATGGAGGTTCCCAGGCTAGAGGTCTAATCAGAGCTGTAGCCACTGGCCTACACCACAGCCACAACAATGCGGGATCCGAGCCACGTCTGACCTACACCATAGCTCATGGCAATGCCAGATCCTTAACCCACTGAGCGAGGCCAGGGATCGAACCCGCAACCTCATGGTTCCTAGTCATATTTGTTAACCCATGAGCCATGACAGGAACTCCCCCCAGCCATTTTTAATGGGAAAGGTTCAAAGTTTCCTGTTATGCCAGCCTCGTGTCAAGTCAGGGGGACGCGGCATGATGGCCCAGGGGACGTAGCTAAATGACCTTCCCTGTTGGACACGTAACCAGGGCCTGCTCCCACCTCTGCTCTCAGGAAGCCACCGAGAAGGGGAGGGGGGCTGCGGTGACGGGAGGGATGGATGGGGTAGGAGCCAAAGGGTTCCTTCCAGGCCGGGGGACACCCCGAAACTGCACTGGCACCACATTCTCTTGCAGCCATGGGCATGAAGCTCTGACAGGAACATGGAGGACAAACCTCAGGTCAAAACATTGGAAACAGAGAGAGGGGATGGTGTCTGAGGTCACGTGGGCCTTTGGACACGAGATTCCCAGAGACCCCGTCAAGCCGCCCTTTTTCTGGGTCCATGCCACGCCCACGTCAGCCTGGGAACATAACGGATAAAAGACTGTCATTCATTCATTCGTGGTTCACTCATTCATCCCACGCACAGGCGTCCTGCTGCGGGCTATGCATACAAAGCCCAGACAGACACTGTCCCCAAGCCGCCTACAGCCCAGAAGAGAGCAGAGGTCAGGCGCCTGGCTGGAGGCCCACACGGCCCCAGGCTGCTGTTTGCACCCTTGGAGACTCACGGGGCCCTTCCTGCTGAGCCCACCGGAATAGTGTGGGCCAGGGGAGCCCACTGAGGGCCTGGGAGGAGGGCGGTGGCAGCAGGCACCACTCAGGGTCCCCCACCAAGTGAGCTGTCCTGTGACCCTGGGCCCCGAGCTCAGCCAGCCGCCCCGCCCGCCCCCGCTTCTCTGCTCAAGCTCAGGAAGATCTGGGCGGACCCACTTGGTGGGCCTTGCCCAGGTGGCAGGCGGAAATTTCTTCTTCTCTCCTCCGTTCCCGCCATCACCCAACCTATTCAAACCGCACCATGTCATGAGAGCGAGGGGCTTCGGGGCCCTGCTCTGCTTCTGCTTCAAGGGGTAGGCAGACTCTCAGATGTCAGACGCCCAGACCGAGAGCCAAGTCTACCTCCATTCACACCCAGCTTTGCCCCGTTGAGCCAGTGTCTTTATCTCTGAGCTTAGCTTCCCCAACTGCAGGGAGTGCGTGATGAGGGACCATTCCCAGGGTCGTGGTGCTGGTGAAATGTGACAATGTCTGCATGGCTCTTAGCATAGTGTCTGGCACCCCAGAGCGTGCAAAGAACAGTAGCTTTTATTACAGCCGAGTTAAGTGCATTCGTACTCTACTCAAGTCTTTGAATGTCAGAGTCAATTTAGAGTCTGAAGACCCGGACGGGACTCTGGGTGCTGTCCCTCTTCACTATTCTTTGTGTCCAGCAGTGTCTCTGAGCCCCTCTTTCCTCATCACGAGGGAGAGCATATCTGCTCCTCTGTGTTGTGAGCACTGAATGAGACAGTGATGGGAAAGAGGTTTGTAAGTCAAGTGCAGTGTGAATGGAGTCGACTGTGAGCCAAGGGTGTCCCTGGCTTCTGTCCCACCTCCACGATGGGCACCCTGGTCCCAGGAGCTTCCTCCCCTCCTCCGAGGTTGTCTAGCCCTTCTTGGGAACGAAGTGTGTCCACCCAGGTGAGGACCAGCCCGTGTTTACACATAACTAAGAGTAGCCTTCGCTGCATTCAGGACGAGCCAAGCATTTGTCGGCATCAGCTCACGTTCTTCTCCCAACAGCCCGGCCAGGGCGGCCGCTCTCATCCCCATTGTCTACATGAGCAAACTGACGCCTGGAGGACTTACAACTGCCGAATATCCAGCAGCCAGAGTGTCTTTTTCACCAGGACCCATGGCAGATATTGAACCAAGATCAGTCTGAGCCCAAGCCAAGCTCTGAGCCCCATGCTGAGTTGAGCCCAGGCGGACAATTACTATTTCACTTGGTTACTCCTGATTTCTATTTTGTTCCCACCTCCCACCTCTGAGCGAGGACATCATACAAGAATTCATTAAATCCTACCTCAAGAGTCCTCTTGAATATTGCCTGGGCACTAAGTTCACACTGGCGGCCAACAGGGGTGCAGTCCTTGTCCTAATTCAGTCAACAGGTGTCTGGGCACGTAAGGCGGCCAGGCGCTGCTGGAGGAGCTGCGCCCACAGCCATTAAACTCAGCAAACAAGGTCCTGTCCTCCAGGGGCACACGTTCTGATGAGAAAGATGGGCACCAGGTACAGGGTACAGAAATGGCTGGGAGTGACTGGAGCTCTGGGGAGGGTATGTCAGAAGAAGGAATAAGGGCTTCGAATGTGGGGAGCTCTTCAACGGGAAAGTTCGGGGGAAGATGTCCCCAAGGGACATTTGATCAGAGACCCGGGTGAGTGAAGAAAAGAGCCACATGGATATGGTGGGGGCGGGGGTGTGTGCAAAAGTGTTCCGGGCAGAAGGAAAGGCAAACGCAACCCCTAACAAAGGAGCACGTGACGCACAGCAAGCGTGGGGTGAGCAGAGGATGGAACATCAGGCGAGGCTGGATCGGTGGGTCATGAAGGAGCCTGGGGCCCCAGGGCCTCAGAGACCAGAGGCCGTTGGAGGTGCTGGTGGCCTAACAGAGAAACACGCTTACTCTGTCTCTCCTAGTATAGACCAGTGGTTCTCGACTCGGGGTGGGGGTGAGAGGGACAGTCTGGCTCTACCTTGGGGACATTTGGCAATATCTAGAGACATTTTGGTGTTGTGCTACTGGCATCTAGTGGGCAGGGGCCAGGGATAATGCCAAACACCTTAAAATGCACAGCACAGCCCCTTTTGAATTACCAAAACAATTACCTGACCCCAAAAGAATTACCTGACCTAGGAGTTCCCAGTTGTGGCTCAGAGGATTACAACCTGACTAGTATCTATGAGGATGTAGGTTTGATCCCTGGCCCTGCTGCGACTGTGGCGAAGGCCGGCAGCTGCATCTATGATTCTACCCCCAGCCTGGGAACTTCATGTGCCGCAGTTGCAGCCCTAAAAAGCAAAGAAAAAAATGACCTGATCTAGGACATCAATGGTTCCAAGGCTAGTAAACCCGGGCGCAGACCCAGGGGTGCGGAATATTCTCTTAGGAAGATGGCAGGTGCCTACAGAGGCAGCAGCCGAGTCCCTTGGGCCCCGAATCCTGCTGCGGTAAATGTGCCTGCATTACTGTCGGTATTTCCTTCCCAGCTCCAAGAACCACTTCAGGGGGACATGCTCCAGGCCACTTCCTGCTGCCTGCCACCTGCTGTGTGTCCACCTTGAGGATGATGAATGTTCTGTGCTCAGGGCCATCCGTGTGTCTCTGCAGCCCTGATGTTTTCTGTGCGTCCTGCATTCTGAAGTGTAATTTATTGGACCTAATCCCTGTCCGGGGTAACGGTAAGTCTTCCCCCGTAGAAACACTGGGGAGGAGGATGTGTTCCATTATTATTTCATTAGGACCCCCCTGGGTATTCCAGGAGTCCCTGAGTGGGTTTTACATGTTGGATGTTTTAGACACGACAGCCAGGGGCCCCCAGAACTCAGGATAAATATCCAGAGATTTCTACATGTGCATCTCTTCTTACTGCTAAGTCCTGTTTTTTACCTCTTGCCAGTTTTGTCCTTCCACAGAGGGAAGAATAGACAGAGATTTTAAAGGAGGCATCCGATATCTACTGCTTTCTCAACAATGTGAGTAGAAGACTCAAAAGCTAATGTCAGCAGCCAAGGTTTCCAGCTTCAAACCGGTGCTTGCCGTCTCCCGGTGAAACCAGCATGGACGGAGGGCACCAAGACAAGAGGTGTTCCACACGTTCTCCCCGCACCTTCAGCTCAGCCTGTCTGCATGTGCAGAGGGAGGGGAAGGTGCATCACCATCAAGAGGCATCGAGCCTCCGCTTGACTCAGGAACAGTCAGGACTCCATCACCTGACTTTGCCCTTAACTCCCCGGCCCCCTTCCCACGTGCGTGTGGGGTCAGCTCTAACAAGCCCTAGGTGGTGGGTCTTAAGATCACTGGTTTTGAATTCCCCAACTCACTAAGGCAAATTGTTCTTTGCATGTTCATTTCAGCTCTGAGGTACCATCTTCTGGGTCCTTTCTTTCCCATCCTATGGCATGGAGCCTCCACCTGATTTCATTCGGGAAAGATTCATGAACCATTCTTTTTCTAATACCGCAAGGGGCTCACACCTTACCCAGGTTGCCCCTCATCATCCATTTTTGCACCTTCACTCATCGCTACAGGAAGCAGCTGGACCAGAAATGGGCTGTGGATTCAGAACTTTGGGTTCGACCCTGACAAGCACCTGAGTAACCGAGATAGCATGGGTAAGTCATTTCCTGTCTCTTAGCCTCGGTATTCTCATCTGGCAAATGGGAATCACTGTACTGAGCCACTGCTTTGTGGTGAGCAGCAGATAAAAGGATGCATGTGAAAGCAGGCTGCACACTGCAAGGGGCAACCTGGATGTTGTGATCGGACTCTGACTTGTCGTTTTGCTGTGGGCTGATGAAACGAGAAGCAGTAGGATGATGTGAAAGGAATTAGCCCCTCCCCCCAGGGTACAGTCAGAGCCCAGGGTCTGCTCTGTGCTGGGATGAGACCACCACACCGACGGCCACCATCTCATCAGCGGAGCAGGTGAAGGGAGAAGGCAGCGGGGCCACACTGCATCACCATCTCCCTGGCAGGTTCAGGGTTCTCTATTTGAACTTCCCGATGGTCAGCCTTTCTTCAGGAAGAAAACATCCCACAACAGAAGACAACTAACTAGAAGGGGAGCTCCCACTATGACGCAACTGGATCGGCGGAGTTCTCTGGAGTGCCAGGATGCAGGTTCGATCCCCTGGCACGATGGATTAAGGATCCCACACTGCCGCAGGCGGGTTGCAACTATGGCTCGGATCTGATCCCTGGCCCCGGAACTCCATATGCCACCGGGCAGCCAAAAAAGAAAAAGACAACAGAAGGGCTCTCTCGTTCCCCTTCCGCTCTGATCGAAGTTCACACGCTAAGTTTCCAAGTCATTTCTGTTTAGCTCATCAATAGTTGCCTCCTAAGAATGATTCCACGCCTGAGAAGCATTTTAAGCCTTTTTAAGCTCCAAAGATTAGGATGAAACAGGGAGGGGCCTGGGAGGAGGACAGATAAACAATGGCCTGGAGAGCCTCCTCCATGCAGAGAAGGAGATTCTGCACTTTGGTGAGATTAATCCCCAAATTGAAACTGGCCGTGCGGGTCGTTCTGAGAGAGGAGAGATGAGATAAGAGAAAGGCCCGGCTTTGAGCTGTTTGTGCAAATGCGGACCTCGTTCTATTCCTGGAGCCAGAGGACAGAAAGACAAGCCTGTGGAGGACAAATCGAGGCTGGGGTTTTCCTTAGGACAGTCGGGGACAGCGTGGGAGGGAAGGGGCAAAAGAGCAGCGGACACACGCATGATGCTCGAATGTTGTCAAACCACCAAGGTGTCCCACCGATCAGCCTGTTCTCGTACCATTCAGAGCATGAGCACTGGGGAGCAGTTCCCGTGTGGCTCAGTGCTTAGTATCCATGAGGACGCAGGTTCGATCTCTGGCCTCACTCAGTGTGTTAAGGATCTGGCATTGCTCTGAGCTGTGGTGTAGGTCGAAGATGCGGCTCGGATCCTGCATGGCTGTGGCTGTGGTGTAGACCGGCAGTTCAAGCTCTGATTCGATCCCGAGCCTGGGAACTTACATGTGCCTCAGGTGTGTCTGGCCCTAAAAAGAAAAAAAAAAAAAGCACAAACATTGGGTTCTGCAAAGACCAAAGAGCAGGGCAGGCCGGCTTTGCTGCCAGTCTAGGCAGAAGGACACTCACAACGGATCTTAACATGCCCATGAGGAAGTCGCCTCTCTTTTGCAATATGCCTGGTTTCTGACCCCAAGACCCTGGCCCCTTCCAGGCCGGCAGCCGTCAGTTCCAAAGAAATCCAAGTCCTGCTTGAAGCCTTGAAGACTGCCATCAGTGGGGCTTATAGGATGAAGGACCTGCAGGTGGGTCCCTGCAAGGTTGATGCCACCTGACCAGAATCCCTGGGACTTCCAAGAGAGCCGAGTGCTTTTGAGAGGACAATGCTCATTCGGAGGCATCGCTGACTTAAAATAGCAGTCCCACCTCTAAGGGCTGAACTGCCACGTCTGCAGGTGGGAGCCTGCCAGCCCCCGCTGTTGGGAGCAGGAACAGGACAGGGCCAGAGCACAGAAAGGGCCCTATATGGGACGCGGCTCCGAGGGCAGCATGAGCGACCAGGCCCAAAACTGAGAAAGAGAATAATGGTCAGACCCGTGGCTATAAGAAGAACCGTGGTTTCTCCCTTTGCCTTTTGTCTGAGGCTTTGAGGAATGCCAAGCCCATTCAGGAGCCCCTGCTGGATGCGTGGGAAATGGGAGCATGGTCTGTGGGTCTGGGCAGGGCTGTGGGAAGGAGAGAACCCGGAGTGCCGCTTCAGGGGCCAGGCAGGGAGGGTGCCCGAGAAGATGCTCCCCTGTTCTCCCTTCTCTGGGCTCTGGGAGCGACAAGAACCACAGGGCACATCCGTTCTGACCCAACTCAGCGTTCTGGAGTTTCTCTGTAATTAATCCCCACCCACAGTCGTGGGGCGAGGAAGGATTAAGTTGTGCGCACAAGGTAAGACTGGGATGGGCTGACATGCCAGAAAAGGCTTCGGTCTGCGTAGCTAGCCTGGGAACCTGGGGAGAGGCATGCTGATGGAAGAGTTCCAGAGGCTTAGCTTGGTTTCCAGCACGTTCCTTCTAACCTAGATCTCTTTCCTGCTGCAATTTTACCTGCCTTAATTTTTCTAAAAAAATTAAATGTGTGAATATTTCATAAAATATAAAATATTTTAAATGGTTATCAAAATCACTGAAATGCACGTTAAAAATTTTAAAATTGTATCAAAGTGACATGTACACAATTAAAAAAAACAGTACTCAGTGGCTTATGAAAAACAACCCTCCTCTCTCAAGCCCAGAGGCAACTTCTTTTTAATTTTTAAATTTCTTCATTTTTAGTTCTGATGACCTCCAAATACTCTGCTTCCATCATCACTTCTTATTTTATCGTTTATGAACTTTATCTGTTGACCTGCTTCTCGGTTGGGCTCACATGGGACATTCATCCATCTCTCTTCCTTCCTTCTTCCCAAGAGAACTAAGTCATTGTTCTTGGTTTCTTTACTGATCAGCTTTTCTAAATAATAACTTGGTCTAAATTGTCTAAATATGTATTGTTTTATTTTTATTTATTTTTTGTCTTTTTAGGCACCCCCCCCTGCCCGGCATATGGAGGTTCCCAGGATAGGGGTCAAATCAGAGTTGTGGCTACCGGCCTACACCACCGCCACAGCAACGCTGAATCCAAGCCAAGTCTGCGACCTACACCACAGCTCATGGCAAAGCCGGATCCTTAACCCACTGAGCGAGGTCAGGGACTGAACCTGTGTCCTCATGGATGCTAATCAGATTTGTTTCTGCTGATCCACGACGGGAACCCCCAGGTAGGTATCATTTTAAAATGTGTACTATGTACACACACGTGTGTGCGTATCTGTATACACTGCAGTGTCTCTTTCCTGTGTTCTCTTGGTCTTTTACCTTGTCTTTATCTATATGATCTCAAATAGTCAAAAATTGGGTCGCATGGGTGCCATCACCACTCACAATTTTGTTGCTATCCCACGGGGAAGCAAAGAGAAGGAGAGAGTGAAGTATGTAAGGAGCTAGTATCTCCAGCCCTGGAAACAGGCCCAGATTAAATGAAGGGATCAAGATCCATTCCGCTTTTGCCAACACACACATCTAAGGAAAGGCAGGGCATTGATGCAGAAAGCCAGGGAGGCACATTAGCACAGGTCTCCTCTTTCCTGTGGGGGCCTCCTTTTGGGATCTTCCCTGTTTTCCAGCCAACTCCTAACTGTTGATTCTGTGTCCCCATCCCCTCCAGGAATAGTCACCCACAGGACAGTCAGGAAGCCCCCCTCCCCTTTAGCAGTTCCCAGCTCTGCTTCTCTGCTTGCTGCCCCCCTCATCCAGCCATGGATTCAACTAATATTCACTCAGCAACCACCTGCGCTTGAGAACACAGGTGTGTGAAAGACAGACGAGGCCCCCGAACCTTAGGAGGGGGCTTAAGAGGCCAATGAAAGGGACAGCCAAGAAGTAAACTAACTGCCTACTGTGAAAGTACCATAGAGGATGTTGAGATGGAAAAGAATAGGACGTTTAAGCTGAGACCAGAGAATACAAAGGAGCCAGGTTTGTAAAGAGCTTCCTGAAGGGGGCCCCGAGAAGAGGCAAATGGATGTGCAAAGGCCCCGCGGTAGTGACGAGGAGCCGAGTGTGTTCAAGGAACTGAGAGGAGGCCCTTTAGCTGGAGCCTGGCAAGCAAAGGGGAAAATGGTCCGAAGTGAGGCAGCCAGAAGGCAAAGGAGGACCACGTAGGACCCAGCTGGCCACGTAAGGAGTCTGGATTGTACTCTCGGCACCTTAGGAAGGCACTAGAGGATTTCAGCAGAAAGGCGACAGGACCCCATTTTTGTGCCTTAAGATGTTAATAGAGGACTTTCTGAAGAATAGACTGGAAGCCTCAATGGGGTTCTTCTTTACCAACCAGAGGCATGGACACCCCATCGTTCTTGGGACAAGAGTTTCATCTCCCCTCCAGATGTTTTCAGCAGGTGGTTCAGGGGCTTAACAGAAGAGCTGTTCAAACCAAGGGGGCTGCTTGGCCACATTTAATATGGTGACTTTCACATCTCAAACCAACAGAAGTCACGCTGGTTTTGGGGAGCATCGTTCCGGGGTGAGCGGGGTCCGCTGGGCGGGAGAGGCAGCAGCCTGACAGCCTTCTTCCCCCCGGATTTCCACCTGGGAATTGGAGGACTGGAATGGCTGCCAGATGCATTTCAGTCCTCTTTAACATTTTTTTTTTTTTTTATCACCTGAACTTTTTCCTGGTCTCCCTGGCTCCACAGCAGGGGTCCCCATGTGATTTCTGCCGGGATCCACCCCCACTTTCAGGGAACGGGGTTTGAGGCACTGCCCCTCTACTTTTCAAAGCCTCTCCCCTGGTCATCAGAGAGTGTCTGCCAGGG
The DNA here is from genome assembly GCA_004024745.2 of Catagonus wagneri. NCBI lineage: Eukaryota > Metazoa > Chordata > Mammalia > Artiodactyla > Tayassuidae > Catagonus > Catagonus wagneri. The sequence continues at coordinate 16,647,561 of PVHT021183705.1, read as the reverse complement.
GCTGGGCTCTGTGAAATCGGGGACTTTCTCCCCCGGCCCCCTCTCCCTCCCTCCACCCCTCCACTTTTTCCTCTCCTTTATATTGAGTTATCTGTTCAGAGCAAAGCCGTCTCCGGGAACTGCCTGGATGGGATCTTGTAGCCCATCAAAGCCGCAGACCTTTCTCGGGCCCAGCTAGTGGTGTCTGTCAAAACTTTAAAACTGCTGCAGGCTTTGGAGGCAGCTCTTCCTTTCTCAAAGCTGTAGTGCAGGAAGTGTCACTTGCAAAGGCCCAGCGTGGGCTGGTGTCAGCCTGTGGGCCTGGCAGTCAGGGTCATGGTTTGCTGAGGAAAGTGAAGCTCGAGCCAGCCTTCAGTTCTGTAAGGTCCGTTTCTTGCTGAGCAAAGGCTCTAGAGTCAGACTGTCGGTTCACATCCTGGATGACCCAGCAGTGAGACGGGCAGCTGGCAGTTTAACCTCTCCCAGACTCAGTTTTCTCATCTGTAAAATGGGGCTAACAGTGGTGGCGTCACTGAAAGGATGAAGTAAGATTGAAGTACATACAAAGCACTGAGCACACAGAAGCAGCCAAGGCGATTTCCTGCCACTGTTAACCAGCGAAGTTCCACCAGATTCTCTGGGTGCTGGGATCAGAGAGGAGGCACAGAAGTTTCCAGAGAAGTGGCAGGAAACAGAAAAGAAGAGACATACCCAGCTTCTCTGAACCTCCTTCCACCTGCCAATATTTCACTAGCGCCCCCCCAGTGGCTGAACCGGCCCAGAAGCCAGAGGGCAGGAGAAGCTGATCAACGAAATGCCGTCCCCGCACAAACTAAAGCAGCAGCGGACGGACCTGGAACGGATCGGATCAGAGAACAGCGCTCTCTGCATGCAGTGTGCACACGTGTACCTGTCTGCTCGCTTGACTTATGCGCAGTCTGGGGGGCGTGTTCATAAATACAACACATCAAGGAGTAACGGCCAATCTCTACAGAACCTTTTATAATAGCAAAGCCAGACCCATAGTTAATCTTCCGCAAACGCTGTAAGGTCAGAAAACAGAGGCTCCGAGGGCTTGATTGAGCCAAGAGCACGCAGGTCGTAAGCAGTGGACCCGAAATGGCAGCCCGATCAGTCTTACCCGGAGCCGGAGCTCCCCAACACCGCACCAGCCCCGCAAATTATTTCCGGCTCCCCCTTCCCTCAAGACCGAGGACCTGCTGCGCTAAGCGGCTGATGGGGCCCACATCGGGAACAGGTGTCTCCTTCAGGAAATGCCCCCGGACAGCCTCCCCCCCGCCACCCCGCTCCCGCTTTCATTTTTTCCTGTCTGTGCACTTGTCCACTTAAAATCGCTTCCTCAGCAACACTCCATGAGGTAGCACGGGAAAAGTGAGAAGGATCAATTACCCCGCCAAATAAATAAATAAGTGGTTACTCTGGGGAAGAAAAATATTGGATTCTGTTCAGATAAATGCAGCGTAAATTGGTTTCTGACCAGAAATCCAAAGACTCGCTCTCCCTCTCCTCCTCTCCTCCCCAAGGCTCCAGGTAAGTCTGGGCAGGTCCTGGGCAAAACTGTGGGGGAGCAGGAGGGAGGGGACAGCAGGGAGCGTGGGCTGTGGCCACCCACCCCTGTCCTTCTGTCAACCCAAAGAAGGATCCGCCAAGCTGGGTCTCTTCTTCCTCAGCCTCAAAGACCAGAGTCTGAGTTGGCGTCAGCAGGTGTTTAGTAAGTTCACCAGCAAGCCAGCAGAATGTCTTCACTTCTGTTTTCCTTTCTGAGGGAGAAAGGGGATGGAACGAGAAGGCATGATCTATGTTTCATTTGTATGATCAGTCCCTCAGGTCAGTACCAGCAGAAGGCCAGACTCTGCCCCCCTGAAGCCCTCCCGCTTCTCAGTTGTGTAATCACCCCGGAAGCTTACTCAATCGCAAGGGGGAATCAGCACAGAAGCCAAAAACCAGGAGCAGAAAAGCTAGGAACAGGCGACAAAGGTCAAAAACTGACCCGTGGATGTGCTTTAATGGGAAATAGTTATCAGCGTTTAGAGATCAGAAAAATGCTGGATTTCTGGCTTCTCTTGGAAAAGCTAACTCTCTGGCCATACTTTCCTGCAGGGCTAGGATGCTGATGGGTGGGGCCGTCCCTGATAAACCGCAGTCTCCACCACTCCCTGTTGTCCCCACCTTGAAGCTAAGCGTTAATTACCGTTCATCACCCTCCTCTGGCTGTTTTCTTTCTTGTCCCTCATTCCGCTCATTTCAGATTACCTGTCTGGCTCCTGCCGGCATCTACATTAACAGCCTCAGTCTCATCAGCCTGTTCCTGCCATTGCTTCTGTCCTTGCCACTTGCCAGCAGGCTTTATGGGGCCACACAGAGCTGGGGATCTGCACTCCCAGAGTTACTTCCCACTCTGACTCCACTTGAGGCCTCCATGCAGACAAGCTGTTTACTCTCGGTTCTTTGAAAATGCTTCACCCCTCCTGCCTCTAAACCTTTGCTAAGACATTTCTCCAGCATCCATGCTTGCCCTATTTTTCCTTTAGCAGCTAAATTTTAGCCTCACTATTAGTTTTCTATTGCTGACGTAACAAATCACCATACTTGGGGGCTTAAGCAACACACATTTATTCCTTTGTGGTTCTGTAGGTCAGATACCCCATTTGGGTCTCAGAGGTGTCAGCAGAGCTGTGTTCCTTGTTGATTCTTACTTTTTTGCTGGTTATCAGCTCAGGGCTATCTCTCAGCTTCTAGAGCCCACTCATGTTCTTAACTCACGGCCTTCTTTCTCCATCTCTTACACTTTGACTCTCTCCGCCTTTTTCTTCCATCTCATCCCTCCGAGCCAGCCAGGAAAAGTTCTGTACTTTTTAGGACTCATGTCTTTAAAAAATTGGCAACACTCAGATAACCCACGAGAATCTTAGCATCTAAAGGTCCAAACCCTTAATCACATCTGCGAAATCCCTTTTGCCATATAAGGTAACGTTCACAAATTCAGGGGGATTTGAGTATGGGCATCTTTGGGGGCCATTATTTTGTCTATATTTCTATTCTATTGTATTTTATTGTATTCTATTCCATTCCATTCCACTCCACCCCATTCCATTCCATTCTCTTAGAAGCCCAATTTGTCTTACATGTTCTAAAACGTCCTTGGAGTTTCCTGATGACCTAACAGTTTAGGACTAGGTGCTGTCACTGCTGTGGCCCTTGTCGCTGCTGTGGCTTGGGTTTGATCCCTGACCCAGGAAGCTCTCCATGGCACAGGCAAGGCCACAAATAAATAATCTTTTTTAAAGTCTTTCTTAACCATTTCTCTTCTAAGCAACCGTGCCGTGTAACTTTGAGAGGCTCACCTGATCTATTTCTCATTTCTGTTGTGCTGGTAAATGTTCAATAGCTGGCCCTCCAGGGTAGGGGAGAAGACCTGATCTTTAGCATTTGCCAGTTTGTGTGATCGGTCCCCACATGGCTGATTTTAAGTTACCACTGTGATGTTAGTGAAGGTAGAGCTGGGAAGAGACGTGGACAGTTGGCTCTCACGAGCCAGTGCGAGTCAGCTCCAGTGCTTCACTGCTTGTGTGTAAAATGAAGAACTGGCTGGAGTTCCCATTGTGGCTCAGTGGTAACAAACCCAACTAGCATCCATGAAGATGCGGGTTCGATCCCTGGCCTCGCTCAGTGGATTAAGGATCCGTCGTTGCCGTGAGCTGTGGTGTAGTTTGCAGGTGCAGCTCAGATCTGGTGTTGCTGTGGCTGTGGCATAGACCTCTAGCCTGGGAACTTCCATAGACCTGGGTGCAGCCCTAAAAAGACACACACACACACACAAAAAAAAATTGAAGAATTGACAGATCCAAATATAATTGATGAATCTATGATTTCTCAAAATCCAGGAAACTTTTGACAGCTGTCTGTGTAAGCGCCTCCCTTTCTGGGGCTGGTGTTATCTCCACTGCAAACATTTCAAAGAACAGGACATATCAGAGAACTGGTTTTATGAGAAAGGGCTGGAAAAAAACTGTCTAGAAAGAGACCTGGAGACTGAGAGATCTCTGGGGTCTGTTGGCCTCGAAGTGATCACCAAGTCCCAAATCCAACCTCCAAAACAGTTTGTTTTTAGAAAACGTGTGATTTTTTCCTAGAAACTAAATCAGGTGTGTAATGGCTGTTATTGTAATTTCCTCAGGTCACATAATTAAGCAGAGGAATCAAATGAAGAATGCCAGCCTCATAAAAGAACCATTAGGATGTTATATAAAGTGTTAGGATGTTATCCGTACCATTAGGATGTTATATATAAATCAATAAGATGTTATAGAAAATTACTATATAATTTTCTCTTTTAATATATGCATTCATTTGTGATTGCTGAATTTCTTACTCTAAGGCAGCCCCCAAAATTAATAGTTGCGTTTTTAAAATTTACGTATTTTTCATTTTAGGGCTGCACCTGTGGCATATGGAAGTTCCCGGGGCTAGGGGTCAAATCAAAGCTGCCCATCTACACCACAGCCACAGCAACACCGGATCTGAGGTGCATCTGTGACCCACACAACAGCTCGTGGTGACAACGGATCCTCAACCCACTGAACAAGGACAGGGGTCAAACCTGCATCCTCCCAGACACTATGTTGGGTCCTTAACCCACTAAACAACAACAGGAACTTCAATAGCTGTATTTATCGAGTGCTTACTGCATGCAAGGAACTGTCCTTCACACATATTATATAATTCAATTCACCTTATTGGTCCCAGCTGGTTGAATAAACAACCGGCCTCAGACCACTGGGTCAGAAAACGGATTCACTGGGATCCAAACCCCAACTCCCAGCTCCACTGTTCTTGCACATGGACACCAAGCCCAGTGGGAGGGGTTGGGCTGGAGCCCGAACTGGCGGGAGCCTGAGTATCCACAGGGAAGAGCAGCCTATTTCTGAAAGAACCGGTTCCCATGGGCCATCGACAAATGCTCCCTTCATTTCTGTTACTGCTGCTTCTATCTACTTAGCTCCAGGGATGAGGTCAAGGACAAGATCGGGGGGGTCCTCGCATCTGCACCCCTGCTTCCCTCTAAGCCTGCCTTCATCTCTCCTTTTCCTTCCTTTTGCCTGTTCTGAAACCCTTGTTAGCTCACATGCCCCTAAGGTGACATATACACATTCGCTTCATCCAGAGAGCAATTATTGAGCACCTACTGTATGCCACGTGCTGGAAATCCCAAAATGAAAGAATCTCAGGCTCAGCCCCAAAGTGCCTGTGAGAGTAACAAACACCCCAGGGTCTTCAGGTCACAAATGTCAAGATGCTACAGAAGTCTTCAGGGCAGAGAGTAGACTCCAACTTCTAGGGGAAGAAAGCTTCCCCCAGGAGGACTGTTGCACTGAGATTTAAAAGAGCAGAGGGTAGACTTTTCCAGGGACCAGAGGTGGGAGAAGACTTTTCTGGTAGAGGGACCACAACGGGAAATAAATGAAGGTATGAGGCAGGCCTGTGGCTGCAGCTTAGGGTGGGAGGGTTAGGATGTCGGTCAGGGGAATGGGATGCTGGCTGGGAACAGAGCTGGTGGGGAGAGGAGGAAGCGCGTCGCCAGCGGCCAGCTTAGCAGGGCCTCCTGGGTCAGGCTCATCAGTCTGGACTTTGTCCAGTAGCCGATGAGGCACCGCTGATGGGCTCTAAGCCGGTGAGTGATGCAAACAGATGGTGCAGTTTAGAAGATAGCTCTCCAGCACAGGGGAGGCTGAATTGGAGGGTGGGGTTGAGAAACTGGAGGCTGTTGTAAAGGACCGGGTAGGATGGGGAGGGCCTGAGCCCCAAGCGTGGCGGTGAGAGTGGGGCTGAGAGAACAGATGCCAAGGCTGCTGGGCACACGCTCAGAAGGACTGACACACTTGTATCCTTTGCGGGAACCCTTCTGGGGCTGAGTGAAGCATGGGAGCTGAAAGGAGCACATTCGGTCATCCCCGGCCATCAGGGGAGGAAATGAACTCTGGAGAAAGGGGGCGCTCAAGTTTAAGTCACCTGTCTCTGGGCCAACAGATAAGCACGGACTGTTCAACCAGCTGCAGAAACGGCTGCTGGCTGCAAGGCACGGCCACAGCACACACATCAACACTGAGCAGTTCAGGGAAGAGAGGCATCAGCCAGGACAAGCAAAGAATCAGCTCTTGCAATGCAGAGGTCTTTGTGCTTCCAGAGCATTCCAGCCCTTCATCACCACCAGGGCAAAAGGGGGAAAAATGAGCTATATCTTTACAGCAGCAAAAACTGAGGCTCAGAGAAGCTGTCAGCTCGCCCAGGGTTACCAAGCTGGTATGAGAAGCACTGAGAACTAAACTCTGGAGACCAAGTTTAGCTTCTGGCCTCAGTGTCCTGACTTCCTCCTTTCATATTTTGTGATTCAAGTCCTCTGTTCCACGTGGTCGAACTCTTGACCAGTCTCTATGTCATAGGGCAGTAATGGCTTGACATTTGAGGTCAAGTCTATGTGGCAGAAGATGCTCTAAACACTTCAGATGCTCTTTGACCTAAACTCTTGTGTCCATTCAACAGCCGCCAGGCTCTTTAGAAAATGACAGGGTCTCTGCTAATCAGAGGAGGGGGAGCTCCACAGCTGCCCTTCTTACCTGCTACCTGTGGCATTAAGAGAATTAGTCCTGCCATATGTTCCAAGACGCATAAAGTCACCCTTGTGTGGGTGAGTCCCCACTCTTGGCCTTTTTAGGCACCCTGACACCACTTTGCCAAAAATGGTCACTTCATAATCATAGCTCAACAACAGGGTCAGCTGATCCTCTGGCTGGACCAGGAGTCAGAGATAAGATCCAAAAGAGGCCTAGACCTGGAATTATTCTCTGAAGGGGTTGGGCGGCCAGCTTCACCAGATGCTTTACTTTTGTTTATGCCAAGGCAGCGGTGCCTGCTTTGTCATTTCCATCAGCCACCTACTTTGAATATCACTGATTTTATCCACAAAACTCTAACACTTCTTAACATCATTTATGCTCGTTGACTGAGCCTTTGGTGTGGCTTTACATAGTAATATGGGAAGCCCCACCTTACACATTCTGGAGGGTGGGCCATTTAATGGATGGTCTTGGAGCACTCACTATGGGCTGGCACGGTTCCAGGCACTTTGAACTTGACAGGTCTTAACCCATTTATTGTTGGAACGACCCCATGAGATACATACTAACTTTGTCTTCGTGTCCTGGATGAAGAAGCAGAGTCACAGAGAAGTGAAGGGCTGTTTTCCCAGCAGGGCACGGTGTGAAGACCTTGGAAGTGAAACTGCGGAGGTCCATCCTCCTTCCTCCACCCGCAGAGCTGGATGGGGGACACACACAAAGTATGTGTCGAAAACAGATAGTGGTCACCCACACGGCAAGTGGCTTTACTGAGGGGCTTGAGGTTGGAGTGTGTGGTTAAGTAGGAGTGAGCTGAGAACTATCCTGTAATGACAAAAGGAATCCGTTTTGTATCTGTCATTCTTCCGTTATCCTTTTCCCCCATCTCCGTGGCTTGGAACTGGCCTCCACAAAGACTGGTTTTCCTAGAGGTCTGTAAATTTTCCTACTTGGTCTTCCTTCAACAGAGACAAAAGTCTCTTATGCATCTTAGAATGCCATAGTACCCAGCACGCAATGAGTTCTCCAAAATGAATGAAGGAATACGTGATTCGGGAGGGCAGATCACATGTTGCGTGGTGCTGTCGTTCCCAGTTTTCTCTCTTTTATGAAAACTTGTTTCATGGATTATCACACCAATTTGGAGGAAGGTGTAGAGAATAGATTTAAAATAAATTTATCGTAATAAATTTAAAATAAACCAAGAAATGGAATGGAAAAAGGGGGAGAAAGATAAATGAACACAGATCACATATGTACTGTGTGCCAGGCACTTTCACATATATCATCTCATTGAATACCAAAGACATATTTAAGACAGGCTCAGAGATGTTAAGCAACTTGCCCAAGATCACACAGCAACCAAACAGCTTCACCCCTGGCTTTGCCTGATTCCAACCCTGGCTCCTGCCACTGCATCTCAGAGGCAGAAAGCAAATGTGCTTAGGAAAGATGTCAATGTCTGGCAGTGTCTAGAAGTTCATTTGAGAGAGGTTCTCAGAGGGCTGCCTTCCTCCAAAGAGAAAAGGCTTTCAAAAATATCACAGCACCTTCTCTTCAGAACACCAACAAGTCTAGACAGAAAAAGATACCCAAATCTCAAGACCCCTCCTCTCTTTCACGTTTTCTATTACATCGAAGGGAGGGGAAACTTTCCGACCTGTAAAACCTATGCAGAATATTATTCAAAAATGTTTAATAAATCAAAGATGCACTTAGAACAAGAAGCATCACGCAACCCAACTGATAGCTCTTTGTGAGGCTGGCGATCCAAGGGGGATCTTGTGTTTCTGAAGAACTGATTGATGGGATGGGAGAGATGGGGGGAAATATACTCTCTGCTATAGAAAACCGCTGAACAGAGGAAATTTAAAATGCAAGAGGAAGATTGAAGCCTTACCGAAAGACAAAAAGAGGAAAGAAGCACAACTAGTCAGATCTAGTGAGTGAAGATCCTGCCGTATTTAATTCACACCGGGCTGCACTGCATTTGGAGGTTACACAGTTGTACTGAATCAGGGGTGGTTATATCTTTCTAAACCTCCTATATCCCAGGAGCCAGAACAATCAATGACCAAAGACCAGGGTTCACTTTGGCAAGAGGGAGGCAGCTCTGAATTTGGAGTCCATGGTGAACTTCTCCCAAATGAGAGACTTCTGGCCTCTGAGCAAACATGGCTGCCAGCTGCCCCTTCCTCTATCTATTCATCCAACAGATAAATATTGACACTCCCTACCAGGACCTGGGCTAGGGGATAAGTTACAGCGGTCAACACAACTGACAAAGTCCCTGGTCTTATCGAGAACGCTAGATGTGTCTGAGAAGAACCCTCCATGTGGCCAGGTCGAAGAGGATCTCAATGAGAGTTTGGGATTTTGTTCTAAGTACAAAGGGACCATAGCAGGGTCATGCCATACTCTGATTAGGCTTTTCTACAATAAAGGTTATTATTTGGTGGAGAGCGGATTTAAGAGGAGGCAGGAGTGAAAATAGGCGGAGAAGTGAGGGGGCTGTTGCAAGAGGATAGGCAGAAGATCACGTGGGCTTGGACTAGGGTAAAAGGTGCTGGAAGGATCTGAGATGCACGCTGGCGGTAGACACGTGCTCCTGTTTTAGGTTTGGGGAAGGAGAGGAAGAGAAAAATGATGACATCTAGGTTTTCAACTTGAAAAGCCGTGTGTGCACCGGTGCCATTTTCTAAGATGGAGAGGACTGGAAGAGGCTCTTTATTCTTCCCATCCTCCACTCGGCCTTTCTTGAGCACCTACTATGTGCTAGCCACACAACACCTGCTTCTGAGAAAAAGAAGCAATTCTTTTTCATGGGTTAGCCAGACTCCTGTCTTGGCCCGACAGACAGACATCCTTCACTGGTGACACCAAGGGACTGCGTGGAATTCAGGGCTGAGGACGTGCTGGTGGGTTTCCCCATCCTGGTTACTGAGCTCCAGCTTGTGCTCATCAGATCATGAGGTTTCTAAAAAATAAAAATTGATCTGGAAGATATCATAGGAAAAAAAATCTTCATTTTTCCTCTAAGGTTGACTTAAGTATAATGAAAACCATGCTAAACTATCTGAGTTTTCCATGTCCTTCGGCCGACAGGGAGCCTAGCTATAAATTTGCAGTTCGGCTTGCTTAATAACTATATAGGCTTTATGGTTCCCATAATAGCTTTCTGGATTTCTCCTTGATACTGATTACCTCAACTGAACATCTGTCGTTGTCTGCCCCATGGACCTGGATCAGCCTGGCCATGTTTGCGGCTCCAGCCACCTCTGATTAGAGCGGGTCTTGACCGGGGATGTTCTTCCAAAACCTGGCTGAGCCGTTCAGGTCTCCTGAACAGGCTGTTTGAACTGAGGGATGCTGCGTAAATTTCCAGTTAACAGTGGGAGTGGTGGATTCTGTGATGTGCCACCAGAGCCCCTCTTCATAAACGAGGTCCTCTGTCCCTCAGCTGCCACGTGCTGGATGCTGAAGGCTCTCAACTGAGCTCCTCTCTGAGTGTTACTCTTTTTTAAAAAAAATTTTTTTTAAATTCAAGTATGATTTATAATGTTGTGCCAATTTCTGCTGAACAGCAAAGTGACTCGGTTATACATGTGCATACACATTCATTCTCTCTGAGCTTCACCCTTAACCAGAGTGGTCTTGCCTGAACTCACGCCTCTTTCACAGGAACAGCCCGTATCCAGTGACAAGACGGTCCCAGTGTGAAGTCGCAGGCCCCTTGGTTCATGGCAGGACAACACCAAGGACCACCCTAGCACCAGAACACTCCATGAAACGGGCCACCTCTCAGATGAGGAAACCGGGCTCAGAGAGCGTAAACGATTGGTCCTTGGCGGGGACGTGGCGGACCCGGGCTCACCCCAGGGCAGTCTTGATTCTGAGCTGCTCTTCTTAGGCCCTCCTGTCTGCTTCCTCCCGGGACTGAAGGCCTGGCAGGAAGAAGGTGGGTGTTACCTGTAAACCATAAACATGAAGCAGGTTGGTCCAGGCCCAGCGGGTGTCATGTAAGCCCGTACCTGAGAGGGTGGGTCTTCAGCAAGGGTACTGTGAGGAAGCTGTCCCTTGGGGTAGAGGAATCCGCCTGCTGGAGAACCGGAGTCTCAAGGCCGCTCTCCTGAGGCATGGCAGAGGCCCTCTGCAGCAGTGTGTAACCCTATGAGTGAGAAAATGTCTCCCAGAGCCCGCAGAGGATAAACTGACTCAATCACATCCGAAACCCCCACCGGGATAAGGGCTGGAGTCTCTGTGTTTGGATTTAAAACACAGAGATCCGGGGTAGGTTTGTTCCAGGTCCCCAGATAAAGCCATATCGCACGATAAACCAGCCCTTTTGTCCTCCTAAATTAAAAGGAGAAAGCATCTTTGAGAGAATTCTCTCTTTTAGGGCTACGGGCAGAAATTTATTCAATTTCACATTGTCATGATAACAGGACTTTCAGGGGAAGGAGACAAGAGGTGGGAGCCCTGTGGTCATGACACAAAGGGCACAATTGTTCACTTTTTGCTTGAGATAAAGGGAAGATTACATGTCAGGGAAATTAATCCGGATTCTGAAGGTGAACAACAAACTCACTGGGTCACTTCCTGTTGACACAGGAAGAAAAGCTTCTGGTTTGTTTTCTGGGAATCTGTCCCCAAAGTCAGAAGGTCACTAGTTCACATGAGGCCGGGGAGGCTAAAAGAGACACCGAGGTCCCTCAGTTTCCATTTCCACTTTTTACGACCTGTACAGATACCGTGAGGGCTCCAGCTTGGAATCTGGAAAACGGCAACCTCTTGGCGCACGCTGCCGTCTCGGCCCTGCCTCTAGGACCAGAAAACCAGCAGTGAGGTCAGCATCCCACTGGTCACCTACTTAGCCACCATCACCACCATCGTCACCTCCCCGTCTCTGGAAGCCTCCCGCTCGCAAGGACTTCTGTTCTATCCCCTTGTTTCCTTCTTTTCAGACTTATCACTAAGATTAACTTGTTTACTTTTTCATGGTCCACCTGACTCCCCCTCCTCCAGAATGCATGGTCCTTAAGGGCAAAGTTCATGTCTGCCTCCTCTGTCCCGGTGTTGCCAGCACTGGGCTGGACTCACAGCAGGTCATCTGGGGATAATCGATAAATATTCACGGGGTGCTCATGAACAAATGGAGGTGTGTTTACAAGGACACAAGTACTTTATACACATCCAGTTTTTCTTTTCATATTGAGTTGGCTATGCTGTCTAAAGAGCCCAGGTTACAAATTATCCAGCTGTTCCTGTAGGAAAGTGGTTATTTCTTTGCTCATTCATTCAAGGGTTATTTATTGAATACTTAAGTGTGGACCAGGCAGGTTCCAGGCATTCTTGCCAGGAATTCCCGGGTGAGCACAACAGAGTGCCTACCTCCTGAGCTCTCAGTCCAGTGGGGGCAGTGAAGGAAAATATATTAACAAAAGAGCAATACATTCGTATTAATATGACCTTCATAAGTGTTATGAAAAAAAAATACAAGCAGGGCTTCTGAGGAAGTAGTGTTTGGGCTGAGATCTGAAAGAGGGATTAACTAGGTGAATACCTAAATGGACTTGCTAAAGAGAGACTAGGGTTAGAGTCAGGAACAGAGCTAGGGCTGGAGTAAGGGTTAGGGGAAGGGTAGGAGAAGATTAGAGAAGACCTTTTCCAGAAAAGCGTGCATGTGTTATAGGGATCAGATGGACGTTGACCAGGAGAGAGTTGATGGCTGACTAAAACAGGGTGGAGACAAAGACAAATTGGGGGTTGATTTAAGAGGCAAGATGGCAGGACTTGTTTTTTCTTTCAAGGACCATCTGTCTGGTGGCTGGGGCATTGACTGTGGCCTTCTCCTGGACTGGTACCTGTGGGGCCCTCCATGCCCAGCAACCTGGCTTCCAAAGGTGGAGGTAGCAGAACAGTCCAAGTGCATGTTGCCAGGTAGGGATGGCAGATGGGTGAACAGGAGGCCAGGTGAGCACCTGCCTCAGTCAGCAGCAGGCTTTCAGAACCTGGATTGAGAACTCAGGTAAGAGATTCCTGGAGCCCCGACTTAGGTTATTACGGGCAGTCAGGTGTCTACAGGAGCTCAAGATGATGCCTATTAAAGAGATCAATTGTATCCACAGGAACCCACGCTTCATAGGTAATTGCTGCTTTAAATAGCCCTACCTGCAACCAGTGTAGCTAAACGAGGAATGCCAGAAACTACTGGCCCCAAATACTAGCGTCCCCAGTTTTTTTTTTTTTTTTCTTCCTCTTGATCAAAGAAAGACTCCAATGAAAGGGAAAAAATAATTAAAAAGTTAAAACCTTATGTAATAAAATTTAAAAGAAAACTTTTGAAGCCAACAAGCAACCATGGGCAATGCTTCAAAGGACCCAGAATCAATGTTTGTCAATAGCAGTTTTGCATCCTTTAATTTATCTTTCATGAATATAAAGTGTGATGTTATTAGGAGCCTATCCATGCCTTAATTCTGTTTGAGACTTGATGAATCAGAACTCTATTAACATTCTGTTCAAATCAGCAGTGTCAGAGGCCTGTGGCAGGAGCTTCACTCGATCGGGCTTTCATCCTGAGGCTGGGATGCTAGTTAACCATGGGGCCTTCTGCCCGGAACCCTCGGCATCTCCCTCCACCCCTCCTCCCCACCCCATCCACCCCGAGACAGGGGCACTTTATCTCTGCCGCTTTCTTTGGAGACTTTCTCTCCAGAAAAGAAACCAGCCCATGACTCAGCCCAGCCCCAAAGTTACCATTTGTTTAATCAAGATAGTTGGTTTGCAAAACATTAAACATTAAACAGTATTTGATGCCTAGTTAATAATTTGCATCCTCTTCATTTGTTCCTGAATCCTTGGAGACTGACATTTTACCCCCCTAAAGGCATAGACAACAAAAGAAATTTTATTTAGAGCAAAACAAGAGTTCTTAAACTACAAAGATGTTTGCCAGAATGTCTGATCTCCGTGTTCTGCTGTTAATGGTTCTGGCGGGAAAGACAGCCTTCGGGGTAAGTGTTCTTTTCAAATATCTGTAGTTGAGAGACTCTGAGGTTATTCGAAGAACGAAACTAATATGGGCCAGGAGCGATGAGAAACTTTAGTTTTGAAATGTTGCCATGTGGAATACGCCCTGATTATAAGCGCTAACGCTGGCCTGCAAGGCTGGTTGGGGTCCAGCTCGGTGAAGACATGCAGGTGATTTTGAGCCCCAATTGAAACAGAGTCTCTCCGTGAACACCTTTCAACTAAGGGGACTGGAGGAAGAAAGTCTGGTAAGGCAGTGCATTGTGACCTGGCACGAATCTCAGAGATTTCCCCCCGGGGAAGCCATTGAAAGCTATAAACTCTCCTCTGCAAGGACTGACACACATACCCAGCGCTCCAGACATTTGGGGCGACACTAGGGTAGGGATTCCTGTGCTTTGGCCAGAGGGGAGACTCCTGCTGGCTGCCAGTGACCCTGGCCACAGGTTTACTGAAGTGGATTCGATTTCGAGACTTCTTGAAGCTTTGTGGGCAGAACTCCCCGCCCCCCATCCCCACTCTAAATCCCCTGTGACAGTGGCTGTAGTGAAAGGGACAGAGAGGCGAGCAGGGGGCCCAAGGGAGGTCATGGTGAGCGGGGGAGGAAAAGGATGTCAGGGGTCTCGCATGGACCACGCAGACGAGTTGTAGAGATGTCGGCTCCTTTCATGTGAGGCTGTGTTCCAAGGCTGTGAGCTGGGTCTCTGGGGGCATGCGAGGGGGGCCTTCAGCAGACCCGGAGCCTCTCGGATTTTCGCACTGGATGTGGTTGGAGGGGTGGGTGGGGGTTTGGGAGCCAGGGTCCGAATCTCGGCTTTGCCGCATTCTGGCTGCAGGACACTGGGCTAGTAATAGCCTCTCTGAGTCTGTTTCCTCTACTGCAAAAAGCAAGTGAGACTCTCCCACGGATCTGGAGAGGGCCGTGGCCAATTAAACAGGGCGATGCATGTGGCTTCCAATAAGTGTTAGCTCTTTTCCCTTAAATTTTCCCAAGTGAGCATGAGTTCTCCATGACAATCAGAGAATGCGCCCCTTTGTTGGAGTGGAGGAAGAAAGGGCTGAGAACTGAAATAACAGTCATTTATTTATCGTATTAAGTACTTTTACATCTTCTCTCTTTTCTTTCTTTCCTATTTTTTTTAGGGCTGCACCTGAGACATATGGAAGTTCCGGGCTAGGGGTCAAATCAGAGCTGCAGCTGCCAGCCTACGCCACAGTCACAGCAATGAAGGATCTGAGCGGCATCTGTGACCTACACCATAGCTCACAGCAACCTCAGATCCTTAACCCACTGAGCGAGGCCGGGGATTGATCCTGCAACCTCATGGATAGTAGTCAGATTCGTTTCCTCTGAGCCACGATGGGAACCCCTACATCTTATTTCCCATTTCATTCCCTAGAGCTTTTCTTAAAGGAATGAGAGTAAATTCCAGGTTTCCTGATTAGGATGCTTTAAAAACAATGGCTTCGGAGTTCCTGCTGTGGCTCAGCAGGTTGAAACTGGTGCAGTGTCCATGAGGATGCAGGTTCGATCCCTGACCTTTCTCAGTGGGTTAAGGATCTGGCGTGGCAGCGTAAGTCACAGGTTTAGCTCAGATCTGGCATGGCTGTGGCTGTGGCTGTGGCTGTGGCTGTGGCCAGCAGCTGCAGCTCTGATTCAGCCCCTAGTTTGGGAACTTCCAGATGCAGTGGGTGTGGCCCTAAAAAGAAAATAAACAAACAATAGCTTCTCCTCCCCTTTTAGTAAACTCTATTCAGACATCTACCTTAGCTCTGTATTAAGCTGCCAAGTGACTCACTTCTGGATCTTTTTTTTTTTTCCAGCGATGACTTGTATGTGTGTGTGTAGGGGGTGTGTGTGGCTATAATTACAATTGTCATCAACCCCCCCACACTTTGTTAGATGTATGGAGCTGAGACCCAGCAGAAATACTGCAGATCTAGGGAAAAGCAGTGGCAATTATCAGAGGTTCACAAGGGGCCCAGAGAAAGTACTAGTCAGAAAGAATTATATCCTAAAGTTTGCAGGCCAGGAAGGGAGCTGACATAGTCTGTTTGAAGTTCACCAAAAGATAATGGTCCCCCCAAATCTCTCTCTCTCTCTCTTTTTTTTTTTTTTTTTTGCAAGCCCCAGTGAGTTTTTAGGGTTAGCAATAAAATTAGAAGTCAGTACTGGATAAAAGAGAAAATATGAGAGAGAGCCTTCAGGCAAAGAGCTTAGTCAATTCCAAAGAGAGGATTCAGGACTTGGAATGTTTTCTTACCCCAGATGTGTGCCAGCCAGGTGGTCACGAGGGCGGCGTGCATTCCACAGGCCAGGACACAGACATCGGGGAAAGCGGCCAACACAGATGCTTAGGGAGTTTGGGGGCGTCATGGAGAAGGAAGGAGCCACAGAGCCCGATGGACCTCTCCCGCCCCGGTAGCTAAAAATAATAACCGACTGCTACCATTTCTTGAGAAATCCTGTGTGCAAGGCTCTGTGCTTTTCATGGACTGCTTCATTTCCAGAAGGACCCTAAGAAGCAGGTATTATTGTTCCCAGGTGACACAGAAGGAGCTGGCAGCGTGTCCTCGAGTCATTCAGCCGGGCAGTGACAGAGCTGAGTCTTAGACCACGGCTGGTGTCCATCTGTCTAGACGAGGTCTCTGGCCTGCGACCCTGACTGAGGGTGAGATTTCTTTGGTCCATTAAGCTTCAGGGGCATGGTTCTTCCTGGAGGGATAGCAGGCTCTTAGACCAGGGGTCTGTTTGCCGAGTGGAACAAAATAGACTCCACGTGCCTCAGAAGCTTTAAAGCAAAGCAGGCACGGGGTCTCTGATTGCTGCTCATTGGAAGGACGGCCGGATACCCTCCCATGAACTCAGGTCATGCGGCAAATGCTGTGATGACTTCTCTATGGACTCATCTTTAACTTGGATTTTAAATCCATAAGCCAAAAAGGTGTGGTCAAATATCACTGCCATGGATTCCGGGGGAGCCTTTGTAATGCCCTCATGGTCTGGTCCAGATCTGGTTTTCCTTCCCTGTTAGTTTTGAACCCCTGTCCCCAGCACAGCCTCGTATGGTTATCCCCATGTTAGGAGTGAGAAGCCAACCCACAGATGCTGAACTGACGGCCCAGCCGACTGAGAACCAGCTCCGGCTGACTCCAGCCATCGCGGGGGACCCGCTCGACCGTGTGAAGGGTGTGCACTGTCCCCAGGGCTTAGACACCTCTTCTTGCTCTGGTTCTAAAAGTGATTTGGGTGTCACTGGCCTCTGCCATAACGGAATTCGATCTCCTCCGGGTTCAGAAGCCCAAAGGGGGAGGCTTTGCGGCTCCGCCATGAATTCAGGTCATGCGGCAAATGCTGTGATGACTTCTCTATGGGCTTATCTCAGCCCATCCCCAACAGGGGGTCTACAATTAAAATGCATGTTTGCTCCCATTTCTGGCCTATTTAAACCCTAGAGTTTAAACCCCAGAACTCGAGAACTCTAGAATCCTCCTGTGTGTAGTCACAAAAATGTCTTCCTAGACCAGAGGTTGTAAGTTGGCAGCTTGGGGTGTTTTCTGCTCGCCACCTGAGTCTTATTTGGCGGGTAGAAGTTCACCCTGAAGGGTGCTTTAACTTCCTTTCAATTGTTTGGTGGCACCTGAGAGTCAGAGCATTTCAGGTAATGATACGGACACCCCCCACCCCCCGCTTTTTTTGAAAATCAGACATTCTAGTAACACGAGGCTCCCATTCCTGCAAGGCGCTGAGGGGAGGAGGATCCACTGATTCTGTTACCAGAAGAATCTGAAGCCTCCCAGCTCCCCATCGCCAGCCCTCTCTACTTCAGATACCCTCTTTGCTTGACGGACGTACATTATCTGCCTGGTTCTGTCTTGGGGAGAGAGAGACAAGC
The DNA here is from genome assembly GCA_004024745.2 of Catagonus wagneri. Taxonomy (NCBI): domain Eukaryota; kingdom Metazoa; phylum Chordata; class Mammalia; order Artiodactyla; family Tayassuidae; genus Catagonus; species Catagonus wagneri. The sequence goes on along the minus strand of PVHT021183705.1, from coordinate 16,630,019 downwards.
AGAGAAAGAGAGAGTGAGGGCGTTTGTCTGATTATTATTCAGAGACATTGTAGATGTCCAGGTATTGGAACCAATCTCAGACAGTCAAGCCACGGCTCGGTGTCTTGTTATTTCGAACATCCGAATCCACGAGGCCCCCAGGACCAAACAAGGCCATTGCTGGGAATCCACCCTTTTCAAAGCCTCGATACTCTGGAAGGTCAGAGCCTCTTCCAGGCCTGGAAAACATCCCTTTCTCTTGCTGTAACCCATTCAGAATCTGATGGAAAAGAGAGAGACCTAATTGTACTGCACCTTCTTATAGATTAAAAAAAAAACACAAAAACCTGATCCTAAGCCTAAGTCCAGCTCATTAGCTTTGGCGGTGTACGTTGGTATTTAGGGAAATCAGGTCGCAGGAAATCGCCTGTGTATATAGGCACAGATATATTTATATTTAAAATTCATTAGGGTTTCCTAAATGCAAAAGCAATTCTGCTGTCACAGAGAAACAGCATGGCAGAATATTCGGCAGCCGGGATTTTAAATAAAACATGCTTTTTCTTCATAATTAATATAACAAGGTTTCCTGGCTTAGGACTTGGCAAGGATCCCAGGAAAAATGAGGGGAGGGGGGTTGGTGTGACGCGCTTGTGACCCAGCAAATTCCAGGAAGAGGCTGTGCGCAGTGAGCTCTCCTCAACTGTGCTGCAATTTGACAAAAAAAGAAATTTTTTTTCAACTCATGGATAACAGGGGCTAAGAATCACAATCATAGTGGCAAGTATTTAGGAAGTTTATTAAGTCCTTACCATGTGTCAGATATTGTGTGCTTCATGATTATTATCTCACGTAAAACTTCCCAAAAGCTTTATGAGGTGAGGACCAGTCATGCCCCTTTTACAGATAAGGAACTAAGCTTTGTAGAAAGTAAGTCATTGCCCTAGTGGCCACCCCAGGACGTGACAGAGCTGGGATTCAAACCCAGGTCTGTCTGATGCCAGTTCATGCTTCGGCACTGTGTTAGATAGAGGTTGCCGAGCCAGGCACTACCCAGAAATGACTGAGACTTTCAAAGTGGTATCAAATGTGTCCAAAGGGGAAGTGGTTGGAGTTCCCTGGTGGCTCAGTGGGTTCCTGACATTGTCACTGCCGTGATGTGAGTTTGATACCTGGCCTGGGAACAGCGTGCATCAACAACAACAACAAAAAGGACAGTGGCCTCAATCTCCAGCTTTGGGCAGGAGGGTCCTTCAACAATCCTGGTAGCTTCTCTTTCCAACACCAGAAGAATCTTGTGTTGCTAGATGGCTAAACAATTCGCTCCGTGCTTTCAAAACTTTAGTCACAGATGACTCCGTCACCAGAAGTTTTGTCAAAGTCCCAACAAGTTGTCTTAACCCTTTTTAAGTGGGCACATTTTCCTCTACCCAAATAGATTCAGTTTTAAAGGAAAGAGTCACTACTATAAATGGGACATCGAAGAAAATGAAAGTGCAGTTGTATTCTAACTGGCTGCGTCTCTCGTGCTGAAATTCAGAGCTGAAGCCGGCTTCCTCCTGGTTGGGAGGGGAGATTAGCGGGGGCGGAGGACGGACACTTACCAGCAGCGCCCTGGTCTGTCCTGGTGGTGGGACTGGAAGAGCTGACAGGAAAGCCGAGAGAGGAGGGGTTCTCTTACGGCGCAGGGGCTTAAGGATCTGGCCTTGTCACTGCAGTGGCTTGGGCCACACAAAACAAAACACACACACAAAGAAACAACTGAGAAGGGGATGGCTTTCTCACGTTGCATTTTTTTTTGTCTTTTTGCCTTATCTAGGGCTGCAGCCGCGGCATATGGAGGTTCCCAGGCTAGGGGTCTAACAGGAGCTATAGCTGCTGGCCTTCGCCACAGCCACAGCAACGCGGGATCTGAGCTGCGTCTGCAACCTACACCATAGCTAATGGCAACGCCGGATCCTTAACCCACTGAGCAAGGCCAGGGATCAAACCCGCAACCTCATGGTTCCTAGTCAGATTCATTAACCACTGAGCCATGAGGGGAACTCCACGTCGTTTTGATATTATGTCACTTGTGTCCATGTGCTGGGCCTCGGACTCAGCCCCAAGCTGCTCTTTAGTTTGGTTTGTTTATTTACCTTTTCAAAGGGCTCCCAGGTGCATGAGCACATCCAAAAACGAGTGTTTGTTTTTATCCAAGCCCCTCACCCTGGATGGCCTCGCTCCCTAACCTTCAGCCCCCTCCCGCCAAGCTCCTGGGATGACCCATTTTGTACCAATATTCGTCCCCAAGCTCTTGCCTAAAGAGTCACCCGTTGCGGGAGTTCCTGCGGTGGCTCAGCAGTAACGAACCCGACTAGTATCCATGAGGATGCAGGTTTGATCCCTGGCCTTGGTCAGTGGGTTCAGGATCTGGTGTTGCTGCGAGCTGTGGTGTAGGTCACAGATCCCAGGTTCCTGTGGCTGTGGCGAAGGCCGGCAGCTGCACCTCCGATTCGACCCCTACCCTGGGAACCTCCATATGTTGTAGCGGGTGTGTCCCTAAAAAGACCAAAAAAAGTAACCCATTACAAATACGGTGCTTGCCGCCCCCTGAGCAGACAAAGCCCCTTGACTCAAACATTGGGTTGGTTAAGGGAATTCTTTTGTAATTGGGGAAACAGGTTTCAAGAACTTGCAGAGGTGCAATGATAGTCTCACCAGTCCTCGAGACATCACCAAGCGCGGCCGAGGGCAGCGTCACCGGGGTGCGGGTTGATGATGCACCCCGGGGAGCTGATGCTGTCAGTCAGTAAGACTCAGACACAGGGTTCTTTTCTCTGCCCCTCCCTGCCCTCCCACCAACCGTCCTGAGCCTAAAGACACCAGACCATGACACCTGCTCCCCGAGGACTCGAGCGGGGACCGACATAGCCAAGGGTCTGCTCGTAACCGGGGAAGGCCAGAGGCCAAGGTCCCTTGTGAAAGCCTGGCTGTGGAGTAGACGGACTGGCAGTGGCATGTGGAGAGGTCTAGATGTCTCTCTGAATCTGCAGCAAAGCGGCCACCTTTCCATGTGTAAGCAGCAGCTGCTTCCAGCCCTCTAAGGAGAGAGAGTGCAGTTGTGACAGCTCAGCCCCGCTGAGGCTAGGAGTGAATGTGGCGGAAGAAGCAAGCCATGGCTTGTGTGCCTTTTGATCTGGGTGGGGATGTTTGCTGGGATGTGTTTGCGACAGTGGATTGACTGAGGCTCCAGCTGACTTTTGTACCTTCTCCAGCTGTCCCTGGGGCCCAGTGGCCCTCTCTGTGCCTGCCAGGCCTGGGCTAGTCCGGAAAGGCCTTTCACAAACCTTTCTAAGAACAGGGGCCCCATCTCTTCAACCTGGCTCAATGCCCTGCCTGTCTGTTTCCTTCTCCTCCATCCTTTCATCGCGCATTTGCATGCCTGCTGCCCTCATCACTCACAGCAAGGGCTCTGGCGTAAGACCCGCCTCCATTCCAGCCTGGCTCCAGCACTTACTAGCTGGGTTACTTTGTCTTAATCTCTGCAGAGGTGTTTCTCTCACCTCTAAAGGGACCTAAATGATAATCAAATTATCAAGGATTGTATGCAACAAATGAGACAAAATGCACATAACACATTTTACACAGTCCTTGGCAACTGTCAGGTCTTAATAGATGTGAACTGGGATAACAGTTGTCCCCTCTTCCTCCTCCTCCTTTTGCATCGATGGTCTTCCTCTGGATTTGCAAGTCCCAGGACTAGGAGTTCTTATTTCTCCATCTCTGGGGAAAAACAGAATGGGATAATGGAATGGAAGGAGGCAAATATTGTGTCTACCCCTCAGCCCCAGCCTGGACCATTACCCAAGTTACTTTCAGGGTCCAGAAATATGGCACAAATAACTGGCTAGAGGCCAGGCTTTCCCAGACGGTCCCCCAGTATCCAGCCTGGGGTGGGCTGCCAGCCTCCACTTTTCACCACAAACTCTTTCTGCGGGTGGATCCAGTGATTCACAAAATGAGCGGACCTGCTTCAGACCCCTGGAGCCCCCTGACATGTGAGCCCAGGCTGCACAGCTGGGCGGCAGCTACTTCAGACTCCCTGAGAGCCCGTAGCATCTGAAGCACCCCTACCTGCCAAGCCCCAGAAGGTCCCACTTTCTTTTTGTTGGGTTTCCTTCTGCGCTCCAGCTCCAGCTTCAGCTCCTGGGAAGGGCACGTCTGCCACCTGCTGGCGGCGGACAGCACAGCATCTGGCGGATGCTCAGGCTCCAATTTCCAGCTAAGATTTGGGGCTCTGGCCCCGCCATGGGTCCTGGAGGGCTGGATGAGGACAGGTAGAGAGGGCCGGGCCCTGCCCTCCAGACAAACTCTATGGAGAGAAGATGAGGCAGGGCTAAAGGACCAGCACTAAGGCCGAGTCGACTGGCTGTGACAAGGGTGAAAATGAAGGAGGGGTAACAGGTGTGTGTCCTGCGGGTCCCCTCATGTCCCTTCTCTGGGAATCTGCCTGGCACTCGAGCCCCAAAGTGTCAAGCTCCCTATTCAAGCTCCCCTGGCCCATGGATGCCCTGAGACCTGAAAATGCCCTTCCTCTGCCAAAGCTCCTCCACCATCACCCCCCCTCCCCCCAAACCCTCACCCTTCATCTCACTTCCTGCAGAAGCAGGTAAAAGGGAATCGTGATGCATTTAAACAGGCACAGTTTGGACAGCCAGTGGCCTCTCTCCCTTGCTCTGCACGACTTTCTCCTCCCCAAATTTTTATTTCGTGATTGGTCGAAGCTCCAGAGTAGTGGAAAGAATAGTACACAGAATATCCTTCACCCCAACAGAGGCAACCCTGAGCATGCGCCATGGTTGCTTTCTCTCGTGAGCTCTTATGTAAAGTGATTGCTTATGCTTGTTTTGTTTGGCTGGTTGTCTGCTGAATCACTTGCAGCTGAATCGCAGCCATGCCCCTCCCCACTTTAGCATCTTCTTAGGATGAGGACATTTTCCTATAAAACCACAGAACCGTTATCACTGTCAAGAAATTCAGCATTGACCCAGTAATATTCTCTAACTTAAATCTATTTACAAGTTTCCACTTGTCCCAATAATATCCTTTGGGGATTTTTTTTTTCTTTTTTGCTTTTTACGGCTGCACTTGCAGCATATGGAATTTCCCAGGCTAGGGGTCAAATCAGTGCTACAGCTGCTGGCCTGCACCACAGCCACAGCAACGCAGGATCCGAGCCATGTCTGTGACCTGCACTACAGCTCATGGCAGCGTGGGATCCCCGACACACTGAGTGAGGCCAGGGATTGAACCTGCCTACTTGTGGATCCTAGGCGTGTTTGTTATCAACTGAGCCATGAAGGGAACTCCGTTTTTGCTTTCTGTTTTTTTCAATTTAGGATCCAACCAACTAAGGATCCCACACTGCGTTTAGTTGTCACGTCTCTCTAGTCTCATTTAATAAAGAACAGTCTTCCCATCTTTTTTGTCTTTATGACACTGACAATCCTAGGCTAGTTGCTTTGTAGAAAGCCCACAGTTTGGATCCACTGTGTTCCTCACAGGTGATGCAAGATGAACAGTTTTGTCCAGAATTGATCTTGTTGACAGGTGGATCTTGTGCCCTCGGTATATCAAGTGGGGTGTATTCTTTCCTTTTACCATTTTACCCAAAGATGGCTGAAGAAGCTACAGTAAAACAGAAAATTAAGAGGAGTTTCCATTGTGGTACAGTGGAAACGAATCTGACTAGGAACCATGACGTTGCGGGTTTGATCCCTGGCCTTGCTCAGTGGGTTAAGGAGCTGGCGTTGCTATGAGCTGTGGTGTAGTTCGCAGACATGGCTCGGATCCCGCAATGCTGTGACTGTGGCAAAGGCCGGCAGCTGCAGTTCCCATTTGACCTTTAGCCAGGGAACCTCCATATGCTGCGGGTGTGGTACTAAAAAGCAAAACAACAACAACAAAAAAACATCTGCTGAGAGCAGAGGAAGCAAACATACCAAACTGCCTAGATTGGGTACCAGGAAGATGCCCCCTACTGATGGCAGCTTTCTGGCCGGGACCCTGAGCAAACGCTGTTGTGGGATATAATTCTTGTATTTTAAGTCAGAGGTCAGCAAACGTTGTAAAGCGTCAGACAAGAAAAATTGGGCACTCCACTGTCTCTTTCATAGTCGCCCTGTCATTGCAACCTCAAAGCAGACATAGACATCATATGGAAGCGGGTAGGTATGCCCATGTTCAATAAAATTTTATTGGCAAAATGGCAGTGCTGGGTTGGGCTCAAAGTCCTTTGCTTGCTGACCCCTGATTTGAGTGAAAGAAAATATTCCTGCTATTAAACGAATAAAACGTTCTTTTCCTGGTAAGTACTGCGTTCTACAAAATAAAACAAAAGTATTCCTATCATATTTTCAGCAAAAGTTTTCCAGGCACGGCGTGTGCCAAGCGCTGTGCTCAGTGCTGTGTAAATGCACAGTGAAGAAACAGACCAAAGCCTCGAATTTCTGGAGGGCGGCTTTGGACCTGAGAGATAGATAACATGCAAATGAGCACATAGAAAACTACAAGCTGAAATAAGGGCCGTGGAGGAAATGAATGGGTGCGGAGACAAAACAATGGGGGGGTGTTGTATTGATAGGGGAGGCGGGGAGATGATGTTGAAGCCGAGATGATGTCTAATCATGGTCACGGGTAGAGTTTTCCAAGCAGAGCAGACAGCAAGTGCAAAGGCGTTGAGGTGGGAAGAGCCTGGCTTGGGCCGTTTTGAACCCAGATGTGGCTGGAGATGAGTAAGGAGCAGCAGAAGAGAGGGGCACAGGAGGAGATTTATAGGTCCTGGCAAGGGTTCGTATTTTATTCCAAGGACAACGGGGACTAATTGGAGGGTTTAAGCTTCCATCCATTGCCAGCCTTAAGGAGCCATGAACTGAGGCAATCACCTGAACTTGGGCTTAAGTGAACCTGAATCCTACCTATCACAGCTGGGTGAGGTCTGAGCCTCAATTTTCTCATCTGTAAACAGGCAAGTAAAAGCTTCCTCATAGGGCTTTTGTAAGAGTTAAGCGCAGCACTGGGCAGTCAGGCAGAGGCAACGGGCAATACGTGCTGATCCCTGTAACTGACAAGATGGACAGGACCTGGTGACCAGGTTCCAGCACGGGACAGGTGAGGGCAGGCACTGCACGTCCAAGAAGAAAAAAAAAAAAAACAACTCGGGGAAGTTAAGGCGTTCCCTGGGGACCCAGCGGTTAAAGATCCGGCATTGTCACTGCCGTGGCTCGGGCCGCTGCTGTGGTGCCGGCACGATCCTGGGAAAAGCCACGTGCCGCAGGCACAGCCAAAAAAAAAAAAAGCACTGGGGGGAGAAAGGGTGATGTTTTGGACACTCAGCCAGCACAGGAAGAGTGGGGACAGCTTCAAACAGGCCCCACCCCTCTTCTCTCCAATCCACGCCGCTCCCCATGTCCTGGATCTGACCCCGGGAAAGGTTCCACCCGCCTCCCAGGAGCCCAGGCAGGCGCCCAGCTGGCTCAGAGGACTCACACTTCCTCCGTTCTGTGTCGTTGTGTTTTTCAGTTCTCCCTCCTGTCTCTACTCACGGACCCGGACCCAGGTGAGTGCTCGGACCATTCCGGGGGCTGCCCACCTCGCTGGCTGATCCTGGGATGGAGGAAATGGGGTTTACACACGCAAGTGTGGGTGCAACCGCAGGGTTCCAGTGGCTCAGAAGTGTCATGATCCCTTTTGAGGATTTTCCCAGAGAAATACACCCCTGGGACCCCTGGGTGTTTGTGTGTCCACACACACACACACACACACACACACAATGGTCCACAGTTTTGAGTTGCCTGTGGGAGCCCTAACGTCCAGACTCAGGACCTCAAGGGAAAAATTGCTGAAGCCGTTAAACCCATTCATTTCACGGAGAAGGAGACTGAGGCCCAGAGAGGGGAAGCAACTTGCCCCAGGTCACACAGCCCATTAGTGACTGTGATGAGGCAAAGTGAGTGTGTCTTTGCCAATGGCTCCAGGCAGGCCAGCCCTGTGCCACCCCCTCTGTTCATCCCCTTTGCAGGGGGAGCCAGCAACCCTATGCTGAGAGGATGGCGCCAGGCAGGCAGCCCCGGCTGGCCCAGCCCTGCCGATGGCCTCCTACCCACCGTGGTCCCCTCCGCCCAGTCTGTTTCCCCAGCATTCTTTCACACAGGCTCCTTATCCTGTTTCCTCTGCCTGTTGCCCTCAGCCGAGCTGCTCCTTCCTGCCACATTGGTCACGCCTGGGCTCTGCCTCTGGGTCTTAGTCTCCCTCTGCTGCTCCGAGACCCAAGGGAGAAAAGTCCACTTGTGACTCCACTGGGGCAGAGGGTGGTATTCCCATGGGGTGTGGCACTGGTCACCAGCAGAGGACCAGAGCCAGGCAGACAGCACATGGAGGTGACCGTCACATCTAAACTTTGGACCAACTTTGGAGCAAAGATGGTGATAACTGGGTCAGGTTCAGCTTGACAGTCAGGATTCTCTGGCAGCAAAGCCCTGAATGGGAAGACAGGCTTGCACCGGCTCAAGACAAGTGATGCCTGGACCTTGTCCTGCCCTGTGTGCTTAGGGGAATGTTCACGGAATAGGGTAGAAATATGCAAGAGCACCGTGTGGGGGCTTGGGGAGGGATCTATGTCTTTCCCCGAAGCAAAGGAGGGTGTTGAATTCAACAACATATCCTTCAGTTCCCTGGAAGAATCGTATTTCGGGGGCTCCCCTAGCCGACCTCACCAGCATCTGCATGTGGAATACAGAGAGGGTTCAAAGCCAAGAGATAGGAAAAGCCACCCCCTCCCCAGCCTTCAGCACAAACCTCTCAGGCACCACTGAAGGGCCTCTTTGGTCTGGGTGCCCAAGAGACAGGTGCAGAACTGTGAGGTCAAAAAGAGGAAGAAACAGGACACTGAAGAGTCAAGGGACCTCACTGTCTTCGAGTATGTGAAAAGCAGCCCCAAACCTAGTCCATGAGGTATGCTTTGTGGGAATTAAAAGGGATATTCACCTCAAGACACTTTATTGCCACCAGCCAGAAAGTTGTAAAAGATATCAACAATGACTATGCGTTTAAGACACCCGGGATTGTGCAGTGCACAACACAAACAACCGTACTGAACAGAAACCACAGAAAAGAGAATGGACACATTCTGTGTCCATAAGGCTTTCAGCAGTTTTTTTTTTTTTTTTTTCTTTGCTATTTGGGGCCTAACCTGCAACACATGGAGGTTCCCAGGCTAGGGGTTTAATCGGAGCTATAGCTGCTGGCCCATGCTGCAGCCACAGCAGTGCCAGATCTGAGCCACATCTGTGACCTACACCACAGCAATGCCAGATCCTTAACCCACTGAGCAAGGCCAGGGATCGAACCCACAACCTCGTGATTCCTAGTCGGATTCGTTTCTGCTGCACCACAACGGGAACGCCAAGGTTTTCAGCTTTAATTAAATACACTGGAAACTATAAAGTCAGATTTGATCTGCAAATAGGAAGAACTGTCTAACCATCAGTTGTCAAAAAAAAAAAAAAATCTGAATGAGCTTTTGGGCTCTGGAAAGATAGTGAATTTCCCATCACTGGTAGTATTTAAGCACGGGCTGAAAAACAACTTAGGAGGGGGAGAAAAGTGTGGGATTCACATCTGAGGTACTGGGCTTCATAAGAACTCTGCCAGCACTTTCTGATTGTTTGGTGAGAAGGTGAGGGGGCCTTGGAACAGGGGACCAGGGGCTCCCAAGTCCATCTTGAGGTGTTCTGTCAGCCTCTGGCTGTGGAATGGGGTGAGACGCAGTGGCTGGTCCTTTCTACAAAGAGCAGGTTATGTTCTAAAAACACCCTTATTGGCATCTGATTTAATTTCAACCGAGGGTTGTGCTTTGATGGAATTTGTCAGATTCCTGGCCCGCTTTAGACAGTGGTGTGGCCAGGGAAATCTGTGCTCTTGCCTGGGGGCAAGGCGTCTCTTGAGCTGGTCTTGTCGCAGACAGTGCATGCTGGAGCAGAAGGGGCCCAGGCCACAGTCCCACATGGGTGGCAGAGAAGGTGACCATCAAACAGCACTGTCTCTGCCCGCCTCCCCTAAGCAGGTGACGCGACAGCCAACAGCCCTGCAGAAACGCCTCTTCAAAGCTGGCTTGACTCTGCCCAGCAATGCAGGCTGAGCCCATGCATCAGCTGTCCTGCCGCCTGCCAGCGCGGGTCTCTGCTGGGCTTGCGCTGTCAGCTGGATTGCAAGCGTCAAATGCAGGCCGACAGGGCTGGGGTTTGGGGGGAGACCCCCGGAGGAACTGTCTGTGCCACAGTGATGGATGGTGCCAACAGGGACGGCATTCCAGGGATTTCTATTCCGTTCCACACATCTGGCAAGCTCTTTAACCGGAGCAGCTGCGAAACCCCCATCAGAGTTTTTCCAAGAGATCCTGTGTGTGGACCACGATAATCCTGGTTGAGGGACCCGAAGCATGTGCAAAAAGAGATTTTTTTTCCTCCATGCACGTTACTTCCTAGCAGCTAAAACCCATGAAGCACAAACCCACGAGGGCTCCAGGGCTTGTGTAAAAGCAAATCGGGCTTGGAGTTAGGTAGACTTGGGTCTGGTGCCATCTCCTTCTGCCTTAGTTTTTCCTTTTTGTAAAATAAGAATAATGATACCTATGCCACAGGGGCTTTTTTTTTTTCTTTAAGGTTAAATAAGATTGTGTGCAACCACATTTATTTAGTATAGTCGCCCACACATAAAAAATACTCAGTACATAATAAGCTATTATTAGGATTATTTTCGTTTAACTCAGAATACTTAAGCCTTCTTCCCGATCAATTCTAAAAACAGACTCTTGTAATTAGACAAATCCACAAGGATTTCTCTTTATACCTGATATGAAATGCTTCTGACAGCTGCCCCATTCTTTTCCCAAAGCTTTCTCCTTTTCTATAGCCTAGAAAAGGCCTCAAATAATCTGTATTTGAACCTGGAGTGCTTTTCTACAATCTACCAATGGAGTCAAATTTCATGTCAGGCTGCACACAACCTCTCTCCCCAGGGAAGACCTTGGACGCAGCTCTGCAGTCCTATTGAGTTCATCAGGCATTTCTTCACCGAATACCTATGACCCAAATCTCACGGAGTTTCTCTCCTAAATTCCCCGTATACTCTGCTCCGGGCAGACACCATTTTGCTGGCACATTAGATGCCCACTGGGTGCTGACCAAGACAGAAGGAAGGGAGGCCTGGCTGCAGAGGGAGGGCCTGATCCGTCAAACACGTTCGTGCCTGACAAATGGGTTCTGTGTTGGAATCGGTGGTGTAGAAAGAGGAATAGACATGGCTTTAATTCTTAAGAAACCAACTACTTGAGGAGTTCCCGTCGTGGCTCAGTGGTTAACGAATCCGACTAAGAATCATGAGGTTGCGGGTTCGATCCCTGGCCTTGCTCAGTGGGTTAAGGATCCGGCGTTGCCGTGAGCTGTGGTGTAGGTTGCAGACACGGCTCAGATCCCGCGTTGCTGTGGCTGTGGCGAAGGCCGGTGGCTACAGCTCCTGTTAGACCCCTAGCCTGGGAACCTCCATATGCCGCGGGTGCGGCCCTAGACAAGGCAAAAAGACCAAAAAAAAAGAAAAAAAAAGAAACCAACTACTCGAGTTCCCCATTGTGGCTCAGCAGATTAAGAACCCAACTAGTCTCCATGAGGATGTAGGTTTGATCCCCAGCTTCGCTCAGTCTGAGGTGTAGGTTGCATTGTGGCTCAGATCCAGGGTTGCTGTGGCTGTGGTGCAGGCCTGCAGGTGCAGCTCCGGTTTGACCCTTAGCCTAGGAGCGTCCATATGCTGCAGGTGTAGCTGTAAAAAGAGAAAAAAAAAAAAAAAAAAAAAAAAAAAAAAAAAAAAAAGGAAAAGAAACCAACTGTCTAGTTGAAGGAAACAAATAAAGTAGTCCAAGTTAAATGGGGAACACAAGATAGGAAGGCCCTCTGAGATCCAGCCATGAAAGCTAAAATTCTGCAACCACCGGGGGCCATTGAGAAGTTGTAGTAGCTAAAATGTGTCACACCAGCAACTCAATATTAATCAAACTGTGTGTGTCCACTTGTTATTACTACATGATATAGTTGATCCTTTGACAATTTGAGGGTTAGGGGTGCTGACCCCCATTTGCAATCAAAAATCTCCATATAACTTTTGACTCCCCTCAAACTTAATTGCTAATAGCCTACTGTAGACCAGAAGCCTTACTGATGACTAAATACTCGATTAACACCTATTTTGTATATTAAATATATTATAGGCTATATGTTTACAAGTAATCCAGAGAAGATAAACTGTTTTTAAGAAAACCGGAGGGGGGAACTTCTGTTATGGTTCAGCGGAAACAAATCTGGCTAGTATCCATGAGGACGCAGGTTCAATCTCTGGCCTCGCTCAGTGGGTTAAGGATCTGGTGTTGCCATGAGCAGTGGTGTAGGTCTCAGACGTGACTCAGATCCTGAGTTGCTGTGGCTGTGGTGTAGACCAGCAACTACAGCTCCAATTCAACCCCTAGCCTGGGAACTTCCATGTGCTGCAAGTTAAAAAAAAAAAAAAGAGGGAAGGAGAAAACAAAACCATAGGGAAGAGAAAATATATTTATAGTACATGTATGTATGTATTTATTGGAAAGAGTCCCTGCATGAGTGGACCAGTGCAGTTCAAACTCACATCTTTCGAGGATCAGCTGTACACTATCCCAAACTTAGTGGTTTAAACCGTTAGCCAGGTGTTTAGATCTTAATTCTCTGGGTTGGCAGTCTAGACTGGGTTCAGCTGGGTGGTTCTTCTGGCCTGGACCAGGCTCAGCTGAACTTGGCTGGGCCTTGCCATGAGTCTTTTTACATCTCTGAGGCCTCTGCTGGGACCGCGGAGCCTACTGCTGCCTCACACATTCTCTTATCCTGCTTAGAATAGCCCAAACTGGTTCACGGGCAGGCACAGGGGTCCATGGGAGAGAAAGAGGGAGAGAAAGAGCACAAGACTTCCTGAGACCGGGCGTTAGAGTTGGCATTCCATCCTTCCACCGCAAGCCATTGGCAAAGCCAGTCCCAAGGCCAGGCCAAACCCAAGGGCTGGGGAGACTGACTCCATTTTTTGGTGGGAAGAGCTGTTAAAGGCATATTGCGGAAGGTGTGGCTACAAGGAAGAATCAGTGCCCCCCGCCCCCACAACCCCACTTTTTAATCCCATTGGCTTCTAAGCACCAGAGCGCCAGTGTGGAACTTGAGGCTACCAGGCCTGGACTTGGCCACATCACTACCCTTTCATCTCCTTCCTCGGCTGGCTTTCTCCCTCCACCTACCCTGGACTGGAGGCATCTTTGCCCAGAGGCCACTTCCCCCTCGTTTTGGTATAATTCTCCACTGTTCCCAATGCCTTCCCGTGCCTGGCATCATACCCGGCCCATTGTAGGTGCGCAATGCATGTTTCTTACAAAGACAATGGCCTTAAGTGCCCATAGAATAGGAAAGACAAAATAAGGTTTAAGTTTGGAGGTAGAGAAACACTCCCAGGGGATTCTCCTAAAAAGCATTTTTAAAATGTGTTGTAACAGTTCCTGTTTGGCTCAGTGGGTTAAGAAACCGGTACAGTCAGATGAGGATGTAGGTTTGATCCCTGGCCCTGCTCAGTGGGTTAAGGAACTGGTTTTGCCACAAGTTGTGGCATAGGTCACAGATGCAGATGCAGCTCAGATCCAGTGTTGTTGTGGCTGTGGTGGTGACTGGCAGCTGTAGCTCTAACACGACCCCTAACTTGGGAACTTCCATATGCTGTGGGTGCTACCATAAAAGAGAAAACAAACCAAAAACAAACAAAGCAAAACAACAAAAAAAACACGTTTGAGACCACCCCAAATATAAATGATCTTGGTGCCTCGTGTGCACAGCCTTCCAGCTTCTGTTCACCTTAGCCAAGGGTCCCAAGGCCTTGGAGAACAGTAGGAACTTACTGCCTTGCTTAGCAGGAGTGTAATTCAAAGTCTATGGGTTGTAGACTTTGCTTCACTGAGAGGTGAGCAGACCTTGTCAAAACCCTCCAACAGACATTTCATCTATCTCCCTGCCACTTAGAAAGTCATACCGTCTCATCGATATGTAGAAATCTTCCCTCATTCCCAAATGTCTGCCCAGGAAATGATGCTCAGTGGCCTAACCAAGATTAGCCAGTCTGACCCTCAACTTGTGGGAGCAACAGGAGAAATTATTGGAGCAATTTGGGCGCACTTATCTATACATGCCTGTTGGAAAAACAAAAATAAATTCCCCAAAGAAGAAAGAAAGAAACGGGGCAGTCATCTCATTACCAAACCCACTGTCTCTTCCAAATGTCAGTTTTAAATCTTTCATGCCAAGCTCAGAAAAACATTTCTTTTTCTCACTTTCTCACTCTCTTTTGCGACGTTATCAGGATAGATGGAAAGAAACTTTATTTGCTCCAAGAAGACAATGGCCTTATCTTCAACTTAGATCGTCATGCCTGGAAAGGTGGCTTCCTCTGGGAGCATTTTCCTAGCGGGGGGAAAAGCAGCTCGGGAGAAATAATGAAGAAGCAAAGGGAGTCTTGACTTGACACTGTGATAAATGAGGTGAAACTTTGGCAAGGGACCAGAGTTGGCGTATTCAAAAAGGAAATACAAAGATAGTTCCATTTTAATGGGAAATATAAAACAGCCATTGTGCAAAAGTCGATTTTTCAAAAGCCAAAGAGATAAAGAGTAGAAGGGAATGACTGAGAGACGAGTAAGATGATGTGGTTGATAATCAGGCTTAGGTGGAGTGCCGTCCTCGGAGCCATCAGTGGGCTCTGTGGGAGCGCCTTTTCAAGTCGGCTATCTGCATTTTCTCCTGCCTCATTATCATAAGCATCTCTGGACAGCTTCCTTACGGTTTCCACTCCCCAACTTGCCATAGTCCTGCCAGCTGGAGAGACCAAAGTCCATGCAACTTTCTTCAAATCCCAAACTTCTCTCCACCAGCCACAGAGCCTCCAGCATCTTCCAAGGCCCCAGGGAACAAAGAGGCTCGGGTCCAGCTTTACACACACCTGCTCTTCCCAATGGACTGGCCTAGTGTGAGGTTTACAACCAAGGGCAATGCCATACACTGCCCTCTCTTTCAGGGGCCAAGGTCCATGAACATTCTCAAGGTTGTCCTTGGGTGATCCTTAATTAACAGGCTGGATCTGCAATGGGAATGTTTGGACCCCTTTCCCCAGGATAGGTGTGAATTACCTGAGGCAGTGTAAGAGAACTGTGGAAGCGACTAGAGACACACTGCCTTGGTTCACATGCTGCCGTTTATTAACCATACGGCTTTGGAAAAGTTACCTTAACCTCTTTTAGCCTCAGATTTCTAAGCTTAAGGTAGAGATAATAATATACTTCCTGGATTTTTATGAGAATGAAATGGGATGGTTCGTGTAAAATGCTTGGTACAGAGCCTGGTATCTGACAGAGAAATTATTAATTCATCTCTCTTCCTAATAGAGAAATTATTAATTAATAATTAATCTCTATTCCTAATAGAGAAATAATCAATTTCTCTATTAAGAGTAAATGTTAGCTGTGCTGATGACTCTGTAGATAAAACGTGGGAAAAGTTCGATGCTGCAGCTGAAAGTGACAAGCTTCTTTGACTTTAAGTTAAGGTAACTGATAAAGTCCCACTGAAAAATTTCACTCACAGAACCACCCAACCAGGCACTCAGGTGCCACTGGATCTGACCCTGGGCAGGTCTCCTACAGAACCTTGCAGACTGCGTAGACCCCCAGCCATCTTCCCGGTGTTTCCAGGTGAGAAAAATAGAGGCACTGGGAATAAAATTGGCTTGTCCAAGGTCAGGGTAGTGGAAAGCCTGAACCTGACCTCTCCTCATTTCCAATCAGGCTCTTGGCCCTGCCAAATGCCAGTGCTGGCTTGCTGGGCCGTACCAAGCCCCTCGGAAGAAAACACGATGGCTGACTGCTTCTAGCTGCCCCATCAGTGTCAGGAGCTGGAAAGACAAATGAGCCCTCCTTCAGGACCTGGAAATCTTTGGGGGGAAAAGGGGATGTTCAGTGAAATAAAATGGTGACTTCTTTAGGTCTGATGATTAGGGTTTCCTTTGTCCTGTTTCTGCTTCTGTAGATTGGACTCCTGACAACTATGAGTACAGTTATGAGAATTACAACCAGGAGGAGAACACCAGTGTTCCTGCCGAGCCCGAGAATCCTGACTGGTACTACTCAGAGGATGGTAGGTACCAAAGATGTTTGGGGGGCCCTCCTGGGAGGCAGGGGGCTCTCGCTCCTTCTCCTCTCTGGCCAACATCATAAAATAGGCATTAAAAACTTATTTAGACTGGCTTTTTTTTTTTTTTTTTCCAGTTAGAATCGTATACAGTGAAAACTGGGGAGGTTCTTAGGGACCATCTTGCCCAGCCTCAAATGACAGGTGGGGCAGGTGAGGCCAAGCGAGGAGGTGACTTAGCCAAGGTCACCCAGCAGGTCAGTGCATCATCCTCCAGGTCTCCCGATACAGTGGGTCAAAATCATACTAAAAAGTCATCCCCAGAGCTTTCATTGCAGGTAGGTTCTGATTATGCAGAAGAGCCTGGGTTAGCCTGAGGCGTCAGGGTACTGCGTTCACAGATTTGGCATCCGGACTTCTCTTTCACCTGTGCCGTGTAGCTCTTTCTCCTTTCGCCCTTCAGAAGCTTTGCATGCTTAAGTTGCGTGTGTGTGTGTGTGTGTGTGTGTGAGCTCACACAGGTGCTTCCCACATTTGCTTTTTGTTTTTAATGGCTTTTTAACCCAAGCAATGGGCTAAAAAGGAAAATGAGAAGCTGGGCCCGAGCAAAGCCAAGTGACTGAGCCAGGAGAAGGAATGGAAGGCACTTAGCAGCTGGAATAAAAGCCGTGTAACTGCGAGATGGCCTGGAAGGCAGGGCCAAGATACGGGGCATCGGGGAACATCAGACGGGACCATCAAAACAAGAGCCAGGCCCAGGGATCCTCATTCCTGAACCAAAGAACAATGTGTGTGAACAGAAGGATAAAGAATTCCCCAAGGGAAGACCCATTCAGACAACCATGAAAAGCCAAAGGCACAGATGAAATATGACAAAAATCTAACTGAACAAGTAGTTGAAGAAAGATGAAGGCCACTGGGTCATTTCCTCCTCGCCGTCAATTCTTCTGTCCCCCTCTTGCCTTTGGTCTTCTTTCCTGATGTTCAGAAAGCTTGTGTTTCATTAGGGGTGGGTCCCCGTCCCCCACTCCTGACCTCCGCCCCTAGGCACTGGGAGTAGGGGAGGTCTTCAGGCTTGTGAAATGCCTTCAGCATCAGAGACAGACCCCGTGGCGCTCCCAGCGAGACTGGGAGGAGAGAGACACTGTTGATGGGAAAGGGGAGTTAACTCAGTGAGAGAGGCGCCGTCCGCAGCCAGGCCGAGGGAGACAGCCACGTCTCCTGCCCGCCCGGCCTCTCGCTAACCGGCATCCTCTCTCCGGTCAAGGGATGGCAGCTTTCCTTTCTCTCTTTTTTTTTTGTCTTTTCGCCTTATCTAGGGCCACACCCACGGCATATGGAGGTCCCCAGGCTAGGGGTCTAACAGGAGCTGTAGCCGCCGGCCTTCGCCACAGCAACACGGGATCCGAGCCGCGTCTGCAACCTACACCCCAGCTCACGGCAACGCTGGATCCTTAACACACTGAGCAAGGCCAGGGATCGAACCCACAACCTCATGGTTCTTAGTCGGATTCATTAACCACTGAGCCATGACGGGAACTCCCAGCTTTCCTTTCTTTTTAAGGGCAATGTGCGTGGCCCCCCTTTCCCCAGTCCCTGGCTGTGCAGTTCCTCTTTCGTCTGGGGCAGGGAATGGAAACTCAGGGAGCAGGCGGGGGATTACGAATGATGACTTCTGCCCACTGTTTCAGATCCGTGCCTGTCCAAGCCCTGTGCCCACGGTGGCGACTGCCTCGTCAGCGGGGACACCTTCACATGCCGCTGTCGGGCCCCTTTCTCTGGAAACAGGTGTCAGAAGGGTGAGTGTCCTTTTACTGGGTTCACTTTTTCCTCCAGGTCGAACCAGGGGCGGTTTCCTCCTCCAATTCCAGGGGGTAAATCAAGAAGGGCGCGGTAATCCCACGGAAAGGCTGATAACCGTGCCTGTTACATTAGGCGTGATGGATTCCT
Organism: Catagonus wagneri; assembly: GCA_004024745.2. Taxonomy (NCBI): domain Eukaryota; kingdom Metazoa; phylum Chordata; class Mammalia; order Artiodactyla; family Tayassuidae; genus Catagonus; species Catagonus wagneri. Next base: position 16,611,819 of record PVHT021183705.1, on the reverse strand, counting down.
CAGCGTGGTCACGGCCAGCATCTCACTGAATCCTCACCCCCGCGTGTTAGACGGGACTCGAGCATCCATTCCACAGGCGAGAACCTTGAGGGCAGGAGGAGAGAAGACCCGGACTCTGACCAAGATGCGTCCCACACTCAAGACTTGTCGTTTAGCGTTTAGATGCACGTCAGCAGAGAAGTGTTATTTTCAAATAGGAGGGCAGGAAGCCCCTCGGGACACATAGAGCCCAACCCTCTTAGAAAAAGGGAGCCCAGAGGACACAGGGGGCTTGCTCGTGGTCACCCACCTAGTTAGGAGAAGAGCAGAAATTAGAGACATAGTGCCTGACTCCGGGTGCAGTGCTCTCTCTTCCTGCCATCCTCGCTCACGGAGACGCTGATAAAAGCTGTGTCTGCCCTCAGTGACCTCTTGTGGGCATAACATGAGGCTCCGCAATAAGGTATCGGGAACAGAATTCTCATGTGCTAATTGCACCCCCAGAGAGAACCTGGCTTCTGTTCTATCCAGCAGCCATCTAACCCGGGTCGGGGAGGCAGTGAGGGCTTTATGGTTGACTTCTTTTCTCTGTGCCCTCTTCAAGTATTCCTACCATTTTCTTTTTTTATTTTGTCTTTTTTTTTTTTTTTTGGATTTTTAGGATTGCATTTGCAGCATATGGGGGTTCGAATCGGAGCTGGAGCTGCGAGCCTACACCACAGCTGCAGCAGCTTGGGATCCAAGCTGTGTCTGTGACCTGCACCACAGCTCACGGCTGATCCTTAACCCACCGAGTGGGGCCAGGGATCGAACTTGTGTCCTTATGGATGCTAGTCGGGATCATTAACCACTGAGCCGGGACGGGAACTCCTATTCCGATCATTTTCAGCCCTACGAGTCTTTCAATAAATGTTGCAGGGTGATTGGGGGTAGCAAGCACAAACATGATATCTGGGTTTATCCCTCAACTTCTTGAAAGAACGACAGAACTGTAAATGGAATAGAAAACCAGCTGTAAAAGGGAGAAACTCCAATTAGAGGTCTGTTTGCTAAAGGTGTAAAAATTACCAAGGTGTTTATAAAGTTAGAATGATGAAGACTGAAAGCGCTGGAAGGAGCAGAGAAGCGATCAACCATGACCTGAGGATGAAAGAAAAACCCTGACCGGGGGCAGGCGGTGGAGGGAGGGTAAGCACGTTGTTTCAGAACCACGGACGAGGGCACATGTACTCATCAGTCACCATAACCCCCTCCCCAACACTGTGCTGTACAGGTATCTCTAAGTAAAATGTGACCCAGATAACATCGTGGAGTTTGGTCCCACTTCTCTGTTGATCTCCTGCAGTGCAAAACAAGTGCAAGAACAAATCGTGTGGCCGGGGAGAGTGTCTCATTACTCAGAGCTCTCCTTACTACCGCTGTGCCTGTAAACACCCTTACAGGGGTCCGGACTGCTCCACAGGTAAGTGCCGGAAGCCTCTTCTGCGCTAGGCTCTCCCCACCCTGGCTTGTGCCTAGGATGTCAGTATGTGACCGTGTGCAAGTCCAGATACATCCAATGTTCTAGAGGCATCCAAAACAGCCTTTTGAACTAGGACCTTTTTTTTTTTTTAAGGGCCTCACCCGTGGCATTTGGAAGTTCCCAGTCTAGGGGTCGAATCAGAGCTGAGGCTGCCAGCCTACGCCACAGCCAGAGCAACTCAGGATCCGAGCTGCATCTGCAACCTACACCACTGCTCATGGCAATGCCAGATCCTTTAACTCACTGAGCAAGGCCAGAGATCGAACCTTCATCCTCATGGATGCTAGTCGGGTTCATTATCTCTGGAGCCACGACGGGAACTCTCTAACTAGGACTTTTTAAGATTCATTATCCTTAGAAAGTCCAGTGGGAATTGGCTGGTCCGTGTCCCTTCCCATTACATAAAACCATCTTGAAACTCACTTCCTCTAGGAAGTAAGGCCTGGCCTATTCCTAGAATGGGTCATATAGGAGAATATATCTATATTTAGTCACCACTATAAGTCAGGCATTGTCTCAGGAGATTTACATTGTCTCTCATATTATCTCAAAAACACTACGAGAGTTTTACAGATGAAGAAACTGAAGTTCAGAGAGGTTAACCAACTTGCTCAAGGTCACACAGCTATCGAGGAGCAGAGCTAAGCTTCAACCTAGCTCAGGCTGTCTCCTGAATGCCTGCTCGGTCTATACAGCTTGTTCCTTTCGGAGGGACCCACCTACTTATTTACTTTTTTGTGTGACTCCATCGTGTTGTTTCATCCATATCTGTGTTCTTAAAGTTTGTGTGTATGTTTACCCGTGTGTCCTCTTTCTCCTCTGGAGACCCATCCTCTGTGAAAGGATGGATGCCAGAAGAGTGTCATCAGTACCTCCTCGTCATCTCAGACGTAGCTGCCACTCCTTCTGAAGAGCCCTCCCGGCCCCACTTCCTGTGTTCACAGTGGTTCCTGTGTGCAGGCCAAACCCCTGCCAGAATGGCGGCACCTGCTCCCGGCACAGGAGGAGATCCAAGTTCACCTGTACCTGTCCTGACCAGTTTAAGGGGAGATTCTGTGAAATAGGTACCAGTCTTTATCACCACTTTGTTAGAAACTCCGGGCCACCTGCGAGGCCTCTGGAATCTTTTTTCTGTTGGGGTTTTTTTTCGGCCAGAACAGGATTCGAGTCAAGATTCCCAATCTCTGCTCTTGTCTCTGTCTTCCAACCTAGAGGCGTAGGGTGCCTCTAGGTTGGAAGACACCAACCTAGAGGAATTACTAAAGTGGGGAGTAGCACAGGTAAATCAGACACACCTGGGCATCCTTGGGCCTCAACCCACCTACTCCAGGTTCTTATTTGAGCCCAATTTAAAGAACTCTGCTCTCACCCACACAATCACAATATTCCTCGTTTTTAAGCTGAGTTGAATGTGGAACATTCCAACCACCTTGTGTCTGGGGACTAATGGTGAAATCTCAGGTGACCAATATTCAGGCCCAATTCTCTCACCAGGAGGTATGCCTACCAGGTCCTTTCTGGGGGTGGCACGCCCGCTGGTCTTGGTTCTTACCTTCCCACCTGCTCTCTCTGAGGTTCTGATGACTGCTATGTTGGTGATGGCTACTCTTACCGAGGGGAAGTGAGTAAGACTGTCAACCAGCACACATGCCTTTACTGGAACTCCCACCTCCTCTTGCAGGAGAATTACAACATGTTTATGGAGGATGCTGAGGCCCATGGGATTGGGGATCACAACTTTTGCAGGTAAAACTTACCTTCTCTCTGTGCTCAGTCTTGGCCACTTGTCAGTGTAAGGGTTTATTTGTCCTTTACCCCTGCTCCTAGTTTCCCTGGGCCAGCTTAGCAATTTCAGAACAAAACCCTGCAACTCATCAGCTTTCTTTCTAGGAAGATTTTCCAAGTCAGGATAGGTTAAGCTATGCTGCTGTAACAAACAACTCACAAAGCCCAGTGGTTTGAATATATCAATGTTCATTTCTCTCTAATGCAACATGTGTCATGTAAGTTGAGTGTGGGGGTGGATAGGGGGGTTGTTAACTTCACAAAGTTATGCAAACATCCAGGAAGGGCAAGTAGAGATTGGAAAATGGAGCATGAAGTTTTTATTACCTCCACTTAGAAGGAATACATCATCTCTGCATGCCTGTTTCATTGGCCAGAAAATCATCACATAGTCCCTTATAACTTCAGGGGAGAAATGGCTTTAAGCTGGTTCCCTCTCTAGTCACTTACGATGGAGCATGATGGATGATAAAGTGAGAAAAAGAATGTGTATATGTATATGTGACTGGGTCACCTTGCTGTACAGTAGAAAATTGACAGAACACTGTAAACCAACTATAATGGACAATATAAAAATCATTAAAAAAAAATAAACTGGTTCCCGCAAGCAGGAGGATTTCCTTTGCACAAAACACAAGCTGCCTGCTACTTACACATACCTTGAGCTGTTCCCTCCATGGAGCTGTCTTCAGGCAGACCCCTGGCAGCCTTTCTCAGAGAATTGCCATGCACGGAATTTGATGGTTTGGGCAGAGGAACCCTCCCCTCACCGTGCTTCTGTGGCTGTTTCACTTTCCTGACCAAGAAGGATCTTCACCAGGGATCTCACTTATTTTCCTGCAAACTATTTAATACGCACCATGGATCTGGCACAAAGCTTGGGCACTGCCTTGTGGTCATTGGAATTCTCCTCTGGAAGTTAAGGTTTGGCCCCAAAACTATGACTAACCACCCTTCTGTGCCAAGGTTTGCTAGCCTATTGGAGGGATGGAATGGAATGTGGTCCTAGGAGGAAGCAAGAGCTCAGTACTTTCTTACTCAAAAGTCCTCTAATGAAGTCCAGTGAGTTCACCAAGCCTTGACCATGGCTTATTTATTTCTCTTTTTTTTAGAAACCCAGATGGAGACAAAAAGCCCTGGTGCTTCATTAAAGTGAACAGTGCAAAGGTGAAATGGGAGTACTGTGATGTCCCCGCCTGCTCATCCCCAGGTAAGAACCTGGCTGTCTGGGGACCCTAGTTTTGGGGAGGCTGTATCCACAGACAGATATTCCTGGCACCCCCACCCCCACCCCGTCTTCCCACCACACCTGCTTTACCATTTGCCATCCCCACGGCACTCCAACTGCCCCATCCGCTGCTCCCCTCTCAGGATGTTGAGCAGACCTGGATACCTTGGTGAGCACAGGCTACCTGATTCCCAGCCAGTGCCCTCAGCAAATATTGCTCCATTGATTTTGGGTGCCAGGCACTGGGCCAGGCCTTCACGTGCTGTGGTGATCAAACATTGACTGGGTCTCCATAGGCCCTCAGGGTGCAACGTGGACTGAATTCCAGCCTCACAGCCTTCCTGCCAGGCTGCCTTGCTCCACCTCTCTACCCACGTCTGAAGCAATGCACCCTCCCTCCCTGGCCAATGAACTTACTTCCCTGGACAGTTTCGTTTCTGTGCCTTTGTTCTTACAGTTACTGCTGTCTTCAATACTCTATCCCATACCTGCTCTTGTCTGTATCCCCGTTCTTTGAGAATCAACCCAAGTAACCACTCCTCCAGGAAGTCCTCCATGATTTACCAAGTCAAGTGTCATCACTTTCTCCTTACAGATGCCATGGAATAGATTAGGCAGCACCCCCCTACAACACTTAATACTCTCTGTCTCTCTCTTTTCTTTTTTTTTGTCCTTTTAGGGCTGCACCTGTGGCATGTGGAGGTTCCCAGGCTCTGCGTCTAATCAGAGCTACAGCTGCCGGCCTACGCCACAGCCACAGCAACGCAGGATCCGAGCCGCGTCTGCAACCTACACGACAGCTCATGGCAATGCTGGATCCTTAACCCACTGAGTGATACCAGGGATCAAACCCGCAACCTCATGGTTCCTAGTCGCATCTGTTTCCACTGCACCATGAGGGGAACTCCTATGCTCTCTCTTTGTATGACAGTTATCTGTGCCAATGTCTTGTTTCCCCCGCCCTACTTCATCTGGGGGTCTTCCCCTATACATCAAAAAAGCCTCCAAAAGGGAGTTCCCTTCATGGCTCAGCGGTTAATGAACCCGACTAGGATCCATAAGGGTGTGGGTTCGATCCCTGGCCTTGCTCAGTGGGTTAAGGATCTGGCATTGCCTTGAGCTGTGGTGTAGGCCAGCAGCTGTAGCTCCGGATTCAGCCCCTAGCCTGGGAACTTCCATATACCTCAAGTGCAGCCCTAAAAAAAGCAAAAAAAAAAAAGAGCCTCCAAAATATATGTGTTCATTAACAAATAGTTAAATACATAACCAGAGATGAATTTATATATTTATAAGCACGTTTTTATTGAGGTACGGTTGCTGTACTCTTATAAGTTACAGGCGTACAATACAGGGATTCAAACTGTTTAAAGGTTGTACTTCATTGATCGTTATTATAAAATATTAGCTATATTCACCATGTTGTACAATATATCTTTGCAGCTTATTTTTTACCTAATTGTTCGAACCTCTTGATCCCTTTACTCCGGTATTGCCCCTCCCCTCATCCTGCTTCCTACTGGTAACCAACCAGTGTGTTCTCTGCAAGTCTGCTGCCTTCTTTTTCTCTTCACTAGTGTGTTGTATTTTTAGGATTCCCGCTGTAAGTGATGCACATTTTCTGTATGTGTGCACATGTCAAAATAAGAAGGAAAAAAGCAACATCACGATTAATTCTATAGACTTGCTCTGTATTGATCAATGTATTTGACTAGTGTTAATTACACACCTGCTGCGTGCCTGCGCCACACGAGCCAATTCAGTCTTCCGGCTCTGGACACTAGCTAAGCTGCTGGGCACAGAGCTGTACCCCTGACAAAGTCCTTCTGAGGACCTGGAGGGAGAGTGAGAAGCATATGTTTTTCCTGTGTTTCCCTTTCAGAGGGAAGCCCCATAGAACCCGTGGCCAAGCTTCCTGGGTTTGACTCGTGCGGGAGGACAGAGACAGCGGAAAGGAAGTTCAAGAGGATCTACGGAGGCTTTAAGAGCACGGCGGGCAAGCACCCGTGGCAGGCGTCCCTGCAGACCTCCTTGCGGCTGACCGTCTCCATGCCCCAGGGCCACTTCTGTGGGGGGGCGCTGATCCACCCCTGCTGGGTGCTGACCGCCGCCCACTGCGTAGAGTAGGTGCCTGTGGCAAGCAGAGGCCAGGGTGGCTTGAGTCTCCTGGGGTGTTCTCCCCTTCCCGTCTGAGTGGCATCTTGGTGACTCTGGCAGGATTAGGGCTCTGACCTGTCTTCAAAAGCAAAGCGTGTCTCCTTATAACCAGATGGAGGGAGTTCCCTGGTGGCCCAGCAAGTTAAGGATCTGGTGTTGTCCCTGCTGTGGCATGGGTTCAATCCCTGGCCCAGGAACTTGCGCATGCTGTGGGTGCAGCCAACAAAACAAAACAAAACCCAGATGGAAAAGAGCTGCCATGCATAGGATGCTTACCATGTGCATTGAGTGTATTAGGACATTTGATCCTCAGACTATCTACTGAAAGGCCAGCAGAGGGAAGACAGGGACTTTTATGTTTTATTAATTGTATCACTCCTAATGCCAAGCAAGGTCTACATATGGAACAAGAGCTCAGTAAATATTTGTGCAGGAAAAGAGTTGATGGTTACTCTCATTTCATAAATAAGGACCCTGAGCCCTGGAAAGTCTTGGTACCTTGCCTGGAGTCCTATGGGAAGTGAGTGGGCAAGTGGGATGTGAACCCAGATCCACCTGCTTCCTTAGCCTCTCCATCCCTGTCTTAAGCAGAGAAAAACAACAACATGGTGCCATCACCAGTGAACCACCAGTGAACCTCCGGTGTTGACTCTTATGTGCCTTAGAGAAGCCAGCACCTACTGGGAAGCTGGAGGAATCACTGCTTCCCCCAGGTTCCTTGAGTTCATGGTCAAGGCTGGTCCCAAGTAGCCCAGGTTTTGGTGGTGGCCTTGAGGGTCTTCCGGTCCACCCTGCTATTAAACAATGTCTTCTGGGACTCTAGGAAGGGTTCCTCAAGCGAGGTCAAACATATAAACATTAGCATTTGCCGAATTACTTGTTCAAGATGTTAATAGGCTGCTCATTAGCAAATCCCCGGGGGAATGAGGTCTCCCAGGAAACTTGGAATACGAGTTGTAGCTTAGCATTTGGAGGCAGTTCCATGAATAAGGCAGTCTCCTCACATTGTCTTATTTGGACCGCGTGGCAGAGTTCCGTGAGCAAGACCAGGATTACAGAAGAGGATGCTGAGGCACGAGAAGGTCAGGTCATCTGTCAAAAGTCATAGAACTTACCGCAAGCAGAGCCAGGGTGAGGTTTCCATCTCTCAGATGCCAGAGCTGGCTCCTGATTATCTTCCTTTTCCTCGTAGCATAAAAGTCAAATATCTAAAAGTAGTGCTTGGGGACCAGGACCTGAAGAAGACCGAATTTCATGAGCAGAGCTTTGGGGTAGAGAAGATATTCAAGTACAGCCACTACAGAGAAAAAGACGACATTCCCTACAATGACATTGGCAAGTCTCTTCTATCATGGGTCCCCCATGGGTCTTCAGCTGGGTGGATTTCTCTGCCGACGGAAAGCTGAGGTTTGGTTCTAGAAGGTGCGCTGATCTTTGGGGCCCCTCAGAGACCCTGTAAGGTAGGGTGTTTGTTCCAGAGCTTTTTTAGGTCTTAAAGGTCTGTGTTAGTGCAGTAGATAGATAGCCACAAGCTCTTCACTGGAGGGGAAGAGATGCTAGGACTTCGTGTTGCAGGGAGAGCTCAGCCCTGAACCCCAGATGCCCCCCACACTAGCTGGCTTCACCCCTCTAAGCCTCAGTTCCCCCTTCTGTAAAATGGGGACACCGATGTATAACTCTCCACTTCCTGTGGGTTAAGGGACACAACGTTAATGCATTCTCCAGGCACACTTGGTGCCCGGTAGGCAATAGGGCACTTAAGCTGCTTAGTTCTGGACTCTGTTTTTCCATTCTTTCTCCTTCCTCCCTATCTTTCTTCCCCTTAAAGTTTGTTTTTTTTTTAAAAAAATGGATTAGAAATTATTTCTAGGAATTCCTGTGGTGGCTCAGTGGGTTAAGAACCCAACGAGTATCCATGAGGATGTAGGTTTGATCCCTGGCCTTGCTCAGTGGATTAAGGATCCGGCATTGCTGTGAGCTGTGGTGTAAGTTGCAGACGCGGCTCGGATCCTGCATTGCTGTGGTGTAGGCCGGCAGCTGCAGTTCTGATTCGACCCCCAACCTGGGAACCTCCATATGCCATGGGTATGGCCCTAAAAAACAAAAAAAAAAAGAAGAAGAAGAAATTATTTCTAACTCAGCTACTATTTCTGGATATTACTCTCAGCTTGAAATGTCACTCCTCCCCAGGTGAAAGTTAAAAGTGACATGATAAGGGAAGAATTGCTTAGGTAATGGGGGTGGGGCTTGGCTACCACCACCTTCCAATCACTGCTGAAGCCGATGCTTCTTTGACGGAGAGGATATCACCGCCCATTTCCCCTTTCTCTACCCAGCTTTGCTCAAGCTGAAGCCAGTGGATGGTCACTGTGCTCTGGAATCCAAATACGTGAAAACTGTGTGTTTGCCCGACAGTGCCTTTCCCTCTGGGACCGAGTGCTACATCTCCGGCTGGGGTGTCACCGAAACAGGTGAGTCTGGCCCGGCATTCTCCTGAGACAAGGGTGAATTACGTCCACCAGGCTAGAAAGGGTCATACTCAAACTGCCCTCCTGAACTAGAGAGTACTGTTGTATTCAAAACCTATGACCTGGAGTTCCCTGGTGGCTCCTTGGGTTGAGGATCCAGCATGGTCACTGCTGTGGCTTGGGTCGCTGCTGGGGTGTGGGTTTGATCCCCGGTCTGGGAATCTCTGCATGCCACGGGTGCAGCCAAATAAATAAACAAGTATATATAAGAAAACCTTTTGGTAGCTAACTCTGTTGGAGTCCGTCTAAACCTTTCCACGTCACCATGCCGACCAGAGCAGGCTGAGCGGAAGAGAGGTTCTTAGGGCAGGAAGCATCTGCTTTGGGGAGCAGGTGATCTAGATGATCCACCAGGGCGCTTCATTAAGAATAGACTACGTGGAGTTCCCATCGTGGCTCAGTGGTTAATGAATCCGACTAGGAACCAAGAGGTTGCTGGTTCGATCTCTGGCCTTGCTCAGTGGGTCGTGAGCTGTGGTGTAGGTTGCAGATGCGGCTCGGATCCCGTGTTGCTGTGGCTGTGGCGAAGGCTGGCAGCCTACAGCTCCTGTTAGACCCCTAGCCTGGGAACCTCCATATGCTGCAGGTGCATATGGAGGTGCATAGAAAAGGCAAAAAGACAAAAAAAAAAAAAAAAAAGAATCGACTACGTGTAGTTCCTGCTGTGGCTCAGCGGGTTAAGAACCCGACATAGTCTGCAAGTTGATCCCTGGCCTCGCTCAGTGAGTTAAGGATCCAGCATTGCCATGAGTTTTGGTGTATGTTGCAGACGCAGCTTGGATCCTGCATTGCTATGGCTGTGGCATAGGCCTGCAGCTGTGGCTCTGATTGGACCCCTAGCCTGGGAACCTCCATATGCTGCAGGTACAGCTGTAAAAAGAAGAAAATGGAATTTACTCTGTGTCAGCCCTCTGCTAGGCATGGGGAATTAAAACTAGGCTTAAGACACTATCCCTGCTCATCTGATCTCACTGTCTAGTTGGGGAGACAGAGGAGGAAATAAATGATTCTCCTTCAAGGTGAAAAGCACAACATTGAAGGTCTGTAGAGCCATCGTGAAGGCTGACAGCAAAGAGCCCCCAGCCCTGAAAGACGAGGCATTGCTGCCCATCTCCTGGAAAAACCCTTCCTTGTTGAGCTCAGGGCTGGTGACCACTGCTGGCTTCTGGTTCCCACCCTGGTCTCTGCAGTGGCCACCTCTCTTCTCTGTCCCTCAGGAGAAGGGTCCCGCCAGCTCCTGGATGCCAAAGTCAAGCTGATCAGCAACGCTGTGTGCAACTCCCGCCAGCTCTATGACCACATGCTCGATGACAGCATGATTTGTGCCGGAAACCTCCAGAAGCCTGGGCAAGACTCCTGCCAGGTCAGAGACTCCAAAGGGCACTTAGGAGAGGCTGGCATGACCTTACACAGGGCACAAAGGCCCCTTAGAGCCCCGCGCTGGGAGGCGGGTTCAGAGGCCCACCTGCCACAGAGCATAAGGTGGCCAGAGCAAATCTGAATCCACATCAACCCAGGATGACTCAGCGTGATAACCAGAGCGGTCACTTTGCCTGCATTGTCTGACTTAAGTCTCACAACAGTCTGGTGAAGGGATGTCATTGCCACCGCTGGGGCTTCTGGCCTCAGTGCTGGGTAGCATGTCTGCAAGTCCCCAGAAGCAGGACACTGTCCCAAAGACAAGTGGCTAGAAGGAGAAAGCTGAGAGGCCAGGGAGTTCACAATAATATTGACCAAGTTTAGGATTAAAGTGTGTGCGTGTGTGCACGTATGAGAGAGACTCAGTCTTAGGAAGTTACCTGGCTGTGTGGCTCCTCTTTGGCCACAGCCAACCTAGAACCTTTGGGGGTCCAGCAGGGACACAGTCAAATCCAAGCTCCTCCCTCCCTCCAAAGGGACCCAACAATGCGCAGCTGGTCTTGAACCCCCTTAAGGATGGGAAATCATGGTCACTGTCTCCAGGGTTTGTGGCTCTGCTCTGATGCTCTGCCCCTGCCCAAGGGGCCACCTACTCAAAGGAGGGGTGTGGGCAGGTGGCTGGGATTTGGCTTAAGCCCCTGGAAGATGAATAAAAAAACAGATTGTTCAATTCTCTAGATATATTCAAGGGCTTTCCTTGCTGGTTTTAATAACAGACAGTCACGGTTTTCAAACCTGGTCCTGCTCTTTGTGGCCTTTATCAACCACCAAAATGGCTTTGGAAGCTCAAGCTTCTATAACAAACGATCGTAGACTGGGTGGTTTAAACAACAGACATTTATTTCTCGCAGTTCTAGGGGCTGGAAGTCCGAGGCCAGGGTGCTGGCGTGGTCCTGGCTTCTGCGGAGGACCCTCTTCTGGGTTCCAGGCTGCCGACTTCACATTGTGTCCTCCTCACACGGTGGACAGAGTCTATGGTCCCTTCTAGAAGGGCACTGACCCCATAATGAAGTCTGCACCCTCACGACCTCATCACCTCCCCAAAGCCCCACCTCCTGAAAACACCACAGTGAGGATGAGGCTTCCACATATGAACTGGGGGGAAGGCAAACATTCAATCCACTGCCCCTAAATAATTCTCCGATCTCAGATGTCTCATGTAGAAAATGCAAACAATGTGTCCATAAGATCATTAGGTTGTGGCTAAGATCAAAAGAGGCAATTCATGAAAAATCTTAACATTAAGCATCAGTGTGTGTGTGTGTATGTGTGTGTGTGTGAGAGAGAGAGAGAGAGACAGAAGGAGAGATCAAGCATCCTTATTCCTCTCCTCTCCATCCTCATCCTCATCACTTTAACTGGGGGCTTCATACAAACCGAGCACTGTTCTGTATGCTTTACAAACATTCATTCTCACCAGAACCCTCGGGGCTGGGGCTGGGGGTGTCTGTTGCCATCCACCGTTTACAGGGTGAGAAACAGAGGCCCAGTTGGGGAGCCTGGCTCGGAGCCCAGCAGATCCAAGCCCACACATCACACTGATCATCAAAGCCACGCTGCGTCTGAGCCCGTCCGCCCTGCTCCTCGTGTGCCCCGTGGGCCCTGGAAGGGCTCTGTCCAAACATGGCACCCCCCGCCCTGCCATCCCTCCTGGGACAAGAAGTGCAGGGCCCCCGGGAACGCGGATTAGTAAAAGTCAGCAAGTGGGGTCAGCAAGTGGGGGTGTGAGCCCGGCCCTGGCGCTTCGCTGCCAAGCCCTCACCGAGTTAGGACGTAGGCTGGTACTCGGTCTTCTCCCTTCCCGGCCCTGTGTCACCTGGGGCCTAGGAAGAGCCTGGTAACCACCCTTCAGAGGAGCCAGCGGCGTCACCCCATCGCCCTAGTCCCGCTCACAGAAGGTGGGAGGTGTCCCTGAATAACACACTGTGGCTTATGGAGCTGACTCCTGCGTCTTGACCCCGCAGGGCGACTCCGGAGGCCCCCTGACCTGCGAGAAGGGCGACGCCTACTACGTGTACGGAATAGTGAGCTGGGGCCTGGAGTGTGGGAAGAAGCCAGGGGTGTACACCCAAGTAACCACCTTCCTGAACTGGATCAGAGCCACCATGGAAAGGGAGACCAGCTTCTAGGGGATCTTCCGAAGCTCACAGCCCGTCCTCCTTAACACCCAGACCAGGCGAGGCCTCGTGGGCAGTGGCGGGCACCCTGTGGAGCCTCCAGGTGACTGCGTGCTAATCAGTGACCACCGGTGGCCAGGCGGGGGACATCGGGACCAGCACATCCGCCACTTCCTCAGGCTCCCGCTGGGACAGCCAGAAATGAATCAACCTGACATATAGGACGTTTGCTTCCCTTTGCACACCTGTACCTTCTAGAAAATCAGTGTTCACAGACTGTCTTCACTCGGACATGTGCAAACGCGAGATTTCAGAGGCTCGGCGTCGGTGGCAGCCACGTGTCCATCTTTATTCCTCATCCCAGGCACTCAACACGCATGCACCCGAGTCGGCATCCACTTCTGGGTCTTCCGCAGGGACCAAAATGACACTCTCCACCCGCTTTCCAAGAGTTGTTATTTAATAAAGGGGGCTGGCGGGGAAGGGCTGGTGAGCCATTTTCACAGTTTCCCCAACCGAAGCCATGCCTCTGGCTGCAAATTTCCCCTCCAGCTTCTCTCCCAAGAAACCCGGGTGGACGCCGCTCACTCACAAAGGCAAGACCCTCCTCCTTTTGACGTGCAGAATCTCGGTGGCATCTGGGTTCACGTCCCCCCTCTGATTATCTCCAGTCTCCACAGCCTCTGGCCCACCCTGCAGAAATCAAACACACCTTCCTGAGTTACGGTGAAGCTCCGGCCCTGCTCCCACAGGACAAGCTGTCTCCAACCTTCACCTGTTCACCTTCCCCTTCTTTTTCCCCACCTCCACCCTCCCCAAGAAAAAGGCTCCCCAAGGCAAGAAAGAAAAAGAAGCAAAGCCAATCTCTCATTTAGACGTGGTGTCTTTCTTCTGCACAAAGTAGGGTTCAAAACCCAGACTGCTGTAGCCAGCCAGTCCCTGACCCCTTCCGCGAATATAACGAGCAGGCAGTAAGCACAACCCAGGCTGCCTTGGCCAGGATTGATGTCGCCCGGGCATGTCTGTCTCCGAAGAACTAATGGCTGTGACTTCAGAGAAGGCCCTGCGGGAAGTTTAACCCCGGGTGTCATCTGCCTGGTCATCTCAGACCCATGAAATCAGGCGCCTTGCCTGAGCCGCCTTTCACACTTCTTTAGAGCCAGCTGACCTTTGGTCAAAAATAAAGTTTGAAAAGAAACAATGAGTGTGCCTTCCCCCGCGGCCATGGCAGCCAGGGTGGGTCTGCACCCGCTACTCACGTGAGCCCCCCGTAAACCCCTGGCGTTGGCCAGTTCTGCAGCCCGCCGAGCCATCTCCACTTTGTAGGAGCCAGGAGGTGTCCAGCCGATACCTCGGGTCAGGTTCAGATCTGATTTGTACTTGACCTTGGGGAAGGAGGGAAGCAAGAGGAATAGGTCAGCAGGGTTTGGGGTGGTTTAGGCACAGAGTGGAGAGGCTTAAAAAGGGCGCCCTGGAGAACAGGTTATTGTCAGTGAAGCCAGGATAAGGGGGGGACAACTCTTGTCGGCAGGAGCTCCCTGGCGCTGAGGATCCGGTGTGCCGTGAGCTGGACCAGCAAGTGGCTGTCCTCTGTATCTTTCCACCGACCCGATGAGGCTGCAGTGGGGGTGGCGGGTCAGAGATATGGTTCAAGGCCGAGGCCCTACCTTGACTTGCTCTGTGGCCTTAGGGAAGTCCTTCTCTACTCTGGGCTTCGGCTGCCTCCCGGAGAAAGCGGGTGGGCTGGGCCGGGCCACTACTCAGATCCCTTGGGAACGGTATGGCACAGCGACCAAGAACTTGCGGTCTGGAGTTCCCGTCGTGGCTCAGTGGTTAACGAACCCGACTAGCATCCATGAGGACACAAGTTCGATCCCTGGCCCTGCTCAGTGGGTTAAGGATCTGGCTAAGGATGAGCTGTGGCGTAGGTCACAGACGAGGCTCGGATCCTACATTGCTATGGATCTGGTGTAGGCCAGTGGCTACAGCTCCGATTCGACTCCTAGCCTGGGAACCTCCATATGCCACCAGCGTGGCCTTAAAAGACAAAAAAAAACAAAAGGGAACTTGGGCTCTGACATCAAACCAAAGGGGGTTCAGATCCCAGGCCTGTCACTTATTTGCCGTGTGATCTTGAGTAAGTTATTCACCTCCCTAAGCCTCAGGCTCCCCATCTGTCAAGTGGGGCAGTAATGGGGGGCTGTGAGAGCTACAGGGCATAGTGCTCGGAAAGCACCTGGGCACAGGGAGGACTCAAGACACTGCGGTTCTTGTCAAGTCTTCTGACACTATTGTCTTAGGTCTCCTGGGCTCTCTCTCGGCCCTGGGGACAGGGGACTGGGACCATCCCTTGTGAAGAGGTACGGAGGCAGGGCCTGGGCGGGGCTGGGGAGGAGGCTTACATCACTCTGCAGCTGGTGGGCCTTCCGTGCGTGCTTCAGGCCCAGCTGCTCCGGGTCGCAGGCGGGCTGGGGCAGGGGCTGCCGGTAGCGCACATCGCTGGCCAGCTGCTGGCTCCTCTTGGCCTGGAGGAAGCCGGGCTGGTCCGGGCGGCTGTGGAACTGGGACCGACTCTTGGCGAAGTCCTTTTTGTACTCGTTGTCGCTCTGGAGTTTGCCGACGCTGAGGAAGTGCTTCATCCTGGGGTCGTCGTCGATACTTCGGTACCCAATCTGCAGGCCTCGATCCCGCAGGAAGGCTTCTTTGTACCGGAACTGCAGGTCAGAGGAATAGAGAGGGGTAAGGGGGGCCCCCCAGTCCTTCAGGCAGGGCCAGCCCTTAGGATTCTCAGCAGGAAGTGCAACAGTGGGTGAAGAGCACAGCTTCAGATTCAAGTAGACCCGCGATCTGTATCTCCATCTGTTGCCTCTAGCTGTGCGGCCTTGGGTCAGTTACTGAGACTCTCTGGGCCTTGGCTTCTCCCCTTGACAAAATGGGAGAATGAACCTCTACTGCATGGGATACTGAGAGGGTGCACTGAGATGGGGGCAGAGCTTCACGCCTGGCTCAGGATCGAGCCCACTGAGTGGGGGCTGCTGGTATCATTGCTGCTGTCATAATTAATGACCCAACAGCAAGAGAAGTGCACCTATTCCATCAGCAGCTCCTCAGCCTTTGCTTCTTTCTAGCTTTCAGGGACCCAGTCCAGTGCTCCTCAAACCATCTATAGTGAAGGACAGGATTTATTTTGTTTTGCTTTTCTAAGTTTCCAATCCGTCAAAGTCCAATACATGGTCCCCTGGCCCATGACTGCTATGAAATAGCATGAGGTGCATTTGATAACATTCAAACTGGCCCCCACTCTGCTCAGCCAGAGGAATCCACCAGTCACATGCTTGGATGTTATAATGTCCAATGGCTAAATATGTTTCTCAGTGCTTGACTTCTGTACTTCTCTCACTTTGGACCAGTAACGAGCCGTTCAGGAATGAGCGTGTATCTAGTGACTGATGGCTTCCTCTTCGAGTATGACTGCTGCCATGTTTTAACCAATGTGCATGACACGGTAAACCATTTTGGTTACCTTCCTACATCAATCCTAGGAGACATATATCAGATCTTGATATCACAGATGGAGAAGTTTGAGGTCAGAGAATTTAAGCAACTTGCCCAAGACCACAGAGCCAATTCCTAAGTGACTGAGCCAGGATTTGAACTCAAGTCAATCATGGGTTGGGGGGAACCCAATCTCTTTCTATCTTGTCACCACTGGGCCCTTTTATTGAAGGTCAACACATCAATCCAGTGTTAACTGACTTCCTGGCACCATCCACGTGGACCAAATTTTAAGAGTGCCTCTCTTAAAAGAGAGCGAGTGGAACCTTGACCCTCTCCAATTCCAAATTTCTGGCTCAGATGCTAGACAATAAAGTCAACTTTTTTCTTTCATTTGAAATATTTGTTCAGTTTGGGTTTCTGGTGGTTTGCCTTTCGAGGAGGACTAGGAAAACCAGAGTGCAACCCATCTATGGTGAAGGTGGGGAGAAAATGTGAAGTCTTACGTCGCTGGCAATCTCCCTGGACACCCGGGCCGTCTGGAAGGGGATGGCGTCCAGCCTGAAGTCATAGCCACCAGCCCGGGTCTGTTCCCAAGAGCTTCTGTAGACTTTCTAGTTGGGAAAACAAAAAAGTGAGCGAGCAGGGGGTGAGTGGCTCCGTGTCTGGCATGTGGATGGCTCTCGGTGGGCAGAGTTCCTGAACCTGTACCCTCTGTCTTGCTGGCGCCCAGGATGGCAGCGCGCATGTCCCCACACGCATTCTGAGGACCTCCCCGGCCCTGGCTGTAAAGGGCTTCAGCTCTAAGCCCCCAGCCTGAGCATCAGGCCCCGCTCTTGTGAAGCTTGGGGCCCAGCTCTGGCTCCTCTGCCCCATTCCATTGGTCCCCTGCCCCCTTCCTCCTGTCTTTGCTTTCATTTTCAGCACGCCAGGTCTGCAGCTTCTAGATACCAGGGCTCCAAGGTCAAGAGCCCTGTTTCTTCCCACATGCTGAAACCTCTATCCCTCGAGTCCTGGCATCCACGGGTTCGCTGGCCCCACTGACTTGCTGGGGTTCCCCCAGCGACCTCTGATGCCGAGTCCCAGCGTCCCTATGAAGCGCACGCTGCACCCTATATGCTGCACTGAGGGGAGAGCCTTCACCTGAATTAAATTGATTGTCACGAACCTGACCGAGTTCCTGACCCACGCATTTCACATCTTCCTCTTTCATTTTTCCCCCCTTTTTAAACTGTCCTCACACACCCTCCAGGAGTCTGTAATCACATCCTCTTAGTCCTCGGGTACCACATCACCGGTGGAGGCATCAAAATCTCCCGTGCCTTCATGTAGCTCCGGGTTTTTTTTTCAAGATAAGGGAATGGCTCCATGAAAGGAGGCATCTGGAGATCCCAGCGGAAGACTGTCCTTTATTCCGCCACAGAGAAGGGAGACAGCAGGCGAGGCACATCGCCAGCAGATGACAAAGTGACAGCCCCGGACCGTGTTGGTCGCTCACTCATTCCGAGAGCCCCGCAGGTCGCGGGCCCTTAAGAACTTTCCTTTTGTCACTTGGAAATTGAGGTCAAGGCTGAGGCTGTGTTCTATAGAGGGACTGGGGGGATTAAGCCAAAGAAGAGTAGCAGAAAAAAAGCCAAGTGCTTCAGGCCACCCCATAACGGGGCCTGAAACCAGAGGGGACCACAGGGAGCTTGAGCCAAGGGTGATGGACCTCCTTGCTTCCATGTACTGCTGCTCATCATCATCTTCCCCTCCGTCATCGCGTCCAGTCCCCAACGTCCAGTCCCACAAGCCGGGGGCCAGATACCTACCATGTTCAAAGGCCTAGAAATACAGAACCAGTCGTCGCTGGGGTAACCCCTAGGTGATCCCAGACAGGGCCCCAGTGATGAGATGTCCGGGGTCACCCCTGAGTTCAGCCAGCAGGACTGAGAGGTAGGTAAATAATGACAGACCAACCAGCCCCTGGAGCACCGTGCCGCCTGTCCTGGTGGCCCCACAAATGTCAGACTAGCGAATCGAGTCAAAAGCCTTAGCATTCCCTGGAAAGGGGCCTTTCTAATAAGAGCTTCCACACCAGGTCTGGGCTAGGAAACGACACCAAGCTTTCCAGAGCGTCACGCTCCAAGGTCGCCCCCACTTTGGGGTTCAAGGCACCCCAGCTTCCGGGTCTCCGTGACTGCAGGTCAACTCAAGGGCATGGCCCAAATCGGGGTTCTCTCCGAGGCGCTGACTCGCTGTCTCCCGGCAACTTCCCCCTGTATACTATTTGCTTGATTGTCATCACTTCCTCCCTCAGTTTTTTTTTTTTTTTTTTTTTATTCTGTTGAGGTTTTTGCCTTTGCCACTGGGAGTCTTTAGATTCCGCAGGCTCTTTGATTTGGAACCCTGGGCGTTCCTCTTCTTTATCACAGTGGGCACAGTTTTGCCCTCATCCTCACACATTAGAGTCATTTGATTCTTAGTTATTTCGGCTGCCTTACACGTCTCAATGGCTTTCTTTGCCCAGGAAGGTCACATCTTCCTCACAGAGCACTTGATCCAATCGTGCATATCCTCCACGCCCCCGAAGAAGTGCTCTTTTCAAAAGAGGTTCATGAGTTCTCCCTATCTGTGTGCCCTGGCGGCTAATTTCAGCCCCGGGACCCTGCAGATCGGCACCCCTTGAGAGGGGACAGATGCCTCTGCCACCAGCCTGGGGTGGCTGTCCTCCTTAAGCTGCCCCCCCCCAGTGGAGGCGCAGTTTCACCCCAGTTTTCAGGGCCTCCAATAGGCCTCGCCTTCCCCCATCCCTGAAGCGTTAATGAGATGGATGTTTTGTCCAAGCTCTGCGGAGGGGGAGGTCCTGCTTCCCCAGATGGAGGTCAGCCCACCAGAGCTGCTGATCTAAAATTATCCCTCGCGCATCCCTCAAAAGCACCAAATGGTCATAATAACTCATATTTACAAAGCACCATCGCATTCAGCGCGTGGGATCCCACAGGGCTTTACAAACGCAACAAACTAATACGCACGCTAACTAGAAGGCGCCTCTTGCCGACCCCTGCGAGGCAGCCACCTCCGGGGTGAACGGGAGCAGCTGTTGATCGGCACGGAGCCCCAGGACACAATGGCCAGGCCAGCGAGGGAAGAATGGCCAGACTCTGGGAGGCCCCGTGCTGCCCCAGGCCGACACACTCAGCCTGTGTTATTCTGATCTGACAGCAGCTTTTGATTCTGCCGCCTCGATACCTGTTATCCCAGGATCACAGCTTTGCCGGCGGAGCGGCCGCCTATTCTATTACAACCGGGGGCCTCCAACCCCTGCTAACAACAAGCCCGGGTTTAGGAAACAGCATCTTGGTTATGCACGCAAAGGGCACACATCCAAGGGAAAAGGACGTGTTGGGGCCACAGCCTCTGCACAAAGGAGCGGATTGTGTTTGGATCTGATGGACAACAATTGCAGCATCTTTCTCAACGGCAGAGAGCCGAGAAAGCGCCACTCTGTCTCCAAACCGGCACCGCTCTGAAAGGCTAAGGAGGAGAGGTGCTCAGGCAGCAAAGAGAGCAGAAGGCTACCCCAGGGGGCCAGGGCACAGCTTCCCCAGGGGGCCAGGGCGCCGCTCCCCTGACTGTTACCCAGCACCTGATCAAGGTCTTTGGAGCAGTGCCCAGTGTCAGGATTTGAGAGCTGGAAGGAGCCACAGCCATCAGCCAGTACAGCTCCAATCCCATTTCACAGCTGAGGAAACTGAGGCTCAGGGAAGGAAGTGGCTAGAAGTCACACACGCCCTTTGTTCTGCTCTTAGCCCAGGCTCAAGTCCCCCTTCCCATTTTTTTTAACAAATAAAATCCTGTTTGGGCATGGATGATTTTACAGAAAATGGCAGACACCACGCGGACTGCAGTTCACTTACGTCGCTCAGATGCAGCGCATTGAGGCGGGCTCTGGTGAAATCGGGGTGGTCTGGGACCAGGGTGTATCTGTGCAGGGATTCTGCGTCCCCGGACCTGTACAGGCGCTGCAGGGAAGAAGGCGCGAGAAGAAGGCGCGAGGTCAGCGGGGAATTGCACTTGCTGCAGCCATGGCTGATGAGCAGTTGATTCGCCTTCTGGGCCCTCCCCTCCCAAGTGCCCCCCAACCCCGAGGGTGCAGAAGCCACCCTGTCTGCGGAAAATGTCCCTCCAGGGCTCAATGAGGCAAGGAAGGATCCATGTGGCCAGGGGCCAGTGGGGGGCTGGTATTAAATAAACTCTACTTAAAATATTCATCGAGATCCATTTCAAATGGACCATAACCTGTCACCCTGGTTGGCCAAACCGAACCCGTGTGTTTTTGCAAACAGTAAAAGGTAGGTGGCTTTTTCAGAGAATCTTTGCCATCGGGCATCACTCAAGCTTTTGACTTGTAACAAGATGCCGCGATGCCTTTGTTATTGAACATGAACAGTAATACTAAAAAGATACAACAGCTAAAGAGCCGTCACTACCTTAACATCTGTTCAGAAACGTGAGGTTTTCACAGTTTGCCCTAGGTCCCAAGAAGACACCACTTGAAAACCCAAGCTTTATCTTAATTGCTATTTTTAGGGCAGTGATCTAAGAATCGCAAACAATTTGGGTTGAGTCTCATCTATTTCTAGAGAGGAAACAGAATATTTAATATTCCTATCCTTTTTCCCCAATTCAAGTTGGGTCTTGCAAATGTGACCTGGTTAGTACAACATCTGGCCTCCGTGTGAGCACGGGGGCCACTTTGTCCGTGTGCAAAATCCTATCCCTGGATAATTCAGAGAAAAATACAGGTAACTTCCTATTCTTTGAAATAAATATAGGAGAGAGGAAAGGAGGCTAAATCACACAGTAAAAGCAGAAAGAAGCTTTTGATATAGCTGTTCTTTTTTTTTTTTCTGATTGGTTTATGTTACATTTTTAATTCTATCATCATCCATCAATAATTAATATGTATCTGGCCTAGTGCTGGGTAAGGGATGCCCAGTAGTACTTAGTGTGTTATGGTTTTGGATCAAATCGTAATAAGGGACATTTATTGAGGACTTACCAAGTTCCAGATACTTGCTAAAAGCATACTGTACTTGTATCTATTTAACTCTCATTTAATTTACTCAATCTTACAAAAGGGTTGCTATCGTTATCCTCCTGTCAAATAAGGGATCCGGGGTTAGAAGAGATTAGGAAACTGGTCCAAGATCACCCAGGTTAAGAGACAGGTTTGTGCTCAGATCTGCCTAGTTCTTCAGCACTGACCACTGCGCAGCACTACCCACTCCGGGGCCTGGGGTGACTGAGGAGGAAATACCCACCTCATTGCAGTGCAGGTAGCTGTTCTTGGCATGAACTAGGTTTGGAGAGTCAACCACTGTGGTGAACTTGATGGTGTCTGGTTTTTTACGGTATTTGGTCTGTAAGAGAAAGACCACACTTCTCAAGAAACAAACACAGCGCATTTTTCTGGACACAGCTTCACCCCACTTCCTCAGTCCCAAATGCACCAATGACATGATTGGAACACTAGCCTCCCTTCTTGATGGGCACCTCACCAGCCTACCGGAAGAGACCCAAGGTGCAACTCCGTGAGAAAGAACATTTTACAGGTCTTTGCCTTCTTGAAAAGAGAGGCTGCAAAATATAGCCTCTGCTCATCACGGTAAAAGAATTCAGTAGAGAGAAGGATCCAACATCAAGGTGGCCCTGCTCAGACCCTGTTCAAGTAGGTTCTGTTATGAAGGAACTGAAGAAGGCAGTGCCACCCTCCAGGAGATCCCAGAGCAAGAAACTCTAGGTCGTCATAGGGTGGGGAGAGCTCTGTGTGCTTACGTGACTGAAGGGTACATGTAAGAGTGTTCTTGGCTGCAGCATTTATTAAAGCAAAACCTGGAAAACAACCCAAAGTCCATCCACAGGAGGACGGGTAGGTAAATTATATCTTCACACAGACGACTGTAAAGTACGAGAATGAAAGAACACCTGCTTCATGCAACACAGGTGAGTCCTTTTTATTTTTTATTTTTTGCTTTTTAGGGGTGCACCCGCAGCATATGGAAGTTCCCAGGCTAGCAATCAAATCAGAGCTACAGCTACCGGCCTACACCACCGCCACAGCAATGCGGGATCCGAGCTGCGCTTGCACCCTACACTACAGCATGGGATCCCTGACCCACTGAACGAGGCCGGGGATCGAACCTGCATCCTCATGGACACTAGTTGGATTTGTTTCCGCTGCACCACAATGGGAACTCCCCAACATAGGTGACTCTTATAAACAAAACAGTGAGTGAAAAAGTCAAGAGAGCAAAGTTTATAAATAGATAGAACTAATCTGTAGATGGCAACATCAGATGTCAGTGCAACAGTTCCCTTTGGGTTAGAAAGACCGGAGACTGACAGCAGGTCTCTGATGTGCTGATAATGGTCCAGCTGTTAATCTGTTTGGTAACTGCATGGTGTGTTCACATTGCAAAAATTCATGGAATGAACCATCAGTAAACTCTTCTGGATGTGTTTGCCAGTAAAACTCACTGATAAAATTTTTTAAAAATATGGTGGGGAGTTCACTGAACATAACCATCTCTGTACAGGTGTGAATTCCATCTGAAGTCAGATAACCCCCAGACACTGGACTCTGAACAAACTCGGGGGCTGGTGGCCAATCCTCTCCCTGCCTCTGTGAAAATAATGGGCCAGCTTAGACCACAACTGTACATAATGCATCTGTTGAGAACCTTCTTTTCCTTTTTTTTTCTTTTTACGACTGCACCCGAGGCAAATGAAAGTTCCCAGGCTAGGGGTTGAACCTGGATCTGCGGCTGCCGGCCTACACCACAGTCACAGCAAGGCCAATCCCAGCCACATCTTTGACCTATGTTGAAGCTTGTGGCAAAACCAGAGTGTTAACCCACTGAGGAAGGCCAGGGATCAAACCCTCATCCTCCTGGAGGCTGTGTCAGGTTCTTAACCTGCTTAGCCACAACAGGAACTCCTGTTAAGAGCCTTCTAATGCATCACCCCTCTTTCACTGCCTGATTGGAACACGCCTTTAACTTCTGAGCAAGCTAATTCATTGGGAGGGAAAGCTTGTTCTGTCTCCGGGTTTGGTTGCAAATGGCCCCAGAACAATATCGGGAGTCCAGTGGCCACGGGGCCCTCTCGGGCTCTCCAGTCCATCTGCAGGTTTCCCGATGAGGAGGAAATAAACGCCCGGTTGTGTTTACAGCAGAGTCGGGTTACTGGTACCTCGCTGATGAGTTCTCCGGCTTTCTTTGCGCTCTTGATCTGTGGGGAATTCAGCGCCAGCCATCCTGTCCCCTTCATGCTCATCAGGTCTGACTTGTAGCGCAACTACAGGAAGAATATCATTGGCTGTTATCGGGAGAGGGTGGCAGGCTGTTGGGGCATCTGTAATGATGCTTCACAACATTTCAACAGCCTCATTCAGAGCGCGCTCTGCACGTCATTAAGTCAACCTGTTAGCGTCCGCGCACTCCGCCCAGAATGCAATAACGGATCTGGCATAAGATGCCAGAAGGCCCCACCTGTGACCTGGCCGGATTTCAAGCAGAAGGTGACCTGTGGGACGGAGCACTTAAGACAGATCTGAGATACACACCCCGACCCACGCATCAGCTCCGATTATTTGGCTTCGTTCTGGCAGCAAGGCGACTGACCACCTGCCTAAACAGAAGCTTTTTACACACTTTCAGTTGATCAAAGAGCTTTGAGCTCTGGATCAAACCTGCTGTGACTCGGGGCAAATCGCTGTACCAAAATGTGACTCAGTTTCTCTCCGTGATACCTGAAGGTCATGACAACCCCTCTGTTCTCATGAAAACACCTGAGAGTCCTGAGGGGTAAAAGCCACTCTTATATGTTAGGTTTGTTTTTTTCCTTGCGGCAGTGGGGTGAGAGGAGACAATTACACCAGAATTCTCAACCCTGGAACCAACCTGGATACAACTGGAGAAGGGAGTATAAGCCATCTTAATCTTTCTGTGCCTCGGTTTACCCCCCATCCCCCGCTCCAAACACACTGTTACCCATGATTTGCTCCCATTGCACAAATGAGCTTAAGCTTTATCCATTCCTTCCCTTTAAGGACTCAGAAGATTAGACCTACAGCTTCCATTTCTGGGAGAAAACAGGAAGTGGTCCTTTAAGACAATGGGTCTGATTAGGAATCTCCTAACACGTTCAATCTTATTACTGTTCCTTGATCTGCCCCCATCGCCTACGGAGGAGACGGTCGCGGGAAAGCTTTTCTTCCTCTCTTTACAGAAATTAGGCATTTTAAAAGGTGGAAAAAGACTCTCTAAGGAAATCTAAAATTTGGATCTAAACGAAGTTGATAGCATTTCTCTAATTTAGACAGAAGCTCTGCTGTAACGCAAAAGACCCACTCCTGAAATCAGCCTTGCGGCCTTTCTAGTTTCCTTTCATTTCGGGAATCACAGTGCTGCGCACAGCTGGCCTCAAAGAGGGCCCGTGTCTGATCTACTCTCTGTGCTTAACGCCCGGTGCAAATTCCACTCCGCTTCCTGACTGGCGAAGGGAGACATCACTGGGGTTCAGGGGCATGTTTCAAAACCCCATGTCAGTGAGATGGCTTTTTATACCGCGATCTTTCAGTCTACACCGGCCAGGCTTTTGCCTTCCACTCTGATAAAGAACAGAGAAAATTGGATAAATTTCTAAGTTAGAGAGAATCGTCCTACAGGGCCTCTCTTCACAGCCAGGCCTTGCTCCTTTCATAAGTGAGATGAAGTGGGGCGCACGCTTTCAACTTCCCCTTTGTGGAGCTGAACAGTACGATAGCAGGTAAGTCAGAAGGCAAAGACGCGGGTTCCCCAAAGATCTGACTGCGCCTCAGACTCTCTTGTAAATGGATTGTCTATTGATATTTCAGCTCCCGGCCCAGCTTTGACTATGCACGCAGACCCGAAAAACAACACGCCTGGCCCAGACTGTATGATAAAAGAGCGGGGGAGAGGGGTGGGGAGTCCGGGAGAATCGGCTACCCAAAGAGAGTTCCGAAGAAGGATTGTAAGATAATGAGAGACCTTCTCGGGCTGCCCAGTTGACTCTGGCTTCCCCCGAATGCCAGCATTGCTTTTTGCCCTTGTATATATATGACAAGGCCTAGATAGCCACCTTCAGAGGCACCCGTGGGGTTTCCCAGCACCCTGGGGCACAGGGTGGCAAATGCACGAGCTGCAGCTTTCTGTCCCTTTCTGTCTAACAGGCATGACATAATCGGGTGCACCCAGGAGGGGCTAGGGGCTAGGGGAAGGAGCCTATCTGTCACATTAATACTAAGAATGGTTATAACCACTACCTTGCATACGATGTTATCTGCTTCAGCCTCATAATTTTTTCAGTCCTCTCACCCTTCTCAAAGGAGAGGCTCTTTTCCCCATCTGCAGAACAATCTGGGATGTTGAATGCTTGTTCAGATTCTGGAAAGAGTCACCAGCTGCTGTCCTGGGGGATGGGTAGTCCTCAAAGGGGCAGGCAGGAGCCAGAGCACATGGGTTCCCAATCCAGCCACCAGGGGGAGCCAGAGAGCACTGAACCCGCGGTCAGGAGCCTGGAACCGTGCTTCGCCTTTTAGTAGCTGTGTGGTTTTGATCAAGTCATTTCCCTACCAGCTTAGGATGAGCAAGTTACTGAAGATTCTGGGTGCCTTAGTTACCGCATTTTCAAAAATGACGGTAATACCAGAACTTACCTAGATACTACATGAAGTCATCTGCGCAAAATATCTAAATAAATGCCTGGCCCAGGATAAGCATTTCAGATTTTTAGGTGCTGTTATTGTCGTCGTCGTTATTTCTGATGGGGAAACTGAAGCTGGGAGAGATTAAGGAGTCTCCTGAGGCCATACAGCCATAAGGGTGGGGCCAGAAGAATGTCCTCTTAACTGTCCCTGCATGTGCTCTGCAGGACGCTGTACAGCCCCTGCGTGAGGTCACGGAGGAGAGCGTGGAATAGCAGAATTGGAAAAGACTAAGAGGCGACTGAACCAGAACCATTTGTGGTGGTGGTGCACGGGCCGGGCACAATGTACCTCTCAGACGCATTCCTGGGGTAAGGATGACTTTCCCAAGACTAAAGCGGTCAGGGCCTTGGGGCCCTCCCCCGCCATGGGTGAGCAACTAGACCCGTGGTTTTTTTTTCCGGCCTGAGTGGGAAAGGTCAGGGGAAGCGGCTGAAGGCTGCTGGGGGCTGCTGGTCCTTCCCTAGACTCTGCCGGACTGAGTGAGCCCACGCTGAGCCTCTGTTCCCTTCCTGGTATAACACAGGCACGTGAAACTGGGTTTTCAGCGACGACTGCAAGAAAGCTGAAGCCTTTTCACAGCATCTTGGAGTCTGAGAATCCCCAGTTCAACCAACCTGAAGTTTCAAAACAATGCGTGGGGCACAACATGGTCATTTTAAAATTAGGCAATACTTTCTCAGCTCTCAACGTTTTAATACACATCCCATTTTCGTCAAACGTCAGCCTAAGACTGCCAACTAGCATTTCTTGGGAAGGGCTCTCCTTTTTATTTTTATTTATTTTTAAGTGGCTGCCCCCGGGGCATGTGGAAGTTTCCAGGCTGAGGAACCAACCTGAGGCTCTGCAGTGACCCAAGCTGCGGCAGTTCGATTCTTAATCCACTGCACCATAGAGGAACTCTAGAAATCTCCTTTTTTAGATTGTTTTTCTACTTTTTAGGGATAAAACATCCTTCTTTGGAGTTCCTATTGTGGCTCAGAGGGTTAAGAACCCTACATCGTGTCAGTGAGAATGCAGCTTTGATCCCTGTCTCAGGAACTTCCATATACTGTGACCGGGCCAAGAATAAATTAAAAGAAATGTTTTTAAATATCCTCCTTTCAAAAGTAACAGTGACGTAAATGGTAGCTTGAAGTAGAATTTGGTTTGGAGCTTTTTCCCCTACTCAGTGAAATAGTCTGATGTTATGCTGATGCCAGCATCAAACAAACAAACAAAAACCCACAACATTACTCTGTGCGTCCTAAAGTCCGAGATCAGCAGTCAAATCAAACCCCTTTGCTCTTCCAGTGGAGACAGGAGACCTAGGAAGCCAGGTCAGTGCTGAAAGACAGCTAGAAAGTGACGAAGCTGGGCTTGCAGCTTGGCCCCCTGACCTCTCCCTGGTGGCCTCCATCATCTTCCTCGGGGCCCTTCCTGTCCCAGAAGGTGACCCTCCTCTCCAGGAGTAGGTCAGTGACAAGAGGGTCCTGAGCTCTTCCTGGGGGCTTCAGCGTAGCCTTCCAGCAAGTGGAAGGCTTTCAAAGTGGGTCCTGGGCTGGGCTTCAGGGGCCACGTCCCCTGTGTGGGGCCTGCCAAATTTGCCCTACCATGCGCTCCCCTGGGTGGTGCACAAGGCAATACTGCAGTTCTAGCAAATCACGATTCACATCTACATAGTTGTGAAGATCAGCACCTCGTTAAATCATTATTGTCATAATTTTTTTTTTCTTTTTACGGCCTCACCTGCTGCATATGGAAGTTCCCAGGGCTAGGGGTTGAATCGGAGCTGCAGCTGCCAGCCTATGCCACAGCCACAGCAACACCAGATCAGAGCTGCATCTGTGATCTATGCCTCAAGTTGGATCCTTAACCCACTGAGCAAGGCCAGGGATCGAACCCGCATCCTCAAGGAGAATAGTCGGGTTCTTAACCTACTGAGCCACAATGGGAACGCCTCGTCATAATTCATCATTGATTATGTGTTTACAACGCTCTGCCTGTGCCATGTAACCTAGCGGCAGTCACTGCCCCGAAGGCCACCAGAATCGGAAGGCTTGATGGAGAACATAGTCCCAAGAGCTCACATCCACTGGCATGTTTCTATGGACCAGGCACTGCGCTCAGTGATTCATAGAGATCAACCCTCAGCTCAGAGCTGGCTTCTCAATCAGGTGCAGTTTTGCCCCGCCCCCAGGTCCACTGAGCAATATTTGGAGATATTTTTTATGGTCAAACTATGGGAGGTGCTTCTGGCATCTAAAGGGCAGAGGCCAGGAATGCTACAGCGAACAGAACAGGTCCCCAGCACAAAGCTGCCCGGCCTCAAACGTCAAAGGTGCCAGAGTTGGGAAACCCCGATATGGACGAAAAGAGTCAGTGTGGGAGTTCCCGTCATGGCTCAGTGTTTAACGAACCCGACTAAGAACCATGAGGTTGTAGGTTCGATCTCTGGCCTTGCTCAGTGGGTTAAGGATCCGGTGTTGCCGTGAGCTGTGGTGTAGGTTGTAGATGCGGCTCGGATCCTGCGTTGCTGTGGCTGTGGCGAAGGCCTGCGGCTACAGCTCCTGTTAGAGCCCTAGCCTGGGAACCTCCATATGCCATGGGTACGGCCCTAGATAAGGCAAAAAAAAAAAAAAAGAAAGAAAAGAGTCAGTGTGACCACAGTCCCATGAGTTCTGCTCTGAAATGGGGATGCCGAAGGGCTGGGAAGATGAGGTGGCAAGCCCCCCCACCCCCACTGCTGGTGCAGAGCCCGACACACTCGCATGCTTCCTAAGTGTTGACAGCGGCCACAGCACCATTGCTCCCCTGCCCCAGCTGAGGAAGTGAGGCTTGCAGAGGCATGAGACTGACTCCAGAACCTTCCACCACTGGGGGGGGGGCTTGGTGTCCTTGCCTGGGCCTCACTGTCCACACCTGCATCTTAGGGAGCGTCCAGGAGGACAGGACAGTCACGAGTGCAGGTTCTGGAGCCAGTCCTACCTCGGACCCTCCCACGATACCTCATCTGCAAAACAGGAACGACAATGGCCTTGACCCATAGGGCTGCAGGGAGGGTGCCACTGACGGCAAGCGGTCAGTGAGCATCGGCTCTGGGTACAGTTCTCCTTGCCTCATGGGCACCCCAACGGCACACGGTCCAGCCCCGAGTCTCTCTCAGACCCCGTCCCCGTGACACCGTCCTCCCTCGCCCACTCCCCCACCTGCTTCACTCGGCCTCAAATACGCTGAGGCTGCTGCCGCTCAGGCCTTGGCCTTTGACTTGGCTATTGTGTTTCCCGACCTGCTCCACTCCCTTCCTCGTCTCCACCTTTGCAGTGGAGACGAGGAAGGGGATAGAGCAAAGGTCACCTTTGCCGTGAGAACGAGCCTGACCCCTCCTTTTAAGTTACATGTGTGCAAACACTGACACACACACACACATGCACGCACTCATACCCTCCTCCAACCCCGTTTCCCTGCTCTGTCTCCATCTGACACACTATATAGTGTTGCTTATACTTTATATCCCTCCCAGAGAATGGCAGCGCCATGACCCCAGGACTTTTTTTGATGTTTTTGTTGACCGTTGAATTCCCAGGGCCTGGAGGGGTGCCTGGCACACAGGAGGTGCTCAATGAACATTTGTCGAATAATTGATTGCATAATTCCGACCAGATGGCACAGACCAGGGGACTCGTCATTCGGGGGGGATCTGAAAGGCTAAGGAAGGAGCAGGGGTTTGCCCCAGGCCCGGCGGGAGGAGCAAGGTGGGGGGCTGACATGCGATTCGCAGACCCCCCCTACCTCACTCTGCAGGGCGTGCGCCTTCTTGGCCCAGGCCATCTTCAGGTCCTCAGGCAGTGCCGTGAACGCGTGGTACCGTGTCCTGTAGTCGTGGTCGCTGGCCAGCGCCTGGGCCTTCCTGGCGTGGACCAGGGGCACCATGTCCATAGGCAGGTGGCAGTGGGCTCGGCCGCCCGCCGCCTCCCTCCTGTACTGAAGCTCGCTCTGCAGCCGGCCCACCCGCCAGCAGTGCTGGAGCCGGGGGTCGTCGCTCACGCTCCGGGCTCCGATCAGCCTCCCGCGCTCCTTCACAAAGTCGTGTCTGTAGAGAAACTGGAAGGGGGAACCAGGCGGTCAGGGGCCGGCACTGGGCCCGCTTCCACTCCATCTGTGCCTTTTCCTCGGAGACTCGAAGGAAAATCACCTGTTCTTACATGAGGACGGAATGATTATAAGAAAAGCCACAGCGAGGTTGGCCTGAGAGCACGCTGCCTCCCTGGGGGAGGGACAATTAAAACCCTGCTCCATGCCTCCCATCTAATTAAAAACAGAGCCTCAGAACCAAAGCGAGGGCCCCGCTCTCCTTACGCGCCCTGTGGCCAAAAGGCATTTATCAAAAAGGGTATAAGAGAGACTTGTGCTTTTTCCCCTTGCACTTGGCAAAACATCAAACCCCAAAGACAGGATCCATTTATTTGAAGTCCCCGTTTTCTGTGATTTGTTTGTGGGAAAGAGAAAGTCACCTTCATGTCTCCAAGCTATGGACGCTAGCAACAGAGTGGCTGAAACCCAGCTGCAAATGCTACCGCCGATGCGGGGTAGCACAGACAGCTGAGAGGGAGATGCATTCCGGCCGTGTTAGCACTTCTGCTCCGAGTTCTCTTCCTAATTCTGGCTGAGTTAGACAACAGCCAGTTCCCACATTACGGGGATCGCGTTGCCTAGATGCTGCAGTTAGAAATAAATCATAATCCCCTTCCTGCTGGAGACCTTTGCCTGCCTTTAGCTCCTGATTAGCAGGGCTTGCTTTCCCTCTCTCCGTCAAAGAATCTCATTCATAACTCATTCATTCTGCTGGTGACATCCTGTCTCACAGGGCGACAGATTTGCTTTAATTCAGGAAAATCAGCCGTAGACATTGTTTTACATGAAGTTAACAGAAATTAGGCAGGATGGAAGGTCACATCATTCAACTCACATCACTGGCTATATCTCCAGAGACCCGAGCCGCCTGGAAGGGGAGAGCGTCTGTTGTCAGCTTGTAGCCTTGAGCACGGAGATTCCGCCACGACTCCCTGTATTTTGCCTACAGTAGAAGCACACGAAGATTTTCTTTTTTAAAAAAAAAAAATTACATGATTCAACGAACAAAGGCTACTTCCAGAATCTGCATCTGACAAGAAAAAGCTTTCTATTTTGTGAAGCAAACCTCATTAGCATCCACGTGGCAGTGGGCCCTGACACCTATGTATCAACACATCTGTTTAAAGACATAATTAACATGAATGTCTACAAGATACATTTTTTTTGGCGTTTTTTTTTTTTAGGGCCACACCTGCAGCATATGGAAGTTCCCAGCCTAGGGGTCGAATCAGAGTTGCAGCTGCCGCCTACCCCACAACCACAGCAATGTCAGATCTGAGTTGCGTCTGAGACCTACACCACAGCTCATGGCCACACCAGATCCTTAACCCACTGAACGAGGCCAGGGATCGAACCCGTGTCCTCATGGATACTAGCAGGGCTCATAACCCACTGAGCCATAATGGGAACTCCCTATGAGATACATTTTTTAAAGTCCCTGTGAATGCCACCACAGACACAGACATATGTGACCTTGGAGCATGCCGCCATTGTCAGCAACGGGGAAAGGCTTACGTCACTCAGGTTGGCCGCGTTGGTTTTCGCTCGGATAAACTCAGGCAGGTCCAGGGTCATTGTGTACTGGTGTCTCGCATCATCTCCTGCTGCTTTATAGAGGCGCTGGGCAGAGGGGGGAAAGCAATAAATTAAGTGCTGTGCGTTTCTGCCAGGCTGGAGGTCCCCTCTTTGCAACCGGGAAATACATCAGGAAAAGGCCATTCATTGGCTGTGTCATGGATACACCTTTAGCCTGGGGAAGATGTTCCTTTCAATAAAGGGAGTCCTTCAGGAGTCAAATTAAGTGCTTTGAATGGAATATGTGTGTAATTGCAAGTTGCTTGTAATGGGCTTCAGGACGTATTACCCCCAAATATGGTCCCTTGACACAGTGAATATTTTAAGCTGTAAGAATCTGGAAGCGGCGGGATATGGAAGAACTCTCCCAGACCGCGTTCCCTGAAGCAGATCATACCCCTCCTGTGGGAGGTGCCCTCCTTCTGCCAGAGGAAAGGAATAGCCTTATCTTTGAACTTGGAGGGAACCAAGAGGACTTTGAACGAACAGACCTCCCTAAGTTTCCCCTCATTTTCGACCCTTAACCCACCTCCTTTTGTTCTACATTTCCCCCACGACTTTACAGGCATCAGACCTAGAATAAGCATGCTCAGGTTTAATCGTCCCTCCTGGCCTGCATTTCCTTATGAAGACTCCTGTATCATCTACAGCTTATATTAAATAAAGGTGTATGCTTTTCTCTTGCTGGCCTGTCATTTGTTACAGTGTGCCAGCTAGAACCTAAGTCGGGTAAAGGCCAAGATATTTCATTCTCGCCTATGCTTTGCTCAGTAACAGGCTGGGGAAAGAAAACCACACTGGGGAATACTGTGGTGGCTCTTCTAACCGTAGACTCTTTCTTTGCTGAGGACACAGTGTAAACAGAATACTAAGATCCGGGAAATTGGGGAGAAGCTCTGCTCAGTGGAAGGGTGTTTTCCTAGCTCTGGTCTGCATCCTTTATTAAAGTCCTGGGGTCCTCCTGTGAGTGAACTCACAGCCTTGCTGCTACGCACAGCCTCAGCCAGTACGAAAACAACCGCCCTCGTAATTAGAAACGTGCCTGTGGGAGTTCCCGTTGTGGCTCACCAGAGACAAACCCGACTGGTATCCACGAGGATGCAGGTTCCACCCCTGGCCTTGCTCAGTGGGTTAAAGATCCAGCATTGCCTTGAGCTGTGGTGTAGGTCACAGATGTGGCTTGGATCGCATGTTGCTGTGGCTCTGGTGTAGGCCAGCGGCTGCAACTCCAATTTGACCCCTAGCGTGGGAACTTCCATATGCCATGGCTGCGGCCCTAAAAAGATTAAAAAAAACAAACAAACAACAGAAATGGGCCTGTGGTTGCTGAGTTCTCTTAGGCCAGAGGCCACTGTAAGGGGCATGGTTATCCCAAAGCACCCGGGTCGCAAAGCAGGCAAGAAAGGTTCAGCGGGAATTTCAAATTGATAATGTCGTTACACAACCCTTCGGACTTTCTTATCGCAAGCCTGGCGTGAGCGTGGGCACCAACGTCAAGAGCCAGCTCTCAACCGACGGCTAAAGGTTAGGATACAAAGGAAAACCTTAAAAGCTAAAGGTCATGCAACACTTCACGCTCTGCCCAGCTCATGGCTCTTTCACGCTTGTCACAGAGCCACTAAGAACAAGTAGAGCTGGAACGACGATTTCGCGGAGTGAGATTCCTTCTCCTGGGCCCCCTCTGCCGAAGCATTAAAGTGATGGTTGGGTAGGGGGTGCGGGAGATGAGGAGGAGGAGGAGGAGGCAAAGATCTAGAAGCCTGGCGAATGCCACTGTCCCGGGACAACCACATGTCCTCCCTGTCAGCATCACCACAATGACAGAGAGAAAACGGTCGAGCTAGAACAGAGCAATGAAAGACTAGCACTTCTCAAACTTTAACGTCCGAGGGAAGCCCATGAGGATCTTGTTCAATGACCATGTGGATGCAGTGGGTCTGGGGTGGGGCCTGAGGTTCAGCATTTATTTATTTATTTATTTATTTATTTTTATTTTTCTGGTCACACCTGCAGCATATGGAAGTTGCTGGGCTAGGGGTCGAATCTGAACAATAGTTGAGGCCTATGTCACAGCCACAGCAATGTGGGATCCCAGGTGCCTCTGCCACTTACACTGCAGCTTGTGGCAACCTCGGATCCTTAATCCACTGAGCGAGGCTGGGGATCGAACCTGCATCCTTATGGAAACAGCATCGGGTCTTTACCCCACTGAGCCATAAGGGGAATTCCAGGTCTGGCATCTCTGACAAGCTCCCAGGGTTGCTGATGCTCCGGGCTGGGACTGCATTTGGGGAGCAAGATGACTGACTAAACCAGATTTCCTGTGGGGCCCTTTTTCTGTCTGGAAACCGTTTAGGCTCCATCTAATGACACTGTTTTCTTTCTAAACTTCCGTGCAAATACCCCTGCTACCCCTACCCAGTCCCACAAATATCCACACTTTTTTTTTTTTTTTAACAACCTGGCAGTTTTTACAAAGACCATCTCCAGGCCATCTGGAGATTTTACCTCGTTTGTAATCCGGTTGCTGAGTTTCGCATGAGTGAGGCTGGGCGTGTCTGTCACGGCTGTGTACTTGAATGTCTGGGGATGCTGACGATATTTACTCTGCAGTCACACACAAGACGGAAGAAGAAGACAAGGTAGCATGTAAAACCAGAGGAGGAACCAGCTTTTTTCTTTTTCTTTTTCTTTTTTTTTTTTTTTGTCTGCACCTGCATCATATTCCCTGGCCAGGGATGGAACTTGCACCACTGCAGTGACAATGCTGGATCCTTAACCCACTGTGCCACACGGGAACTCCAAGAAGGAACTCTTTAAGCACTAGTTATAAAACCTCATTTTGCAAAGGCTGCTGGTCTGTTACCCAGCATCCATTCTATCACCTGCTCTTGTGACCTTGGAACTCAGTGGGATGAGGCAGCAGAGAGTGTGGGACAGACGGCGTCAGGTGCTTATCGACGGGAAAGGGTGCTCTAGACCTTGGCTGCGAATGTGAACATGACTGTTGAAATTCACGTTTTGCTCCCAAATTTCCTTCACTCACTGGAGATCCTGGGCTGCTAGGTTTGGGGGTGCCATGCAGCTTAAATAATCCACAAGCTTGCACATCACTCCAGGAGATGGGGTTCAATAAACTGTCCGCAGGCCCAGGCCTATTTATTTATTTTTTGCTTTTTTAGGGCAGCACCTGCAGCATATGGAGGTTCTCAGGCTAGAGGTTAAATCAGAGCTATAGCTACCGGCCTACACCACAGCCACAGAAACACAGGATCGGAGCAGCGTCTGTGAACTACGCCACAGCTCAAGGCAACGCCAGATCCTTAACCCACTGAGAGAGGCCAAGGATTGAACCTGCAACCTCATGGTTCCGACTAGGAACCATGAGGTTGCAGGTTCTGCTGCACCAGAACTGGAACTCCTCTGTATGTATTTTTTAAGTTCCAAAGGGGATTCTGATGTGCCATGAGGTTTAGAAACCACTGGCTTTAGAGATTTTGTTGGAAACGCAGAGCACAAAGTTAAATCTCCAGTCACACAGTGAAGCCAGTTCTGCTTGCTCAAAGCTTCTAATCAATGCATAAGCCATTCTGATGCACCCAGGCTGGACGATGACTGCCTCTAACTTCCAGTACCTTCCATTATGCCCTCCTGCCCTAGCATCTACCACGAATGGAAATCCCAGAGCCCTCGAGGGCAGGCAAGGTCCTCAGGAGTTCAAAGAGCTTAGAATTCCAGACTTCTGGTATTTTTACCAAGAAATTATCACCAAGCTTATAGCAACATTTCATACACAGCCACGAGGAAACACAGTGCTTAGATTAGTGCCGATCCCCACAAAAACTAAATGAGAAAGGTCTGAGTATTCCCATTTGCTTAAGATGTTGAGGCTCAGAGAGGGCAGCTGACTGGCTTGAGATCACTCAGCAAATTGAGTTCTGGCCTGGAATTTCAGTCTCCATTTGTGTCTCCAAAGCCTGCCCTCTTTCTCTTGTATAATAAGCCATTCTTTAAAGGGACCTTAGGAAAGCACATCTTATGAGGCAGTGAATAATTCTTCTACAGTAAGACAGGTACTGCCTCCGTATCTGCAAAGCTGTCTTAAAGGGCATCCAGTCTGCATGGAGAAGGGAGTAAGAAGCGAGGCCGGGGGAGTCGCCATGCTAACAGCGTAACATGTCACTGGCTTTAGCAATAAGAAACAGACTGAGTGTGTGGAGTAACCTCTGCCATGGAATATGCTTGACACCCCCACCCATCCTGGGTCCCCAGTTACCTCACTGATGAGTTCAGATGCTCTCTTTCTCCCTTCAATCTCTAATGTGCCTGGAATGACACAGGCAACACCTCGCATGAAGTTCAGGTCTGATCGGTACAGATTCTATCAGGAACAAAACGAGGAATTAGAACTATAAAGCCTGCAGAATAGGGAGGGACCCACACCAGATGGCATCGTAATTAGAACTCACGGCCACGTCAGTCTCTCCAGATCCATCGCACTCGGCAAACACACACACGCGTCTTAGTAAACACTCATTAGGGAAACAGAAATGTGGGTCAGAAGGAAATAATTCTGCTGTCACTTGTCTCTGTAGCTGTTAGAGAGACGCTTGGCTGATTTTTATTTTAATGGGAGCTATCAAAAAATAAACGCCAGAGTGGATTGTGGTTAGAAAGTCAGTTGTCTTGGGGCAAATGTGGAAACGGTTTAATAGGTCTTCAAAACAAAGCCCAGCAGCAGAGGGCAGCGTTAATTAATCATGGGTTAAGAAAGAACTAATACACGGATCCAGAATGATCTGGCAAAGGCCTGGGTCTGTGTGGGTGGGGGCAGCGTGTGTACTTGAGGAATCTGAGCTGACAGCTTAAAGGGGGCCCCCGATTCACTCCCCTCCAGCCAGGGAGGTGCCCCCTGGGCGTGCCGCCATCCAATTGCTATGGCAACGAGAGGCAGGGAAAGCGAGGGCTCTGCTCGAGTGACACCTGGGCCCCTGAGCTGAGTGTGGCAGTTCCCTCATTCCTCCAGCTGCTCTCAGGTTGCTGACAGTTTATGTCACTCAGTAAACGCTGTACACAGGCGTAAAAATTCCAGCAGATGACAGAACCCAGATCTGAGTGCTGCTCCGCTCTCAGGTTCTGCCAAACCAGAGAGCCGGTTTGGTGGGGTTGTTTTAGTTTCTGGGGCTGGCAGGCCCATTACTTGTAAATCTCACAGCACGGAAATGCAGCCAGCTGGGAGCTAAGGTGGGTACCAAAGAGGATGCTGCAGCCTGTTGGAAAGAGACGGCCTGTATCTCCTTGGGATCGAGGAAAACTTCCAGCACATCCCAACCCTCCCAGGTCTGCCTGCCTCAGAAAACAGGTGGCAGGAGCTAGAAATACTCTGGGCAGGGGCCTCCGAGACTCCCTGGGAGAAGGAAGGATCTCCGGGGTCCCACTTTCCCTGCCCTCCCCCCAACACTCTCCTCTGCCTGAAGTGGGTCAGTTCCAAAGGGGCTCTGAGCACCTCTCCCAGCAGGGCTTAGCCCTCTCTGGAAGACGGGTGGCACAGGAATACATAAAGCCCAAGATGAAACCCCAGCCCAACCAGGGGGCCAGAGGCAATACCACTGGCAAGTCTTTTTTCTTTTTTTTTTGCCTTTTTATAGGGCTGCACCTGAAGCATAGGAGGTTCCCAGGCTAGGGGTCTAATCTGAGCTGTAGCCGCCAGCCTACACCATAACCACAGCAATGCGGGATCTGAGCTACGTCTGCAACCTACACCACAGCTCACGGCAACGCCGGATCCTTAACCCACTGAGCAAGGCCAGGGATCGAACCCACAACCTCAATGTTCCTAGTCGGGTTCATCAACCACTGAGCCATGACAGGAACTCCACCCACTGGCAAGTCTTGAACACGCAAAACCATGAGCCTTGAAGTCGTCTATACTGGACACCCTCTAAGTCCAAGACTCAGCAGCATCCCCTTTTTCATTCATGGTTCTGTGATTCTGCCCAAGCTATTTAACGTTTCTGAGCCTCAGTATGCTTTCTCTGTAAAATGGGCATAAAGACTATTGACATAGGGTTAAAAGAGTAATGCCTGAAATGCTTAGAATTCAGGAGAAATACCCAAGAAACGGTGGTGGTGGTTGTTATTCATAGACCTGTGCAACTGTGCTTTGGAAGAGCCAGGCAGGACCATGGGACAGTGTTTTAAGAGGAAACTCAGGAGTAGGGCTCCTCCCCTCTGGAGCCCCCACCGAGCCAGCAGGTGCTTATGGGTCACTGCCTCATGGTCAAGTCCTAGAAGAAAAGAGCCTAAGAGAGAAGCAAGGTCCCCTCACCTCACTCTGTAGCTTGTGAGCTTTCTTGGCACAGCTCAGCCTCAGGTCCTCCGCCAAGGAAGTGTACTGGGGGAGTGGGCATCTGTAGTCCTGGTCGCTGGCCAGGGTCTGAGCCTTCTTGGCATGCACCAGGGTGACCATGTCCAACGGCAGATGGAACTGCGCCTTCGAGTGTTCAAAGTCTTTCTTGTAATTCACCTAGACGGACAGACAGATCAACAGCAGCTATTTCAAAGCCACCATTTGCATTAGGACCACCAGGGAGAGCCACTGTGATGGGACTGTCCCAGTGAGCTAGGGAGGCACAGCTGGTGCAGACTGGCCTAAAGAGCAGGTCCCCCGGTCCTACTGCTCATCACTCCCAGCTCTTGGAGGTCACCGATTTGGATGACCAAGGCCTGGGGTTCCCCTACTTGAAAACACAGAAGCTCAAGGGACAGACAGAACGTCAGTGGTCCCCTTGCTCAGGTCTTTAGATCGTCCCCGCGTCCAGAGGCAAGAAGATGCGCGGCGGACCTGCCTTCTTCTCCCCATAGTCTCTCCCCATCACCGTCTCAAGTCCCGCGTTTAGACACCAGGGATTCTCCTCTCATGCAAGCTGATGGAGGGGCTATTTCAAGCCTCAGATGACGTCCTTGTAAAGCTGGGAGCCGGGAGCAGTGGTGGATGCGTCTGAGGGATGGGTATTCCCAAGAGCCCCACATGCATCCTGGGGGAGGAAGGGAGGGGCCCCTTTCTGGACCTCAAGCTGCTCTACCGTCCTCGGAAGGAGCTGCCTGGAGATCCACGAAGCTCATCATTGCTACCTCTGCCTTGTCCCTCTTTCCGTTGCCTTCCAAGCTCCAGCCACTCCCCTAATCGCTCACCCCCACCTCTGCTCATCCTCCCCCAGCTCACCAATGCTGCACTCTTAGGTCAGCACCCCAGTAGAGAAAGGGAAAGAAATGTGAGCAACAGGTAAACGGAGGCAGAAAACAAAATGGCAGAGAACCCGTGACACTGTGGAAAGAGGACACCGTGTAGAGCTGGCTCCGCGTCCTAGCTCTGCCCCTTCCTAGCTGTCCTTGCGCAGGGGATTGAGACACTCAGCATCTAGGTTTCCTTATCAGTAACCCATGCACAACAAGTGATGTTCCAAGAGACATGGTGATGATTAGATAAGACATCAATGTAAAGGGGTCTAGTCCTCTGCTACATATTGGACACGTATTAGACTTCATCATGGCCATTAACCAACGCTCACGTGTGCAAGGAGCTACCATATACACACACGTGCCGCTCCCTGGCAGTCTAGAGGTTAGGATTTGGTGCTCTCATATACACACATGTGCCAGCATCCAGAGGCTAGGAATCAAGGGGTCAAACCCAGAGGCCTCCAGGAGCCAGACAGGGAGCATAAATGAGTGAAGTGGGAAGTGGGGGAGGAGGGGTTTGCTGGATGGCCGGGACAGCCGAGATCCTTTCTAAATGGAGCTCTCGGGAATCAACTTCAATGGCAGCCTTGAGGAATCCAGGCCCGGCTTCTGCACAGAAGTCTAAAACTTTTATGTAAAAATTCCCATTAGTAAAAGTTTGCGATTAACTCGCTCTGCAGACCCAACGAGACACCTCTGCGGTCCAAATCCAGCCCACTGGCCCCCATTTGTGGCCAGCGGTCCAAATCATAGAATGCCCAGCCCGGAAGGGAGCTAAGAGGTCCACTAGTCCAGCTTCTCACTTGACCGAGGGGCCGAGGGACCTGACCACGCCACCTAGCTAGTTAGGACAGAGCCCATACCCCTAACCAGAAGGCCGTGAGATCCCGGTTGGCTGCGCGTGGTGAGGTGGGGGACCCGAGCTCCGAGGTCTCCTCTGCCACTTACTTGGCTCTGCAGCGAGCTGGCGTACACTGAATGCGCAAGGCTGATATCGTCTTCCAAGCTCCGGGAGCCGAGCATCTGCCCTTTCATTTTCTCAAATGCCTCTTTGTATTTATACTAAAGGGAAAGAGAGTGGGAGAGAGTCACAGCTCGGGGACAAGGGACACGGAATGGAAGAGGTGGGTATTGGGCGAACGTGTTTTGTTCTTTTGACAGTAACTGGGTGAGTTAAAAGAAAAGGCGCGGGAGTCGTCAAAAGGCCTATTCTTTCATATGCAAGCCTCCCAATGACTAAAGGGCTGGGATATGAAATGGCAGGACGCATGAGCACTTGGGCGGCCCAGGCTGGAGGAAGGTGGGTGCATTGTTAACAGGCTCTTCACGTGGACTTGCTTTAGGAAAGCGCTTGGTGGAGGGTGCGTTTCATCTGCCCGGGGCCCATATTTACAGTCCAGCAACGGCTTTGCACCCCGGCTAGGGGATTTTTTTGTTGTTGTAAAGCAGGTTCTTTCTCACTGGTCATTATCGGATTGCCCTGACACAGCCAGTTGGGAGAGAAGAGGATATTATCCACAGGCAAAAGAAGGCAGGGGTTAGGGGCAAAAGGAACAGAAATTGGCGAGTACGAAACACGGTCACGGCCATGGAGGTGGAGGCTCACATCACTGATGATTTCAGCGGAAGCCTTTGCTGCCTGGAACGGGATGGCATCCAGTCTCAGTTTATAGCCGCCGTCTCGAAGTTTGCTCCAGGATTCTTTGTAACGTGTCTGTTGGAAAGATGTGCACCCATGAGGACCTTCCTGGGGCCTGGTGGTTTCCTAACACCCGTTATGGAAACCAGAATCGTTTTTTTTTTTTTTTTTTTTTGGTGGAGTGTCTTGCCCCAGCTGGAGTGAGAGACCACTCTGGCCTAGCGAAACCCAGGGGAGATGGATCCTGCCCTCTGGCCATCCTGGCGGGGAGGACCCCTGGGGAGCGGGCAGGACCCCGGGGGAACGGGCAGGCTTTCACAAGCAAGAGCTTTGGCGTCAGAACCAGGTTGCACTGAGCAGCAAGTTGAGTGGAAGAAGGAGGCATAAGGCTGTAGGTGCATAGCTCTTGATGGAGCATAAAGGGGACTGGACCGTCTGTAGCAAAGAACAGGGAAGCGGAGGCTGATATGGGTTTGGATGGGAAGGGTGGAGTCTCCCAAATCTCTCTTCACAGGATGTCTTTAGCTATATTCTGACGCTCCGTATCTCAGCCTCTCAGTACAAATACCCTTCGTACCGAAGAAGTTTTCCTGGTCTCATCCTTTTAGCTGAGCTTGATTCTTTGGCGGGGCCACTTACATCATTTGCGGAGCCTAACGCAAAAGAAATCGTGGGGCCCCTGGTTTAAAAATCTTACAGACTTCAAGCTGGTGACGGCGGAGCACTCAACCAAGTGTGGGTGCAGGGGATGCAGTGCAACCACACAGGACACAGGTCTCCCGGGATGATTAAAACCAGCACCCCCTCCACTGGTCTCACCTCGCTGATATTCATGGCATTCAGCTTGGCCAGCAGGACTTCAGGGAGGTCGGCGGTCTGCGTGTAATGATGCTTTATGTTTTCTCCTTGTTCCCTGTATAACCTCTGTGGATGGAGAGAGGTTTTGCATTAAGCCCAGAAGCCTCCCCACCCCCGCAGCCATCAGCCAAGTTACACCCCAGGAGACAAAGGCGCTGCAGCTGCCACCTCCATGTAGAGACAGGATCTCGGCACCCTGCCTCCCCGTGGATGGCACAGCCAGCTCAGTGACACTCGCACCATGCCCTCCCGAGGGCTACTTCCCAGCTGGGAACAGGAGAGGCTGAAACCTCCCTCCCAGTTAACCCTCCACTTGCAGCTGCTGAGATGGGTGTCAAATGAGAAAGTGAGGTCTGGTTAACATCTAGTCATTTTGTTATTAACTACAAGCTAGGAGAGGGCATCAAAATTCAGCAGGCACAAGAGAAGATGGCTCTTCCCAGGTGAGATTTTCCCCGGACCTATTTCCACCCCCCTCCCCGACCCCTCCTTGCATCTCAAGGATTCTTGTCCATTAAACACTTCCTGGGTGCATTTGGGGTGTGCTATTCACCCAGAACTCTGGTCTGGACTTATGATAATGCTTGTAGTTAGCAATGACCACGTGGAGTTGGCACTGGCCACCAGAGAAAGTTTCTAAACTGGGCTCTTCCATCCCCAATCTTATCGGCCGTGTCCAAGTTTCTACGTATCACAGCAGTGCCCCCTAGAGTTGGACAGGATAAGGAAAAAGCAGGTACTGGGCTTTTTTTCCATGCAAAAGTTCTTGTGTGAGCCTCGATCTCAGAATCTCAGAAATCAGATTGCTTCTGCTGAGCTGATTGTCAAGAAATTATAAACTCCTAAACCCATACTCTGTAAATCATCCTGTAGCAGGTTCTGCCAGGCCCTCAGGCCACCCCGGAATGCCTGTCGAATAAGGCACAGCAGGAAAAATTTGTTCAGCTGGGAAGCAAGGGGGACAATTTTGAACCCCCCCCATCAAGGTTCGTCAATTTCCACGAGGGATCGTGGCAAGTTGAATGGCATGAAGATATTTAAAAGGCATGTATGCCCTGCACAATGAAGCCCCTCTCGGTAGAATCAGCCCCCCAGGGCTAATCCACGTCCTAAGGTGGATTTTTATAGGATCTCATCATTACATCAAGCCTCCAAGGAACTCTGCGCTGAGAGGCAAAAGGCAGGCTCTTGATTTCACTTTATTAAAGAGAATATTGGGAAATGGCTTGGAAGTTAGTCTAACATATATAAATCAGACCTAAATCATTTTCAGAATCTTTGGGGGAATTCAGAAATCAGAGTTCCTGCCGTGGGTCCCAAGGAGCCTAAATGTTCCAATCCCTAAGGATTCCAATGACCAAGAATTTTGCCCCGAAGTCCCATTTCTGAAAACAATGCTACAAAACAGAAGGAGACAGAGGGGAAAGGGTGCTCACCACACACAGATCCTGGAGACATGCAAATGGGAAGGAATGAGAGCATGGGGCAGTAGGGTGGGAGCCCCACTTGGCTTCCTAAGAGCAGCGGTAACACCCCATTTGCATCCTAATGAGGAAGCACCCCCACTAAGGTGCGCCGCAGCGAAGGATAAGAAGCTCCTTCATCCTTAGAACAACAGAAGGAGCAAGCCAAGAACCCCTCGGCTTCAATCGCGGGGTTGAAAGAAGAGCCCACTCTTAGAGTCATAATGTATATACATTATCGCTTACATCCACTGCTTGGGTATAACTAATTCTGGCCTGGACCATCTCCGGAGTGTCTTTAATACTGGTAAACTTCAAAGCATCTGGATGCTGACGGTACTTCTTCTGTTGAGCAGAAAAAGATCAAAGCTGTGAATTTTGTGCTGCTCTTTCATGCCATTTGAAAGAGAAAATCATAGGTTGCTTGAGATTAGAGTGAATTTATGAACATAATTATTATTCGGCTTCCTCCATCTTTGTATCCTCGGTGTCTTCAGGTTAATATTTGTTTCAATTTAAGAATAACCTCAAGTCAATTAACATTAAAGTATTTCTACCTGGTGCAAAGAAAACATCTCAAAATTAGGTTAGACCACTAAAATACTGGAGGATGCACAACTTAGAAAAGGATTCTTTTCACAGCCTACAAATACTGTCTCCCAATTGTTTACAGATCTTAGTTTGGGTCTCCCAAGCAAGAAAGAACATTCACAGTTAGATTTATCAGTTGAAGCTTTCTGTTTTCCTTTCACAAAAGAATTTGACAGAGATCATCACAGTCAAAACCCCTTGCATTTAACAGCCAGTGACCATACACTATCCAGTCACTTTAGATAACGGTTCAGTTAACATAGTCTTTAAAATCATTCTTTAAAATATTATAATAACAAGAAAAAAGTTGCCCTTCTTGAAAAGCGGCATCATCCAATTGAGAGAGACTAAAATACATGAAAAAATTACAAGAAATTCAAATGTGGCAAATTCTCAGATACTCAGCTTTGAAGTATTCTAAAAATCATGCTTAAATTCCTATTTGTTTATTTGTTTGTTTGTTTGTTTTCTTTTTAAGTCAAAGCACATTTCCAGGACACTAAACCAACTGCTACCCCAATGGGATTATAAAGTGTATCTTTTCTCCAAACAATTATTTTAGGAACCCTTCCTTATTTCTTGGGTTGGATTTTTGTATACTGAGTTGTCTTAAGAAGACACAGTTCAGTACCCAGCAGAATTTGGCCCACCAACTGTTTTTGTAAATAAAGTTTTATTAGAACACAGATGTGCTCATTCATTGACGTACTGTCTACGGTTGCATCATTCTAGAATAATAGAGGTCAGTAGATGCAACAGAAGCGGTATGGCTCACAAAGCCAAGAATATTTAGCGTCGGGCCCTTTACAAAAAAAGATTTTCGAACTCCTGCTTTAAATGCTAGGTGTGTGTGCATTTGTGGTTCTTTCATCAATGTCTGGCATTCTATCTAAAAATTAAACGGTCAGTCCATTTTGACTCTACATTGGTAACGTGCCAAACTGGAATGAGAGGGCTGGGAAGAAGTGCTGAGAGATGTCCTGCCCTCCTGAAGTCTGAGGATAGACACAAAGCACAAAAGGTGAACACACTGGTTGAGTAAGTCTGCGAAATGCAGCGGCAGATTAAGACCATGGTGGGAAAAAATGGT
The DNA here is from genome assembly GCA_004024745.2 of Catagonus wagneri. Taxonomy (NCBI): domain Eukaryota; kingdom Metazoa; phylum Chordata; class Mammalia; order Artiodactyla; family Tayassuidae; genus Catagonus; species Catagonus wagneri. The sequence goes on along the minus strand of PVHT021183705.1, from coordinate 16,567,249 downwards.
TCCAAAAATGTCCCTTGGCTGCCAGACTTGGATGTGTGAAGGAATCGTTTTGAAGTCTAAACAGTGGGTACGATGGTCTTTATTTTGCAAGTGAGCCCAATATTGAGAGTTTGGGATCATGAATTTTCAACCTGAAATGTTTCCTCTAAAAGTTTCTCATGTTCCTCCTTCTAAGAGGGTTTCTTAATGAGACTGAACCACTTAGGGTGACAGAGTCTCCACAGAAGTCCCAGGGTCTTCTAAGTCTTGGAGGTGGACTAACAGGCCTAAAAAGTAGGCCAATCGGAGGGAGGCCCCTTTTGAAATCAGCAGTGTGGCATGACAGGTGACGAGAATGTTCTCTCGTGGGAAAATATCAATGCTAGGCAGGTGGTGTTACATCACAGGTGTATTTCTGTTTTAACTATACATTTAGGAGGACCTGGGACCAAAACATGGCCCCAGGCTGCTCATTACAAGGCTGAAATCTTCTGGGGCTACAGCCATTATGCTCCTCTCAACCCAGAAAAGTGCAGAAACAACGGGCTGCTCTGGGGGCCACTAAACAAATGCTCACTTGCCTTCTAAGCAAGTCCCTTCCCAAATAGACGTGACCGAGTAGACCTGGGTTGTGCTAGCTATGCAGCCTCCTTGGGAAGAGGAAACAGTGATGATTCCCTGAGGTGTCCAACCCCGTGGCTCTCCTCCACGCTCGGTGGAAGGGTGCCACTAGCATCCAGTGGGGAAAGGCAGGAGGCCACCGGACATCCAACATGGCCCAGGACAGTCCCACAAGAAAGAACTGTCAACGTGTCCAAGGGGCCAGGGTCGAGAAACCTGATCTAGTCTTTTTTTCGTTTTAAACTTTTTTAATATTTAGTTGATTTATACTGTTTTTTATCAATTTCTGCTGTACAGCAAAGTGACCCATTTATTTATATCTATCTATCTATCTATCTGTCTATTTCCTTTCTCTGTTCTTTGAAAGGTCTGCTCAAGGACACTGTCCTAAAATGGGAGGAAAGAGCTTCTTTTAGAAGCCACAATGCCTACGGGTCCAGCTTGGGAGGCTACAGGTAGACAAGGGTGAGACGGAAACAGAAGTGGGCCCCTCCAACAAAAAAGAACCCTGTCACGTGTTTGACACCGTGTGAATATGCGAAAACTGTTTACAATGCCGCAGAAAGAAAGAGGGGGAAAATGTGCAGCAAGTCACAAAGGGGCTTTCTGGGTGCAATAAATGTATCTTTTCATCATCTCTCCCGTGTTGCTTCATTAAAAAGGTAAGTTGGTGGGTAGCAATTGAGCTCCGTTTGATTGTCATTATTATTCATAATATCATTTGTCACCCACTTTGTTTTTGCCCGGGCTCTCTGGGCCCCTACTGGGGTGTGTTTGGTACGTGGTTTCCCTCTAATTGCCAGCCCTAGTCTGGATTTGGAGGCCTTTCATGTAGCTTCGCCTTTTTCTTTGCCTTTTGAGTGGAAATTATTTTAATTTTATACAGAAATGCTGCGCGCCTAATGCAGCCAGGCCTGCTGCACGCTGTCAGGGAATCTCACCTCACTAATGAGTTCTCCTGCCTTCTTCGCCTGCTCCACATTTAATGACCCGGTGGCGACCCAGCCTGTGCCTTTCATCCACTTCACATCTGCCCTGTATTGGTTCTGACAAAGGAGAAAGGGGGAAAAAAAAAAAGCAGGCCATTGTTAGTGTGCAGGCGTTTGAAGGGCTATTACTGGCTTCCCAAAGTCGCCTTGGTGCCAGCTGAGTCAAATTAGATGCCGCTTTTGTCTTATCCATTTCTGCACAGTCACAGGTAGGGCTCCAAAATGCAAATTAATTTCCCCCTTAATTGGAGCCAACCTGCGGCTGGCGGCCGTGGCCCCGCCCGGCACTCCTGGGGGTGGGCCCGGGAGGGGCCCAATCAGCCGCGGCCCTCATTACAGACCCGCGTCTACCTCGGAAGAAGCACATCCTCATTGTCTGCTTTCCCTGGCTTCTTGTTTAAAATGACACACAGGGGGAGAAGAAAATGAGAATTCACAACGGAACGCAGGTGGGGAGCTAGTTGAGGGAATTTCACAAGGCATGCAAGGCTTCCGACGGCGCCAGTTCCCTCTAAGGAAACTCTGTGTGGGGCAGGGGTGTGGGGTAGTTCTCATTTTCTTCCTTGCCTTGAAGGAATAGTTTTAATGGAAGGTCATTTAAATGGCCACTTCCCTAAGACCAGCTTATGGCCTCATGATCCAGAAGAGCTCCACCTGGAAGGGTGTGTGTGCGCGGCCCCCACCCCACCCCACCCCACCCCTGCGTGTGACAGTCTGGCTGCAGTTGACCTGCCCTTTCAGTTCACCCACCTTCTCCCACAGAGTCAACCTAAGACGAAAGCAAACAGAACCTGTGGGGGGCGGGAAATAAGGACATAGGGGAGAGGGTTGTTCACAATCAGCAAGTTGCCCATTCTAAAAAACGGCACAATCGACATTGGAAGGAGTAACCAGGGGTGTTCTCCCACAGTGGGCCACAGCTAAGAATGTCACAAATAGGAGTTCCCTTTGTGGCTCAGCGGCAGCGAACCCGACTAGTATCCATGAGGAGGTGGGTTCGATCCCTGGTCCCTCTCAGTGGGTTAAGGCTCCAGCATTGCTGCAAGATGTGGCTCGAATCTGGCATTGCTGTGGCTAGGGCTGTGGCGTGGGCTGGCAGCTACAGCCCTGATTTCACTCCTAGCCTGGGAACTTCCATATGCCGCAGGGATGGCCCTAAAAAGAAAAAAGAATGTCACAAAGACACCCCCCCCCAATACATCAGCAAGAAAAAGAAACCTAGGTAGGTCAGAATTCCAAGAAGAGAAAAATAGCTGTACGATTTTCCATTTGGTAGTATAAGATTGAAAGCGGGCAGAGTTTGAATGAAAGAGCACTAGGAAGCGAAAATGTTTCCCCTTATGAATCAGAAATAGGTATCTCAAAGTATAAACTATGTCCTGAAGGGTTTAGGAAAAGGCTTGCACCAACACTAACATACAGACACACACACACACACACACACACACACACACACACACACACACAAACACAGAGCTTACATCACTCTGTAAACCGTAAGCCTTCTTGGCCCATTCCATCTTCATGTCTGTGGGCAAAGCTGTAAACTGATGGGACGCCGTCTTGTAGCCTATGTCTGTGGCTAAGTGCTGAGCCTGGCGGGCGTGCACGAGGTGGATCATGTCCAGGGGGACATGGCACCGGGACTTGGTGTCCTCAAATCCCTTCTTGTATTCCAGTTCACTCTGCAGCTTGGACATTTGCAGCGAGTGGCTCATGTGTGAATCCCCCTGGGCACTCTGAGCCCCGATGAGCTTCCCTCTGGACCTCTCATAGTCCTCCTTGTACTTCACCTAGAGGAGAGGAGACAGCGGAGGTACGTTAGCATCTCCTAGAGGAATTAAGTATCAGGGCACACATGAAAGTTAAAGCCACAGGACACTAGACACTAGTGCGAAACTAGTATGACACTACTAGAATTGGTGTCATAAAACATTTGTCTCCTTTGAGCAACTGATGTATTTCCTTTCATCCAACAGTGAAATCAAATATTACTACTCCAGAGAAAACCATGACTTGAAAAGATACATGTATTTCAATGTTCATCGCAGCACTACATACAATAGGCAAGACATGGAAACAACCTAAATGTCCACTAACACAGGAGTGGATAAAGAAGATGTGGTACATATACACAATGGAATATTACTCAGCCATCAAAAGGAAAGCAGTAACGGCATTTACAGCAACATGGATGGACCTAGAAATTATCATGCTAAGTGAAGTCAGTCAGACTGTGAGATGCCAATGTCATATGCTATCACTTACATGTGGAATCTAAAAAATAGGATACAATGAACTTCTTTGGAGAACAGATACTAACTCACAGACTTTGAAAAACTTATGGTTTCCAAAGGAGACAGGTTGGGGGCGGGGGGATGGGCTGGGGGTTTGGGATGGAAATGCTATAAAATTGGGTTGTGATGATCGTTGTACACCTATAAATGTAATAAAATTCACTGAGTTAAAAAAAAAAGGTTTATGGATGCTTGAGAACGTGAATGGTTATAGCTTGGCTACCTGTTATTTGAGGAAGTAATACAAAAAAAATAAACACTTAAAAACTGTAAAAAAATATTACTACTAATTTCCTTCTTCACCTTGGCTGCCAGAAAACTCAGAGATAAACTGAAAGCTCAGCTATAAAACAATTTTCTCCCTATTTCCTCCTGAAATTCCATCTTGTCTCTGCATTATTTGAGATTACTTTATCTGGGTTGATTTTTTTTTTCTTTTCTTTTTTGGCCACCCCACGGCATATGGAGCCCCAGGCCAAGGATCAGATCCGGGCCACAGCTGCAACCTACTGTGGCAATGCAGGATCCTTGACCCACTGGGCCGGGCGGGGGATCAAACCTGTGTGCCAGCACTCCAGAGATGCCACCAATCCTGTTGCACCTCAGTGGGAACTCCTCTATCTGGGTCAATTTTTAAGTGGCCCGATGCTTTCTTGAAAGCCACTTTAAAATCTTTTTTGGTCATAGGGAGAATATTATAAATAGAAAGTCATAATGAAATGAAAAAGACACAGAATATCTAAAATACAATTGCTGTTTCAGAAAGAAGCTTAAAGTAAATACAGCTGGGGTACATATAAATATTTAGGACTTACGGGAAACAAAAGGGCCTGAAAAAGGAGCACTAGGCCAAAAGTGATAAGGATCCAAAGAAAGAGTAAATATGGACTTTGAAAACTGTAAGAGGATGCTGGTGTGTAGCATCATTTCTTTATCATTACTGTAGCCATCAGGGGACTTGGACTCTAATTTCATCTCTGCCAACAACAACAACAACAGTGTCAATAACTGCCTTGACTTACTGACACTTACAATGAGCCAGGCATGGTACAAATCTGTGCCACCCAAGGTGCATCTGCAGACAAGTGCTGGTTTGTAAAATGTTACCAGCTGATGAGATAAGGGGCTTGTGTCATAATGGAAATCAACCATACTGGCAAGCCGCTGTTCAATGCAGCTAATACCTATATCCATTAATGCATTAATGGATATTATTCTATGTATATGTAGTACTATATATATATGTATATGTGTGTGTGTGTGTGTGTGTGTGCGCGCGCGTGCACAGTAGATATAGGATGTGTGTGTGTATTATTATTATTATTATTATTATTATTATTATTATTTTGCTTTTTAGGGCTGCACCTGCAGCATATGGAGGTTCCCAGGCTAGGGGTCCAATCGGAGCTGTAGCTGCTGGCCTACACCACTGCCACAGCAATGCCAGATCTGAGCTGAGTCTGCAATCTACACCACAGCTCATGACAATGCCAACGCTGAATCCTTAACCCACTGAGCGAGACCAGGGCTCGAACCTGCATCCTCATAGATGCTGGTCAGATTTGTTTCCACTGAGTTATGATGGGAACTCCTGATTCTTTGTGTGTGAGTGTGTGTGTGTCGTAATTTTTGGAAGCAAGACTTAGTCGATGAAGGAAGCAGAGTTTGACTTACATTCTGACCCAGGCTTCTTATCTCACATCAGACTCATAACGGACGGCAGGGGACTACAGAACACTTAACATACATCAGTTCATTTCATTGCCTCATAACCATTTCACATTTACCAATTTATCCATGAGTTAACTGAGATTTTGAAAGGGGCTGGGACTTTATGTCAAGTCTAGCCAACACCAGAGCCTGTACTCTTCACCATCAGCAGGCCTACACATCCTTAGAAAGCCATGGAGTATCTCTGGGTGTCACTGCATTGTACAGTGACTGATGGGGATTACCGTGCATGCTGCTACCACCGACAATCACAGTTACCGCTTTACCCAAAATGTGGCAAGCGGTGTGCTAGAGGTTTACATAATCCTCTCACTGCAAGGTAGTCCCATTTAGCCCCATTTTATAGATTAGAGCTCTGAGGCTCAAAGAGATTAAGAGCCTGCCCAGACACTCCCAGATGTCAGTCAGTATCAGGATTTGTGGTGTCGGGTTCAAGTTGGGGGCAGACTCACCTCACTGGCCAGGTCCCTCTTGGCTTTGGCTGCCAGGAAGGCCAAGGAGTCAAGGCGCAGCTCAAACCCTTTTGCCTTCTGATTTTCCCAGCTGCTCTTGTACAGTTTCTAGGGGGGAATTTAGGAGAAAAGAGATGGTCCTCACGTGAGAGGGCTTCCCTTGGACTCTGTAACAACCTCTCCAGGAGGCAAATACCCATAACATCTTTCCATAGAAACCCCGAGAGCCAGGGAAACCTGTAACCTGAACACAACCAGGCCTTCTTGTTCCTGCCTCAAGGCCTCTTGTCACACAGGGCTTTAGCCAAAAGAAGCAGAAACGGAACTCCAGAAGCCGTGGAAAATATGAGGAGTCTTCACAGAAATCTTAATGACGTGCACAGGTTTCGGAATAATGTTGCACAACACACAGCAGCGTTTCTGAGAAGTCTGCACACCCACCCAGCCCAGCAGCAGCTGCTCTAGCCGCACCCCTTTCTCTCTCTAAGCCCAAACTCTAGTCCTCGAGGGTCTTGTCCTTCCTCTCCCCTTTCCTGTCCTGCCCCCACCTCCAGGTTTCAGGTTCTTTCTTCTGGAAGGCTCTCTCCATCTGTGTGTGAATTAATTAGCTGCTATCGCTCCTTCCAGTTCTCGCCTCTACCCATTACTCAGATTGGGACCCCGAAGACCCGGGAGCTGAGTGGAAGAGCCGGGAAAGGCCCTTCCTGAGAAGAAGAGAAGGAAAGTTGGGACTAGGCAAGCTTTCGTGCCTAAGGAATAGCTGCCCTGTGCACACGCCTCCCAGTGCTTTCTGTACATCACTGCATGGAAGCTGCAAGTCAACCCAATGTGGAGAGACCAGGAGAGCCCTTGTTCATTAATGTGACAACCAAGAGCAAAGAAACTGCCCCAGGTCGCACAGCCAGTGAGTATTAGAAACCAGCATCAAACCAGGGAGTTTTAAGCTAACGCCCGAGCTCTTATTCACTTCCTACTTATGCTGTTTCAACTCTCACCCCAGAATAACCACTGCTTCCTATCCCATCACATAAGCAGTGGTGCAAATCTCCAACCAGCTCATTCCTACAAAAGGCCGCCCTTCCCTCCCCCTAAGACACTGGTCAAGAGCAAGGTGTACCCAGCCTCTGTCTACACACCACACCGATATGGCTAGCGGGTTCTGTGGACCAGGCGCCTACACACAGGGGAGCAGAGTCCCCGGCTGCCCACTCCCTCTTGTGGTACCTCGCTGAGATTGGCAGCATTGGCTCGGGCCTGTAGGAAGAGAGGCTCATCTTTGCTGATGCTGTACTGATGGACGGACTGCTCGTTCCCAGCCCTGTAGGCCACCTGTTGGGAGAGAGAGCTGGGTCAGGAGCAGTGGCAGGGGTGGAGATGGCTGGCTGCTCAGTTCCTCTGTGTCTTGAACGGAAAGTCCATTACAAGCCGACCAGACCAGACGCTGGATGGCAGCGTACAGGAAATGAGGCTTAGGGCAGAAGGAGCCATGGGAGAGGCGGCAGCAGCGAGATGCTGGGAGGAGAATGCAGCCTGGGCACCAATCCCTCTAAGGTTTTTTGTTTCACTCCCGGTCCCTCGAGGAGGCATCGACTTCCCCAGGCTGTGCCCCTCTATACTGTTCAAGGCCAAAAACAAACAAGCAAACAAACAAAACAACAACAACAACAAAAAACAAGCCCAACCTACCAGAGGGCTCAGACAAGCACAGACTCCCCAGGAGGGAAAAATAAGAAGCACCCTCTGCCTCCTGCATCCCACAATCAACCCTAAGGCCTCCACAGGTACTGACACCTGGAAACTGAGCAGTGACAAAAAAACACGAGTGAACACCTTCTCCACGGAAAACATGCACCTCTGCTCTTTCTCTCTTCCGCTCTCTCCCCCTCCCAACTCGAGTTCCCAACAGGGACTTTCTGCTGGCACTGAGTTACGCGGATGGCATCCTTCCTGGCAGGTGCAACCGGACTTTTAGGAAGAAAAACCAGAAAGGTCCTGGCCAGAGGGTCACAACTACACCTGCTCGGTTGTTGACCACCAACGTGTAAATAACATATCTGGCATTTCACTGTCTTAGCTCCCATTTTTGAGCTCAAGTAGGCGTGAGAGGCAAACATCCCACAAATTTTATCCTCCTCCAAGACAGTTCTCTACTGGCTCCAGAATTATGGAGTTTTTGAGGAGAGAGAGATGAAGGAGAAAGAAGGAACTAGGAAAGACAGAGAGCTGGAAAGGAATAATGTCAGTTGACATCGATCCCTAGCACCCAGAGGAGAAGCGTGGTGGGGGAGGCAGGGAGGCCTGGAAGCCTGTGGAAAGGTGGGTCCAGCCTGCCTGAAGGGAAGGCTCTTTGGTTCCTGGACTGTGCCTGGGCAGCACCTGCGGCTGTCCCCGGAGGTTCCCAGGCCCATGACACAGCAGCCCGGTGGGGAAAGGGCAGCCCAGGACTCACCCCGCTCTGCAGCTCCTGGCTTCTCCTGGCGTGCTCCATCTGCGAGCTGTCAGTCACACTGGTGAACTTCAGCTCATCCACCCTCTGCCTGTAGTTTTTCTGTTTCCAAAGAAAGGGGATCCCATGGCATTAGGGCTGGGCTACCCAACCATCCCTCCCCCCACCCACACACACTCTTTCTGTGACACAAGCATTTCTCTGGGGTGGGGTGGGGGATGCTCCAGCCGGTCCTACAGTTTAAAGAGGACCACGCAGACCTGAGACTGCCAGCCCCGGTGAGCCTGTTTGAGTTGCTACTATTGAATGGCGACTTGAACTTCCCTTCAGTGAACCCTGTCACCGTGTACCCTGGGATGGATCCACTTTATAAACCTAGATCTGACACCACAGCGTGAGATGGAGAGAACCTGGCCTCTCCAGCCAGGAACCCCGAGGTCCAAATCTTTCTTCCTCCTCTTTCCGGCTTCACGGCCTTGGGCACATCACTGAATCACCTGAGCCGATCGGGCTGAGACTGTGCATTGCGGAGAATGATGCGGCAGCCTCACTGCGGTGGTGTGGAGGCTTCAATGCCATGCTTTCCATCAGTGGAGTCCTCGGGCAGAGTAAGTGGCCCCCACTGTGACTGTTATTCGGGGGGCCGTCAGGATGATCTGGGAAGTAGTGGCTCTAAAAAAGGGAAATGCCAGGAGCCACACTCGGAAGGACGGCGGCCGGGTGGGATTTGCCCTCACGGTTCTCGGTGCTCCAGATCACTGAGTGCTTGTCTCCAGCATGTCCCTATCTCACAGCCACAAAGTCACTGGCCGAATTTTGAATGTGCTCCTTCTGTCCCCACCTGGGGGACTTTGTGTACTTCTGAGAAGCTAGTTCCTCTGGCTTTTCCCCTGAAGTTGCCAGAGTTGATGAGAAAGGCGCCTGCTGAGCACGGCGTGGGGAAGCAGAAGCTCCATGCGGTGGGGGAATCAGACGAGCAGAGCCCCCGGTGCTGTCAGCAAGAAGGCTGGCCACCCCAACTGCACCCAAAATAGGGACTGGAACATTGAAAACCCCAAGTGTCCTCCCTTCGGGGAAAAAAAGAATTCTAGAAAAAATACTCCAAAATGACTTGTAACTTTCCTTTCTCGCGTGTGTCAGATGAGAAAACTCCTGCACCACATAATCGAAGGAAGTCACATTGTCCTTCCATGGTTGGAAATTCCCGGGGCCAACCTCTGCACCAGTCAAATCATACGTGCTTAATTGGGAGCCAAGAACCCACCCTGTCCGGGGAACAGCAGGGATACGAGAAAGGCGAAGGAAATGATAGCTTCCTGGCCCTCGAGGAGCTTGAAAATTAGCAGGCGCAGATAGTAAGACAGGCCCACGTGTTTCTAAGGGGGAAGGGTGGGTTGGCTGGGTCCCCTGACTACACTCCATCCAAGAAGAATGGAGCCTGGCTTGTTCCACTTGGATTTTGGTTGATCTCAAAGAAGTTCCCTCAAGGATATTCTCTTCTCTCTACCGTCCTTATTTGTACCCTCAAACCTCAAGTGTGTCTGCGGTGAGTGCAGTGCAAAAATAAGAATAAATTACAAGACAAGCCTTGGGAATCCAATATCACTTCATGGTTAAGCATCGGGGCACCACAAAATACCAGGTATGGTTCCCAGCTCTGCTACTTACTGAAGTGTGACTTAGTCTCACCTTCCACATATGTGCAAAACGGGGATAGGAATAGAATGATAGTGTCTACTCACATAGGATAATACGTGTGAGCAACAAATGAACAACAGGTATGTCATATACTCAAAGTTGTCAGCAAGTGACAGCAGTGGTTACATAATTATTATCAGCCCATACAGGGCAGCTGTTATTATCACTGTTATTACCGTATGCAAGAAAAATGCTGACTCAGACTTCCTGGACTGAAATAAGAATCCCCTTTGAAGATCCCAAACAGTTCCTGAAATAGACACATTTCCAAACGGAATGCCCTTCAAGTGTCCTCCTCTGCCTGCTGCCAAAGCCAGCTCTACACAGTGTAAGAGCAGCACAGGCTCGGAGCCACAGGCCCTTCAGAGAGCATCTTACTCAACTATCTCATTTTTAAACCAGAGGAAGAAGATCGGAAGGGCTGACTCGCCCAAAGTCGGCAGTGAGTTTGAGGCACAGCCTTAACGATGTGCTGACCTGCAAACGCCAGGTTCTCAGGTCCAGAAGCATCACACCCTCTGACACGACAAACATGTTTCCTCTGTGCTAGCAGACCTGCATTACAGCCGGCTTGCTCTACGCTTTGGGTGCAACCACGACACAAAGTAAATTGGTTGGCCTCTTTTTTTTTTGTCTTTTTGCCTTATCTAGGGCCGTACCCACGGCATATGGAGGTTCCCAGCCTAGGGGTCTAACAGGAGCTGTAGCTGCCGGCCTTTGCCACAGCCACAGCAATGTGGGATCCGAGCCGCGTCTGCAACCAACACCACAGCTCACGGCAACGCCGGATCCTTAACCCACTGAGCAAGGCCAGGGATCGAACCTGCAACCTCAAGGTTCCTAGTCAGATTCGTTAACCACTGAGCCACGACGGGAACTCCTATTGGCCTCTTATAAATACCGCCCGGGAAAGGTTTGGGGCTTGGAAGGTTAGTCCAGGGCGTGCTGTAAGTGCAAAAGGAAGGAGTGTTCCTCTGAGTTTCATTCCAAATAAGCCTGGGGGTGGGGGAGGAATCAGAGCGAAAGATGGCTCGCGGTGGTGACTGGGGCTGAGAAGGACTGGCACCCGGGGGCCTGGGCTCAGGTTACCTCGCTGACCAGCTGTCCGGCCTTCTTGGTTTGTTCCAGATTGAGACTGCCCTCCGTCAGCCACCCGACTCCTTTCATCCATGCCAGGTCAGCCTTGTACTGCAGCTGAAAGGGAAAAGCCAAGCTCTAAGCAGACACGTGGATGCGGATGGGGCAGAGTTAACGGAAGAGTTAGGAAAATCCTCGCTCCTGTCTTTGTCTCCAGAGAACAGCTGACCCCATCTCTTTGAGAGTCGGGAAGAACTCCGCTTGAGGGTGAGGCCACTGGCCCACCTTGGAAGCAGAAGAGGCTGTTCTACCTGAGCTCCGAAACACCAGCACTTTACCAAAAAGAGGGCTTTTCAGACTTTTTTCCACCGAGGGTCTTAGCTGCCAACCTGCTACCTCTTGCAGATTTATTTACCATTTCGGACACTTGCTTCCTCTTTGCTCATCCCATTACCAACACACCTTGACTTTCAAAAGAGTTCTGAGTCCCAAACCTCCATCCTCTCGTCTCCACTGTCTTGATTCTCCATCTCTGCCTCCCCAGCCATCCTCCCGGGGCCCGGCACACCTCCAACAGTTCTTCGCAGTCCTCTCAGTTATGTACTAGACTCATGCGCGTGTTCAGAAGCACTCTGAAAGCATCACTCTGTCCTGTTTCAAGAGAGACACAGGGAGAACCAGCAAAGAGTGAGGGCTCACCTCACTCTGGAGCCCGTAGGCTTTCTTGGCCCAGAGAGTCTTCATATCTTCGGGCAGCACAGTGTATTCGTGCAGTTTTTTCCTGTAGTCCAGGTCACTGGCCAGGGCTTGGGCCTTCTTAGCGTGCCTGATGTTGACCATGTCCATGGGCAGGTGAAAGTGCGTCTTACTCTTTTCAAAGCCTTTCTTGTATTCAACCTTGAATGCACCAAAACAAGGCGTATTACTTGAAGCCTGCCTTGACAGGAGTGATGTAAAAATTCAGCAAAGAAGCCTAGGCTTCCATGAGGAATTGGCATGCTGGGCGATGCCACCGGTCTGTCTGAAGGGTGTGCCCAAGTCTCGGCTCTGTAAGGTGGTGTGGTGGCACCTGGGAACTAAGGTGTCACACTGTTTTGTCTCTGGGAGGAACTCCTTCTGATGCTTTTGACCTGGCTGTTGCAGGAAAAGAAAACTCCGCCCATGGTTTCTGTAGAAGCTTTAAGAGGCAAAATTACAAAGCTTGGGTTCCAGGGCCAGACAAGCTTGAGCTGTAGTCTGATCTGCCCTTTGCCAGGTAGAGGACCTCTGGGAAGTCACATCAGCTCTCTAGGGGATCATTATCCTTGGAGGGCTATTGTGAAAAGTAAACAAAATAACAGCCCAAACCCACTTGGTACAGGGATGGAATATAGCAAACACTTGATAAAAGTTATTAGTGGGGATGGCAGTGAGGCTGGATGGGGGTGATGATGATGATAGTGGATGGTGATGGCGGGGTGATGGGGTGATGGTGAGGCAAGGCAGTACAGTAGAAGCAATGTGGTGCCAGTAAGTAAGAATTCTGGGGTCTAATTCTCTATCCGTCCTTCACTACCACTGACTGCAATATGACTTTGGGCAAGACCATTTTTTTTTGGCCCCATTTGTTCCAGCTGCAAATATGAAATACTAGGTTGTTCTCTGTCTACACTGAAGCCAAATTCTCAACATCTTTGTGTGCTTCATGACGATGCACATCCTAGGGCTCCATCTGTAGGCACATCCAAAATGGCGACCCAGATGCCAGCTCTCTTATTATTCTCTTCAAGCTACGGCTCTGTAGTGACTCATCAGGTGACTGCATCTGATGGCACCATCGAAACAGCATAAGCTGGCCTCTCAACTTAGATCAGGCAACCGTAAAGCAGAAAGCCGATGCCCGTGTTTCCTTTTTGCCTGTTTGGCACTGACAGGGAAGATCTGATTAGAAACCAAGTCTGACCCTTCCAGAGGAATCCTCCTTCCCAAAGACTCTTGCTGAGTGACATCTGCCAAAGTTAACCTCCAGCCATTACAGTTCCTTACAAGCAGCATCATTTTGAGTGGTTGGAGTCTGGATGCCCTAGTTATTGGCTAAATATTTTGAATACCACAGGTATTTGGGCCACGGGACTCATCCAGGACATCAGCACAATAAATAAGGTGCTTCCTGTCTAACTCTCCCCGTAGAATTAAGCTCCCTAATGGGAGGAATCAGTGATGCGCTGTTTGTCCTTACAGCCCCAGCGTCTGACACAGTATCCTGCACAGGGCAGTTGTTCTGTAAATACATGCGGAGTGAACAGATGGGTTCAAGGTACCTTGAACAGTATCCACTTACCCCTTAGGGACCCCTTAGGGACCACACAGTCCTCATCTACTTTAAAAGAGTAATATCCTTTGGTAAAATAAAGAGGCAGCACTTTGCACATAAGCCAGGAAAGACATTGAAAGTGGAAGTGGAAAAAAATAAGTCTGCGGTAAGCGGACTGGGCAAAACTTTCCTCAGCAATACAAGTCTAAGTGAAGGGCTGTGGGTAGGAAAGAGTTTACCTCGCTGCTCATCTTGGCCACCTGCAGGGAGTGCAGAAGCCTGGTGTCTGTAGTTCCCAGGACTTTGCCTTTTGCTTTTTCATATTCTTCTTTGTATTTAATCTTGAGAGAAAAAAGAAGGGTGACTGTGAGTAAGAGAGAGACTTTGCCATCTCAGGGGCTACGGTTTTAACAAGTGCAAGGGGAACAATACTGAAAAAACAAAAAAAAAACACCTCCCAGTCTTTCTCTAACTCAGTAGAAGATTAAAGTACTGCAGTGTTTACAATGTTAACAGTCATTATTTTTTGCTGTGGGACCACTGACATTTTCCTGGAACCATTTTTTATGCATTTCTGAGTTAATGAGAGAAAACCTACATTGCTAGCAAGCTCTCCGGAGGCTTTGGCGGCCAGCAGAGACATAGCATCCAGCTTCATCTCAAATCCTTTCCCCTTTGTCTTCTCCCAGCCTTCTTTGTATTTAACCTGACAAACAAAAGCACAGGTGAATGGCAGTCACTTTCCAGTGCCTGGTCAGAAGTTGAACAGAAATTTACTTTTTTACGAACAAAGTTGGTTGGGCTTCATCTGTTTATGGACCAGAATCTTGGATGCTATGACCAAAGTGAGAATCAGCTTGATTATTCAATCTTACTAACACAGTTAATTGATTCCCTTGCCATAGGGTCATAAGGACAAAGACCCATGTATTCATCCTAGGATGGTTTTTTCCCGATCATATGACTTCCAGCAAACTGCTTTACCTCTTTTGTCCTCAATTTACCATTTGCAAAAATAAGACTATATTATTTGTCTCAGGACGGCTGTGAGATAAGTTTTATACGGGCAAACAGATATCCTAAGCTTGCAAGGTGCAACACAGACATAAGGTATTACTACTGCCATGGTGGTAACACCTGACTTTCTTTGTCCATCTGATACCAAAGCCCCCGTCACCATGTCTCTACAATAAATATCTTCATGGGTTATAATATTGAATAATGCCATGTGTAAAGTGCCTATCCCAGGGTCCAGCACAGAATGAGCACACAGAAAAGGTTAGTTCTTTTTTATTTATGTATTTTTTTAATAGAGGCAGAGTTAATTTACAGTGTTGTTTCAGTTTCAAGTGTATAGCAAAGCGATTCAGCCATACATACATATATATGTATATATTTATATATTATTTTTCAGATTCTTTTCCCTTATAGGTTTTTACAAGATCGAGGGAGTTCCCATTGTGGCTCAGCGGTAATGAATCCAATTAGTACCCATGAGGATGTGGGTTCAATCCCTGGCCTTTCTCATTGGGTTAAGGATCCAGTGTAGCCATGAGCTGTGGTGTAGGTCACAGATGAGGCTTGGATCCTGAATTGCTGTGGCTGTGGTGTAGGCTGGCAGCAGTAGCTCCGATTCGACCCCTAGCCTGGGAACTTCCACATGCCGCAGGTGCAGCCCTAAAAGAAAAAACAAGACATCGAATATAGTTCTCTGTGCTGTACAGTGGGTCCCTATTGTTTACCTATCCCATATACAATAGTGTGAATATGTTAATCCCAAACTCCTAATTTATCTCTCCCCTTCCCAAGTTAGCTACTTTTTAAATTCTCCTGCCTTACAAATCCCATCTAGAATGAGAAGCCTAATCACAGCCCACTTGTGACTCCTGGAAGAATCTGGTGATTAAGACTGGTCTTCTTATGAATGGATTACGAAGATGTGGTGTATATACACAATGGAATACTACTCAGCCATAAAAAGAACAAAATAATGCCATTTGCAGCAACATGGGTGGAACTAGAGACTCTCATACTAAGTGAAGTAAGTCAGAAAGAAAAAGACAAATACCATATGATATCATTTACATCTGGAATCTAATACACAGCACAAACGAACCTTTCCACAGAAAAGAAACTCATGGACTCAGAGAACTGACCTGTGGTTGCCAAGGGGGAGGGGGAGGGAGTGGGATGGACGGGGAGTCTGGAGTTAATACATGCAAACTATTGCCTTTGGGGTGGGTAAGCAATGAGGTCCTGCTGTATTGCCCAGGAAACTCTATCCAGTTACTTGTGATGGAGCATGATGAAGGATAATGTGAGAAAAAGCATGTATGTATATACGTATGATTGGGTCACTTTGCTGTACGGTAGAAACTGACCAAACATTGTAAATCAACTATAATGGAAAAAAATAAAAATCATAAAATTAAAAAAACATATTGGTCTTCTTAAAACTTAAATTCTACTCACACAGCAAAACACCAGCTAGAGGTCATCAGGATGGTGATGATGAGGGTGTGTGTTCCAGCACACCCCACACGTGTGCATATACAGTGAGAATTCAATTGCTGTGATGGGTTTATTGCTGGGGACTGCCACGTACCACGAGACAGCAGCGTTCAAAACTCTAACATGACGGGTGTCTCTGATGAGTTCTCCATGGACACAGCAGTCCCTGGTCCCTGTTTGCTGGAACAGCCTTGCATCTTCATTTCCGCATGTGTGCATTAGCCCCATGCTTCTCACCCATGCTTACCTCACTGAACAATTCAGCATTGGTCCTGGCCTTCACCAGCTGAGGTACGTCCTGAGGCAAGGTGTAATTCAACTTATTTTTCTCATAGTCAGCGCGGTAATTCACCTGTTGGATTTAAAATAAGCCCAAAAGGTAAGGGTAAAGTTTTTACATGGTGGGAAGAGAACTTTGGAGAGAACACTCTCTTTTTCACTTTCTCTGAAGGCCCACAGCTAAGAAAGAGTTTCTGGAAAAAAGGCAATTTACACGGAAGCCTATAATTTCATGAATATTTTTAAATGACAGACTGAAGATGCCAAATGACAAGTCAACCAAGTCAAAAGTCACGCTCAAAGTTATGAGCTTGCAAAAGATGTCCCCGTGGCTACCTCACCAACTCTTCTCTGAAGCTCTTGAAGGTATGAAATTTATTTATTTTTCACTTGTTGCTGAGCTAAACCTCTTGCTCTATGCAAGGTGGATAATCAAAGAGTAATTATCGAATGCCTAACTGAGAAAAAGCCACCTTAAATCACATGCAAAAAGCAGCCAATCAGACATGTGATTCCCAATGGAAGAACACGGCATCATCTGAGAAGCTGTCTTATTCTCAAGTTAAACCTGAACCTGATCAAACCTATAGATCCAATTACTATACTATATGTATTTGGAGGCCTGAGAAACACATGAAGCCCACGCTGGGATGCAGTCAGCAAAGCTCAGCATGTTGTTTCTTCAACAAACAATTTGCAAGAAAAGAAGAGAGAGAAAAGGAGTTCCCTGGTGGCCTAGTGGTTAGGATTCAGTCCTTTCACCCTTGCAGCCTGGGTTCAATCCCTGGTCTGGGAACTGAGATCCCACATCAAGCTGTCGCACACCATGGCCAAAAATAAACAAGACAGAAAGAGAGACAGAGAGAGAGAAAACATATATATATATCTTAACGGGAAAAAAATTTTATAACCTTAGGAGACAACCGGAACGCTAACTGCCAAGTGGCCATCGGTGGCGTTCAGAACTGCTTTTAGTGTTTTGGCATGCTATATTAAAATGACATAAATAAGCTTAAAATGATTTTTAGCTTTTACTGTTACTTTATCATAGGAAAATATGTATAGACTAAATTATATAATAGCTAGAATCTTCTTCAAAATAATAGGGAGGGGGGAAGTGGATAGGCCTAGAGAAGCAAGACTGGCCATGAGTTGATAGCCGTTGCTTCTGAGTGATGCCTGGGGGTTTATTATGCTATTCTTTATACTTTTGGATATATTGAACATTTTCTATAATGAAAAGTTTAAACCAAGTCAGGTCATTTCATGGTTGTAATAGGACATATGTCCCCATTGATGGCAGTCAAATCTTTAGGGGACCATTTATCCAGACCCCACAAAGGAAACGCAAGTCCCCCATATCCAGCCAGGGAAGGGCGGGTCACTTACATGACTCAGTTGCTGGGCATTGATTTTGGCTTGAACAATCTGAGGGGTGTTGGTCACAGAGCTGTACTTCAGCTTGTCAATGCTTTGCCTGTAGTTGACCTGGGGGCAAAGAGGCACAAAAAGATCTCACTTGCATTTTTCTCTAAGATTTACTAGACTCCCTCTCCCCCAAACCAATAGGGCTGTGATTCTCAAAATACTGAAGAATCAAAGAGTCCAACTGGAGACCCATAGACACTCCAAGCTCACAGACAGAAAAGCAGTCCCCTGAGGAGTTCCCTGGCGGCCTAGCAGTTAAAGGGTCTGGCATTGTCACTGTTGAGGCTCGGGCCACTGTTGCAGCATGGGTTCAATCCCTTGCCCGGGATCTTCCACATGCCACAGTCATGACCAAAAGAAAGAAAAAAGAAAAACAGTCCATTGAACAGTGAGTGACTTGAGGCAGATGACAAAAGAAATCAACTAAATGGCTATTGAACAGAGGAAAATGTGCTCATCCATATCATTCGTCAGAGGAAAGTGTTTTATTTTTTTATTTTTATTTTTTTGTCTTTTTTGCCTTTATGTAGAGCCGCACCCGTGGCATATGGAGGTTCCCAGGCTAGGGGTCTAACAGGAGCTGTAGCTGCCGGCCTTCGCCACAGCCACAGCAATGCGGGATCCGAGCCGCGTCTGCAACCTACACCACGGCTCACGGCAACGCTGGATCCTTAACCCACTGAGCAAGGCCACGGATCGAACCCGCAACCTCATGGTTCTTAGTCGGATTCGTTAACCACTGAGCCACGAAGGGAACTCCAGGAAAGTATTTTAAAACCCCAATGAGACACCCCTCCACACTCTCCCAACAGTGAAAATTTAAACTGTGGACAATGCCAAGTGTTTTCAAGAATGTGAAGCTGCGAAAACTCTCACAATACTGCTGGCCCAAGGGCAGGCTGGTGCCACCACTTTGGAAAACAGTATGGCATCTGGCACATACATGTACCCTGGATCTCAACAATTCCATCTGGAGGTACAGTCCCAAAGAATATACCTGTACAAGGTCACTTGATAATTAGCTGGATATCAATACTCAGTGTATGTTTTCTGTATATCTTCTACTTCAAAAGAAAAAAAAGAGTTTTTTTTTAAGAGAAAAGGCAAATGAAAGAGGGACACAAATTCTGAGGCTGCCCGCACATCTCTGAGTGGCAGGCCCTCACTCCCACCTGGCCAGAGTCCCCGAGAAAACTGCCCTAAGCTTGGCACCTTCATGGAAAACGAGGGCTCGGAAGAGAAGTGGAATCTCCAGGGCAGCCTGGTTCATGGCCTCCCTGGCTTCCCTCTAACTTCAAGATATCAGGGGCTGGTGGGTTTTCTTTTTTTTTTTTTTTCACGCTACAGTTGGCCCTTCAGAGAGTTAAGGGTTATAAGCCATGTGTGCATGAGAATATACTTATCCGATCATCTTAGCTTTTTCCAAACTAGCTTAAGATGTGCTGCAGAGAAAATGGGAACTTGAGCGAAAGTTCCAGGAATCTGGTTGAGGCTCAAGGGTGGGTAACAATGGGTGAGGGCTGAGGGGAGCCCAGTGGGAGCCCAGAAACCTGTATGGATGGAAGGGGAGCCAGGACCCAGAGAGGTGAAAGAAAAGACAGTGAGCTTGTGGATGGCAAATGGTCTCACCATAATTTAGCCACGGTGGGCCCTCAATCCAGGTCAAGGAGGAAAATAGGAACTCACCCCTCATCCTGAACTTCTTCCCTGCTGCCTGCCTGGTGCCCTTTTCGCTCATCCATTTGCTCATTTGCTCATTCTTTCAACAAACGGTCATGGAGCACCTACTCTGTGCAGGGCCAGCACACCCAGCGCGGCCCTGCCCACACCGACACCTCGGCTGGGTCCTTGCTCCCAGGATCCCAGACTGGTCGGGTCCTCTGTACACCTGAGCCTCTCCACCTACAGGCTCCAGGTTAGGCACCTTTAGTCAGTCGCTTTGTTTGCAGACATCAGATTAACACAAATACCCGACTCATGGTCTTCAGGCCTCTCTTTAATTGCACAAAGCCCAGGGCCCCACCCAGGATCCCACCCAGTGTGGCAGCTTCTTTAGGCCTTTTGCCTAGGAACTCCATCCCCTCGCTATCTACTGCCACCTCTGTCCAGACCCCCGCCTGCTGCCTCTGGCCATCCTCTGCTGGCACTTGGCTCTGCCCCTCACAGGGGCCCACACCTCTGGCCAGCACTGCACTTTCCTACTATTTCCTGTCCAGCTAAACTAGCGTCCAGCGTCTTTCCCGTTCTTTCTGCCAGCTGCTGCCCCCTACTGCCACATCCCTGGGTGACAACCCACCTCGGGGAGTCTTTATAACCTAAAGGTCACAAAGTCTGTGAGCGCCAAGTAGAGCACTAGCTAGAGATGAGTGAAGTACTCTCCTGGGCTCAGGGTTTGGCTTCCCTGTTGGGGAAGCAGTAGGGAGTGGTGGGGACTGGGGCAAAGGGCAGCAGCTGCTACTCAGCTCTAGGAGACAATAATCATGCCTCAAAGCGGGGTCTAAGCGGCCAGAGAGTCCAGTGATTCCAAAGAAACTGGAAATCTACATCATTATCTAAATAATTACGATTTTTAAATGCTAGAAAATAGTTCAGTATTTTAAAACCCAATGATCCAAGTGAAACAGACCCAAGGGCCAACTCGACACTGTATTTCTTACTTCTGCTCACTTAATTCTTGCCTGTCCCAACATCAGCTACTAACAATTATGGCTAAAAACTAGCACGTACTATGTCCCCGGCACTATGTCAAGAGCTTTGCACAGAGTTCTGCATGTGATCTTCCCAACCATCCTGTGTGTAAGGACTGTTATTATCGCTACCTCACAGCGTGAAAGCTGAGACACAGAGTCCCGATGTGACTTGCTCAAGGTCACCCGGCTGGTGTCAGAGCTAGGATTCAAATCCAAGCAGCTGGCCTCCCAGAGGAGCTCCCAGCCTACACGTTATAAACACAGTTTTGCCAAAGGCGGTGTGCTTGGAACTGTTAACTTATCTTTCAGATGGACCAGGGGCTGCCTAGAGTTAAGAGCTAACTTGGTTTGGAGAGGAAAATACATTCTGACTGACAAATCAGCCAAAAAAAAAAAAAAAAACACTTATAAATTAGCTTCCAGAATAGGACCTAGGAAAAGCAGCATGTTCCAGACACCAGACCACAGAGTGTTTTGTTGGATTTGGAGCTAAGGGACAACACTGCTTGGAGCTTTTTAGTTAATGGTTAAAGAAGAAAAGTTTTTGCATATTCTGAGTTTTGAACAATGAGTATGTGGGAAAAATAGGAAATGTGAAATAATTTCATTGTCAACCATTAATGAGATTAGTGTACAGTAGCTTCCTAATGCATTGTCAGAGGGAAAATTATCTCATAATAAAGAATCTATTAGAATTCAGAATTATGTGCGATAAAATGACAAAAAACTGTATTTTTTTTCAAGTGGCATACTCCCTCCGGATAATTCTGCATTAAGTGTGTTGCACAGCACAATTACTTTCTTCTGAAGGACATAATTAACACTCTCCATGATTAATTCTGTTTCTGCAACATAATGGATGCTTGGTCATTGCTTCAGTCTACGTTCTGAAAGGTCTCTTTGCCTCGGGGAGAGTCTCATTTTAATGCTCTTCGTGTTTATAAAATCGACCCAAAGGGAATGTTCTTTAATTAAGGACCTGGGCTTGTTTATTTAATTTCAGAGCTACTTCACCGCCGTTGAGACTACCAGACAGACAGACCACAAATGTTCTCATAAACGGATTCCTCAAACTTCCTGAGCACCAAAGTCCCTACACGAAGGGCAGGAAACTCAAATTCCCACAGGAGCCAGAAATTAAGGTAAAGGCATTTGGGATGATAAAAGCGGTCACCACCCACTCCCAGTCACCTGCTGCCTCGCGGGAACAAGGGCCACAGATCCTATGTGAATTCCCACATTTCTTTTTTTTTTTTTCTTGCCCCCCGCCCCGTGCCCCTGGCATGTGCAAGTTCCCAGGCCAGAGATCAGATTGGAGCCACAGCTGCGACTTACTGCCCCAGCTGCAGTCGTTTCAGATCCTTAACCCACAGTGCCAGGCCGGGGATCAAACCTGTGCCCTGTTGCTGCAGAGATGTGGCTGATCCCACTGCACCACCGCGGGAACTCCTACAACTTCTACATATTGGTTCAAAACCAAATTTTTTTTTTTTAACACTGTGCGACCAAACAAAACACTTCTGCAGCCTGGACCTGGCTCCTGGGCTGCCAGCGTAGAACCTATCTCTGTTTGCAAGGAATATTTCTAATCCCACCTCTTTTAATTTGTCTCTCAGACCTCCCCAGGTAAGCTGGCTATATTTCCAGTGCTTGGTTTGATCCACTGTCTTATAGAGACCTATGTAATGGCAAGTCATTTCACGGGCATACAGAGTTGCAGGATGCTCTCTTTTGTTTGCGCTCCTGAGTGGTTTCTAGAATTCTACCTCAAATTTTGTAAGGCGCTCTTGATCCCTCAAGTTTCCCAGATAACGTATGCAGCGAAAAAAGAAAGAGCGTAGCTTTGGTAGCCACCTTTAACCTTGAATTTCTTTAAAGTGAGATGAATAAATCAACTCGATCATATTTGGGGGGAAAGGAGAAGTAAAATTCAGGCCCTTTGTATTCCTCTATTTCCCATCCCCTGCTTTATCACACATTTGAAAAGCCTCACTTATCCATCGAGCTGTCACTTGCCAATGATTGACCTTTGCTGTCCTGTAAACTATGTTAGCTGCTGGAGATGCCCAGCTGAACCTGACACAGCTCCTCCTCGGAGCAAATGGCAGAGAGAGAGGTGAAGACCCATCTCCCAAGAGCAAGACCCAAGTCAACTGCTGGAGCTGTACTGCTCCCAGAGGAATGTGAAGGAAAGCAGCCCTGGGCAGCCAATGAACATATGTTGAATGTACGTTAAATTATCGGTTGATTGGAGATAACTCACTGACAGCCATGATACCAACTCGGTTCTAAACCACCTTCTGCACTTTTTCAAACAGTAATTAACTTGTACTTTTTTCTTGGTACATTTCCGTATTTTCTAATTTTTCTGTAATAAACATGTAAAATTCTTGAAATTAGAAAACAATAAACTTAATTATATGTATTTCATTGGAGACAAGTTGAACTATAAATAGAATCACTGCTGTGATAATTTAGGAGTACATATCCATGGCACACATATTTCTCAAGTGCTCCTAGGGAAAAAAATTAGGACAATATTACCATTTCACTTCCTCTCAACTTATAGGTATTTCTTTTCTTTTCTTTCTTTCCTTTTTCGTTTTGCTTTTTACGGCTGCACCCGTGGCATGTGGAAGTGCCCAGGCCACGGCTGCTGGTCTATGCCACAGCCATAGTAACATGGGAGCCGAGCCACATCGGCAACCTACACGACAGCTCACGGCAACGCCAGATCCCTGACCCACTGAGCAAGGCCAGGGATTGAACCAGCATCCTTATGGACACTAGTCGGATTCGTTTCCATTGCACCGCAATGGCCACTCCTCAACTTACAGGGATTTCATTTTACTTCCTTTTGGTCCTTAAACATCCCACACTCCAAAACTTAGCAAACAAACAAACAAACAAAACAAAACCTCATCATTGCTAGGTAATAATTACTTTAAATGTGCCCAGCACAGCAGACATAGTTCCTAAATTATAAGAGGTGAAGTGGAAGCATATTTTCAAGATGAACCCAGAGTTGTCCTCACCTTATCCTGGAAACCTAAGAGCTTCCAAACATCTGTCTGTGGACTTCCTATTGGAAAAGGGCCCCCTTTCTCCATCCCTTCCATCTCCTGTGAACTGTTGTACCCTGTTTCTTTCCATCAGGCTGCTTAAGAGTCTCTCCACTGGAGGAAAGTGACAAGGAATGAAGCAGAAAGGACTATGGGAAGACGACTTACATCTTTCAAGGGCACCAGCTTCATGGTGGTTTGATACGAAGGAGTAAGGGTGGCTGGGTAGTTGTAGTCAACGACATCGTGTTTGTAATCGGCCTTGTAGGCGATCTGAAACACAAAGAGCAAGAGAGATCAGCCCCCACCCCGCTCTCTTTTGACCTTGTTTGAATGTCACAGAAATACTTCTTAAATAACTAGAAACAAATTAATTCAGCCTCATCACCTCCAAGGAAAATTAAATTATGTTCACACTCCTGCCTTTAATTAATTTGAATTCTTCCTCTTAATTAATCCAAAATTAGTTAACTTCATCTGAAGCACATTTATTTTATCTTATTAATCATGGAACCCCTTGTAGTTTTTTGTTAAAAAAGAAGCATTTGCATACAAGTATACATTAAAAGAGCTTCTTGGCTAACTGTCAGAGAATAAAAGTCAAGAGTCTTCGGAATATTTTAATTTTTATTTTCTAAAGGTCAAATATGACATTCTCAGGCAGAGGAAATTTGGCATGTGTGTGTTTTAATAACAAAGTCAATTTCTTCTAAGTCTCCTTTACCTCCAAGATTTTCAACTTGGCATTTGCAAACCTGTAACTGAACTGACAAAGCCGAAGAGAGATTAACAGATCCCATGCTATTAAAAGAAGAACCTGGTCCCTTTTGTTGTCCCACTATCTTGACCAGTGCCTGGCCATGGGAAGTCTTCAATGAACACTAAGATTAAATACACGAATGAACTAATCAACCAACCAGCCAATTCCGAATATAACACAAATGCTTTGGAAAGTTGAAGCATCTCAGATAAGCACTGTGCTCATCCCTTTCTCTATCTTTCAGCAACTCTTAAGTTTTTCTCACACTGAATCAGTTACCGTAGAGCTAAGTACGCTTCGAAGCAGAGAAAGTTAAGTGGAAGCTTTTGAAAATGTTCAAGGATTTTTACCTAGCCTTGGCTACAGTGATTAACATTTAGAAACCTTCTTAGGTCAGTCTTTATATGTGATTTTTCAAAAGGGGAGGTCGAAAAAGAATTGGCTGCTTTCCTCACGCCCCACCTCCGTCCATCCCAATGGACCCCCAGGACCTGCAGGCCCTCCCTTCACAACAGGACTCACGTTGCTTGCCAGGCTTCCAACTTTCATAGCGTGGAGAGTCCGTCTGTCCATGCCGACTCCTTCATAGTGGCCTCTCATGTGGTTCTGGTAGTTTTCTTTATATTTATTCTACAGGGGAACACAAAACCTTCAGCAAAAGCATCCTCTTCCCAACTTGGTGAAGATAAGCTGCTCATCTTAATGCACTAAATCCAAAATGTAAATGATTAAATAGAGCCTATTTAAGTATTCAGTGCATCACTGAATTAAAAATAAGACAAACCTTAAAAAAAATAAGTATCAGAAAGTTGGGGTGAAACAGGAACACAAGCAAACATAAGATCTGAGGCACACAGACAGCACAAAATGGATCTGATTTTAAAACAAAACAAAACAAAACAGGAGTTCTTGTGGTGGTACAGCAGAAACGGATCTGACTAGGAACCATGAGGTTGTGGGTTCGATCCCTGGCCTTGCTCAGTGGATTAAGAATCCAGTGTTGCTGTGAGCTGTGGTGTAGGTCACAGATATGGCTCAGATCTGGCATTGATGTGGCTCTGGCATAGGCCGGCGGCTACAAGTCCGATTTGACCCCTATCCTGGGAACCTCCATATGCTGCAGGTGTGGCCCTAAAAAGACAAAAGGCAGGAAAAAAAAAAAAAAAAACCTTTTCAGGAAGCTCCTGTTGTGGCTCAGCAGTAAAGAGCCCAATTAGCATCCATGAGGATGCAGGTTCGATCCCTGGCCTCGCTCAGTGGATTAAGGATCCAGTGTTGCCTTGAGCTGTGCTGTGGGATGCAGATGTGGATCAGATCCTGCATTGCTGTGGCTATGGTGTAGGATGGTAGCTGTAGCTCCAATTTGACCCCTAGCCTGGGAACCTCCAAATGCTGCAGGTATGGCCCTAAAAATCAAAAAAAGAAAAATAAATAGATAAATAAATAAAACATTTTCAGTTGTGAATATGCCAGATATTTCCAATATAAAAACAAAACAAAACAAAACAGCATGCAGGGGCTTTCCAAGGACGAGCCCTGACCCAGTAGGTACTGCATGCAAACCCCATGCTGGGTGCTGGTACAAATCACTGCATGCTATTCATTTCTAGATACATGAGGAATAAAACCTGAGCTTTGCCAAGTTCTATGACTTTTACGTGACACATTGGTCACTGCCAAAACGATGTGAAATAGTATGTCCCAAGGGCAGCTTACCAAACAAAGATTAAGACCAACACAAGAAGTCATAAGTAGGAAAATGTGAGTAGCTTCTAATGAAGCTACATTAAAACCACCCACTCTGGGAGTCCATTGCATTTCCAGGTGCTGAGGGTATTTCAATAGAAAACTGTTACTCTCCATCAGACACAGTGCTACTTATCTCAGTTAATCTCTGCAAGCACTCTAGGAGGAGGAAAGAATGATTATTATCATCCCCATTTTACAGATGGGCCAAATGACTCTGAGAATGTAAACAACCTGCCTGAAGTCGGCCACTTGGCTACTTGTGGCACCAGGTCAGTCAGCTGCAAATCTGGTGCTCTTAACCACAACATGTACACAAAAGAAATTCCTTACTGAGCCTCACTAAGTCCCACGTGATTTTAAATTCTACTATTATACATAGCTAAGCAGAAGTAAAATCGTATAAACTAATCCTTGAGGTTCTCAAGGACACTTTCCCAGACCATGTCTGAGAATTTCGTAATTTGCAAGTGTCATTCCAGCATAGATCTGCTCATCTGTAAGATGGGGAAATATCACCTGGCTCTCCAGGTGACTGTGCAGGTGAACTGAGATTGTGTATTAATTTAAGAAGCACTATGTCGAGTTGAAGGGGATGTTGCACACTCAGCCAGGCTCCCCTCCAGCATTTGCCACTAGGAGCTAGATACCGCTATGCAGGAAGGATGCAAGAGCACAGGTGCAGCCCTGAGGACTCAAGGTCAAATGCATTCCAGGGGACTGAACACTCCAGGGACCAGCCCCAGCAGGCAATCTCTGTATAAACTCATGATGTTGTGCCAAAGCGGCCATGCTTCTCCAAGACACACAGCTACATTCATGGAGATTGTCTCTTAGGAGATCTAGAAATTAAGGTCATAAGAAAAGCCCAAGGAAATGCTCAGGCATTAAAAACTCACATCACTGGTGAATTTTGAGATCTTGCTCACATTCCTGAATTGAGGTGTTTCACAGTAGTTGATACTATGACCTTTACTACTTTCCAGATCCTTCTTATACTCCACCTTGGAAATCAAAACACCAGATGCACAAGAGAACCAAACTCAAAGTCACTCTTGAAAATGTCACCAGGGCTTGACTAGGGTATTTTTAAATTAAGATTTAAAATATCAGGTGTAGGATACTATAGGTTAAGAACACGTTTTCCTTTCAAATAATAATTACAAGTTTGGTTTTGAATATTAAAAATATATAATCCATTTCAAGAGTAAAGACTTTAAGATTTCATATACAGCTCAAAAAATGGCAAAATAGTTTTAGAAATCAAGACAGTGGTTTCTCTTAGGAACAGGTATCTGGGGGCTGTCTGAACTTGTGGTCATGTTCTATTTCTTCATCTGGGTGCTAGTTATACTGATGTGTCCACTGGCCCCTGAAAGACTCTTTGAATCAGAAAAAGACACTTTATTTTTCCAGCCCTATGGTAAAGCGAGGGCCTAAAGACTGCCAAGATCTCACCTAGATCTAACATTCTATGAGGCAAAAGCAAGGTTCAGCAGATTTTTTCTAGAAATTACCAGACAGTAAGCATTTGAGGCTTTTTAGGACCTACCATCTCTGGATCAACCCTGTCCTCGTAACTCAAAAGCAGCCATAGACAATACGGTGTGTTCCAAAAATGGGCAGGGGGCTGGGTTTGGCACTCAGGTCATAGTTTGCTGACCTTCAGCCTAGAGCATCGGAATCATGCAGAATATTTCTTTAAAATGCAGATTCCAGGGCCTCGGTACTCAACTACTACTTCAAAGTATATGAGGTACTTGATGAGGCCCAGGAAACGTCACTCCTAGTGATTCTGAGCAGCCCAAACGTACAGCATCACACGCTAAGGAACACTTCGGGATAAAGGAAGTAGGGGTTGGAAAAGAAAAATATTTTAGGGCGTTCCCATTGTGGTGCAGCAAAAAAGAATCCGACTAGTATCCATAAGGATGCAGATTCAATCCCTGGCCTCGCTCAGTGGGTCTGGGATCTGGCATTGCCATGAGCTATGGTGTATGTCGCAGACGCGGCTCGGATCTGGCATTGCGTGCAGTGGCTGTGACATAGGCCGGCAGCTGTAACTCTGATTCAACCCCTAGCCTGGGAACTTCCATACGCCGTGGGTCCAACCCTAAAAAGCAAAAAATAATAAAATAAAATAAAATAAAATTTAGGGTATTCGCATATCCATTTTTGAGTTTCAGATAACTTTTCAGGTGAGTGCCTTGCTTTTCAGGCAAGAGGCTGACAACTCAAATGCCTTCAGGGTTCTAATGGGTAATGCCAACAGAGAAGCTGCTATGAAGAAACTCTAGGACATTAAAGGGACAGGGGCTCTAGAGGGGATAATTCCTTGCCAATAGTCTTAACAATTCTAAAAATCTTAACCACTGGGTAGGCCAAACAAAACACAGTCTCTGGCAGCCAGGTCGGCCTCCAAGGCAAGGGGGAAATTCACAGGGCAGACAGAGCTTCTCGGAAACCTGACTGCCACTACGAGAACGAGGGAGGTTCCATGTTCAAAACAGACTTGCCCTTCCTGGCTTTCCACTCTTTAAGAATGCTGTATTGTTATAAAGGTTGGATCATCCGGTATTCTGGCAATGAGAAATCCACTGCAGGGAACTCTGCAATGTCTACAGCTCTGTGAGAATTCTGGGAAGAAACTTTTGAACCATAGAGAAAGATGTAATTAGTTTGATTCTAGACTCTTTTGTGATTTTTTTCTTTTTCTTTCCTTTTTTTGTCCTACTGCCTATGCATGCATTGGAAACTGTGGAAACTGGTAACCCAAGCGTAGTTTATGTGGCATCACAAGGAATCTTTCATCCTTGGGGTCGCTCCTTCCCTGCCGGGGTTAAAGGAGGAGCCAGCACACAGGCGAGACTGTCCCCATACGCACCTCGCTCACAAGCTTGTTCACGCTCTGAGCCCGCTTGAGAACCAAGTTGTCTTGGGCTGGGAGGGAATGATAATGTGCAGCACCCTTCATCTTATTGAAGTCCTGCCTGTATTTTATCTAAAAGAAACACACATAGAGCCTCTGCAGTTGTAGTTTTCATGCTCTACGAGAGAAGTTATTCCATATTTACTTCGCAGTCAATGTCAACATTTATTTGCTAGGATTTTTCTGGCAGCAAAAAATTCCCATGGGATTTTCCTACACTAAGTCCACAAACCACTCGGTCCCTCTTGCATGAAAATTCTACTGCCCCCTTCCCACTTTTTGTACTTTAGATTCTGATGCTGCACGAAGAAAGGTCTTAAAAGGACCATACCGAAAGGTATAATGCCAAACCCACTCTTCGCTTGGTTTTAACAATCATTTCTCATCCATCCTTGAGCAAAGTGCCTTTCACTTTCCCTCTCAGGGCAAAGTACACCCTCTTCCAGGCAAATGGGTGATAACTGGATATTAACAAAATAAAAAGGAGAAGAGAAAAGGGTCTATGACACAGTATGCTTCTGATTATAGTTCAAGTTGGCCTTTCACTTTACCAAGTTTAATTATAGCCTATCTTTGAAGGACTGTCAGCTGGCTAACACTCTGCAAAGAAAAAAAATCATTTTCTTCAATGGAGTTACACCCAGTTTGATAATCATACGATTCCTTTTCGTCAGCTACTCCTTTAAAGAGCTCAGTTTCTAAGATGGGTTATTTTGCAAAGACGCTCCTCACCCCAGCTTCTCTAGCTGGACCAGCATTTGTACTGGCTTCAGCTGACCTAAAGTAAGTTATGTGGCTTGCCCGTGTCAGTCTTCCTTGAAGCAAATAAATGTGATCTAATGGTATGAACAACAACAATGAAAAAGCAGATGTCAGAAATCTGGATAGGAATCGAGGGCTAACATTTTACTTCAACTCTGATGCAAGGAACCGTGTGTCGGGTTCAGTCAGCACAGCCTTCAAAGGCTCATTCCTCCTCTGCTCCTGCAGCTCTTATGGATCGCCCCAATGCAGTACTTACATCACTAGCAAGTTCGTTGGCTTTCTTGGCGTTCAGATAAGCTGGGGTGATCATGGCTGGGAAGCTGCCCTTTCCTCTGTGCTCGCCGTACTCCTCTGGGTAACCCTGCTGGACCGATCAAAAATCGTAATTAATGCTCCATTCCTGGAACGGGTGGGGGATCAGCAACCATCTTGCCGAGAGCCTGTTCCCATGGAGACCCATCCACATCGGACACTCCTGTGATGGACCTTAGGAGCAGTACCACGTGGTCCTTAAGATCTTAGACTCTGGGGGCTGGAGGCAGACCTGCCTACTGGCGGTACCCAGACAATCAGCCCTAAATAAATGGTAACTGTTATTACTGTCATCATTTCCAATCTGACAAATCAAGATACTCTGTGAGTCTCGTAGGCCCATGTTTTAAGGAATAGTGTTTCTCAACTGACACCTGCAAAGTCCCTCTGTCTTCCAGGCGCCGAAAACACTACCTTCCTCGGATGTATGCAAAGACATGCTAATATCCCACACGCCGTCTCCTCACTTATTACCAGGAAAGAGAGATTATGTAACTATTTGAATTTTTGGTAATTTGGCGGAAAAGACTTCAAATTGCCCTAAGAAGATCTCAAATGGGACTAAATATGTATTTCACTCTAATTACTACAATCTGAGTCTTTCTTCCTTCCTCCTCCCCACACCACCCACTCATGCCTTCTCTCTCGTGGAACTGTCACCAGCGCAAACCTTCCCCAGCAACTGATGTACTTCAAGACCCCATCAGAAGCTACCTGCTCTCTGGAGACCTCCTCCCTCACTCCCAGGCCCGCCCCAGGCAGAATCTGCTGCTTCTGCCTCTTGGTTCCCACAGGTCTGGAACAGCCCTTAGTGCCTCCTTAGCCTCGTGACTCCATCTCTCTCTGGCCTCCTGCAAGGCGGGGGTCTGCCTTGCTCCAGAACCACGGTTCTGAGGCTGGCACACATACTTTCTTAAATGAAACGGTTTGGTTGAATTAGAATGTCCAGGCTTCCTTCTTAGCCAATAAGGCCAACTGTTTAGCCTGAGTGCTCCTTTATGCTTGGCTGCCAGAATGTTCTAGTCAAATGTAGTAAAGAAAAAAAAAGGTTAAGCTAAACATGATAATAATAAAGGTTCTCAAATTCTTTGGCAATTTCCCTTTTGCCCCTTCTGCTGTATGGACTGGGGTTAGTTTGTAGCCTTTTTAACTTCTCTCCTTAGAGGAATATACGGTGTGTACATCCTCCTGTCAGACGCTTATTCCTATTGGGGAGCTGACGGGTTACAAATAATAAACTGATTATTTGGGATAGTCCATTAACCTCAAAAAAAGTTACTTGTTAAAAAGAAGAATAAATAGTTTGGCCTTTCAGACACTACGGATATTTATAGTTTATCTGTCTCCCAGCTTCCCTCTCACTCCCTCCCACTCACGCCCTGGGACGTCACACTAAATCACAGTGAAATGTCACTCCAGGATGAATCCTCTTGACTGACAGCTGATGGCCGTGCTATCAAATGCCACCCACTCCAATTCTTGTTATTTGTTAGTATCATGATTGGAAACGTCAATCCAAACATCCTAAGACTCAAGGCCCCGCTGTGTTACTGCAAAGTTACATTTCATCCATGTGTACAGACAGGCCTAGGTACATAGATGGAATTACATGTGTGTGTTATACGTAGTGGCAGATAGGATGGCCCAAACATAGAACAAACTATTTTTTACCAAACATAGAAGCCAAGCATGTTTTCACAAAACTGATTTTCGAAGGTTGTCTTCAGCATTCTAAACAACATATTGAAAACACAAACCAATAAAAATATTTTTTTCACTGAGTTTTAAGCCTTATAAGACCCTTTAACTTATCACAGAATTTAAAAAAAAAATGACCTTTTCAATTCCAAACCAAACATATTTGTTCAGAC
Organism: Catagonus wagneri; assembly: GCA_004024745.2. Lineage (NCBI taxonomy): Eukaryota > Metazoa > Chordata > Mammalia > Artiodactyla > Tayassuidae > Catagonus > Catagonus wagneri. Next base: position 16,535,313 of record PVHT021183705.1, on the reverse strand, counting down.
AGACATTTGCAAAGGGGTTAAAACCTATCTTTACACATACTCTAAGTTTCACATAACTATAACTCCAATATTGGCAGCTCAGTTTTCTGAGGCCAAGAAATAAATTGTTTCCTTTTATAAATTATGTACATTGAATGTCATGTATATTGTAAAGTCTACCCATTGTCAAAAAAAATTCAAACCACTGTCAAGTTAAGAGAAAAATATCAACTAAGCCCATCGGCTGTTCTCTTCTGGTATACACTCTTGGTCTTCCAATATTCTTTACTTACAGCTATGAAAAAATAATGTTCCCTTTCCCCTTTACAACACCCATCTAGTACCAGAAAGTACAGAAGGATATGCAAATAAAATTAGCTTGTAATTGTCACTCAACTTTTTTATATCCTGACAAGATGTAGTTCCTTTAAAAAGTGAAATCAAGAAAAAGGATTGTTCTCTCTGGCATATTGCTTTACCTAGCAACCTAGATAAGAAATTCACTCTCTGAGAAAATGAGTCCTACTATTCAGTGCAGTGCTCAGTGTTTTTCAAGACATGCATTTCGATCCCTCTTATGTTTACACAATGATGGGCTAAACGCGACCAGTCTCGGTCCTGGGACTTTTCCTCAATGGATAGATGAGGACGCTTTATTCCTGGCAAACCCACCATTTTGATATAGGTCCTTTATTTAAAAACAGGAAAGAAAAAGTGTTTAGACTCCGTTTCCCTAAGTAGCCAAGTTTAGTCCTGTGGAATTGTTTGTCTGCATGTTTCTGACTTGAAAAAAACCCACCCTTCCATAAACTGGGCAAAGATGAACTGCAACTCACCCCCTGGTTAAATGGTCATAGGTTGTGTCACAGGCTAGAGGGTTTCCAATCTGAGCACTGACCATCAACAAGGGTTTTCTCTTAGGAAGTCATTTTACCACATACCTGGCCGCACTGATCCATATAATCCTTTGGCGACACGCCCTCAGCTCCAGCAGGTGGGCCAGCCATTCCCTTCATTTCTCTTTGATACCGTTGATGGTATCTCACCTATTTGAAGTGGAAGGACAAACCTGGTAAACTTAGCCTTTTATGCACAGACACCAGAAAAGTAAAAACTGAATGTCCCGTGGAATGTTCTTTTTATACTTGGGTCTAGGGAGTGTGTCTTAGACATAAAAGTCCCTGATCATTATCCTGGTAAAACTTATTGAAAAATAAGAAGGAGGGAGTTCCCGTTGTGGCTCAGCAGTAGTGAACCCAACTAGTAACCATAAGGACT